>CM060919.1:844042359-845242359 GCA_030737875.1 Allium sativum | reverse complement strand
AAATTAAACTAAGCCATCAAGGGAACATTCCCTTTGTGTAAACCTGGGCCTACCTTTTGTTCAGAAGAAAATAGGATTTTGCCTATTTAATTGGTTAATGGAAAATATTATTATATGCTTTAATGTAGCCTATAAATAAGGTATCCGTACCCACACATCTTTGCACCTGAGAACCCGAGAGAAAAGAAAGCAACCAGAGTATTTTAAAAACGCCAGAAATCAGAAATTTTCAAGTGAGTAAACTTCACTTTTACCTTTGTATTTATATATGCAAGTGATGGAATTGCTGTGTTGAATTGGGATCTTTGAACCATGATGAACACATGAATATTGTTTGCTGTTAAACTGGGATGAACACATATATGTTTTGCTGTTGAACTATGATAAAACACACATATTGTTTTGCTGTTAAATCAGGATGAACACCCATATGTTTTGTTGTTAAACTAGGATAAACACACATATGTTTTGTTGTTGAACCATGATAAAAACAAGTGTATGTTTTCCATTTAAACTGTCATGAACAGTCAAGGATATACTTACTAATAACACACTTTCAAACATGAAAAAAAACTGTCATGTTTGCGGATCTCAGGGTATAAAACCTGAACACCATTCGAGAATATGATTTTAGAAACAAAAATCAAGATTTTTAATGAAGGGTATCGAGAGAACGAATTGTTTTACCAAAACATGGATTATTGTCAACTATGAATGTTATATGTAGTTTCAATCCAAATGAACGAGCATGTATGATCGTGACAGACCCTAGATCACCAGAAAAATGCATACTGATTTTTCTAACATGTAGTTTTGGCGCCTGGGATGGTTTTGGGGTGATCGAACTCGAGATAGCTGTCTCGAGTTCATGGAGCTGCTGCACGTCGCCCACGGCGAGGTGGGCCGCCGCACCAGTGGCGACAGACGCCACTGGTCAGCGGCGAGCTACAGCCGAAGCCGCCAGCAGCCCGGAGGCTCAATGCGTTGGAGGTGGGATGTTTTAGGGGATCGGGTCTTCACCATAGCAGGTCACGGCTGTTGTTGTAAATGTGGTAGTACCACTTTGATTCTTGGCAAGGGCTTGGCACACGTGAGTTGAGGGGTTTTTGCTGATAAACGCATGGGGTTTTAGGGACCTGGTAGTGGTGAATGTGGTAGTACCACATTGGGTTTTGCCCACAGCCGAGTACCTCATTTGGTAGTGATCCACCGAGTGGATCATTTGAAACTGCAGTGAGCTGCCGTGCAGATCACTGTGTTTTCAAGTGATCTACACTTGGCAGATCACTTGGATCTGGCAAGTGCCAGATCACGTGAAAACAAGTGATCTACCATGCAGATCACTATGGTTTCAAGTGATCTGCACTTGGCAGATCACCGAACCTAGTACTTTGCCAGATCACACAAAAACGAGTAATCTGCCTAGGCAGATCACGTGATTTCAAGCTGATCCGAGAAGTAGGACTTTTGAAAATAAAAGAAAAAAGGAAGATTAGGAAATTATTTCTAAATTTATTTAATTAGTCTATTTATAAAAAATAATAATAATTAGGTAGATGAGACTAAATTTAATTTTATAAAGTAGGGGTAATTTATATAACACTTCGTCAGACATTTGTAAATGTAAAGTGATGTGTAGTTTATAAAAATCTTAACTAAGGAAGTTATTCATTTATTTAGATCAAGTCAAAAATAAATAAAACAAAGAGTGAATCAAGAGAAAAAGATTATTGTCAATGTAAACATTTAAACGTTTTGGATAAACATTGAAATACGATTTTATCAACTAAAGTCAGAAATCATATTTAAGATGGTTTAACGAACCAAATCATTTGTAAATAAAAGTGGATTAATTATATACTTAACACTAATCCATTAAGTAGCACTTGTCCGTAAAATATATTAAACGCAAATTGTTTCAAAGAGTCCGGAATCAATAATTATCGAAGATAATAGAAGACGATGAAATGCAAGGATTATTCTGTAAATCCTAGGTAGGAATTACCTGAGATGGATTTATAGAATAATACCTTCTATTTGTCTGATCCCAGGACAACTTGTATAGACGAATATCTGACAACGTAATTCTAACAAATCTCATACGTTGATCTTTCCAAACGTATGTACGTAGTAGCAGAAGAACTCGATCCACTTGCTTTATACTCGTATCATATTTTTGGGAAAGTCAATTAGAGATTGGCGAGTTTTGACAATGTGATATTCAAAGAAAATTACCGTGTTTAAAACTGGTAAGTTTAGCCTCAAGCCTCACAACCGGAAGTGACAAAAATCGGGCAGGCAGCATGGCTATGTAGTTAGCTCCCATTAGAATGTATCATCACCTATCTATAGATATTTCCTTGTCTTCTTATTCTATCGATTCTGTCCCGACTCGGGAAATGGTTGCCGTACACAACCATTGGTGATATACATTCGACACACTCAAGAGAAATGAGTGGTCGGTCATGTGTGGATGGGTTACAAGAAGTTCTTGTTGAACCCTGTGTATTCGTATCTAGAGGTACACTATCAGAAGGAAATTCCATACCTTGTCATAGTTTGAAACCCAATATCCATACGCGTTTAACGGTTTTGTTTGTATATTATATAGTAAAATGTGAGATGAAAACATTTTACTAAATTATAAATTATTTGTGGAAACCCTAGACATTATCATAATATCTGTTTAAGTATATAAACTATTTTGATCTCATAAGGTAAAAACCCGTTTCGTATTCACGGCGTGGTCTTATGAATCATTGTGATTTATTTAACTTGTTTATAAATCGTTTACTCATACCAGTCCATGACTGACCTAGAGTTTATTTTTCTGTGTTTTCCTTAAACTCTTGGGTATTCATAACACTTGTTATGAATAGACAAGTAATCCAGGTATTAACATAACTCTGGAGTAGCAGGATGGCAAACCCTGGGACGTTGGCTTATCTGTCTTATGTTACGTATAATTATCCAGATATTGGTCCAGTTGTGATGTTATGTACTATTATTCAGCAAGTTAGTATCACTAGTGATTTTTATGAAATCACAACGACATGTATCCCTATGTATGAAGTCATGTACCCTATGTATGAAGTCATGTATCGTATGTATGAAGTCATGTATCCCTATGTATGAAGTACATTATGTACTTGACTCTTAAATATGTAATGTTTTGGGCTATTAATATATTGTCCTAAGTTCCGTTGTGAGATTCTGCTGTCTTTTTCTTAGTTCTATTCTTCTATCTATTTCTTTCTTATATAATGATACAACTTCTGAGGTACTGGAAAGTTGGGTCACTACAGTTGGTATCAGAGCTTAGGTTATCGTATGCCTAGGCTTTGGGTGAGTGTTAAGAGAGCGTATTTTAAAAGTTGGATGCTATTATATACATACTTAGGAAGGATCACTTAAGTTTCATATAGATTAGGTATCTTAATATCCAATCGAGTTTTGATGTCAACCTGTTATATTCAGGCTAGTAAGTATGACTACCCGTGCACAAAGAGGTCGAGCTAGGAGAACCACCACTACCAATGGTCGTAACACCCCTCAAACGCCAGTAGAAACTGTAGAAGAAGTTGCACCAGTTATGCCAGTTGCACCAGTTCAACCTAGAACGAATTTTGCAACTATCTGTAAGGAATATCAAACATTGGGAGGGAAAGTTTTCAAAGGAACAGAATCTTTCATCGAGGTTCAAGCGTGGCTAAGATCTTGTGAAAGAATTTTCAGTGGACATAATTTGAATGATGAACAGAAACGACTTTTGGCTTCATGGAAACTACAAGGAGCTGCAGCAATCTGGTGGGACACACAGACTGCGAACGTTTCTGAGAATGATTATTCCTGGGGAAGGTTCAAGGAGGATTTTGAAGCACAGTTTCTTCCCGCAGCAGGCAAGACCAGAATGTATCGCGATTTCATAGATCTAAAGCAAGGAAACATGTCAATAGCAGAGTACGAGAATAAGTTCAATGCACTCTCTTGCTTTGGCCCAGAACTGATCAATACCTCGCTTAAGAAGAACGAAATGTTCATAGCTGGTTTAAAGGAAAATTTGCAAGATAAGGTGATTGGGCATCTAAAGAGTTCATTTAGTGACATAGTCGACATGGCAATCCGTTATGAGGCACTAAGTACTAAGAAACCAGTAGCAAAGGCACAGACCGGAGAAGCCAGTAGGGAGAATCCTCAGAAAAGGAAGTTTAATCCAAACTGGAAAGGAAAGGGAGAAATGGGAGAAAAAGCTAAGGAGCGTTTCAAGAACACCATATGCCACAACTCTAAGGAGAAGGGTCACATTGCTAGGTTCTGTAAGAAGCCAATAGTAGGGAAGCCACAGCAACCTCAGCAACAACCTCAACGTCAACCTCAACAACAGACTCCACGTCAACCTCAGCAACAAACTCAACAGCATCAACAATAGCAAGGACCTGGAAATGCCATGGTCAGGAAGACTCTATGCTTCAATTGTCACCAACCTAGACACCTGATCAAAGACTGCCCACTTATGAAGAAGGCACAACAGACAAATGTCTATACTATTAAGAATGAGGCATCCACTTCCCAGAATGTGAAGGGGAAAGGAGTCCTCGAAGGTACCTTACAATTTAAAGGAATTGATGCTCATGTTTTATTTGATACTAGTGCATCGCAAAGTTTTATTTCATCTAGCACCATAGGAAAATTGCAACTTACCCCACAAATTTCACCAAATCCGATTTGCGTATCTAATCCTATAGGCGGAAAGACAGAATTAAAAATGTTTTGCGATAACATAGCCCTCTCATATCTTTCACATACCTTCTTATTCGATTTCTATGTTTTGGATTTTAAAGGGTTTAATTTTATACTTGGGTTAGACTGGTTAAGTAAATTCCAAGCGCAGATAAAATGTGACAAGGGAATCATGATTCTAATAACTAGTATTGGAAGAAAAGCTAGGATACCGTGTGGAAAACCCGGTATTCATACATGTAGTTTCTTGTATTCCTTAGAAACACCGTAATAAAATCTTGAGACGGTAGAAATAGTCAGAGATTTCTCCGACGTATTTGAAGAGGTCACTAGTTTACCTCCTCACCGCGAAATAGAATTCCGAATTGATTTAATCCCAAATGCAAGACCTTTAGTTCAACCAAAATGACGAATGGCACCAAAAAAAGTTAAAGAACTTGAGGATCAGAACTCAAGATTTATTAGCTAAAGGCTTAATCAGACCAAGTTTTTTAAGTTGGGGTTCAGTGGTAGTTTTTGTGGTAAAAACTGATGGGTCACTGAGATTATGTGTTGACTATAGAGAGTTGAACAGGGTGACCATTAAAAATAAATATCCTTTATCCCGGATAGACATTCTTTTCGATCAATTGAATGGAGCTACAGTATTTTCCCAGATGGATCTAGCAACAGGTTTCCACCAGTTGAGAATTTCTGAAGATAGCATTCCTTTAACTGCCTTCAGAGTACCAGATTTCTTTTACGAATGGTTAGTATTGCGATTTGGACTAACCAATGCACCTGCTTATTTTGTTGATCTTATGAACCGTGTTTTTAGGAAAATTCTAAACAAATTTGTCTTAATCTTCATTGATGATATCCTCATTTATTCAAAATCTGAGGAAGAACACAGATGCCATCTGAGAATAGTATTAGAGACGCTGAGAAAGCACGTATTGAAGGCAAAGTTTTCCAAATGTCATTTTTGGAAGTTAGAAGTTAGATTCTTGGGGCATATCGTGAACGGAGATGGTATCTCTGTTGACCCAATCAAAGTAGAAACAATACAATAATGGAAACAACCTCGAGCACTAACATAAGTCCGTAGTTTCTTGGGATTAGCAAGATACTATCGGAGATTTATCCAGGATTATTCAAAAATATCTTCCCACTTAACGAAGTTAACTAAGAAAGGGGAAAAATTTGTGTGGACTCCGAAGTGTGAAGAAGCATTCAAAGAACTAAAGGAGAAGTTAACGAAATCACCAAATCTAGCTGTTCCCGATGGAGAAAGTGAATTCACGGTATATACCGACGCTTGTGGAGTTGGACTTGGTGCAGTCTTGATGCAGAATGGACGTGTAATCGTATATGCCAGTAGACAGTTAAAACTACATGAGAGGAATTACACAACACATGATCTAGAACTTTTGGCAC
This sequence comes from Allium sativum, assembly GCA_030737875.1. NCBI lineage: Eukaryota > Viridiplantae > Streptophyta > Magnoliopsida > Asparagales > Amaryllidaceae > Allium > Allium sativum. The sequence goes on along the minus strand of CM060919.1, from coordinate 845,236,203 downwards.
TTGTCTTCGCATTGAAGATATGGAGACATTATTTGTTAGGAGGGAAATTCGAACTCTTCACAGATCACAAGCCATTAAAGTACTTGTTCACTCAGAAGGATCTAAATCTGAGGCAACAAAGGTGGTTAGAGTTTCTTGCAGTATACGACCTGGATATTATCTATACACCGGGAAAGGCTAATGTTGTAGCAGACGCTCTAAGCAGAAACAAAATCCTATCTCTTCTAGAAGTCGTTCCAACACTTCATGAAAGGATAAAGAGCTATCAAAGAAGGGATGCTCATCTAGAAAAGATAATCCAAGGAGTAAGGAAGGGAGAGGAGTCAGACTTTGAACTAGACGATCAAGGTACTGTTAGGATTAATGGGAGACTATGCATTCCGGATATTGATGGGCTAAGGCAAGAAGTATTGACCAAAGGCCATCAATCGAAGTTAAGTATTCATCAAGGGAATCCGAAGATGTATAAAGACATGAAACGAGTCTTCTGGTGGCTCGGAATGAAGAAGGACATTTAAACATATGTGAGTAATTGTCTAAACTGCCAGCAAATCAAGGGAGATCACCAGAAAACAGCGGGATTACTACAACCATTGGAAATTCCCAATTGGAAGTGGGAGATGATATCAATGGATTTCATTGATGGGTTACCAAAGACGAGGAGGGGAAATGAAGGAGTATGGGTAATAGTAGACCGACTAATGAAGAGTGCACATTTCATTCTGGTAAAACCAACACGAACTGCAGCTTCGCTAGCCGAACTTTTTATGAGAGATATCGTAAGAATACATGGAGTTCCAATGAATATTGTAAGCGATAGAGATCCATTATTTACTAGTAAATTCTGGGAAGCGCTTCAAACAACCTTGGGTACTAAACTACATTTGAGCACAACTTACCATCCTCAAACAGACGGCCAAACAGAGAGGGTGAACCGAACTTTAGAAGACCTATTGAGAGCATGTATTCTTGACTTTGGAGGGTCATGGGAAGACGACTTATATCTGGTAGAATTCTCCTACAACAATAGTTATCAAACTAGTATAGATATGGCACCTTACGAAGCTCTCTATGGAAGACCATGTAGATCACCGACTTGTTGGGTAGAGTCCGGTAATAAACTTATTCTCGGTCCAGATATGATCCGAGAAGCAACGGAGAAAGTTGAGTTAGTCAAGAGTAAGATGAAAGAAGCCCAAGATCGGCAGAAGAGTTACGCAGACCAAAGGCGAAGAGATCTAAATTTTTCCGTTGAAGATCTAGTGTTTGTAAAGATTGCACCCATCAGAGAAGCAATCAGATTTGGTAAAACAGGGAAGTTAGCTCCACGATTCGTAGGACCTTTCCGTGTTATTGAGAAGATTGGATCACCAGCCTATCGAGTAAAATTACCAGAAAGGATGGCAAAGATTCACAATGTTTTCCATGTGTCCCATCTTCGAAAATGTGTCCACGATCCATCTTTGATTTTAGAACCATCCTTTCTAGAAGATCTAGAGATAGAACCGAACATGTATCCAGTCTATGTAACTGATAAAGAAGAAAAGCAACTCCGAAACAAGACTGTGAAGTTGTTAAAGATACAATGGAGCGAGAACCCAAACGACTGTACTTGGGAGACGGAGAAGCACGTCAAGGAGTTTTATCCGAACTTTGCTATGGACTAAGTGTCGGTTTATTGTATGTTTGATTAGATATTATCGTATGTAGGATGTTATCATATGTATCATTTTTAATGTTATCATATATATCAATTTGGATGTTATCCTATGATTAGAAATGAAATGTTGGACTTTTTTATTTATCAGCGTGAGTTATTGAGGATTCAGTATTCTTGGGGCCTATGAACTTTTTATAGTTTATGTTCACTTTTGAGACTTTGTCCTTTATTTATCAGATGGCCCCCATTTTTTAGAGAACTGCTAGAAAAAGATTAACCCCTTCACAGGAACAAAGACTCAGTGCCAATATCTGTGAGTTAGCAGAGTCAAGTGTTAGGACTGAGATGATGCAGCCCATGGATGATGACGACATGTATGTAGCCCCAGACGAGCCTATATCAGGACAGCCTTAGCCGATGGAGGAGGAGGGGAGTGTAGACTTTTCAGAGGATCAAAATGACACAAGAGACGAGGCAAGCCTACAGGCAGGTTACGATGGCGATGAAGAGGGAGACGACAACAACAATCATGATAGTGACTCAGATATGGGGATAGAGGAGATTGAGGAAGAGCCAGAGGTGATGGAGGAGGAGGAAGAGATAGAGGAGATTGAGGAAGATCCAAAGGAGATGGAGGAGGAGGAAGATCAGGTGGTACCGGAACTGACGCATGTTGACACAGTAGTACATGCCCCACACATCGAGCTAGATGAGGAGTTGATTACTGCGTGGGTGCAGTATATTTATGAATTATTGGAATACCATGTTTCAGTAGTTGAGCAAGGGATTCAGATTGACCTTGACTATCCAGGTATGATGTTACACCCACCAGCACCTACAGAGATCATTTACATTTATGATGAGGAGGAAGTGGAGGAGGGAGTAGAGGAAGATGACGAGGTAGTAGAGGTAATCGATATTCCTGATGATGTAGAGGTAGTCGATATTTCTGATGATGAGGGGGAGGACGTGATTAGTATCAGTAGTGATGACTCCAACTAGGAGAGTATGCTATGTATGTACATAGGACTTTGTATTAGTCTATAACTCGAACTAGTCGAGTATAGCACTTGTTATCGCATTATGACTATAACTCGAACTAGTCGGGTATAGCACTTATCGTATTATTTGTAGCACTTTCTATGATGGTTTATGACATATCACTTTTGGCTTGATTTATATCCGTGTTTACAAATTTTGAGGACGAAATTTTTATAAGGGGGAAATATTGTAATGACCCGGAAATTCCGGACGAAAAACAAATTTTGTGTAAACTTAAAAATGAACGATACGTTAATAAGTAAACTAATTTATGTTGATAACTCTTAAGTGAGAGTTATTTACGACAATCTAAACCATAGCTAATTTAGTACACTGTAAGTATAACTAAAAACTTAGCAACGACAGCGCTACTAAAGCACTGTAGCGAAGCATTATTAGATCACCGTAACAAAAGTGTAGCTAAACCTTTACTATAATAATAATGTGTTTTGAGAAAAACTAATTTGATAGCTGATGAACAAAATGTTTTCGACACAAACTAGTACGTACACTAAGCTAGTAAAACTTAGTTATCAAATCGAATTCAAGACGGTAATTAAAGCCATTCTCTTGCTCAAGAAAAACAAGAGAAGGACAAGGCAACAATACAAATGATATTAAATTTATTAAGGTAGTAATAACTAGACTTTTAAGTACTGTGATACAAGCATGTTGCGCAAGGAACATTCAACAGAACAAGTGATGCTAGGTGGACAAATAAATACACATAACACTTGTTTCTCTAGCTAAAACATTAGTTAATTACTTTAACTATGTAAGGCCTAATTGCAGCCATGTTGCGCAAGGACAAAACACACTTCAAACTGAAACATAGTCCATTAGTAGCTAATACTTCTTGTAGAAGTATAAGAAGGACATGAACAAGTTTGACAAGTGATTTGAGAGGCTAAAACACTTAAGTATTTTAGATACTTGCCATGATCAAAGAGGTTTTGTGCAGTAAGCATTTAATAAATATGTACTAGGATTTTTGCCTTTTTGATTTAAGTTTTAATTGGGTTAAGTGGTGTAATTCTTGTAGCCAACCACATCCCAATTACTATGTTAGCCGTGAGGTTTTAAAAGGATTAAATACATTTCTTTTGATCAAAAAGGACTACATGCATTAATGGGTTTTGTCATTGCTGAAACAAGCAAGTGGATACCCAATTTCCAACAAGACTTTTAGCATTTGATGACAAAATTAAACTGAGCCATCAAGGGAACATTCCCTCTGTGTAAACCTGCGCCTACTTTTTGTTCAGAAGAAAATAGGATTCTGCCTATTTAATTGGTTAATGGAAAACATTATTATATGCTTTAATGTAGCCTATAAATAAGGTATCCATACCCACACATCTTTGCACCTGAGAACCCGTGAGAAAAGAAAGCAAACAGAGTATTTTAAAAACACCAGAAATCAGAAATTTTCAAGTGAGTAAACTTCACTTTTACCTTTGTATTTATATATGCAAGTGATGGAATTGCTGTGTTGATTTGGGATCTTTGAACCATGATGAACACATGAATATTGTTTGCTGTTAAACTAGGATGAACACATATATGTTTTGATGTTGAATTATGATAAAACACACATATTGTTTTGCTGTTGAATCAGGATGATCACCCATATGTTTTGCTGTTAAACTAGGATAAACACACATATGTTTTGCTGTTGAACCATGATAAAAACAAGTGTATGTTTGCCATTTAAACTGTCATGAACACTCGAGGATATACTTACTGTTAAACACACTTTCAAACATGAAAACAAACTGTCATGTTTGCGGATCTCAGGGTATAGACCCTGAACACCATTCGAGAATATGATTTTAGAAATAAAAATCAAGATTTTTAATGAAGGGGATCGAGAGAACGAACTGTTTTACCAAAACATGGATTATTGTCAAGTACGAATGTTATACGTAGTTTCAATCCAAACGAACGAGCATGTATGAGCGTGACAGACCCTAGATCACCAGAAAAATGCATACTGATTTTTCTAACGTGTAGTTTTGGCGCTTGGGATGGTTTTGGGGTGATCGAACTCGAGATAGCTGTCTCGAGTTCATGGAGTTGCTGCACCTCGCCCACGGCGAGGTGGGCCGCCGCATCAGTGGCGACAGACACCACTGGTCAGTGGCGAGCTACAGCCGAAGCCGCCAGCAGCCCGGAGGCTCAAGGCATTAGGGGTGGGATGTTTTAGGGGATCGGTTCTTCACCATAGCAGGTCACGGTTGTTGTTGTAAATGTGGTAGTACCACTTTGATTCTTGGCAAGGGCTTGGCACACGTGAGTTGAGGGTTTTTTGTTGATAAACGCATGGGGTTTTAGGGACCTGGTAGTGGTGAATGTGGTAGTACCACATTGGGTTTTACCCACAACCGAGTACCTCATTTGGTAGTGATCCACCGAGTGGATCATTTGAAACTGCAGTGATCTGCCGTGCAGATCACTGTGTTTTCAAGTGATCTACACTTGGTAGATCACTTGGATCTGGCAAGTGCCAAATCACGTGAAAACAAGTGATCTGCCATGCAGATCACTATGGTTTCAAGTGATCTGTACTTGGCAGATCACCGAACCTGGTACTTTGCCAGATCACACAAAAACGAGTAATCTGCCTAGGCAGATCACGTGATTTCAAGCTGATCCGAGAAGTAGGACTTTTGAAAATAAAAGAAAAAAGGAAGATTAGGAAATTATTTCTAAATTTATTTAATTAGACTATTTATAAATAAAAATAAATAATTAAATAGATGAGACTAAATTTAATTATATAAAGTTGGGGTAATTTATATAACACTTCGTCAAACATTTGTAACTGTAAAGTGGTGTGTAGTTTATAAAAATCTGAACTAAGGAAGTTATTCATTTATTTAGATCAAGTCAAAAATAAATAAATAAAACAAAGAGTGAATCAAGAGAAAAAGATTATTGTCAATGTAAACATTTAAACGTTTTGGATAAACATTGAATTACGATTTTGTCAACTGAAGTCAGAAATCATATGTAAGATGGTTTAACGAATCAAATCATTTGTAAATAAAAGTGGATTAATTATGTACTTAACACTGATCTCTTAAGTAGCACTTGTCCCTAAAAGATATTAAACGCAAATTGTTTCGAAGAGTCCGGAACTACGTTCCACTTCGATTCAGATTTTTCGTCGCCAGTCAATAATTATCAAAGATAATAGAAGACGATGAAATGCAAGGATTATTCTGTAAATCCTAGGTAGGAATTACCTGAGATGGATTTATAGAATAATACCTTCGGTTTGTCTGATCTCAAGACAACATGTATAGACGAATATCTAACAACGTAATTCTAACGAATCTCGTACGTTGATCTTTCCAAATGTATGTACGTAGTGGCAGAAGAACTCGTTCCTCTTGCTTTATACTCGTATCATATTTTTGGGAAAGTCAATTAGAGATTGGCGAGTTTTGACAATGTGATATTCAAAGAAAATTACCGTGTTTAAAACTGGTAAGTTTAGCCTCAAGCCTCACAACCGGAAGTGACAAAAATCGGGCAAGCAGCATGGCTATGTGGTTAGCTCCCATTAGGATGTATCATCACCTATCTAGAGATATTTCCTTGTCTTCTTATTCTATCGATTCTGTCCCGACTCGGAAAATGGTTGTCGTACACAACCATTGGTGATATACATTCGACACACTCAAGAGAAATGAGTGGTCGGTCATGTGTGGCCGGGTTACAAGAAGTTCTTGTTGAACCCCGTGTAATCTAGAGGTACACTATCAGAAGGTGATTCCATACCTTGTCATAGTTGGAAACCCAGTATCCATACGCGTTTAACGGTTTTGTTTGTATACTATATTGTAAAATGTGAGATGAAAACATTTTACTAGATTATAAATTATTTGTGGAAACCCTAGACATTATCATAATATCTATTTAAGTATATAAACTGTTTTGATCTCATAAGGTAAAAACCCGTTCCGTATTCATGGCGTGGTCTTATGAATCATTGTGATTTATTTAACTTGTTTATAAATCGTTTACTCATACCAGCCCATGACTGACCCAGAGTTTATTTTTCCGTGTTTTCCTTAAACTCTCCGGTATTCATAACACTTGATATGAATAGACAAGTGGTCCAGGTATTAACATAACTCTGGAGTAGCAGGATGGAAAAGCCTGGGACGTTGACTTATCTATCTTATGTTATGTATAATTATCCAGATATTGGTCCAGTTTTGATGTTATGTACTATTATTCAGCAAGTTAGTATCACTAGTGATTTTTATGAAATCACAACGACATGTATCCCTATGTATGAAGTCAAGTACCCTATGTGTGAAGTCATGTATCCTATGTATGAAGTCATGTATCCCTATGTATGAAGTACGTTATGTACTTGACTCTTAAATATGTAATGTTTTGGGCTGTTAATATATTGTCCTAAGTTCCGTTGTGAGATTCTGCTGTCTTTTTCTTAGTTCTATTCTTCTATCTATTTCTTTCTTATATAATGATACAACTTCTGAGGTACTGGAAAGTTGGGTCATTACACGGAGGATAGGGTTTTACCTTATAATAGCCAAAGAATGCTTGATATGCTAAATTTCATCTTTTATTATTACTATAAGTGTATAGTGTCAAAAAATTTCAATCATAAGTATCAATCATAAACGCCATGGGTACCATATATCATGTTTCCAATACTAGGCTCTACAATCAAAACCGCACATGTCACGTATTGGAAGTTGGATTTCCATCTGTGAACCAAGGCAAGGGGTCATCCTTACCGAATTCGAGACGCTCTAGCCCGTGTCTCATGCAAGTACTCAGTCAAGCGTTTTGATCGTCAGGGCCGGTCCACCGATGTGGATTAAAATGCCTAAACACTGCATTTCCTCACCCTATGGGGGTGTCAATGAGTCCAATAACTCCATCGGCTCCACACAGTCACTGATATATCTGAGGCGCCTTGCAACAGCAACAACCACATAAGTCAAACTCGTCAGGGCGTGTAAAACCACTGACGCCACTTCTAGCTAGAAGGAAATGCATGCCCTCCCTGATGTCCTCTCCCGTTTCTAGTTCACAACCGGGGTGTGAGGCTCGTGAATCAACGCTACACAAAGCTATGCCACACAGGCCATGCTTTGATCATCAACCATAAGACTCTTCTTTTCAACAAAAGCCTTGATCATATTGCCACTTAGGCATGCCACACAGGCTAATCACTCAATGTGTTTGATATCCATCAATATGTAACCTCTGAGCTCGTACGTCTCAGAGAAGGACGTTAGGCAAGAGAATAAATTCTCCGCCGCCAAACAGATATATATTTAATAGAAATCAATCACACAGAATAAAATTAAATGTCAGACACACAGTACATTTACAAGTTCGTTCTGGGTCTGAACGAAACCGGAGGCACCTTGTACCTCGCATATCCATCGATCTCCAAGTACATCTGGACATTCACCAACTAATTCCCTCCTCTTGGGTGTATAGCCCAATCAAGATCATTAGTAATCACCCAAACGATGTGAAGACCTCCGGTCTTCGACCACCGTCTTTATCCTCGACACCACGTCGAATCAGTTATTCAGAATGGGATTAACCCGGTCTTTCTGAATAACTCTCATATATAATAAACAAGTTTTACACAAACACAACATACGCCTCATTCCAATTCAGAATATTCTTTTATTCAAATATTCTTATACTTTGGGAAAGGTTCCCATTAATTTTATCAAAGATAAATTCTTTAAATTTATTCTTTAATCTTCATTGAATATCAATTCAATCTAGTGGGATTAGCGAAGCACACCGAAGTAATTATTTATTTTATTTCCCAATCCCAACCTATTCACCCCATGAAGTAAAACTGGTAATACTTCATATCTAACACCACGGTGTCATCGGTAAATTCAGTTACCATTTCACGTTCAAATCTAATTACAGATTTAACTATCGCTTGGAGCAAAACTAGTGATACTCCTTTCTCGATCACTCCAATCTAATTAAAGATTAATTAAAACTCCACTTAGTTATAATCTTCCCAAAAATCAATATCCTATCTTTAACTGGGTTAAAGAACCAATGTCATTTAAAACATGGTTCACGATAAACCCAAGATCACATTCTATTCAATTCCAATTAAATACCATTTAATTGGTATACTTCATTAAATCTAAATAAAAAGATTTAATCTTTTTCTCAACTAGGCTTAAGAACAGTGTTAATGAAGACACTATTCACGACAAACCCAAATCACATTTGATATTAAATACAAGGCTCTGAATAGAAAATATATCCGCTTATATTCAATATCAAATTCTACGACCCCCAAATATCGTATTGGAAATAACGATATAAATATATCTTTCAAATTTCCATAACAATATCTGTATAATCACGAAATTGAACATCGAAATATTCCAAAGACAATTTCGATTAAAATCCATTCCAATTCAATTATTGGAAATTCTGGTTACTTTTAAAACCCCTTTCAAATTCTATTTATTTATTTCAAAAATAAATTGACTTTAATTCTAGTTAAAACTAGTTCATTTCGATAAAAATCTATTTTTATCTTTTCAAATTTGGAATTTTTCATCCCAATTCTTCCCAAATCATTTCTTATGATTTTACACAAATTATTACTATTTTTAATAATTTTATTAAGGCCCGTACAGTCGATTTCCATCAACGGCCATCGAACTACACTTGCAGCGACCTTTTATAAATTTGATTTGGACATAATTCCAATTCCACCTGTTGGATTTCTAATTTCTAATATTCATGGGAAAGATCTGTTCGATACGAACCCAACGGTTCCAGTTTTAGGAGAATCCGACGGTCGGATCTCCCGTAATATCCATTCGAAGTCAATGGTCGAAATTCGTGAACTGCCACGGCGTGGCGCGTTCTATTCAGGCCATTATATATATATTATATATATTTCGTCGATTTCCTTTCAAAACGTATTTTATAAATCGTTTTAAATTCGTTTTCGAAACGATTTCAACATCATATTCAATTTCAAATCAAAATTGAATATTCCACATCATCGATATACAAATGATAATATTTTCAAAACGTTATATTTTGAAATCACTTTCTTTTTTATATTCATTATAAAAATGAATAAAATCAATATAAATATCGTTCACGTCAAAATGGCGTCAATCTAGTCAACACGGCTTTTATTCAACACATGAATATTTATTTTATTCAACACATGAATTTTTATTTCAATTCAACACATGAAGTTATTTCTATTCAACACATGAATATATTTTCTATTCAATACATGAATTTTTAATATTCCTTATTTTCCAAATTGGAATGAGGCCCAATCAATCACCATATAATGTTAATTATATGGATTTTCTACAACACATGTAGGTAACAACAACGATAAATCATCAACCATTATCTAGAGTGCACCACACAATTGCATAAGCATCAAATATCAATAATTAACGCTTACACAGTCTGTCAATCCATCGATTGACATACAACTAAACAATCGGGATTAGTGTACGTCAAATCTCATCCCAATACCCGTGTGGGGTTTCAGATCAATAGGCACAGATTTTATTTGTGCGGTTGGGCGATGTGTAAAATTTATCGTCCCAATCAATATCAGTCAAATCGGTGTACATTAACAAATCGTTCGATTTGTAAATGAATATTTATTTTACTTCAGCACATGAATATATATTTTATTTCAACACAATCAACAGTCAAATTTCACAACACAATCAAACAAACAAGCCGTCCATGGTCTGTGGACGATGGGTGTTGGGTGCTACTAAGCACCGTCTGCATCATAGTATATATTTCAAACTAGAAATAAATTAAAGGTGAGGAGTTCTCACCTTAGGGATCCACTCCACCTTTCCTAATTTCTGCACGGTTCAGATTTGTTTGAAATTCTAACTCTCTCTTTCCACGCTATTCATAAATAAAAATCAGATTTTTATTCCAATGCTATATGAATAAAAATCACATTTTTATCACTCCGTTATATTTATAAAAATCGAATCTTTATTCTCACTACCTCATGATAAAAATAAAGTTCATATTTTTATTTTACTTCATATACTGTAAAGATTATATTTTTATTTCACTTCATATACTGTAAAGATTATATTTTTATTTCACTTCTCATATAATAAAAATTATATTTTTATTACACTACATATATAAAAATCATATTTTTACATTGTTACTTCTATAAAGATCACATCTTTACCCTTTGTTTGATACATATAAAAATCAAATTTTCACTTCGCTACACATATAAAAATTATATTTTTATATCTCTACATTATATAAAAATCATATTTTTAATTCGCTAACCTATATATAAATCTTATCTTTCTATAGCTCAAAATCAAATCTTTTTTATTTCAAAAACCGAATCTTTTTGTTACTAAAATCCGAGTCTTTCTCTAATAAAAATTACAGCTTTCATAGAATAAAAATCACTTCTTTTCTAAACATAAAAATTGTGGTTTTTATTTCAACATTTGCCATATAAAAATCATGTCATCCTCATAATAAAAATTGCATTTTTAACTACATAAATTAATTAAAATAATCATAAAAACTTACAGCGTTTGTGAAGAGAGAGAAGGGAGATGGTGACTGCGGCTACTGGGGGGCGAAGCTCACCGGAGTGGGGCGGATCCGCTGGGGCGGATCCGCGGCGTCAGGTGCGGTGGGGTGCTGCGCTGGCCTTTGGCGAAGCAGGGGGGATCGGTAGCGATTTAGGGTCAGGCGTGGAGGGGGGTTCTTCTCTGGCTCGAAGTCGATCTGGGAGGGGTTCAAGGCTGCGGCGGTGGACGAGAAGAAGGGGCCGGCGTGGTGGGAAGTGGCGCGTCGGCATGAGGGGCTCTGGCGGCTGGCCATGCGGTGGGCGAGGCACAGGGGCGACGGGCTTTTAGGGTTTTTTTTCTTTTTAAAATCGATTTTAAAACTAAAGAGAAAGGGAGAGGATAAGGGGGTTTTATAAAATATATATATTTAATTATTTTTAAATTCCATATAGTTGACCTTTCATTCGAATCTCAAATCGAGCCCAACGACTGTCATCCCTAGCTAATTACCCCCATTATGAACACAATGGGATATGTATCGTAAGCCAGTTCCAAAGTTTCAATCAACTTTCGTTTAAATTAAAATATAAATCTATGTATATTCAATTCAAACGTACATTTCAATTTACCAGGGCCACACACTAACTCTAAAAATTGCCGAAAAATTATTTCTAGCTTCGTGTTGATGGTACGGTCTTAAAAAACTAATTTCATCAAATTCTGAGAGAGTTTGAAAAATGGCCATTTTCTAGTTAATCGAAATTGACTGAAATTGTCAAAACATGTTTTCCTTTGCCACGCTCACATATTGATTCGAAAAATTATGAATTTTGGAATCTAGCAATAATTTGACATCACGGATCCAACAAAAGTGGTTTCATCGAAAACCGAGGTCGTTTGCAAAATTTCCATTTTTAAGAGCCAGAATTCCATAGCGACTATTCTGAATTTTCAACTGGGCATAACTTTTTATTCCCTCTATGAAATTTCAATTTTTTGGATTTGTTGGAAAGATATTCTCAAATAGATTCTAATATTTTTATTTTCACTAAAATCCGGTTTATTTTGAATCCTGCACATTCATTTGAAATTTGAAATCAAATTTTCGAACTACCGAGCCATTTTCAATTCCTTTTATAATTAAAATAAAATATTCTAACGATGATTCAAATAAATATTTATGTTCTAATCTATTCAAAATAAATTTCTCGTCGTTATTATTTAAAATAATCCATTTTAAATATTCAAAATTCACTAAAATTGCCAAAATAAAATTTTAAATCTGCTCAGATTTCCGGGTTATTACAATCAAAGGGATGGAGTTTCAAATAAAAATTTGAAAAGGGAACTTGTTTAAATATATGAAACAAGGAAGTTGAATTTATGAAAAGTGTTATAAATTTGGTAAAATAAATTATCATTTGGATAATTTGAACCATTAAAATTCAAATACGAATTTAAAAGTAAATTGGGAAGTGTTTAAAACAAAACGATTGATTATATTTCGGAATTCAGAATATATGCTGAATTAAGAAATATTCAACGGGTTTATAATTGAAATTCGATTATATCGAATTTTATAAATAATTTATTTATAAAAGGGAATTGGAATTAAATATAGAAGATCGAAGTATAAATAAATATATTACCGAGTACGGAAAAATTGACAATTATAGATAATCGAAAATATTATTTTGAATTGGAAAACTAATTTGACATATATTAAAAATATATTAGAATGGAGTTGAATTTTATTTTAAACAAAGTTTAAATGTTTATATATATATATATATATATATATATAATTAAAACGAACTCGCCGTAGAACGACAGTTCGTTAATTAGCGATTCGAACTTCAATTGAGTATATTGAACTCAAATTAAGTCGGAATTCTTTGAAACAAGAACCCTCAGGACCAATTAGATAATAGTTTTCTAATGGAAGAGAAAAATCTGGATTTCGTCGAATAGATTTTGAGTTATGTCAAAATCAATTTTTTATAAAAACAGCGCCAAAACCATTATAAAACCATAACAGTTTATTTAAATAAATAAAAAGATTTTAAACAAATAAAATCTGAATTTCAATAAGAAATCCAGATTTGAGTGTTAAAATAAGTATGGACTCAAGTGGAGTGAGTGAACTGATTTTTGAAACAAAAAACAGATTTTTAATTGTTGAATTGAATTAACTAATTTGAAGAAAAATTAATTAACGAAATTTGAAATCAAAATTGAACTTTGGATCAGAAAAGGGGATGGTAAATTCATATTCGAAATTGAATATGGAATTTGAATTGAAAATGGGATTCGAATGGTAATAAGCAAGTTAAAATATATTTGAATGTGATATGTTCAAATAGAAAAAATGAAATGAGCAAACGAGCTGATTAAAGAATAAATTAGCGAATCAAGTTAACATGGCCAGATTGAGTTGGAATAAATTAGGAATGGAAGTATATGGGTTAGACAGGTATGGAATGAAGTGTATGAAGATTTATAATTTGTGTGCCCGACAAAAAGGTACACGCTTAAATTCCATATGAGGTTTTATGTGCCGAATCGACAAGCCACTTGGCTTATGAATGGAATGTGCCTAGAGAGGCGAGTTGAGGTGTGAACTATTTGCCGGTACAAAGGAGGTTATGGCGAATTTTTCCGGAAATTTAAGGAGTTAGAATATTTTTAAGAAAATTTGATAGTTAGAAGTCAATGTACCGATATATATAGAATCCGGTAAGGAAACGAACCTAAAAATAGAATATTATAAACAAAAAGGAAATCGAAAATCTGGAATAGAAAGAGAAATATATATATATATATACATTTTTAAAATGAATAAGTGGTTTTTATGGTGTTGGTGATTTGACATAAGTGGTCTTGTCTGTTTTGAAGTTAAAGATGTTATTCAGTCAAGGTCTGAGAGGTAATTATACCCTAACTTGATTGATTTCATTTTTAACTGATAAATAGCAAGATTCAGTCTCAAAGAGAGATGTTGAAAGAAATGTAATCTAATGCAGTATTTTGGGTTGTTGTAGCAATGTTTTGCATGACATTCGTTTTAACCCAAGTAAGTGGAATTTTGAAAATATAATAATAAATATTTCCTAAGTATAGAAATGAATGGTCATAAAAGAAATAAGTAATTGGAATATTTCCCAATTATAAATAGAATATATTTTCTAAGTATAGAAAATAAAAGAAGGTGATATACAGAAATGTTTTCCAAATGGCGTAAGAGACCAAGATGATTATTGAAAATATTTGGTTAACAAATATTTGTAAGGAAATGAAGAAGTGATTTAATTAATGGAATATTAATTAAGAGGCCCAGTGATTTGTTTGATGGTTGGAATGTTTGTTTATTTCTGTTCGATAGTTAAATAACCAACTATCGAAGTATTTGCCAATAATCGTTGTCAATATGGAGAGACCGGTTGGGTTATTATCCGAGAACCACCCCGTATTGGCAGTAGCGTTGCGAATCAGATTATATGATGATAATCGAAGACGGAGTAAAGTGCAAGGACTTTTTCTGTTAATAGAAATTGTGCCTTTGGTTTCGTTCAATCCCAGAACGAACGTGTATGGACGAATGTCTGACAGAGTATTTCCAATAATCGCATATGTTGGTCTGTATAAATATATATGGTGGCAGAGAATTTATTCTCGTAGCATAATATCCAGAATATATTTGTGCAAATCAATTTGTGATTTACGGATCTGACAATGTGGCATTCAAAGTGATTGTGCTATCAATAAATGGAAAGTAATCGTAGCCTTAGGCCTCAACAACCAGGGGAGGAAAAAATCGGGCAGGCAGCATGGCTATGTGGGTCGCTCCCATTAGGGTGTATAATCACCTATCTAGAGAAATTCCTTTTACTTCTTTAATCTATCGATGCTGTCCCTTTTTGGGAAATGGTTGCTGACCGTTGGTGACATACATTCGATACACTCAAGCGATATGAGTGGTCGGTCATGTGTGGGCCGGGTTGCAAGATGTTCTTGTTGGACCCAGTGTATTCCCCTTTAGAGATACACTATCGAAAGGTGGTTCCATACCTTGTCATAGTCGGAATGCAATCTCCAATAAGCGCCCTACGGTTTTTGGTTTTATATTATATATGGAGCGTAAGATGCAAGCGTTCTGCTAGATTGTTATTTATTTGATTTAGAAACTATTATAATATCACTTGATTTGATATCAAAAATATTTTGGGTTATCGTAAGGTAAAAACCATCCGTGTTTATGTGTGGATCGGTCTTACGATTATCATTTCTTTCGAAAGGATTTTTAAAATTAAACAAATGATTGGAGTTTACTCACACCAGTCCCATGACTGACCCAGAGTTTATTTTGTTTTCCCTAAACTCTTGGGTGCCCAAATTTGTACGGGCAGTCAAGTAGTCGAGATTTTTCAGATTCACTTGGAAGAGCTGGAAGCAGGAGGCCTCACCAATTAGCTATAGATTATCATGTTTCGCTGTGTACTATATTGTATCCAGAAACATGTGTTTATAACTGTTCCAGGAATAACTGTTGTGCTCTTATAATGGTATGTAGATACAATTACTGATTTGTATTTCAAAAGTTATGTTATTTAATATATTTTATTCGTTTCACTGTGAGATTTGTGTTCTTCGTTTTTCTTCTATGCTAACTTTTCTTTCTTTCTATTTCTCATTCTCTAACCGCTTTATAATAATGATTCGTATTTCAATGCAATTTGGGTTGGACGTGTTGTGTTATTAGTCAACTCAAATAGTACGGATTTGCGGGCCATTACAGTTTGTATCAGAGCTTAGGTTGAGCGAATACCTAGGCTTTGGTGGGATTGTGCTCGTTAGAGATAGGGTCAGTAGTACCATAGAATGAGTTCAGTGTATATAAGAGAGAGAGAGCGTATTTGTAAATTGATATAAAAAAATTGTTTTATATTATGTTGACATGTCTGTTGAGTCGTTTATGAATTATGTTCGAATCATGGGATGCCACGAAATCGATAGGAGTTTCTAAACACTTGAACAGAGAAATTTGACAAATATTGTTTTAAAGTGGGTAAATAAAATATTTTACCCAAAACTATATTTTGATATAGAAAGAATAATTTTCTGAAATTATTATCATACATGGATGAATTGATTGTTAATATTATAATCCAGTGAGATTATAAAATTTGAAATGGTTATCTATAACCAAAATAGAATTTGTATATGAATTAAATATACAAATGAGATGAACTAAAATTGAATTCAAACCAGAATTTGGAATTTAAATCCTGGGGAATTGGAAAATATTTTCTATGTATATTAAAATAATATAGCTTTGTTTTGAAAGAATTTTTGAATAAAAATCATTTTGAATGGATTCTACAATTGTTAAACATTGAACTCACTTCAGTGGCTGGAAAATAATTCTGATGATGACTGCAGCATCATCAGTATTCATTTTCTACCTTAGAAAAGTTTTGATTAAAATTTGCTGAAAGAAAACAAGTTAGTTTGAAAAGTCAAATGTTTTGAATTTGAAATGGAAATAAATATATTTATTTATTGGATTTCAAAGGGATTTAAATAAAAACTAAGGGATTTGAATTCTGGAATTTAAATTTAACTTAAGCAAGTTAAATAAATCGAAATGAATAAATTGATCAGAATCAATTTGAATGGAATATGAATTGATTGTAAATCATTCAGATAAAATGAATATAAGTTTTTGTGATACAAAACCAAAAGCTTGGTAGAACTAAAATTGAAGAAGTATAAAGTGTTGAGTTTCAACATAAGTGAGTTTGAAAATAAATGGATTTAAGGCATTTTTCCTACCTTAGTAATTTCGGGGACGAAATTCTTTTAAGGGGGGATGAATGTAATGACCCATTTTTTGATCGATTAATTTTAAATATTTAATATTCGTTTTAAATATTTAGTTGATAATATAAATTAATCTTTATATTAAGTTATCAATTTAATAATCGAATATAATTTAATTTAGAATATATCGAATTATTGTAATTCGAAATATAATTGAAATCGAAGTTAAAAACTGAATCAAAATGATTCAGATGATAAGTAGGAATTTTATTTGATATATACGATAATAAATAATAATTTATTATCAAAGAATTTGTGGTTTTCGAATTTAAATTATATTATATTAATTTAATATGATATATATGTTGAAATTAAATTTTAGAATATTTAATGTTGAGTTCAGAATAGGGTTATTACATTGAAATGTCGGTCGGTACACTAGAATAGTAGTTCATGATTTAAATTAATGGACCCCGAGATATTTGATTGTGGATAGGTTCGAAATCAAATCGATATCCATCTAAAAGGAATAAAAATAGCTTTATATCGAATCTTATTAAATACGAGATCAAATCGAAGTCAAAACAAAATCAAATTAGAATCAATTTAAAAAGAAACAAAATCTCTTTAACTCAAATCACATTAAATAAGATGTACCCTTATCAGAACACTTCCTTAATACCTAAGTATACGGTGACTATAAAACCACGACATCCTCCCTCTCCTTTCTGATTTAATTTCTGTTCTCTGAAAAAAGGTAGCCTCAATGAAATAAAAATGGCTCACTTCTCAAAAGCAATAATAAAAACCAAAATCCGTATGTTATTATATAATTTTCAAAGCCGGAAACCAAAGCACAATTTGGTTCGACCACATGGAAACGAGAGTTTCAAATCGAAGAGAATCGGTGCGATGAGGGATTTTAGAATTCGAACTTGAACTATTAATTGTGGGGTTCAGATCTTCAGATCAAAATCGAAACAAGAATCACTGATCTCTCTTGAACCAGCATGAACTCCAATGGAGGGGGTCGCGATCAGTTATTGGGTTCATAGTGGGATGCGCATTGATTTAGGCTGATTGATTTATTCAGTCGCGAGTTAGGGTTATCATCGATCCGAAAAAAAAGTGGAGATGGATTTCGGGCATCCCGGGGATGATGGTGGAGGGTGAGTGACAGCGCGATGATGTCTCATGAGTTGAGGAATTGCGGTAGGGTCTGGGGTTGCAATGCTTGTACTGGAGTTTGATGGGAAGGAGTTCGGTTTTTTTTTACAGTAAGTGTGAATGGTGATGGTCTGATGGAGTTGAGGCTAATGGGGTGCTGAGGTTCGACAGTTTGGGTTTTCCAACATATATGTGAAGGCAGGTTCGAGTTAATGATCGGAAAAGGGGGTGAGCTGCTGGTTGAAGTTCCTGTACCTGGAGGATAATGTTAGGTAAATTTATCTAATTTAATTTAGTTAATCAAAACGTTATTGAATTGAAATTTTATTAAACTTGTAACTTTTGCATGATTAGATTCAAGTCAAAGTTGTTCATCGCATTGGACTAAGGATAAGAAATAACTCAGGTAAATATTTTTTTTAGTTTAGAAATAAATATTTAATTACATTTAAAATTTGTTCACTAGCTTAATAATGGAAAATTGTTAAATTCATACCAGATCTTATCGAACGAAACTAGTTGTTTAATCCATAACTGCGGGATACTCAATCGGGAATTTAAAGGGATATTCAACGAAAAGAAAAATCATCGATGAGTAATTCTCACTCGGAATTTATTTAAATTCATTTTCATCATTAAAAATAAGTTTTTGACAGCTTGGATGCGTTTATTTATTGTTTATCAGTGTGGATATTAAATATATATTAGTTATTTAGGATCGGTGTTTGTGGTTATTATATATATATTGGTGGTTGGATTCCCGCAGTACCATTAGCGGATGCCCGCAGTATCATTAGTGGATGACCCTATACGCCCCACGCTATGATAGTAGATGAGCTTCTATACCGCGATATTATGCCACGAAGCAGAATGGGTATTATTTATGTTGCTAACGTTTGTGGATGCAGAAAAACAGTTTTGAGGAATCCAACTGGATTCCTCAAAATTTATCATTTGTTTGTTCTCATATATATATTATCACGTATGACGTGTTGATTGAATTGGTTGGTTTGATTGTTTAAATACCACTGAGGGCCAAAATATTGATTTATAAAATGTCGTGAAAATGATATTTGAGTTTTAAAAAGGAAAATTCTATTTTTTAAAAATAGAATTCGAATTTTGAAGGGGCTAAAGATATTAACTTGTTTTAAATAAATATAACAAGTATTGAATTTATAAACGATGTTTATAAATTTAATAATATAGGAAATTGAAGTAAATTTATAAATAGTATTTATAAATAAAGTGGAAAAAATTATCATTTGATAATTCGAATATTTAAATTCAAATGTGAATTTAAAAATAGAAATGGGGAAATCATTTTAAAGAAATAAACGATGGAATTTATTCTAATGTTCAGAATATAAATTGAACTAAAATAAATCCATAAGGATTTATGATTTGAATTCGATTAATTCGAATTTATTTTAATAGAATTTAAATTGAATATGAAAATAAATTGGGTGTTATATATGTAAGTTATTATAAATAGAAATTTCCAAAATAAGATTTTGGTTTTAAATAGACTTCGAAATAGACTTGTCTAAATATAAAACAAGGAAATTTACAAAATGGTGTTTATAAATATATTGAATAAATTATTAAGAGATAATTTGAATATTTAAATTCAAAATATGAATTTAAAAATAGAATTTGAAATCATTCGAACGGGAACAACGGTTTTTATTCCGCAATTCGGAATATCAAAGAGATGGAGTTTCAAATAGTAATTTGAAAAGGGAACTTGTTTAAATATATGAAACAAGGAAGTTGAATTTATAAATAGTGTTATAAATTTGGTAAAATAAATTATCATTTGGATAATTTGAACCATTTAAATTCAAATAGGAATTTAAAAGTAAATTGGGAAGTGTTAGAAATAAAACGATTGATTATATTTCGGAATTCAGAATATAAGCTGAATTAAGATATATTCAACGGGTTTATAATTGAAATTTGATTATATCGAATTTTATAAATTATTTATTTATAAAAGGGAATTGGAATTAAATATAGAAGATCGATGTATAAATAAATATATTACCGAGTAAGGGAAAATCGACAATTATAGATAATCGAAAATATTATGTTGAATTGGAAAACTAATTTGATATATATTAAAAATATATTAGAATGGAGTTGAATTTTATTTTAAACGAAGTTTAAAAGTTTATATACATATATATGTATATATATATATATAATTAAAACGAACTCGCCACAGCGCGATAGTTCATAAAGTGGCGATTTGAACTTCAATTGAGTATATAGAACTCAAATTAAGTCGGAATTCTTTGAAACATGAACCATCAGGACTGATTCGATAATCGTTTTCTAATGGAAGAGAAAAATCTGGATTTTGTCGAATAGATTTTGAGTTATGTCAAAATCAAATTTTCAGAAAAACAGCGCCAGAACCATTATAAAACCATAACGGTTTATTTGAATAAACAAAAGGATTTTAAACAAATAAAATCCGAATCTCCATAAGAAAATCCAAAATTGAGTGGTAAAATAAGTATGGACTCAAGTGGAGTGAGTGAACTGATTTTTGAAACAAAAATCAGATTTTTAATTGTTGAATTGAATTAACTAATTTGAAAATAAATTAGTTAATGAAATTTGAAATCGAAATTGAACTTTGGATCAGAAAAGGGGATTGTAAATTCATATTCGAAATTGAATATGGAATTCGAATTGAAAATGGGATTCGAATGGTAATAAGCACGTTAAAATATATTTGAACGTGACATGTTCATATAGAAAAAATGAAATGAGCAAACGAGCTGATTAAAGAATAAATTAGCGAATCAAGTTAAAATGGCCAGATTGAGTTGGAATAAATTAGGAATGGAAGTATATGGGTTAGACAGGTATGGAATGAAGTGTATGAAGATTTATAATTTGTGTGCCCGACAAAAAGGTACACGTTTAAATCCCATATGAGGTTTTGTGTGCCGAATTGGCAAGCCACTTGGCTTTTTGATTTTCTTTTTGAATGGAAATGGCCTAGAGAGGCGAGTTGAGGTTTGAACTATTTGTCGGTACAAAGTAGGTTATGGCGAATTTTTCCGGAAATTTAAGGAGTTAGAATATTTTTAAGAAAATTTGATAGTTAGAAGTCAATGTATCGATATATATAGAATCCGGTAAGGAAACGAACCTAAAAATAGAATATTATAAACAAAAAGGAAATCAAAAATCTGGAATAGAAAGAGAAATATATATATATATATATATATATACATTTTTAAAATGAATAAGTGGTTTTTATGGTGTTGGTGATTTGAGATAAGTGGTCTTGTCTGTTTTGAAGTTAAAGATGTTATTCAGTCAAGGTCTGAGAGGTAATTATACCCTAACTTGATTGATTTCATTTTTAACTGATAAATAGAAAGATTCAGTCTCAAAGAGAGATATTGAAAGAAATATAATCTAATGCAGTATTTTGGGTTGTTGTAGCAATGTTTTGCATAACATTCGTTTTAACCTAAGTAAGTGGAATTTTGAAAATATAATAATAAATATTTCCTAAGTATAGAAATGAGTGGTCATGAAAGAAATAAGTAATTGGAATATTTCCCAATTATAAATAGAATATATTTTCTAAGTATAGAAAATAAAAGAAGGTGATATACGGAAATGTTTTCCAAATGGCGTAAGAGACCAAGATGATTATTGAAAATATTTGGTTAACAAATATTTGTAAGGAAATGAAGAAGTGATTTAATTAATGGAATATTAATTAAGAGGCCTAGTGATTTGTTTGATGGTTGGAATGTTTGTTTATTTTTCTTCGATACTTAAATAACCGAATATCGAAGTATTTGCCAATAATCGTTGTCAATATGGAGAGACCGGTTGGGTTATTATCCGAGAACCACTCCGTATTAGCAGTAGCGTAGCGAATCAGATTATATGAAGATAATCGAAGACGGAGTGAAGTGCAAGGACTTTTTCTGTTAATAGAAAATGTGCCTTCGGTTTCGTTCAATCCCAGAACGAACTTGTATGGACAAGTGTCTGATAGAGTATTTCCAATAATCGCATATGTTGGTCTGTATAAATATTGGTGGCGGAGAATTTATTCTCTTAGCATATTATCCAGAATATATTTGTCCAAATGAATTAGTGATTTACGGATCTGACAATGTGGCATTCAAATTGATTGTGCAATCAATAAATGGAAAGTTATCGTAGCCTCAGGCCTCAACAACTGGGGAAGTACAAAAATCGGGCAGGCGGCATGGCTATGTGGGTCGCTCCCATTAGGATGTGTAATCACCTATCTAGAGAAATTCCTTTTACTTCTGTAATCTATCAATGTTGTCCCTTTTCGGGAAACGGTTGTTGATCCCAACCGTTGGTGATATACATTCGATACACTCAAGCGATATGAGTGGTCGGTCATGTGTGGGTCGGGTTGCAAGATGTTCTTGTTGGACCCAGTGTATTCCCCTTTAAAGATAAACTATCGGAAGGTGGTTCTATACCTGGTCATAATTGGAATCCAATCTCCAATAAACGCCCTGCAGTTTTTTGTTTTATATTATATATGGAGCGTGAGATGCAAGCATTCCGCTAGAATGTTATTTATTTGATTTAGACACTATTATAATATCACTAGATTTGATATCAAAAATATTTTGGGTTATCGTAAGGTAAAAACCATCTGTGTTTTTGTGTGGATCAGTCTTACGATTATCATTTCTTTCGAAAGGATTTTTAAAATTAAACAAATGATTGGAGTTTACTCACACTAGGCCCATGACTGACCCAGAGTTCATTTTGTTTTCCCTAAACTCTTGGGTGCCCAAATTTGTACGGGCAGTCAAGTAGTCGGGATTTTTCGGATTCACTTGGAAGAGCTGGAAGCAGGAGGCTTCACCAGTTAGCTATAGACTATCATATTTCCGTTGCGTACTATGTTGTATCTGGAAACAGGTGTTTATAACTGTTCCTGGAATAACTGTTGTGCTCTGATAATGGTATGTAGATACAATTACTAAATTATATTTCAAAAGTTATGTTATTTAATATATTTTATTCATTCCGCTGTGAGATTTGTGTTCTTCGTTTTTCTTCTATTCTAACTTTTCTTTCTTTCTATTTCTCATCCTCTAACTTCTTTCTAATAATGATTCGTATTTCTATGAAATTTGGGTTGGACGTGTGGTGTTATTAGTCTACTCAGATAGTATGGATTTGCGGGCCATTACTAGCAAGTAAACAATTATTGAATTCACTACATATTTGAATCTAATCAAATTCAATACTACTTAGGAATGTAGAATAAAATGCAGAAATTAAAATTGTAGAATAAAAATAACAAACATAAAGTACAATTAGGATTACTATTGAAACTAATCCAACAGTCAATCACTAATGAAAATTAAAATTGAAAAGACAACTTGTGCTCTACCAAATCTAATTGTATAGACGACACAAGTTGCTTAAAAAATAAAAATGCAGAAAAAGAAAAGAAAAGAAAAGAAAAGAAGAAGCTTTATTAATGGACAAGAAGTTACAGAAAAAGGTACAAAGTTTACAATGGGTATCATATGTATTTATAGGTGAGTTAGTATCCAATCCATGTGAGTATGTGGCTTTGAGGGAATATCTCAGAATATTTTCTTTACAATTATAATAGATCTGATTGGATTTTGAGATATTCTCTAGAGATCTCTCTTCTTAGATTAACTACACAAGGCAAATGATTGGGTTTCCTTTGGATAATGATCTATCAATTTTTATTCTCTATGGGAAGTAAATAAGAAAGATTCCCTTTGATTTCCCTAAGAAGAATATGCCCAATTCCTGAAATATTTATTAGTGTATATCATACATACATAAGAGTATATATATGATATATCACTAATACATGTATTCTTCCAAACATATAAGGCGGGGTGTGTAGTATTCATGTTCCTTTCTTCAACAAAAGTAAAGTTTGATAGAGATCGAACTGAAGACACTCTATCCAAATTTCCAGGCCTTTACCAGTGAGCTAAAACATCTTTTGGGATTAAAAACTTATTGATTTTGGAAAGTAGCATTTTTCTATGCAATTGACCTTTGGTTGAGATAGAGGAGACATTTATTGACAATTTGTGAAAATACACAAAAATACCCAAAGTAATATTTATTTATATACAATAAAGATAATATATAAGTGTAAAAATAAATACTTTTACATGTTAGTCAAATACGCCCACACTTATCTTTTACTCGTCCTCGAGTAAAACACAAACGAAAAACTAAACTAGGTAGGTCGCACTTTCGTAGAAAACACGATTGCATTGAGCATATGCAACAAGCCATTAAACCTCTAGGTGTCCCAAGTAGGACGAGTTGTGTCTCGTGATGGTTTTTAGCAGATACTACCCACAAAATCCAAATGTAGTATGCTACGGTTCTAATGCAATTACATAAGTGCAACATACGTATGCAAATGAAAGCATGACTTGTTTCAGAAAAGTTGCAAAATAGCAGTATACAATTCGAAATCAATCTATAGAAATTTTTGGTTCCTCAACTCATCACAAATTTTCAACATAATTCAAATTTTCATATGTCAAATTCTAGTTTGGCTAGTTTGTTCGGTTGATAACGTGGTGCAGCTATGAAATAAATTTTTAGTTTGCTTGTCATAATTTGCAAAGCGGTATTCTCATTTCCTTGTGTATGACTAGTCAAATCTATAAGGTCAAGAAGTGCTTGGGCATCATTGCTTATTCTCTATCTCTATAAAAATTAAAAGTTATAATTAATTACACACACCTAACTGAATTAACCAAGGTATACCACCAATGCACTGCCTCGTGGGCTGATGTGAGAGTTGGGACAGAGCTTGGCAGATTAAGCAGACCGACACTGACTTTGTCAAGAAGATGTCGGTAATCCTTAGGTGTCCATCTCATAAAGTAAGACCAAGGTATACCACTCATGCACTACCTTGAGGGCTAACCTGACACTACACCAAAAATGCCATTTTGGCTGTGCTCATGGCCGTATCAAAATGGATTTGATACGGTTTTAAGCCGTATCAAAAAATGGCATCTTTCTTGTTTTGATACGGCTTAAAACCGTATCAAATTCATAAATTGATACGGCTTAAAACCATATCAAATTGGTATTTGATACGGTTTTAAGCCGTATCAATTTATGAATTTGATATGGCTTAAAGCCGTATCAAATTAATAATCTGATACGGCTTAAAGCCGTATCAAATTAATATGTTGGTACTGTCAACTTCATAGATCTATACGGTTTTAAGCCGTATCAATTTAGTAGATTGATACGGCTTAAAACCGTATCAAACTGCTATACTGATACGGCTTAAAACCGTGTTTAATGCCTCATTTATACAATGCTATCAACGAATTAGATACGGCTTTTAACCGTATCAAAATCGGTATATCATATATGCAATATACAGAAACACTGTACCCATTGATATATATATATATATATGCACAATAAAGAAGATACGCTGCACCCATATAACAGTATATAAAGAAGATACACAAAACATAATTCGATTAATACATAAACCATAACTTCAGTTAATACAAACCACATAACACAATATATACAAAGCATAATGTTCACAGTTCTTGCTTTTTTTTTTAAAAAAAAGGACAACATAACTGCAGTTGTCGAGCCCATGCAACTCATGGTTGTTCCAAAGCCTGAAAAGAAATTAAAATAACAAACATCAGTTTAGTTCCGTCTCCACAACATCAAGAAGAAGACACCACTGATCCAGTTTGCAACTGATTTTCAAACTGGACTCAGTTTGCGACTGAGTTGCAAACTGAGTCCAGTTTGTGACTCAGTTGCAAACTGGACTCAGTCTGGGACTGAAGTCGCAAACCGTTTTACCACTTAACAAGCAACTATCTATAATTTTCTGGATGGTAGTTCACTTTTGTCAGAATGGACTAGGAGAAGATATGTTAGAAACAAATGCCTCTGGACTATGCCAATTGAAAATCAACATGGCTCTAGAAACATCCACTAAAAAATTCACTCCCTTCAATAATGATTGGAATTATATAACAGTAGATCAAGTAAAAGTTGATTGGTACAGAATTATATCGAACAAGGCAAACTACCCTAAAATGGCACATTGTTCCTACTTTGCTTTGTTGAACATATTACCACAAGAGATAAATGCTCACCATAGTCATTTACTATATCCAGAAAACAGAATTAAAGACAGCAAACAAAAAAAGAAGCAATTAGCAGCTTTAAAATGAATGTGCAAATGCTCAATATAACTGAGTTATCAGAATACCCAAAAGTGTACACTGACTTTTATGCACCAGTATTAAAAATCAGTTAACTGAGTCGAGTTTGCAACTGAATACGTAAGACTCCGACTAAATTTTGTAAGAGCGAAACCATATATTCGAAAATGATTTTAAGCCAACTAAAATCATTTTCGAATATCAAATATGTTTATATGGTTCAAACAAGTACCTCCTTGCAATGGCAAGAATAGCTCCAATATCAAATCCCTCTGAAGGATCTGCACGAATATTACGAAGTCCATCATTGGTTTCACGGGCAACCTATGCAGATGAAGCATGGCATTTTTTCAACATGCTCCTGTCATAAAATTTTGTACCTATGAGTTAATAAAAAGGTATCATGTGTACCACTCTGATTTTCTCTTCATTGTCAGATATGCAAGGTAAGATGGCACCTAATACATCTGAACAGTATAGAGTAAGCTGGTCTCACCCAAGTTTGACACACTCATTTATTTGCATAAATTGAGCAGAAATAGTCTGTTTTATTAGAAGGAGAAATGAAAGAGATCAGATACCCTCTTGCTAATTTTTATTCTCCCAAAGAAGTCAGAGTAAGATCAAAAAATATTTTTCATTAAAAAAAAATAGTTGCAACACAATCTGGTGTCTTACCTATGTGATGGATGTCAAACGAGTAAATGCGTCAGGCAAACCGGCCCTTTGAACCAGTATTTCAGCCATACGACCATAATCAACAGTCTTCAGCTGAATGCCAGTTTAATAAGAAATGTTAGAAGTAATCGTAAGACTGTTTACATTAGTTCATGAAAACGCCAGATAATTTTCTAATATCAAGTCCGCACATAGCCTAGATATTACACATGCAAAGAAATCACAAAAATAAAATGAAATAGAACACTTACACGAGAGTTCTTTATCTCTTGGAGGAGCTCAGAAAGTGCGGAATCAGCTTGCTGTCATATTTCATGACTGGAGTCGCTTAACATGTTAAGTAAATGTATAAATCATAAGGTACAGTAAATTAAAATGAAACAAGCCCGCACTTTAAAAGATTGACATGAAACAGATTTTCAAATTTAGTACTCTAGAAAAATCACCGTCAAGAAAATCAGGAAGGAAACCAAGCATATCGATATCAGGAACACTATCTAATACAGTTATCCACCCCACCAAAAATTGTCGTACATAAGGATTGAGTACGTTCATTCGCTCCCTTAAAAGTGGTATGAACTTTTCTATGCTTTAACAATGCATGGAAGTATTATATGGTTAAGTTTGATTTTCAGACAATGGTGATATATGCAATTAAATAACATCAAATGAACCACAAACTGTGCACCTGAACTGGTCACTTTCGGTCACAATATCCTGGTTAATAAAAAATTAATACATGTTACAACTTGAACAAGCTATTTCAATAAAGGAAGAGAAAACTGGATTTCTGATCTTCACAAGTCGGTCAAGCAAATGAGCAGCACTTTGCACATTAGGATCTGAATCTGTAGAGAGACTACAAAGTGCATCAAATATCTTGTTGAAATACACAATGAAATCTCCTCTTACAACCTGCAATTAGGAAAGTAATCTTAGAAACATTATACATCAGTATCATATTGACTGGTGTGAGGTATGTTACATGTCTAAGTTAGTTCGTTTCTTTTACTAAGAATCTTTAATTAGTTCGTAAATAAAACTATTGACAATCAACTTCTTTCATCGTTTGCATGGCAATACCATTTGATATAACTCTATTTAACTATGTTACTGAATTAGAGCATTAAAAATAATATTTGGCTGAATTTTATTTATTTGATTTTGAATCATGTTTAAAATAGGGAATATATCTTATCATAATTTAAAATACAACGAAATTCTGTTCATATTGTTGATATTTATGTGTTTAAAACATGAACTTCTTGTTTATGCATTAGAAATAAAAATATATACAAATAATTTCACTGTTTACCCAATAACAAGTGGATAATCTAAATTATTTCAAATAAATTAGCTCACTTTAAAACTATATTGCTATTCCAAAAAATTTGTGGACACAACTTGCACCTAGTCAATTCATTTGATATTAACACAAAATGATGGTTTGGCTGATAACCTATGGTTTGAGCTGGCTGAAATGAGAAAATTTACTTCTTTAACAATTCACTTAAATTCATTATTTACTATTCACTTCCATAAGATATATAAGTTGCAGTACAAAATTTATTGCTATGATGATTTGTTCGAAAATAATATACCGACCACATTATCTTTGGCACAGTGGAAAGAGAACCAATGCATATAACATGCACAACACCAGTTTCAAATCTAATTATAATTATATGTTTAAACGATAATATTCAATTCCTCAAATGAACATGCATTTTTGTCAATAGGCACACCAATCTTTTACATTCAGTTTAGTTAGATTCCCCTCTATTCTTTTTTGGATATCCTGACACTACTCATGATGGTTTCAGCCGCAACAAAGTGCTCCCTGGTGATCTAAATTAATGAGCCTTCTTACCCACCATTAGTGTGCAAAATTCCAATTTCCATAATGGAGACTGAACTACTACTAATTGTAGCTGGTCCGCGTGAGGTTAAATCTGTGCAAATATTGTATTTTTGCTTTGTTAATTAAAGACTGTCAGTAGAACGGAAGAGAGTTAAGGCAAGCTTACGTTTAAATGACTTTTATCTTCATTGTTGGTGCATCCATCTACCTTTACCAACTCCTTGATATATTTTATGAGGTAGCAACCACATAAATAAAGTATGTAATATAGTACCGATTACTCAATCGTAAAATAGCTTGTTTACGGCGAATAGGACTCCATGTTAGATGGTCAAGTTTTTAAATTGTAAACTATTTCTTTTGTAAATTGCTTTAGGAAAATGAGATAACGTGACTTTTGTGCATCTGTATTACATTGACAAAAAAAATAGCTTATAGTTCATCAAAGTAGGTCGCTTGACATCAATTAAAGTATACATATCCATGCTAAAAGTAACATACACTCGACATTGGTAACATCAAATTTGAAACAAATAGACAACTCAAAATAATGATATTTCAGAAAATTTGGAGTTATCAGGGCTGCCAGTACATCAGCTAAGCATAAACTATTGGGTAAATATTGAAAGATCAAATTAAAAAGGGTCGAAACCAAAAAATTTACTTTGATAAATTCAAATGGGATGAAAATTAATAGAAGAGATAAAGGGAAATGAACATGAGTATGAAATTTTATATGTTGTAATTTGGATTCTGCTGTAAAGACATAGACAGGCTTGAAGCAGGTCATTAAGAAAACTAAAATTCTGACAGATACTTAATTTCCAGACAGAAATAAATAGTGTATTGCTTCAATGGTGTATATTTTGTAAACTTAAATAAACAACCGATAATAAAAAAAATAGAAATCTGAACACTAATTAATTTGATAGATAAAGGTGCTCTAAAATCACAGTTGAAAAGGTAAAAAATAAGTTAGATATAAATTGATTGGAACTTATTTTCAGATGAACAAAATATAGAATACTCAAGTTTGACTGAAACTTATTCTAGATCGTTTCCATGACCTTTAATTGTCAATTAAAATATTATTTATATCCACTAATATACATTCGACGGACTTAAACACACAAATGTCCCTCTGCTTTTGTCCTTGCAGTGGCGCCGATGGTAATTCCCACCATCTCCGTAGGATAATATGAAATTAAAGGTGCTTAACTGATCTCTATAGATTGCATATTTATATGATAAATTATTCTAGCTATCAACCAAAAACTAATTTCAGTTAGCCAAGAAAATGCATATACTTAACATGTGCAATGTCATTGAACTAAAAAATTTTGAATAAAGAATATGAACTTAACAGAATAAATGTTATGCTTGCATGAACCATTAACATAACGAAGAAACTACTCATAGAAGACATGTCATTAGATGAAATAAATAGTATATATGTATTTAATCTGAAATGGAACACATCATTAATGCATAGCTATATTACCAACATGCAAGATTTAAAATAACATTCGGTATTTCTATAGTGGTTGTTGGATTTTATCAAACTTGGCTTCTTTGGCGGTTGATGGATTTTATTGGACTTATATGGCTCCATATTATAGAAAAAACCATTCATTTAACTGAAAGTTCAAAACATACAAAATAAGGGATTTAACTTCATTTTTTCAATGTTAGTTGTCAACCCGTTCATTTTAGATTTTGTAAATGTATCAAATTCTATAGCCGTTGTTTAATAATTGCTATTTATCAGATCATAAAAAGTCATATTTCAGCTCTAGCGCACAATATGTAGTCTAATTTCATAAAAATATGCCATCAGTCTATTTTATGCGAATATTATACAAAAACGTGATATTGAAAGTAAGCTTCGAAAAATTTAACTTCAAATTTGCAATAATTATTGCAATGATTATAAATTTGACTTTCAGTTCAAAATTCTCAACCAAATTCCCAAATAATGTATCCAAATGCAATTTGTTCAGTCGTTTAGGATATTTCATACTGTTCATTTTTAAGGTAATAACCAATGTTGAGGCCTATATGATCCTTTTTCAAATGGATATAGCATTAAAGTAATAAATTAAAGAATACAAACAAACTATAAATTATATTCAACATTGCACTAAGGCACAAATGTCAGTAGAAACTCGAATGCAATTGTATAATAAACTTATATGCTTTTTCTACTTGGTAATGATAAAAACAATATAACAATACCTAGAATGCAGAGGGTATCACTAAACTTTTTCAAAAAAATTGGCCTAATATTTTTGTTTCAGAGGCAAGCATAGAACGACAATCATAGTTGCATATTCGTATTGTAGTACAGTAATTTTGTTTATAGTTGAAACATACCTTTGTAATTAACATGCTAATGAGAACATAAGGTTAACAGAGGCCAAAGTGTGTCCTATACTAATTAGTGATGAAAAACTCCTTCGATTAACTATAATATCAAGTTGTTTTTTTCACTTTACTGACAACCAGTGACACCATTATATCATAGAGTCAGGGTATATTTGGTGATGAGACACTCCTACCTCGTGTAACATGTTAAGGTACGATTGAATTTAGAAAGAGCGAACAGGTACATGCATACATTTGTCTCCAGCGTGCAAGTTTTGAATTTATGTGTTTATCGATTAAGCATATTGAGTACTATTGACAATAAATAACCTCAATGTATTACTGATTTACATTAAAAACTGATATATCAGGCTGTCATTTAATCAGTTCACCTACAGGAAACTTGAAACTTAATTACTTCCTCAAAACATAAGTACACTTACCTAAACATGTTATTCTTGAACATGAAAAATCAACCTATTTCGTAGTATCCAAAGATGCTAAACAAACCTCAAGATGTTGTGCTGCATCATTTGTTAAACCAACTGTAGCAGCAGCAAGCCCAATCAATCCACCCTACATACAAAATTCAACATTTAAGATTAAAAAAAATTATGCCCAACACAAAAAACATATCACTTCCTCATCCCTCCAAATGAATTAAACACCTTTCTATGATTAGAATGTGGTGATTTTGTAAAGTCTTCTATAAGCAAAGTAATGACAGAAGATATCTTTTCATGCTCCCTAACTTGTTCAAGCTGCTTCACTAACCCTTCAATCTAAATTGCAATCAAGGAACAAATCGAAATCACAAAAACTAGTAATAAGCAAACATGATTAACAAATCGATTTGTTACCTCTAATGCTGCATTTTTTCGCTTCTCGTAAAGCTTGTCCGTCTAATTCCGCAAAACGCCGCCAAATCCATCGCTTGAGATAGATGAGATGATGCAAGCCTGCAGGTGGTTGAGAGAGATAATCTGAGCGCTGTCTTCGTAAATTTAGGGATTCGCCTTTTTTTCATTTCGCAATTCTTTTTGGTTCGGCCGAAATAGAAAAGAGGAGAGGAGGAAACCAAAAAAGAACGACACGGAAAGGGGAAATTCCAATTCGAATTTGATATGGGTTGAAGCACAATCAAAAAGAACTGATCTGAACCCTTCAAGATCTAGGGTGAGATTTCAAACAGTGGAGATGATGCGGATTGCAATAGAAAGTTTGATACAGCTTATCAGATTTGATACAGCTATAAACCATATCAAATTTGATACGGCTTAAAACCGTAACAAATATCCACATCCTGGTGCGCCAAATTGGCTGTTTTGGTGTAGTGTGAGAGTTGGGAAAGAGCTTGGCGGTTTGCATACCAAAGCTAGATTTACAAGCAATGTTGGATACCCTTGGATTACTATTATTCTTGAATATAAGAAGAGGGGAGAGTTACGTGAATTCAACTTAACACAACTCAGTTTAAAAGACTAGAAAAATCAATATATGTACTTTTAGTCCTCCACTCATTAAACAAAGACCACAATTTAGAATAGACTTCATGGCCATCACCTAAGAATCTCCATATATTCTGGTTACACCATTATAGCTCATAATTCAACTTTTCCTTACATTTCTTATTCGATCTTAGTTGAGAATTTTTTTTACCATCAACCGACTAAAAAATATTAACTTACCTCCTTGTACCAATCTAAAATGAGTCGTGTTTCAAAAACAAATAGCATGTTACTACGCCCTAAAATGCATGATGGTCCTATCTAAATGCATGAAAGAAAAGAAAAGAAATTAAAAAATGCAATGCAGACTCCTTCCCTCAACATTTGGTCAAAGTAATGTCCATGTTGTACACGCGTTTCCTAAATGTAAAATTTAATATCCAAAGATGGATTAAATGAAAATTTATTTGTAAAATGAAGTGCAGTTTGACAACTATATGTAAATGAAAATTATATGCAAAACAAAATCTATGATGATTATGATGTATCGCAAAGAATTAAATTTCCTTTTCCCCTCACACTTACCTCTATTGAAAATGATGCACAATGATTTCTTATCATAATTATGAGGTACAATAGGCATGTCAGTGAATTATGAAATCAAAATCCTTCTAATGAAAATTTTGTTGTGCCAATGATTTATACCATTCAATTGAAGATTATCGTAATTCCGTAAACTTGAGCATTTAACCACAATTTCTTTTGATGATATGGAATTAAGATTATCTTTGAGACGTTCCCTAGATTCATTCTCGCCATTTAAGAATTTAAGCTCTTCTTCGTAGTTTTTCAAAAGACATAGTGGACACGTCTATTGAGGAAAGTGAAGCTTTCTAAGGAGATAAATCAGACGTGCCATCTAAAATTGTTTCTATATATCGACTTCTCCTACTTCAGACTCTTTGGGTTGATGAAAAATATTCAGTTCAATGGTTAAGTGCCCAAACGATAGTCGAAGTTGCCTGCTCCTACAATTTATGATAGCATTCGAGGTAGCTAAGAAGGGACAACCCAAAATCAATGGAATTCGACTATTAGGTTTTGAAAAAGGCTTGGTTTTAAGAACAATGAAGTCCAAAGGGAAATAAAATTGTTCAGTTTGAACCAAAACATCTTTAATTATACCCAACGGCTTTTTAATAGATCGATCGACTAGTTGAATTTTTATGTTTATGGGTTACTATTCCCTTAGTCCTTGTTGATGATAAATGGTATAGGGAAGAAGATTGACACTTGCACCAAGATCAAGTAAGGCATGACTGATGTGAATATTTCCTATTTTACAATTGATTATAGGGCAATCGGGGTCCTTATACTTGATGGGTGATGGATTGAGAAAACAGTGCTAGTATTCGAAGTCAAAAAGGCAGTTTTAGGAACATTAGTGACTCTTTTTTAGGTGCATAGATCTTTAAGACATTTGGAATATTGAGGAATTTGTTTTATGGTGTCTAAGAGTGGGCTATTGACAAGGATTTGTTTGAAGATTTCAATGATTTTTTTTCAAAATTTGTATACTTCCTCTTATGGTTAAGTCTATGAGGATAAGGAGTAACTGGTTTATAGACTCTTTTACAATTTTGATCGTTTGAAGAAGAAGGTTTGAATATAGTAAGTGAAAGAGCTAAGGGTGTAGAAGATAAGATGTTGAGATTTCCAACATTAGAGGAAGATATATTGTCAGGGTGGCCGACATTGGAAGAAGAGATGCTGGATTGCCAACATTCGAAGAAGATGGAGATTTGAAAGGATTAGAAGAATTAACATTGGTTTCCATTGGGTGATAGTCAAAATTTTGAATTGGAGTTAGGATCAAAGGATTAACGGTATTGTCGACATTATTGTCAACCATTTTCATGGACTTAAGGGTGATGACCGAGTTGACTAAATTATGTTTTATGTCCTCACAAGAGTTCACATTACGAGAATTATACTTTGGATTCACCTCAGGTTGACAAGGCAATTTTCCTTTCTCATTACTTTTCATTAGTTCCTTCATCATATTCATCATTTGCTCAAGTTTAGCATCTTGATCGTTTATTTGTTTCTATAATTGAACAATTTTTTAGAAGATCGAGGAGACTAAGTTGATGATTGTAGGTTGGAATGCCTATATGGTTGACTTGAAGGTTTATATTGAGGTGAAATTTAAGAAGTTTGAGGTGAATAAGAAAATGGAGCTTAGTAATTCGAATTCAAAATCGTGTGAGATGGATTCACGGCGTTATTGCGATTAGACCACGACACATTTGGATGATTTCGCCAATTAGGATTATATGGAAATGAGTAGGGACTATTTTGAGCTATGACATTGGCTTGATCTTGAGGGTAATAATAGGTTTGTCATTCTACGATTTGAGGATTTTGAGTTTCTAAGGGAAATTGATTTGGATCCACGACATGCACTCCTCTAATAGAAGCATGGATAGGAACACGAATTGACTCCCATTACTTGTCCTTTTCAGAATAATCCTCTAAGAATTCCCTAGCTTCATTGACAATTTTAGACATAAATTCTCCTCCACGCATTGATTCTAGTTATGTTCTAGTCTGATAGTTTAGCCCTTCATATGCAATTTGGCATAAGTGATGTTTGGGAATTGCATGAAGAGGACAACAATACAGTTGTGGGTAGAATCTCCAAGAGTATTTTGAAAAAGTTTCCCCTTCGTTTTGAGAGAACTAATTTATTTCAGTTTTGGTTTTCAAAGTTTTATGAAATGGGAAAACTTTTTCAAGAATATAGTGACAAATTCATCCCAACTTCTTATGGAATGTTTTGGAAGAGAATTTACCCATCTTTTAGCACTTTCAAGTAATGCGAATGGAATTAGACTTAGCTTGATTGATTCGTTATATAATTGTTAAATTTTAGTTGCGGATGCGTACAATTCAAATTCACTTATAAATTCATAAGCATTGTCATAACTGGTAAATTTTGGAACCCCTTGAATAAAAGAATGTTTAAGTTCAAAATTTCATTCAACTGATGGAAATACTATGACAGAAGGTTGAACAGCCCTAGTTGGGTAACATCGATCTTGAAGAGATAAGGGTCTATCCATTCCGACATTAAGATTTTGAAAGTTTTGATTTATTTGAGAACCCCTAGGTGAATTATGGTGGCTATAACTTTTCTCACTTATCGTTATCAAATGCAAACAAAGAAAATCCTAAGATGATGGTTGACATAGTTAGCTCCTATTCAAAATAATAACTTACTCGGGTATATCTTACTAGTCGATAATCTCGATCTGAAGGAGGAAAAGGGACTTATGGTCATTCACGTATAGTATAAATACTAAGGGATACGACCAATGTTTTACAGGTAGTGTGCAACCTCTTTTGCTAAAAGTTCAATAAATTGAACTAATATATATCCACGAGCAAACCCTTGAGAGAATCAATTTCACAAAATACACTCTTGTGGTTAAATATTTTGTAATGTCTAATCAAGCTTTATAGTTAAAAATGATGAAAGTGATGGTTTTAATTATGGAAATTTGTTCCTTACCAAATTTATTCAGAAATTTCAGAACACAACATCAGACAAGAATAATTGTAGAAATAAATTTTTACAAGAAAGCCGCGGTAGTCATAGAAATTATTTACAAGCAATTTCTATATTTTTAAGCAGTTGCAACACCTGCAGAGTTTAGTAATTATTACAGAGGGGTATGGCAGTCCATCCAGAATAATTGGGTAGCGCATGCGATTCGGTTTCTTGTTTTGTTGCTTGAACTCTTTTCTCCACGCTTAATCTTTGATTTTGAGTGGCAATTCCCTTTTTATGAAAAGCAACTTGAAACAAGCAAAAACTAAATATGAATTAAAAAGAAAGAAAAAAGAAAAAAAAATGACTAGACTAGAAAAATGAGCTGGTGTTGTGAGACGACACATTCTCCAGGTATGACCTTTCAATCAACACAATCTCGTTTACTATATCTTCTAGTTTGGACAAAGTCAATCTGGCTTAGCCTGTTGGCCACTACTGAAGGTGATCAGATGTGACTGCCTCTTTCTAAAGAAGGTATTAGCGATCATGAGATCAAAAGAGAGAGTGAAATTCAACATATCTTCACCCTCTTGGTTCCTACTGCCAAAGCCAAAACCACCATGCATTCGCTCAAAACCATCGCTGGATGAGCCAACATGGTCATTGAAGTCTCCTCCTATAAAAAGTTTCTCGCTACTATGCACATTTCTAACCATGACATCCAAGTCTTCCCAGATTTTCCACTTGGCTTCTTCACTCAGACCTACCTGTGGAGCATATGCGTTAATGACATTCAAAACTGCCTCGCCAACTACTAGCTTAACTAGGATGATCCTATCCCCTTGTCTTCTGATGTTGACCACATTATTCTGAAGGTTCTTGTCAATCAATATGCCTACCCCGTTCTTGTTACGTACTTCTCCCGTGTACCACAATTTAAAGCCAGTGTTCTCCACCTCCTTCGCCTTCTAACCCACCCATTTAGTCTCTTGAATGCACAAGATGTTAACCCGTCTCCTAGTCATAGTATCCACTATCTCTCTT
Organism: Allium sativum; assembly: GCA_030737875.1. NCBI lineage: Eukaryota > Viridiplantae > Streptophyta > Magnoliopsida > Asparagales > Amaryllidaceae > Allium > Allium sativum. Next base: position 845,198,718 of record CM060919.1, on the reverse strand, counting down.
AATTTTCCTACTACGGACCCTACATTCCTACTACCTAACCGAACCCTACTATCGCCGACTAGCTTCCTTGCCCCTCGCATCCACCGAGAAAAATGCAAGAACCCTTTCTCACTTATCACTACAATGGGGCTTCGGGGTAGCGCGCCACTAAGAGAATGGCGGCCCAGCCCTTGCATATTTAAAACCATATCTGAGCCTCGATATAGCGTGTCACTAAGAGGGTTACGCCCCAATGATATATCATAAGGTTCCATATCCATAAGAGAGGCTAAGTTTTTATGTTGGCTCGCCAAGCCTATCACAACCCTCCTCCTTTACCCTGGCTTGGAACAGGCTGCATAGAAATCTACACAGGCGAAGTTATGAAAGGTACTAGCAAAGTTAAAGAAAAATATGAGTACAGTGCTAACTATTCAGTTTCAGTTATTTAAAATAAGTCTAAGTGAATCAATATATGACATGTATATATTACATTCCCTTGTTGCATTAGGTAAAAATTCTCTGAAAAAGATCAAGTTAGCAATTTTTTAAATTCACTTACTCCTAACTATGATCAAAAGAATCTAGCAATTGTAAAGGCCAACTACATTAATACTTTGAAAATTGAAGAGTTAATTATCAATTTAATGCCTTTTAAAGCACATATGCAGGGTAGGGAGAAAGCAAAGAAATTGAGAAAAAGTCAATAGACTTCAATGAAGTAGCGGATGGATCTAATTTTGAAAATGTTAATGAAAAGATTGCATTTATGAAAAGAAACCAAAAAAATTCATAAAATATAGAAAAATGAATAATTTCAAAAGAAACTATAATAAAAAACAAGGAAATGGAAATGACAGTTAAACTAATATCAGATAGATAAACCAGGACATGTGAAGCGATTCTGTTCACATCCAGGCAAACAGAAATTAATGGCAAACACAGATTCATCTAGAAAAAGAAAAAAATCTTTGTTTCGGAGGAAATGGATGTGTAGTGTGGAACTGCACAGCCGATAAAATATCATAGGTAATAAACATATCCGATCAATCGGTAGCCAAAAAAATAGTGCTTTGGGATTAAGGTACAATCTCTATAGTTCAAACAGCTTAAAATACAAACTAAAGATACATGTACAAAAAAGTAGAGAGTGGCATCCGTAGAAAACATAAGAACAACAAAAACAGCATCAACCATGTTAGGTTTAATTGATAAAATCGTAACCTAATTTTATATAAGTATAATCTATTTATCACTGGATCCTGCGATGTAATATTAAATCGAAATTAAAATCTTACCAAATCTCTGTTGAATCCACGAATCTGAATTGGAGGATGGAGATCGATCGAATCCCAAAGCACGTCATGCGCCGCACCTCTATAAGTATGCACAAACGTCCATCTTCAATTTCGTTATACGGATCGAAATTGAAAAGCACGGTGCTAGCTGAAAAGAGGGATAAGGTTTTTGTTTCCCCATTTTCTCTCGTTCTATTTTTGTGTTGTAATAATGATAAGGAAAAGGTCGACCTTATTTTAATATGTGTTGAATGAGATAAAAGGGGTGAGTCATCCTTACACCATTTCAAAATAAAAGTAAATATCAATATTTTGATTTTCTTTTTTTATTAAGACCGGTTCTTCACTTTTCAGACATTTTTATGTGTGACCCTATAAGTTATTACAATGCTAGCAATGATTTTAAATCATATTCAAATCATAAATAATGATTGGCATCTAGCAATACGTCACTGCTACCCGAGTTATAATAAGATCATCGATTTGATACAACCTTTTCTATGACCAGTGTATCAATATAATATAATCCTTTTAACCAATACATACAGGATTAAACTCGAAGCATGGAATGTATCACCCTCTTTATAATTTAATCCGTTTATCTTGATCGATGAGTAGACAATATAAAACAAATCAATATTTGAGCAAGGCTATGCATTTCATAGTCTAACTCAATCAAGAGGCCCATGGATATCATCGCAAATATATTATAGGGTTAAATTCCATCTAGATTATTCGTAATCTTCATTCGATTCAAGATGTATCAAATAATCACCGTTATCGTACACTCTTTTACAAGTAACTTTAGATGATATCAAAACACAAATATCCTCGAATAAAATTAATGATTTCAGGTCTGAGGACCATTACATTACTGTCACTATGAGAATAATTTATGATACTATTAATTATATTCCATGTAGTTTTCTCACGTTGGGTCAGCCCAATACGCTATTCTCCAATATGTATTTATGTTTTGACATTAATATCATGTATATTAATGATCAATGAGATGTGATCATCAGTCAATCAAGACACCTGTCTCAATGTTTTATTGTTGTCCGATATATGAACAATAAAACATGACTAGGGACATTTGAATTATAATACTTAATATATTTATATATAATCTCAAGTTCAAGTCACTTACTTGAACTATATAAATTTGTATTATTATTCTAGGGACTTCTATTATGTTTATATTTATATTACACAGTATATATATCATAATGGAATATTTTATTCCAAATAAAATAACATCAACAATGTTATTATTCACATCAAATGGATTGCCTCTAGGGCATAAAATCTAACAATCTCCCACTTGCACTAGAGTTAATCATTCATGTATCATATACTTATGAAACTTGTGTGACTATTAGTCTTCTACTATGACAGAGTTTAATTTAGTAAGTCTGCAACATTACAATTTTTGCAACTTTGTAGATATAATTATTTCTTGTGTAAACAACTTCACATAAGAATTATATTTCTTGAATATTTGTTTGGATCGATGGTGAGTTTAAGGTTTTAGGCCTGAGCAATAGACACATTGTTATCTAAATGTAAATCATTGGATCAACATTGAATTAAATTCAATTATGAACTTCTTAATCCAAACATTTTCTTTCTTAGAATCAATATTTATTTCTTGTTTTAAAAATAATACTATTCACAATAAATATTCTATTATTAAATAACATTAGAATTTTATGTCACTCCCACTTAGTTTTTTTGTCTGTATAAGATTCAATGGTATTTTGTGGTTTCCGAAACATTTTGATTTCTATTTCATTCCCATCAGTATCTTAGAGTCTGACTCTCCTTTAAAAGGATACCAAATCGAGAAATAAACATTTTATTCTCAAAGAATTTATAGAAATAATATCCATTTGATTCTTGTGGATATTCCACAAAATAGTTATTTGATTTGGTTTCGATCTTATCAGCGGAAGGACATTTAATAAACGCCTTGCATCCCAAATCTTCGCTTTAGAAATACTAGGACATTCCCTAGTCCATATCTTATATGGTGTCTTTAAACTCGTTTTAGTAGGAATAAATGCAATTTCCTAAATTTATTTTACTGAAAGATCTATAAGACTTATCATTGATCGTACCATATCTTATAAGGTATGATAGCTCTTTCAGACACACCATTTCAATATGGTGTTCTAGGTGGAGTGAGTTATGAAACAATTTCAAAATCATTTAGATAGTTATTAAATTTATTAGCTTACAATTCTTTGATATGTTTGAAGAGAATTTATTTTCTATCAAAATTGGTTTTGAACTTCATTTTTGAATTCTTGAACTTTTAAAAGGATTCTGATTTGTAATTCATAAGATACACATATCTATATCTACTGACATCATCAGTAAATATAATGAAGTAATAAAACCTACCTCAAGCTTATGTATTCATTGCTTCATTTACATCATTATGTACGAGACCCAAAACTTATCATCCATTCACTATGTCAAGTAAATGGTGATTCAGTTACTTTTCCTAGTAAACAAGATTTTGCATTCTTCATGTGATTCGAAATCAAATGATTTCTAAATTCAATCATTATGGAGTTTAGATATAATTTTCTTGTTTATATTGGCTAACTGACACTGCTAAAGTTGTGCCGAATTTAAATCATTGAATTCAAAATGATTAGTATTTATGTCAAGTACATCATAGTTAAGGATTTATAAAGATCATTAACTACTTATGAAATTCCATATGATATTTCAATTGAATAAAATGAATAACAATTGTTCTTTTATTGCAAATGAAATTCAAACTTGTTTGAGCAATAGTTATAATAACATTTATTTTAAATGGAATTTCGTAATAACAATTATTTTATTCATTTAATAAAGCAGTATATAGAACAAGAATTAACTTCCTATGATGATCCAGCGACATCTGCTTCATTTCCAATCGTAAGTCCACTTGTCCTTTTATCAGATTTCTACTTATTTTGCAATTTCTGTAAATTTACATACATTCATGTTATTCGCATCTAGTATCTAATACTAGAAATGTATAAGTAGATTATTATAACATTTACATCTTATTCATTTGAAGTCACACTTCAACTTTTATTTTAAATCTTCAACATTTGTAAAACAATTACGTTTAGTTTGTTTGAGGACAATACTCAAATTTTAATGTTAGTTAAGAAATTTGATTTATTACAATTCATCCTTCTCAAGGATTAATTTAAATTATTAGAGTTATTTATCATTTAATATCTACAGTAGATAATAAATAATAGCTGATTCTTTAATATTTATTGTAATAACCCGGAAGTCTGAGCCAATTTAAAAATTTTATTTTGGCAATTTAGATGAAATTTGAATATTTAAAATGAATTATTTTAAATAATAATGACGAGAAATTTATTTTGAATAGAAATAGAACGTATATATTTATTTGAACCGACGTTAGAATATAAATATTTTATTTTAATTATAAAAGGAATTGAAAATGGCGCGTTAGTTTGAAAATTCAATTTCAAATTTCAAATGAATGTACAGGATTCAAAATAAACCGGATTTTAGCGAAACCAAAAATATTAGGATCAATTTGAAAATATCTTTCCAACGAATCCGAAAACTTGAAATTTCATAGTGGGAATAAAAAGTTATTGCCAGTTGAAAATTCAGAATAGTCGCTGTGGAATTCTGGCCCTTAAAAATGGAAATTTTGCAAATGACCTTCATTTTCGACGAAACCACTTTTGTTGGATCCGTGATATCAAGTTATTGCTAGGTTTCAAAATTCTTAATTTTTCAAATCAATATGTGAACGTGGCGAAGTTAAACGTGTTTTAACAGTTTTAGTCAATTTGGATCGACCGGAAAATGGCCATTTTTCAAACGGTCTTCAAATTTGATGAAATTAGTTTTGTTAGGACCGCATCGTCAATACAAAGCTAGAAATAATTTTTCTGGAATTTTTAGGGTCCGTATGTGGCCCTGGTAAATTGAAAAGTGCGTTAAAATTAAATATAAACTGATTTATATTTTAATTTTGAGAAAAACTGATCGTAACAGCCGAACTGGTTTATGAAACATATCCCATTGTGTTCAGAATGGGGGTATTTAGCTAGAGGCGACAGTCGTTGAGTTTGATTTAGGGTAGAATACGATATCTCACTTTAAGGAATAAAATAATGATTAAATATATGTATAAATATAAAAAAATCCAACCCCATTTCCCTCTTCATTGAGACACGCCGGCCCTAGCCAAATGAACGGTCGAGAAAGCCGATTTTTCTTCCCCAAAATTCGCATAATCTAGAGCGAATTAATATATGGTTCAAAAGGGAAAATTATTGTATTCTTTCCCCTCTTCCAATCAAGACCGGTTTCATGAATTCTCGTGGTGCGTCGCGTTCGATTTTTCATCGAGAAGTGGTCGGGTTTGCACTCGTTTTTCGAAGCGCCTGGAGATCCAAACTTCAAGCTGCTCACGTCGGTGATGGTCCTGGCCAAGGCGCGCAAGGTGGAGGTCCTAGATCTTGCTTCGGTGCTCCATAGGCGATCGTGATTTAAACCCTAGGTGGCGATGCTGAGCTTGACCAGTTATTGTATTTCAACGATAGGGATTTCAGGAGAAGGAAGATAAAGAAAGGGACAACGTTATAAAAAGTTTATTTTTCTTTTCACGTACATTAGTATATTTAATTTTTTTATTGTTAAGCAGTAAATAAAATTTTAATGGAATAATTGGAAATATATAAATAGCATTGCGAATAAAAATATGATTTTTACATATGAAACAGTGGAATAAAAATTCGATTTTTACAAATGAAGTAGAAGAATTGGATTTTTCTTTATATGAATGGCGTATAAAAAAATTGGATTTTTATTCATTTGAATGCCGTATAAAAATATGGTTTTTATATATGAAGAGCGATGAAAAGATACGATTTTTTTTATACTATAGAAAGAATAAAAATACGATTTTTATATTTTAGAAAGAATAAAAATATGATTTTTATATTATAGAAAGAATAAAAATATGATTTTTATATTATAGAAAGAATAAAAATACGATTTTTATATTATAGAAAGAATAAAAATATGATTTTTAATGTATAGAACATCATATTAAAATTGTGATTTTAATATGAATAGCGTGGAGAAGACTGCGTTGGAAGTACGGGCAGATCCAGATTGTTCTGAATTTCAGAAATAAAGAATAGCAAAGTGGAACCCTCAGTGAGAACTTCTCACTTTTAATTTATTTTCTAGTTGAAATACAAACTTGGATGCAGACAGTGCTTAGCAGCACCTAACACTCGTCGTCCACAGACCATGGATGACTTGGTTGTTTAATTGATGTGTTGTGAAAGTTGATTGTGTGATGTGGAATAAAATAAAATATTTTATAGTTGAAAATATTTTATAGTTAAAAATATAATTTTTAACATGTAAATAAAATAAATATTTATAAACCAATTGGACGATTTGTTTATATACATACATTTGACTGATATTGATTAGGACGATTAAATTTCACACATCGCCCAACTGCACAAATAAAACCTGTGTTTGATTGTTTGAAACCCCACAAGGGTATTGGGATGATATTGGACATACACTAATCCCAATAATTAGTTGTATGTCGATCGATTGGTAGACATACTGTGTAAGCGTTAATTATTTATATTTAATGCTTATGCAGTTGTGTGGTGCACTCTGGATGATGGTTGATTATTTATCGTTGCTATCATATACATGTATTGTAGGGAATCCATATAATTAAGTTATATGGTAATTGATTGGGCCTTATTCCAAGCTGGAAAAAAAATATTCATGTGTTGAATAAAAGAAAATTCATGTGTTGAATAAAAGAAAATTCATGTGTTGAATAAAATAAATATTCATGTGTTGAATAAAGTATATATTCATGTGTTGAAGAAAATATTCATTTGTTGAATAGAGTAACGAAGTTATTGACATATATAAAGCCGTGGTGGTTAGATTGACGCTATTTTGACATGAACGATATTTATATCGACTTTATTCATTTTATAATGAATATCGAAAAGGAATTGATTTCAAAATATAATATTTTGAAAATATTATCATTTATATATCGATGATATGGAATATTCAATTTTGATTAGAAATTGAATAGGAAGTTGAAATCGTTTTGAAAACGAATTATAAAATACGTTTTGAAAGGAAATCGACGAAATATATATAATATATATTATATATATAATGGCCTGAATAGAACGCGGCCGCGCTGCGGCCCTTCGCGAATTTTGACTATTGACTTCGAATGGACATTACGGGAGATCCGACCGTCGGATTCTCCTAAACCTGGAACCATTGGGTTCGTATCAAAAAGAGCTTTCTAAAGTATATTAGAGATTTGAAATCTAATGGTTGGATTTGGAATTATGTACAAATAAAATTTGGATAAGGTCGTTGTAAGTGCAGTTCGATGGCCGTTGATAGAAATCGACTATACATGCCTTAATAAAATTGTTAAAAATAGTAATAATTTGTGTAAAATCATAAGAAATTATTTGTAAAAAATTGGGATGAAAAACTCCATATTTGAAAAGATAAAAATAGATTTTTATCAAAATGAACTAGTTTTGAACTAGAATTGTAATCCATTTATTTTTGAAAAAAATAAATTGGATTTGAAAGGGTTTTAAAAGTAACCAGAATTTCCAATAATTGAATTGGAATGGATTTGAATCGAAATTGTCTTTGGAATATTTCGATGTCGGATTTCATGATTATACAGATATTGTTATGGAAATTTGAAAGATATATTTATGTCGTTATTTCCAATATGATATTTGTTGGTCGTAGAATTCGATATTGAATATAAGCAGATATATTTTCTATTCAGAGCCTTGTATTTAATATTAAATGAGAATTGGGTTTATCGTGAACTTTGTTTTAACGACATTTGTTCTTTAACCCGATTTACAGTGAAATGTGATTTGGAATTTATAAATCTTTTGTTCAGATTTAAAGGAGGTTTTCCAAAGTAAAGTTTTCCAATTTCATAAAATAAATTGGAATGGAATTGAATGTGATTTTGGGTGTATCGTGAACCGCGTTTTAAATGACACTGGTTCTTTAACCTAGTTAAAGACAGGATATGGTTTCCCAATTTAAACAATCATTAATATGATTTTTGGGAAGATTAAAACCAAGTGGAGTTTAAATGAACCTTTAATTAGATTGAGATGATCGAGAATGGAGTATCACCAGTTTTGCTCCAAGCAATCGTTAAATCTTTAATTAGATTTGAACGTGAAATGGTAATTGAATTTACCGATAACACCGTGGTGTTAGATATGAAGTATGACCAGTTTTACTTCATGGGATGAATAGGTTGGGATTGGGAAATTTAAAACAAATGATTACTTCGGTAAGGTTCGATAATCCCGACTAGTTTGGATAAACCATAATTTGGTTTAAATTGATATTCAAAAGAAGATTAAAGAATAAATTTAAAGAATTTATCTTTGATAAAATTAATGGGAACCTTTCCCAAAGTATAAGAATATTTGAATAAAAGAATATTCTGAATTGGAATGAGGCGTATGTTGTGTTTGTGTAACACTTGTTTATTATATACGCGGGTTATTCAGAAAGACCGAGTTTATCCCACTCTGAATAACTGATTCGACGATGTGTCTAGGATGAAGACGGTGGTCGAAGACTAGAGGTCTTCACATCGTTTGGGTGATTACTGATGATATTGATTGGGCTGTACACCCAAGAGGAGGGAATCAGTTGGTGATCGTCCAGATGTATTGGGAGATCGATGGATATGCGAGGTACAAGGTGCCTCCGGTTTCGTTCAGACCCAGAACGAACTTATAAATGGACTGTGTGTGACATTGGATTTTATTCTGTGTGATAGATTTCTATTAAATATATATTTGTTTGGCAGCGGAGAATTTATTCTCTTGCTTAAGGCCGTTCTCTGAGACGTACGAGCTCAGGGGTTATATATTGATGGATATCAATCACATGGAGTGAATTGCCTATGTGGCATGCCTATGTGGCAAATGATCAAGGCTTTTGTTGAAAAGCAAAGTCTTGTGGTTGATGATCAAAACACGGCCTGTGTGGCATAGCTTTGTGTAGCGTTGATTCGCGAGCTTCACATCCCGGTTGTGAACCAGAAACGGGAGAGGACCTCAGGGAGGACATGCGTTTCTTTCTAGCTAGGGTGGTGTCAGTGACCTACCAACCCTGACATTTATATTATTTTCACCTGTGTGGTTGTTGGATTGTGAGGCGCCTCGGATAGATTGGTGACTATGTGGAGCCGATGGAGTCATTTGGCTCATTTACGCCCCGAAGGGCGGGGAAACGCAGTGTTCAGGCATTTTAATCTACATCGGTGGACCGGCCCTGACGATCCAAGGGTCACTCAAGCTCTGATCCTGAGGCTCGGGCTAGAGAGTCTCAAATCGGTGAGGACTATCTTTTGCCTCGGTTCACAGATGGAAACCCAACTTCCAATACGTGACTTTGCGGTTTTGATTGTAGAGCCTAGTATGGCGACATGATATATGGTACCCATGCCGTCTATGATTGATATTTATGATTGAAATTGTTTTGACAATATAAACTTATAGTAATAATAAAATATGAAATTTAGCGTATCAAGCATTCTTTGGCTATTATAAGGTAAAACCCTATCCTCCGGCTTGTGTTGCATTGTGTGATGGGACCTAGGTCTTATAATAGCTTCATTGTTCTTTATTTAGCATTGCGTTGTTGTTTTATGCACTGGTGTTCTTGGGAGGAAACCTGTTTCGTGTTATACGGCGTGGTCCCTTGATTTACCTAACTTTAAAATAAAGATTAATAACTGTTTTAGTTCTCACACCAGTCACATGACTGGCCTAGAGTTTATTGTTTTAACCTAAACTCTGGGTGCCCTTATTTTCGACACGTGCAGCTAGTAGTTTTGGTTTTGCAGATTTATATTCACAGGATCCTGATTTATAGCTGAGGTGGTATTCGGAAAGCTCTGTATCCGTGTATCTGTTTTCAGTTGTGCTTTGTATTGTTTTTCCACTATGATGTATCTAACTGTAATTTATATCTCTGATATTTTCTGTGTAATATTTATTCATACTCTGTATATTCTTTTATTCTGATGGAATTGTTGTAATATACAATGAAATGTTATTCTGTTTGTGTTTTGATTTGTCGTGTTCTCAAAACAAACAGGGGTTTCGAATGGTCTTGGTCGGTTTAGCGATCGATTCGGATCGAGCGAAATTCCCTATTGTCACATTTGGTATCAGAGCTTTGGTTTACAGAGCTCGAGAACAAAGCACATTAGAACCGTACGAAAGAATTCATTAGAGACTGGATTAGTAATATCCAATAAGAATGACTCGTTAGAGATGGGATCGGTAGTATCCTAGAACAAGTGTGAAGAGTATATTTTTAAAATGAAAACAATTTTTGTTTTGAAAATTAAACTAATTATTCGTATTTGAATATTTATTTTAAATTGATTTGGACAATCAAGTATATAAAGAATTTGCGTATACGTCTGATCCGCGTGTATTTGAAGTTTTAATATACTGGATAGATATAGTATCACACTCTAGTCGCCCGAAGAAGATACTGACGATTGAGATCTCATCATCAGTGTTTATGTTCGAGTTTCGAAAGTGGGATTTCTATATATTTCCAATTGACTGGTGTGAGAACCAAAACTAGATAGGGTCTATTGTTGTGATTTGGCACCAAAAATGTGATTTTGACTATATATCAAAATTATGAATTTGAAAAGATAACCAATTAATTGATTGCTGATTGTGTTGTTTAATTTATTAAAATTTTGAACCATTTAGGCCGAATTGAACCAAATAGTGAATTGTATTGAAAATTTATAGCATTTGCATGCATATACATGTACTTACATTTAATAGGTCATAGCAAGGAGGCTATAGAAGAGGAATAAAATTGTTTGCCCGACAAATAGGTATATGTTTGTTGTATTTCTTGGGTTTTGGATGATTTTATGAGCCGATTGGTGCAAGGGCCTTGGGAGGTTATTTGAAATATCCCAAAGCTCCTGGTGCAAGGGAGGTTATGGCGAAATTTTTCGAAAATTTAGGGTGTTAGCCAAATTTTTGAAAAATTTGGAAAGTTCTTAGAAACCAAAAAGTTGAAGAACTTAAGACGTATTGAAAAGAATGAAAGTTGAGTTGATTAGTTAAACAACTTTCAGCTTCGTTCCTTTTCGGGGACGAAAAGTTTTAAGTCGGGAGATTGTAATAACCTGGAAATCTGAGCCAAATTAAAAAATTTATTTTGGCAATTTCGATGAAATTTGAATATTTAAAATGAATTATTTTAAATAATAATGACGAGAAATTTATTTTGAATAGAAATAGAACGTATATATTTATTTGAATCGACGTTAGAATATAAATATTTTATTTTAATTATAAAAGGAATTGGAAATGGCGCGGTAGTTTGAAAATTCTATTTCAAATTTCAAATTTCGAATGAAAGTACAGGATTCAAAATAAACCAAATTTTAGCGAAACCAAAAATATTAGAATCTATTTGAAAATATCTTTCCAACGAATCCGAAAATTTGAAATTTCATAGCGGGAATAAAAAGTTATGCCCAGTTGAAAATTCAGAATAGTCGTTGTGGAATTCTGGCCCTTAAAAATGGAAATTTTGCAAACGACCTTCGTTTTCGATGAAACCACTTTTGTTGGATCCGTGATGTCAAGTTATTTCTAGGTTTCAAAATTCATAATTTTTCATATGAATATGTGAGTGTGGCGAAGTTAAACGTGTTTTAACAGTTTTAGTCAATTTGGATCGACCGGAAAATGGCCATTTTTCAAACGATCTTCAAATTTGACGAATTAAGTTTTGTTAGGACCGCATCATTAATACGAAGCTAGAAATAATTTTTCTGGAATTTTTAGGGTCCGTATGTGGTCCCGGTAAATTGAAAAGTGCGTTAAAATTAAATATAAACTAATTTATATTTTAATTTTGAGAAAAACTGATCGTAACAGCCGAACTGGGTTATGAAGCATATCCCATCGTGTTCAGAATGGGGGTATTTAGCGAGGGGCGACAGTCGTTAGGTATGATTTAGGGTTGAATACAATATCTCACTTTAAGGAATAAAATAATGATTAAATATATGTATAAATATAAAAAAAATCCGACCCTGTAATGTCCCATGTTTTGACCGTCTAATATTTAATTTAATTTATTTATTTTAAATATGACATTTGGAATATTAGTGGAATTTAATATTTAATTCGATAATAAAACGATGTTTTAACGTTAATTTTATTTATAATATAAAACGAGCCCAAAATCGCGCGGCAGTTCGAAATATTTGGTTTTGAACTTCAACTGAAAATACAGGATCCGATATAAGTCGGATTTCTGTGAAACAAGAGACGTTGGAACCGTATTGATGATAATTTTCATATGAAAGAGAAAAATTCAGATTTCGTATTATAATTTGATCGTTATGGCAAAATCAAAATTTGGAATAATCGTTGTGGAAATCGTTATTAAATTATAGGCCATTAAAATAGCCGTTTTGCAAATGGACACTGTTTTCGACGAAATCAGTTTCATTGGGAAAGTAACATTAAATTATTGCACAGTATTAAATTGCATGAAAAACCGATGTCGTATGTAACAACCCGTATTTTCAATAACCTGTTATAACGTAAATTGAGGCAGAATTTAATTTATAAATCTGAATCAAGGGAAACGGGCTATGCCATTCCGTTCGTCTTGGAAAAATACGCGAAATAGAGTCCGAGTTTTCGAAAATCGGAGTCCGTATGACCCGATTAAGGCCCAATGAAGTTTTCAGAAAATTTCAAGTTCAAAACAGATTTGAATTTCAAGTTCAAATTTCGGATTTCGGGCCTGGAAGGCTAGGCGGGAAATTTCCCGCCAAGCCAACCAAGTCGACAGGCCTGTCGACTTGGCAGTCGACTTGGCTGTCGACTTGGTTCAGCCGGACAGTTTTGCCTGGTGCACCATTTTGGGGTTTTGGTTAGGTTTTGCGGCCAGATTCGGTTTTAAGGGCTGAGATTGGAATTAGGGTTTAATCCTAAGGTTGAAACTAATCCTAATCTCTATAAATAAGCCCCTAACCTAACCCTAAATCATCATTATTCATTCAAGTAACTAAACTATGGCAAAATCATTCCTCTCATGGCCTCCACTCTCTTCATAAAATTCCTAAATAAATTTCTATGAGAGATTTTCCATGCATACAAGTGTTTTCAAGCTTGTATGAGTGTCATTAGCTTGCATTCAAGTCAAGTTTCCATATTTACATCATAAAGCAAGGGTTTTGATCATTTTGGCTCAAGGGTTTTTCTATTGGAGCTTGCATTTTGGGTTTATTTGATTGCATAAGGGTTTTTTCTCAATCTATATATATTTTTGTGTCTTCATAAGCATTGTAAGCCCTTTTCTACTTTCATATTTAAACTCTAAAGTTAAATGAATGATGCAAGTTTGGTTGATCATTATGATATGCAAGTTTATCATGTTATGTTATGCAAGTATGCCATGTTATGATATGCAAGTTTACCATGTTATGCTATGCAAGTTTGCCATGTTATGATATGCAAGTTTATCATGTTATGTTATGCAAGTATGCCATGTTATGATATGCAAGTTTACCATGTTATGCTATGCAAGTTTGCCATGTTATGATATGCAAGTTTATCATGTTATGTTATGCAAGTTTGCCATGTTATGATATGCAAGTTTATCATGTTATGTTATGCAAGTTTGCTATGTTATGATATGCAAGTTTGCCATATGATATGCAAGTTATGTTATGCAAGTTTGGGTTGATCATTTTGTTCATGTTATCATGTTATGCAAGCTTACCTTGAGTATATGAACATAAAGCTTCAAGCTTTATGCTAAAGGTTGCATTTTGGCAACATGTAAGTTATCATATCTCTTATGATAACTTGCATGTGAGGCTAAATGCGAACTTATGGCCATTTCTACATGTCATTTATCACCATGTATCACCAATATGCTAAGTTTGGTTTTATGCATGCTTTTGAGGCCTAAAAATGTAATATGCAAGTATATGAACATATGTACATTTCATATGCCACCATGTTAAACTTGTGGCTTCAACACCTATATGTCATGATTATGCCAAGTTCCCTCTTTCTATCCTTTATGCGCTATTGCGATATGTAAGCGATGGGATTGCGTTTGGGGTGGGGTAAACTTAAAAGACATAAAAACATAAGATTGGGAATTTACCTATTAAGTTAGGTCTACCCATTGGGAATTTACCTATTAAGTTAGGTCTACCCAAATGCTTGAAAACTTGTAATATGTTTTGGAAACATGATGGACATGACACTTAGAAAATATAAGTGTGACCAACTCGAGGTTGGGTTGAGTTTGTAGCGTAAACCTACCCGGAACTGACCGGCTTAACTAGTTGCTACAAACAATAGGACCCAATGTGAGAAGTTGGTCATGTTGTACCTTGAACCCGAGGTTAGACCAAGTTGTGGTGTAAAGCTACCCGGAACCGACCGGCTTAACTAGTAACCGCAACAAAGCCTAATGTGAGAGGTTAAGGCACATTAATTAATTAATGCCTCATGATTAGGGTTAAGTCATGGTCCACTTAATACTTAACCAATTTGGGCTTGGTAGATTAATCAGGGTTAAGTCGTGAACTCATCGTTACACTTAACCAAGTTAATCCATGATTAGCAAGAGGGTTAAACCGTACTTAACCCACTAGAAAATCCTAGCAATGGGGGTCCACTCCAGCAGTAATCCCAAGTTTGTATCATTAAGACCCTAGGGACTAGGCTAGGGTGGGGGCACGATTACTGGACTTGAGGTAAGTGACCAAAAACGACGGCAGAGTGGTACGCCGATGTAGTTCTGGACGGACTATGGTCGTGCGCGTAGTCCGTATTTGGAGAAGTCAAGCATGGGTACCAGTAGATCTAGACTGTGCACTTATGTTTATGGTGTCCAGGGGTTGACACCCTAGTGCTTGATACACCCGACGGGAGACCCAGCACAGTCTGACTACAATTATGTTTGGGCCGTATTGACACCAACACGTGACGAGTTAGGCTTATAGGGAGCCGATCGACTAGACCGTTTGGTTGGACCTCGTATTAGGGTCACTTCATGTTATTGGACCTCGTATTAGGGTCACTTCATGTTATTGGACCTCGTATTAGGGTCACTTCATGTTATTGGACCTCGTATTAGGGTCACTTCATGTTACTGGACCTCGTATTAGGGTCATTTCATGTTATTGGGTCAAAGCTTGGGCCAAGGGATCAATACTTGTTTATTCAAGTCATGTTAGTTTGCTAGTACACCTGTGGTGCAAAACCTTAATCCTGATTATGCGATGACACCTTTATCTACCTTGTTAGTTAATCATCATGCTAGTATGTTGTTATCCTTATGTTCATCCCTGCTTCTCATGCCAGTTAACTTTATCAGTTTACATTGATTGTAGTAGGGCTTACTCAGTCTTTTTGACTGACCTGTTTTTCTTTCGCCTCTTTTCTTCCGTTCCCCCCCAGGTTCTCAGGGTGGGAATATTGGAGCTTAGCTTGGATTTCTGATCACTTGCTTGTGGGATTTTAGCTCATGTACGGTCTTGACATGAAGCTAGCTATGATCATCACTTATTTTGGGGATAGTACTTATGTATTTCAGTTTTTCAGTGATGTTGTTTTTATCTAGACTTGTGTATTTGGAAAGTTGACATTATGTTGTACCAGACTTGTTTTGAAATAGTTTGAAATCTTCCGCTGTTTTATTTATCTTATTTACTCTGTTTACATATATACATATGTTCTAGTTCTGCCTTGATATATCATTATGCATGTTTACCCGATTCAAACGCCCCTCCAAAGTCAGAGTGCTTGCAAGAGACACCCTGGCGGAGGTGGGGTGTTACATTTGGTATCAGAGCGTATAGTTTACGAGAAGGAACAAAAAGGTTTTTAAAACTTTTGGAAAACTATTTTCAAAACCAAGTATAAAGTATTTTCCAAAGAAAAGTCTAGTTTATTTTAAAGGCTATTCCCCAAAAAGCCATTAGCAAAATTCCTTCGTTTTTCTCCATTCTGAATCTATCTTTTTCTTCGTTTTCAGTATGTCCAATAACTTTGCCATTCCGGAGGGAGTACACGTACCTGTTTGGTATAGGAGACTTTTGGAGGCTAGGGCGACCGAAGCCGGCCCCGCCGATGTTCCTCCTCCTCCTCCGGTAGTTAATGTTCCTCCTCCTCCTGTCGCTGAGGTTCCTCTTCCTCCTCCCCCTCAGCATCCTCAAGCTGACTTCGCAAAGACTTGCAAAGATTTCAAAGCAATGGGTGGCAAGAACTTTCAAGGCACTGAGACTTTTGTAGAGGCCAGAAATTGGTTGAAAGAGACCGAGGATTTATTTGCTATCTTTGGGTTAGACGATCAGAGGAAGATCTTGTTGGCGGTTTGGCTTATGAACGATGAAGCCGCTTATTGATGGGAAGTCACCAATGATACTAGGCCTGTTGAGACTTGGGCCGATTTCAGGGCAAGGTTCGTGCTTAAGTTTCTATCTTCTGCTGAGGAGAATCTGTAAATGGAGAGGTTCATAACTTTGAAACAAGGAGATATGTCTGTCAAAGAATATGTGAACAAGTTCAATCAGTTAGCTCGTTTTGGCTTGGATATGGTGAGTACTCCTCAGAAGAAGGCTCTTCGTTTTGCTAGAGGATTGAATGAGCCGTTGCAGGGATTGGCTATGTCACATATTCCCCATGGGGCCACGTTTGAGAGCTTGGTTGATATGGCGTTACTTCTGGGAGATGTCAAGAAAGAGATCAAGATGAATGATACTCAAGCCAAGAAGTCTGATTCCCAGTGGAAAGGAAATCAGGGTAATCCAAGTGGTCAGAGCAGTCAAGGCAATCAGAACAAGAACAAGAACAAGAGTCAAGGCAACAAGGGCAAGAACAACAAGGGGAAGTGCCATTATTGCGGTTCAGTTGGGCATCTTATTAAGGATTGTAAGAAGAGGAAAAGGAAGAATGGTGAATGCTTTTTCTGCGGTGAGACTGGACATTTCAGTAAGGATTGCCCGAAGAAGCAAGGGCAAGGCCAGGGTCAGACTCAGCGTGCTGGACCTTCAGGAGGGCAAGTTCATGCTCTCAATGCCGCTCCAGTTCCCGATCGAGGTAGTATTTCTGTTGAAAGCCTTGTATATATTTCTGATTTTTCAGTTCGTACCTTGTTTGATTCTGGTGCATCGCATAGCTTTATCTCATCTGATCTAGTTGAAAGTTTGCACCTAAGTACTAGTCTAGTTTATGATCCCGTGTGTGTTTCAAATCCAATTGGGGTTTACGCCCATTTGTCTATTATCTATGTGGATTTGAAAATCTCTATCTTGAGTATAGAATTCTCGTGTGATGCTTATATTCTCGGTTTCATGGGGTATGGGTTGATTTTTAGGGCATGGATGGGTTGTCCAGTTTTGGAGCCATCCTTGATTTTTGAGCATAGGGTTGTGAGGCTCATGACTCGCCTCGGTAATACCCTAAAAATTTCTAGTAACCCTATGAGTCCCGTCATGTTGTGTTATCTTGAATCCCTCAACTCGTCTATCGATAGTTTGCAATCGGTGAGGGTGGTCCGAGAATATCCTGATATCTTGGGTGAAGTGAAGGGGGTTACCCCTAAACGAGAGATAGATTTCCGCATTTATCTGGTTAATAATGCCAAGATAGTTTCGTGGCCGGTTAGGCACATGGTCCCGCGAGATGAGAGTTAAGAAAGCAAGTCAAGGAGTTGCTTGAGAAGAACTTCATACGATGAAGCATTTCCGAGGAAGGTGCTCTAGTAGTATTCGCTACTAATGTGGACAGTTCGCTTCGCCCGTGTGTTGATTATCGTGAGTAGAACAAGAAGAATAGACAACCATTGCCAAGGATCGATGATTTGTTTGATCAGCTTGTAGGAACATCTGTTTTCTCTTGATCTTGCTACTGGATTCCATCAGCTCAGAGTAGCTGAGGATAGTATAGGCAAAACTGCGTTCAGAACTCCAGATGGATTCTTAGAATGGCTGGTCATGCCATTCGGTTTGACAAATGCAACCGCCTACTTCGTGGACTTGATGAGTAGGGTGCCTAGGGAGTTCCTGAACAAGTTTGTGGTAGTCTTTGTAGACGATATCCTGACTTTCTTAAAGAACGAGGAAGAACATGCTAGACATCTCAAGGAGGTGATGGATACGCTTAGAGCGCATCAGTTGAAAGCCAAGTCCTCCAAATGTCATTTTGGAGAAAAAGGAGTTAGATTTCTTGGGCACATAGTTTCTAAGCAAGGCTTAGTGGTGGATCCTGCTAAAGTGGTCTCGGTTCAAAACCGAAAAGCTCCGACGAGGACAATTGAAGTAAGAAGTTCTCTCAGTTTAATTAGTTAGTTAGCGTCCCTTGAGCTTAGACCTACCCTTCTGGATCAAGTAGGGACTTCACAGAAAGAAGACCCGCAGTTAGTCGAGATCATGGACAAGTTGATTCGAGGCGAGATGGTAAGTCACCTCGCTATAGATGACAAGGGATGGCTAAGACGCGATGAGAGAAAGAAGGTTCTTGAAGATGCACATTACCCGAGGAGGTGGCCGAGTTTGTCCCAAGGTGCATGTTGTGCCAACAGGTTAAAGGCCGAGTCATAGAAGCCCGGTGGGCTATCATATCCATTGGAGGTCCCCGCAATGGAAGAGGGAAAAGCATCACGAAGGATTTCGTGGATGGACTGCCTAGATCAAGAAAGGGAATAAGAGCATGTGGGTCATAGTAGGTAGACTCACGAAGAGTGCTCATTTCACTCCGGTAAAGAGCGAAAGGACTGCATCATAACTAGCGACAGTTTACTTTCAAGAAATAAAGCGGTTGCACGGGGTTCCCTAAAGGATAGTTAGTAACCATGACTCAATCTTCACTAGCCAGTTTTGGGATAGTCTACGGGAAGTCATGGGCAAGCGACTGAATCTAAGTACGGCCTGTTATTCACAGGCGGATGGTTCATTTCGTTCAAGCATGAGTTATAGAAAATCACGTTAGTAAGAGCAATTGGCAACGTGGATTGGTATTTTCAAGAAAAGTTCTGCTGCGTGGAATACTTTATAGTAAGTAAACGAGATCTAGGATTCACTGATGAATTTTGGAGAGCTTGCATGAAACCATGAGGTCATAGTTATGTTTAAGCCAAGAATGATAGAAGAGTAAGTGAAAGAGGAAGACGAGAGGCGACAATGAAATGGGTTCCAACTCATATTTGGAAATAAGAGTTAAGAAGCCAAGAAATCATGAGGTAAAAGACGGTCAAAGCACAGTGGAGTTAAGCTCAAGGAAATGTGACTTAGAAGACTGAAGGCTAGATACGCGCATCATATCTCTTTTTAAGAGCATATCCTTGATCCTTGTTTTCCTGTGGAACTTACTCGCATGTTATCTTTTTACGTATATCCTCTCGGTCCCATACTCGATCCCATTTCTGTTGTAAACTCCATAAGGGGGGTATGACTCATCGGTTAGTAATGCATGTCAGGGTTTGAAGGGGTCCGTTAGGTTGACTAAACCTTTTGGGCTTTTATAGGATTGGGGTTGGGTTAGGAAGGGATTTCTTGTAATCCAAAAGGAGTATATCTTGCTTATCTTCCCGATCTCTTTGTAGCATATCTTTCTTTCGCTATCTATATCGTGTTAATCTTGTCATGAGAACCTTAGGTAGAAACCCTTTGGATGAAACATGTGTTTGAAACATGTTATGCTTGATGTTTGCAAGTGGTTGCAAGTGTTTGCAAGTGGTTACTCGTGGATGCATTATACACGTTAGGCACTAGATCGGCTCACACACTCCTCATATTGCATATGCATGAGTGTTTATGCTTATTCATGGATGAAAATTTTTGTGTTATCACATGGATGTTGCATATGGATGTATGTTATGTGCACACATATAGATGTTATACATTATGTTAGGAATTGCATACATATGGATTCATTTCACTAACATAATTTGCATTGATGATATTTGCATTAGATAAGTACATATACACACACCTTTGCATATGTTCATACAACATTTAGAATCTTGTAAGGACAATGATTGCTCGTGGATGATGTTTTGAGTAGATGGATGTTGGATGGTAGGATACGTTCTTCCTAACTTGAAGATTTCGGGGACGAAATCCTTTAAGGAGGGGAGAATGTAACAACCCGTATTTTCAATAACCTGTTATAACGTAAATTGAGGCAGAATTTAATTTATAAATCTGAATCAAGGGAAACGGGCTATGCCATTGCATTCGTCTTGGAAAAATACGCGAAATAGAGTCTGAGTTTTCGAAAATCGGAGTCCGTATGACCCGATTAAGGCCCAATGAAGTTTTCAGAAAATTTCAAGTTCAAAACAGATTTGAATTTCAAGTTCAAATTTCGGATTTCGGGCCTGGAAGGCTAGGCGGGAAATTTCCCGCCAAGCCAACCAAGTCGACAGGCCTGTCGACTTGGCAGTCGACTTGGTTGGACCCAAGTCGACAGCCCTGTCGACTTGGTTGTCGACTTGGTTCAGCCGGGCAGTTTTGCCTGGTGCACCATTTTGGGGTTTTGGTTAGGTTTTGGGGCCAGATTCGGTTTTAAGGGCTGAGATTGGAATTAGGGTTTAATCCTAAGGTTGAAACTAATCCTAATCTCTATAAATAAGCCCCTAACCTAACCCTAAATCATCATTATTCATTCAAGTAACTAAACTATGGCAAAATCATTCCTCTCATGGCCTCCACTCTCTTCATAAAATTCCTAAATAAATTTCTATGAGAGATTTTCCATGCATACAAGTGTTTTCAAGCTTGTATGAGTGTCATTAGCTTGCATTCAAGTCAAGTTTCCATATTTACATCATAAAGCAAGGGTTTTGATCATTTTGGCTCAAGGGTTTTTCTATTGGAGCTTGCATTTTGGGTTTATTTGATTGCATAAGGGCTTTGTCTCAATCTATATATATTTTTGTGTCTTCATAAGCATTGTAAGCCCTTTTCTACTTTCATATTTAAACTCTAAAGTTAAATGAATGATGCAAGTTTGGTTGATCATTATGATATGCAAGTTTATCATGTTATGTTATGCAAGTATGCCATGTTATGATATGCAAGTTTACCATGTTATGCTATGCAAGTTTGCCATGTTATGATATGCAAGTTTATCATGTTATGTTATGCAAGTATGCCATGTTATGATATGCAAGTTTACCATGTTATGCTATGCAAGTTTGCCATGTTATGATATGCAAGTTTATCATGTTATGTTATGCAAGTTTGCCATGTTATGATATGCAAGTTTATCATGTTATGTTATGCAAGTTTGCTATGTTATGATATGCAAGTTTGCCATATGATATGCAAGTTATGTTATGCAAGTTTGGGTTGATCATTTTGTTCATGTTATCATGTTATGCAAGCTTACCTTGAGTATATGAACATAAAGCTTCAAGCTTTATGCTAAAGGTTGCATTTTGGCAACATGTAAGTTATCATATCTCTTATGATAACTTGCATGTGAGGCTAAATGCGAACTTATGGCCATTTCTACATGTCATTTATCACCATGTATCACCAATATGCTAAGTTTGGTTTTATGCATGCTTTTGAGGCCTAAAAATGTAATATGCAAGTATATGAACATATGTACATTTCATATGCCACCATGTTAAACTTGTGGCTTCAACACCTATATGTCATGATTATGCCAAGTTCCCTCTTTCTATCCTTTATGCGCTATTGCGATATGTAAGCGATGGGATTGCGTTTGGGGTGGGGTAAACTTAAAAGACATAAAAACATAAGATTGGGAATTTACCTATTAAGTTAGGTCTACCCATTGGGAATTTACCTATTAAGTTAGGTCTACCCAAATGCTTGAAAACTTGTAATATGTTTTGGAAACATGATGGACATGACACTTAGAAAATATAAGTGTGACCAACTCGAGGTTGGGTTGAGTTTGTAGCGTAAACCTACCCGGAACCGACCGGCTTAACTAGTTGCTACAAACAATAGGACCCAATGTGAGAAGTTGGTCATGTTGTACCTTGAACCCGAGGTTAGACCAAGTTGTGGTGTAAAGCTACCCGGAACCGACCGGCTTAACTAGTAACCGCAACAAAGCCTAATGTGAGAGGTTAAGGCACATTAATTAATTAATGCCTCATGATTAGGGTTAAGTCATGGTCCACTTAATACTTAACCAATTTGGGCTTGGTAGATTAATCAGGGTTAAGTCGTGAACTCATCGTTACACTTAACCAAGTTAATCCATGATTAGCAAGAGGGTTAAACCGTACTTAACCCACTAGAAAATCCTAGCAATGGGGGTCCACTCCAGCAGTAATCCCAAGTTTGTATCATTAAGACCCTAGGGACTAAGCTAGGGTGGGGGCACGATTACTGGACTTGAGGTAAGTGACCAAAAACGACGGCAGAGTGGTACGCCGATGTAGTTCCGGACGGACTATGGTCGTGCGCGTAGTCCGTATTTGGAGAAGTCAAGCATGGGTACCAGTAGATCTAGACTGTGCACTTATGTTTATGGTGTCCAGGGGTTGACACTCTAGGGCTTGATACACCCGACGGGAGAGCCAGCACAGTCTGACTACAATTATGTTTGGGTCGTATTGACACCAACACGTGACGAGTTAGGCTTATAGGGAGCCGATCGACTAGACCGTTTGGTTGGACCTCGTATTAGGGTCACTTCATGTTATTGGACCTCGTATTAGGGTCACTTCATGTTATTGGACCTCGTATTAGGGTCGCTTCATGTTATTGGACCTCGTATTAGGGTCACTTCATGTTATTGGACCTCGTATTAGGGTCACTTCATGTTATTGGACCTCGTATTAGGGTCATTTCATGTTATTGGGTCAAAGCTTGGGCCAAGGGATCAATACTTGTTTATTCAAGTCATGTTAGTTTGCTAGTACACCTGTGGTGCAAAACCTTAATCCTGATTATGCGATGACACCTTTATCTACCTTGTTAGTTAATCATCATGCTAGTATGTTGTTATCCTTATGTTCATCCCTGCTTCTCATGCCAGTTAACTTTATCAGTTTACATTGATTGTAGTAGGGCTTACTCAGTCTTTTTGACTGACCTGTTTTTCTTTCGCCTCTTTTCTTCCGTTCCCCCCCAGGTTCTCAGGGTGGGAATATTGGAGCTTAGCTTGGATTTCTGATCACTTGCTTGTGGGATTTTAGCTCATGTACGGTCTTGACATGAAGCTAGCTATGGTCATCACTTATTTTGGGGATAGTACTTATGTATTTCAGTTTTTCAGTGATGTTGTTTTTATCTAGACTTGTGTATTTGGAAAGTTGACATTATGTTGTACCAGACTTGTTTTGAAATAGTTTAAAATCTTCCGCTGTTTTATTTATCTTATTTACTCTGTTTACATATATACATATGTTCTTGTTCTGCCTTGATATATCATTATGCATGTTTACCCGATTCAAACGCCCCTCCAAAGTCAGAGTGCTTGCTAGAGACACCCTGGCGGAGGTGGGGTGTTACATCGTATGTGACCACGGTAGCCGTAAACGCCCAGTTATTCTCTATAGGGCGTATTTAATTTAATAAAGGGATATTTGAGTGTAACTTGAATAGACAATCGAATTAATCCACAAAACCAATTCTGTTGAGTTCGTATCGTCGATTATAGTCAGGATAGGTATATAGTTTGTTATTTTTGGAGATCGGCTAATTTGGTGTCCAAAATGGCAATGCGGTGCGCGTAAAAATAGCCCACCGGGGAAATAGTCTCAGAATGCGACAAAACTGGTGTCGTTGGGTTCGTATCAACTAATTATTTTAAGATTTCAAAGTTTCAAGCTGATTTGTTTTATCTGTTGATCGTGGAAAATTTAAACGTATGTTCATTTCTGGTTTTATAAAGGAATTTTTTTCAAACGATATTGGAATTTGACAAAACCTGTCCCATTGGATCCGGAATAACTTTTTACACTATGATTAGCCTTTTTATCAGTAAACAGAAGGCGATTGTGGTCAGTTTTACGTGTTACTTCATGATGAATTTTCGTTAATATTATTATATTCATAACTCCTAAGTAAAGAGAGTACCAACCTAACATCTTGCTATGATTTAACAATACACTAAATGTACACACAAAAAGAAAACGTGCCCTGCAACCTACCTAAAACTTGAAATGAAAACACACTGGAAAGAAAATGTGGCTACATCTGTCTGCCTACCATATCTCTTCGCTTCTGAGCAAAATCTAAAAGTGAGAGCATACCATTTCTCATGTCAATTCACGAGATGAAAACACAAAGCTACACCTATTACCAGCCTGCCATATGTATCCTATGTTGTGGACAACACAAGCTACCCATTTTTCTTCTTTCTGCTACATCTGAAATCAGTGTACTGCTTTCAAATGACAACCATTTCACATGCCTAAGCCTTCTTCCAGCTACGGCTCAATGAAGGACGATGTAGACAAGACAACAAGCTACCAATTTATGAATAAACGCCCTGCAGTCCTACTAACCTATCACTTGGGTGCCAAGGCACTTGCATATATAAGCAAACACTCAACTCACAAATTTTACCTTCCAGCTAGTTAGACAAAATTTCATGGCAACTAAATAAATTCAAAACAAACGATAACTAAATTCATTCATGTATTTATATTACTGCATGATCTCCTTAACCACTTCATTTCTGCCGAGGTGGTCAATAGATGAGTTGAGGGAGCGAATAGGAGCTGGGGTAGAGGAGCACTGACCGGAGTGAGGTGTGTGGGCTTTGATGAACTCGTGCATGGTAGGGGAAGGTGGTGTGTTCAACAAAACAGGGAAAAGATGGTCAGACGTGTATAAAGGGGAAGCTCGTATGGAGTGTTTTCCGGTGAGTACAAGTGATTAACAGATGGTCTGAATGGAGTATATGTGGGTGGAGTCACGTAAGCATGGAAGGAAGTTCAACGCGGAGGTTCGCCGGCATCAGGCAGTTCGCCGAGCTGGAGCAGTTCGCATGGGGGGTCTTCTGACGCCAAGGAGATGGCGGGCAGGATAAATTATTCGGGCCTGGTAATTACAGTAAGTATACATAATACTTAAGCACGGTCTAGTTTAATAGCATGTTGAAGTAATTTATACATGAGTAGTTAAAGATTAACGTGGACACCCTTTTTAAATAATCAATTTAAGTTTGGGTACAGGCTTGAAATGGGTTCTACGATTAAAGAATTTCATACACGACATTGGCATCGGGGAAGGACGTTGTAGAGGGGATAAACAGTGAATAGTAAGCAGCCTAATCATATTTACATTGAGCTTCAGTCGAGTTATATATATATATATATTAATTATTAATAATAGACCATTCCTGACGATGATTTATATATGTGCCTAACAGTTATATAATATGCTTAAAGTGCCAATTCAATATGTATGCAACGTGGATGTACTGACCATGATAACGTGACAATATGGATTTAAGATGGGACATATAAAGTGCTTTAATCATGTTTATATGTACCTAATAGGAAATTATACCATGCCAATATTAGTTTATATAATGGTATGGGGTAAACATTTGAACATGACTACTCCGGTGGTTTTCAATGTAATTAGTATTTGTACTAGTATAATATAATATTATTAATATTACCTCAAATATGATACATGTAGCTTGGGTAAACATATAAACTGGCCTAACATGTTTTACTATGCCTTTAAACAAAGGTAACAAATGGGAAAGTAATATGGCCAGGTAGATTGGAAGTAGAAACGTGCATAACTAAGTTCTGCTTAAACATAACGGGGGGAGATTAAATAAATAATAATTATTAAATGGTTTAATAGTATTAATTTAAATAATAAATATCGTATTAAAATTGTAACTGTGTCATAGCACACAGAACTAGAATAAACAAGGAGCGTTGGACCCTTATCGATGGACGTAAAATCTTGGAATTGGAACAGATGAAGTTTAACGCAGCTAGAAGCGTGTAGAACGAACTGTTTTGCACAATGAAAAGAAATCAAGGTGAGTTAAACTCACTCAGTTTTTCCCATTTATATTGGGTTTTTATTTTGTGTGCTCTACTTGCCAATGGTTGACTGTTTACTAGTTATATATTTATTTGTGATTTAACTGATGAAATTAAACCGTCGTTTAATTTCAGTGAAACACCAAATCGTTCTTTTTAACGGTTTGTTCCAATAAAGGTAACTTACCTTATTGGTCACGTTTATTTATAAACGTATTTAAATTGTTGAATTGTTTGCATTTCGTATGGTTGATGTTAAATGGCCGTTAATTTATTTAAGACTTTGATTTATTATTAATTGTAAATCAGATTTATAAGTACGAGACAAGAAATAAAATCGCATAGTTAAATTTGGATATGTGTTTTGTTAAGAAAACAATTAACGGAGATATTTAAATTAATTGTATTAATTAAAAATGAGAATTAATTGGAATCAAGTTTTGAGTTAATTAAATCGACCGCTTTGAATTGGAATTGATTATCAAAATTAACGTGTTATGATTAAATAGTTAAACGAATATTGTTTAAATTTAGATAAGGTTTAAAAGGGTTTACTATTTATTTTAGTTAATAAAGACTTAACTACTAAAGTAGTTAATAATCGAAGTAAATTATTATTTTAATTAATAAGAATTTAGAAAATTACTTTTCAAAAGTAATCGAGGTTGAAATGGAGTGAAATGGTGAGAGGAGTTTATGAATGGGTTTTATATTTAAAACCCAAATCTTTATAACGAAGTTAAAGGGAATTTCAAGCGAATACAGTAGCTTGAAATAAATGTTACTTAATTATTTGAATTAAGTTAGAGGAAATTAAGATAAAGTGTTTATAATAAACCAGGATTATGAAAATGAGGTTTAAAGTGTTAAAGCGTTAATTTTACGTTAACGATACTTGAAAATGAAATCAAGTAAAAAGAGGAAAAGTGTAATGAAATTTCCAAAGCATGCAACATTAGAATAGATTTGAAAGGAGAAGTAAATTAAGAGTTGAATATGGTTATGAGTTATTTTACAAAGTATTATATAGAAAGGGTTTTGAGAACGTTAGTATATAAGAATTCAATTATCGCATTTTTAAAGATTGTA
The DNA here is from genome assembly GCA_030737875.1 of Allium sativum. NCBI lineage: Eukaryota > Viridiplantae > Streptophyta > Magnoliopsida > Asparagales > Amaryllidaceae > Allium > Allium sativum. The sequence goes on along the minus strand of CM060919.1, from coordinate 845,171,197 downwards.
AGAGTTAGAAGTTTTGGTTATGCAGAAATGAATTAGTTTGTTTTAAATTCAAAGGACAAGTGATGTTGAATACTGAACCAGTGAACTCGTGGAGTGTCATGATTGAAACCCTGTTTATTTTGATAGTTAAATCACTAACTATCAAATTTGTCCATTTTGATTGTTGGCACGGGAAGACCGGGATCGAATTTATATTCGAAAACCATTCTGACCAACAAATACGTGAAGATATCAGAAGATGATCGATGGAGCATTGAAGACTGTGGATTTTCATAAATGGAAGAACCACTAATATTCTCTGCCTGGCAAGCAGAGATAAGTTGTGATTCTTTCATGGTTGGAATCTACGGGTTACAAGGACTTCTCGCTACTGATCCATGGGGTGATTCCTATATTGGATGCAGTAGGAGAGTGCCTTCGGTTCATCCTGTTCCTGGATGACTTGTATGGACGGATGTCTGACAGAGTATTTCCAAAGGATCACGTACGTTGGTTTCTTCAAAAGTGTTATAGTTGTTGGCGGAGAATATCCGTTCTCTTAGCTTCCAACTAGAGTATTTTTGTGGACGTCAATTAGTGATATCTGGCGGATCTGACGATGTGGCATTCAATGAGAATAATGACTAAGTGTTCAAAAGTTAATCTAAACCTCAAGCCTCATCAGTCGGGAAATGACAAAAATCGGGCAGGCAACATGGCTATGTGGGTCACTCCCATTAGGGTGTATAATCACCTATCTAGAGAAATTCATATTTGCTTCTTTAATCTATATTTCGATGCTGTCCCTTTCTGGGAGACGGTTGCTGATCCCAACCGTCGGTGATATACATTCGATACACTCAAGCGAAATGAGTGGTCTGTCACGTATGGGCCGGGTTGCAAGACGTTCTTGTTAAACCCAATGTATTCGTCTCTAGAGATACGCTATCGGCAGGTGGTCTCATACCTTATCATAGTTGGAATCCAATCTCCAATAAGCGCCCGCGGTTTTGATTTTGTACTATATATGTGGAGCGTGATATGCAAGCGTTCCACTAGATTGTTATTTACTTGTATTTAGACATTATTATAATATCAGAAAAGATATTGGTTTCAAAACTGTTTTGGGTTATCGTAAGGTAAAAACCGTCCGTGTTTATTTGTGGATTTGGTCTTACGATTATCCTTTTCTTTTGAAAAGATTTTGAACTTTAGAATCATGATTGGATGAATTACCCTTAATACTGTGCGAGTTCTTTCTCACTCTGGTTCACCAGACTGACCCGGTGTTTTGTAAATGCTCGGGTTAGCCTGGGTTGTACAGGTTCAGGTTATCGAATGCTGTGAAGTCCAGAGACGAGCTGGAGATGTTCAGACGTATGATATTATATATCTACTATTCCGCTGTGTGTTGTAAATGGGAACATGTCATTATAACTGTCCCGTTGTGTGATGTACTCTAATATTGTAAGTATTTTTAAAGCTCTCAATAAAGATTTATTTCTGTATTATATTTTGTCCCGCCGCGACGTGAGACTCTGTGTTGTGTTGTTTCTTCTTCTTCTTCTTCTTCTTCTATTCTAATATTTCTTTCTTTCTTATCTCACCCCTCTAAATTCTTTCTAATAACTATCCAGTGTTTTCGGTGCTTAGAGGGTCGGCATGAGTTACGGTAAAGGTATTTATGTCGATTGTTCGGGGCCGAAAATCCTTGGGTCGTTACAGAGGTATCAGAGCTGAAGGTTAAGTGATTACCTTGGCTTTGTGGCGTGACTCAGTAGAGATGGGGTTTGCAATACCCTAGATTGAGTTGAGTATATATATACGAGTGAACGTATTTGTAGATTTTATAAAAATTGTTTTATATTGTGAAGATTTATTGGCTGAGTTGTTTATGGGTTCTGGTCGATCGGTTTAATCCACTGTATCGATAGGAGTTTCCAAACACTCATGTACGATAAACCGACATAGTATGTTTTGGAAAGAGGGTAAATGAAATAATTTTACCCAAATTATATTTTAATATAAAAGAATGATTAATATTTGAAGTATTATTGTATATTGGATGTGTTGGTTGATTATAATTGAAATGGTTATGTAAATAGCCAATCAGAATTCATATCAGTATAAAAATATGGAATCAGATGAATTAAATCTGAAATCTAAATCAGAATTGGAATTAAAATTCCTAAATGTGGGAAAGGTGTTTGCAAATGAACTTGGATTGAATATATGGGAATTTTAAAATTTTGGGAGATTTTAACTTGTTTTACGAGCATTGTGTTTGGTATTTTGAAATAGATTTCAAAATGAAAATGTTTAAATATGATTTTGAAAATTTATATAGTATTGAACTCACTTCGATAGCTGGGGAATAACTCTAATGAGGCTGGCCACATCATCAGTGTTCATTTTCGAGTTCTAAGTGACGGATTACTACCAAAATTTTTGCGTTGAATTGTTTTAAGGAAAACAAGTTGTTTTGAATCCTGAAAGGAATATTTGATTTTTTTGAAAGAGCTAAACTGTTTAAAAACTCCCAAAGAAATTGTTTGAATAAAAACAAAATTAAATAGAAATTTGTGAAAACAAATATGAATTGAATTGAAACTGATTAACTGGAAATTGAATTGGGATATAATATATCAAGTAGAATCAGATTTTGAAATGTGAGACAGGGATCTAAAATGGTGTTGGACTGGTAAGTTAAGAGTTGAAATTGATAATGGATGGAAATTGAGTTAAGAATGGGATCTGGCTTGGACGCGTGAAGGATTTGGTTTTGAGGATAAAAATTGGAATTTTGTTTGGAAATGCATTTGTATATGCTGACAGGATAGCAGATAGAAAGGCTATAATTATATGCCCGACAAAAAGGCACACGTTTATTTTTATATGGGTTTGGTGATTTATGAGCCTATTTGGTAAGGCCGCTTCGCTATTTTATTTTTTTTTGGATTGGAGAAGGCCTAGAAAGGCGAGTTGAAGTTGTACCGATTGAGCCATACAAAGGAGGTGCTGCCGAAATTTTTCGAAAATTTAAGGTGTTAATTTTTTTTCGAGATTTTTGAAAAATTTCGTTAGTAGGAATAAATTAATATTTTAATTAAAATAAATTAGTTCAGTGGAAACTGAAGTTAAGAAGTAAAAAAAAATTAACCTAGATAATAGGGTTTGTTTTCTACCTTAGCAATTTCGAGGACGAAATTATTTTAAGGGGGGAAGAATGTGATGTCCCATGTTTTGACCGTCTAATATTTAATTTAATTTATTTATTTCAAATATGACATTTGGAATATTAGTGGAATTTAATATTTAATTCGATAATAAAACGAAGTTTTAACGTTAATTTTATTTATAATATAAAACGAGCTCGAAATCGCGCGACAGTTCGAAATATTTGGTTTTGAACTTCAACTGAAAATACATGATCCGATATAAGTCAGATTTCTGTGAAACAAGAAACATTGGAACCGTATTGACGATAATTTTCATACGAAAGAGAAAAATTCGGATTTCGTATTATAATCTGATCGTTATGGCCAAATCAAAATTTGAAATAATCGCTGTGGAAATCGTTATTAAATTATAGGCCTTTAAAATAGCTGTTTTGCAAACGGACACCGTTTTCGACGAAATCAGTTTCATTGGGACCCTAATGTTAAATTATTGCACGGTATTAAATTGCGTGAAAAACCAATGTCGTATGTGACCACGGTAGCCGTAAACGCCCATTTATTTTCTATAGCGCGCATTTAATTTAATAAAGGGATATTTGAGTGTAACTTGAATAGACAATCGAATTAAGCCACGAAACCAATTCCGTTGAGTTCGTATCGTCGATTATAGTCAGGATAGGTATATAGTTTGTTATTTTTGGAGACTGGGTAATTTGGTGTCCAAAATGGCTATGCGGTGCACGTAAAAATATCCTACCGGGGAAACAGTCTCAGAATGTGACGAAACTGGTGCCGTTGGGTTCGTATCAACTAACTATTTTAGGATTTCCAAGTTTCAAGCTGATTTGATTTATCTGGTGATCGTGGAAAATTTAAACGCGTGTTCATTTCTGGTTTTATAAAGGAAAATTTTTCAAACGATATCGGAATTCGACGAAACCTATCCCATTGGATCCGGAATAACTTTTTACACTAGCTGGGGTGGATCTGACGGATCTGACGATGTGGCATTCAATGAGAATAATGACTAAGTGTTCAAAAGTTAATCTAAACCTCAAGCCTCATCAGTCGGGAAATGACAAAAATCGGGCAGGCAACATGGCTATGTGGGTCACTCCCATTAGGGTGTATAATCACCTATCTAGAGAAATTCATATTTGCTTCTTTAATCTATATTTCGATGCTGTCCCTTTCTGGGAGACGGTTGCTGATCCCAACCGTCGGTGATATACATTCGATACACTCAAGCGAAATGAGTGGTCGGTCATGTGTGGGCCGGGTTGCAAGACGTTCTTGTTGAACCCGGTGTATTCGTCTCTAGAGATACACTATCGGCAGGTGGTCCCATACCTTGTCATAGTTGGAATCCAATCTCCAATAAGCGCCCGCGGTTTTGATTTTGTACTATATATGTGGAGCGTGAGATGCAACTGTTCCACTAGATTGTTATTTACTTGTATTTAGACATTATTATAATATTAGAAAAGATATTGGTTTCAAACCTGTTTTGGGTTATCATAAGGTAAAAACCGTCCATGTTTATGTGTGGATTTGGTCTTACGATCATCCTTTTCTTTTTGAAAAGATTTTGAACTTTAAAATCACGATTGGATGATTTACCCTTAATACTGTGCGAGTTCTTTCTCACTCATGTTCACCAGACTGACCCGGTGTTTTGTAAATGCTCGGGTTCACCCGGGGTGTACAGGTTCAGGTTATCGAATGTTGTGAAGTCCAGAGACGAGCTGGAGATGTTCAGACGTATGTTATATAGCTACTATTCCGCTGTGTGTTGTAAATGGGAACAGGTTATTATAACTGTCCCGTTGTGTGATGTACTCTGATATTGTTAGTGGTTTTAAAGCTCTCAATAAAGATTTATTTCTGTATTATATTTTGTTCCACTGCGATGTGAGACTCTGTGTTGTGTTGTTTCTTCTTCTTCTTCTATTACAATATTTATTTCTTTCTTATCTCACCCCTCTAAATTCTTTCTAATAACTATCCAGTGTTTACGGTGCTTAGAGGGTCGGCATGAGTTACGGTAAAGGTATTTATGTCGATGTTCGGGGCCGAAAATCCTTGGGTCGTTACAAACCCCATTTCCCTTTTCACTGAGACCCGCCGGCCCAAGCCAAATGAAAGGCTGAGAAAGCCGACTTTTCTTCCCCAAAATTCGCATAATCTAGAGTGAATTAATATATGGTTCAAAAGGGAAAATTATTGTATTCTTTCCCCTCTTCCAATTAAGACTGGTTTCATGAATTCTCGTGGTGCGTCGCGTTTGATTTTTCATCGAGAAGTGGTCGGGTTTGCACTCGTTTTTCGAAGCACCTGGAGATCCAAACTTCAAGCTGCTCACGCCGGTGATGGTCTTGGCCAAGGCGCGCAAGGTGGAGGTCCTGGATCTTGCTTCGGTGCTCCATCGGCGATCGTGATTCAAACCTTAGGTGGCGATGCTGAGCTTGACCGGTTACTGTATTTCAACGAGAGGGATTTCAGGAGGAGGAAGATAAAGAAAGGGACAACATTATAAAGAAAGGTTATTTTTCTTTTCAAGTATTTTTTATAGTTAAGTAGTAAATAAAATTTAATGGAATAATAGGAAATATATAAATAGCATTGCAAATAAAAATATGATTTTTACATATGAAACAGTGGAATAAAAATTCGATTTTTACAAATGAAGTAGAAGAATTGGATTTTTCTTTATATGAATGACATATAAAAAAATTGGATTTTTATTCATTTGAATGGCATATAAAAATATGATTTTTATATATGAAGAGCGATCAAAAGATTCAATTTTTTTTATATTATAGAAAGAATAAAAATACGATTTTTATATTATAGAAAGAATAAAAATATGATTTTTATATTATAGAAAGAATAAAAATATGATTTTTATATTATAGAAAGAATAAAAATACGATTTTTATATTATAGAAAGAATACAAATACGATTTTTATATTATAGAAAGAATAAAAATACGATTTTTATATTATAGAAAGAATAAAAATATGATTTTTAATGTATAGAACATCATATTAAAAATGCGATTTTAATATGAACAGCGCGGAGAAGACTGCGTTGGATGTACGGGAAGATCCAGACTGTTATGAATTTCAGAAATAAAGAATGGCGGAGTGGAACCCTCAGTGAGAACTTCTCACTTATAATTTATTTTCTAGTTGGAATATATACTAGGATGCAGACGGTGCTTAGCAGCACCCGACACCTATCGTCCATAGACCATGGATGACTTGGTTGTTTAATTGATGTGTTGTGAAAGTTGGTTGTGTAATGTGGAACGGAATAAAATATTTTATAGTTGAAAATATTTTATAGTAAAAAATAAAAAATTTAACGTGTAAATAAAGTAAACATTTATAAACAAATCAGATGATTTGTTTATATACACACATTTGACTGATATCGATTAGGACGATTAAATTTTACACATCGCCCAACTGCACAAATAAAACCTGTGTTTGATTGTTTGGAACCCCACACGGGTATTAGGATGATATTGGACATACACTAATCTCAATAATTAGTTGTATGTCGATCGATTGGTTGACAGATTGTGTAAGCGTTACTTATATATATTTAATGCTTATGCAGTTGTTTGGTGCACTCTGGATGATGGTTGATTATTTATCGTTGCTATTATATACATGTGTTGTAGGGAATCCATATAATTAACATTATATGGTAATTGATTGGGCCTCATTCCAAGTTGGAAAAAAAATCATGTGTTGAATAAAAGAAAATTCATGTGTTGAATAAAAGAAAATTCATGTGTTGAATAAAATATAAATTCATGTGTTGAATAAAAGAAAATTCATGTGTTCAATAAAATAAATATTCATGTGTTGAATAAAGTATACATCCAGGTGTTGAAGAAAATATTCATTTGTTGAATAGAATAACGAAGTTATTGACATATATAAAGCCGTGTTGGTTAGATTGACGCTATTTTGACGTGAACGATATTTATATCGATTTTATTCATTTTTATAATGAATATCGAAAAGAAATTGATTTCAAAATATAATATTTTGAAAATATTATCATTTATATATCGACGATATGGAATATTCAATTTTGATTAGAAATTGAATAGGAAGTTGAAATCGTTTTGAAAACGAATTTAAAACGATTTATAAAATACGTTTTGAAAGGAAATCGATGAAATATATATAATATATTATATATATATGTATATATATATATAATGGCCTGAATAGAACGTGCCACGCTGCGACAATTTGCGAATTTCGACCATTGACTTCGAATGGACATTACGGGAGATCCGACCGTCGGATTCTCCTAATACCGGAACTGTTGGGTTCGTATCGAAAAGAGCTTTCTAAAGAATATTAGAGATTTGAAATCTAATAGTTGGATTTGGAATTATGTCCAAATCAAATTTGGAAAAGGTCGATGTAAGTGTAGTTCGATGGCCGTTAAAGGAAATCGACTGTACGGGCCTTGATAAAATTATTAAAAATAGTAATAATTTGTGTAAAATCGTAATAAATGGTTTGGAAAGAATTGGGATGAAAAACTCTATATTTGAAAAGATAGAAATAGATTTTTATCAAAATGAACTAGTTTTGAACTAGAATTATAATCCATTTATTTTTGAAATAAATAAATTGGATTTGAAAGGGTTTTAAAAGTAACCAGAATTTCCAATAATTGAATTGGAATGGATTTGAATCGAAATTGTCTATAGAATATTTCGATGTTGGATTTCGTGATTATACAGATGTTGTTATGGAAATTTGAAAGATATATTTGTATCGTTATTTCCAATACGATATTTGTTGGTCGTAGAATTTGATATTGAATATAAGACGATATATTTTTTATTCTGAGCCTTGTATTTAATATCAAATGGGAATTGGGTTTATCGTGAACTGTGTTTTAACGACATTTGTTCTTTAACCCGATTTACAGTGAAATGTAATTTGGAATTTATAAATCTTTTGTTAAGATTTAAAGGAGGTTTTCCAAAGTAAAGTTTTCCAATTTAATAAAATAAATTGGAATGGAATGGAATGCGATTTTGGGTTTATCGTGAACCGTGTTTTAAATGACACTGGTTCTTTAACCTTGTTAAAGACAAGATATGGTTTCCCAAGTTAAACAATCATTAATATGATTTTTGGGAAGATTAAAACCAAGTGGAGTTTTGATGAATCTTTAATTAGATTGAGATGATCGAGAATGGAGTATCACCAGTTTTGCTCCAGGCGATAGTTAGATCTTTAATTAGATTTGAACGTGAAATGGTAATTGAATTAATTGATAACACCATGGTGTTAGATATGAAGTATGACCAGTTTTACTTCATGGGATGAATAGGTTGGGATTGGGAAATTTAAAACAAATGATTACTTCGGTAAGGTTCGATAATCCCGACTAGTTTGGATAAACCATAATTTGGTTTAAATTGATATGCAAAAGAAGATTAAAGAATAAATTTAAAGAATTTATCTTTGATAAAATTAATGGGAACCTTTCCCAAAGTATAAGAATATTTGAATAAAAGAATATTCTGAATTGGAATGAGGCGTATGTTGTGTTTGTGTAACACTTGTTTATTATATATGCGGGTAATTCAGAAAGACCGGGTTTATCCCATTGATTCGGCGATGTTTCGAGGATGAAGACGGTGGTCGAAGACCGGAGGCCTTCACATCGTTTGGGTGATTACTGATGATCTTGATTGGGCTGTACACCCAAGAGGAGGGAATTAGTTGGTGATCGTCCAAACGTACTTGGAGATCGATGGATATGCGAGGTACAAGGTGCCTCCAGTTTCGTTCAAACCCAGAACGAACTTGTAAATGGGCTGTGTGTCTGACATTGGATTTTATTCTGTGTGATTGATTTCTATTAAATATATATCTATTTGGCGGCGGAGAATTTATTCTCTTGCTTAACGCCCTTCTCTGAGACGTACGAGCTTAGGGGTTATATATTGATGGATATCAATTGCATGGAGTGAATTGCCTGTGTGGCATGCCTAAGTGGCAAATGATCAAGGCTTTTGTTGAAAAGTAGAGTCTTGTGGTTGATGATCAAAGCACAGTCTGTGTGGCGTAGCTTTGTGTAGCATTGATTTGCGAGCCTCACACCCTGGTTGTGAACCAGAAACGGGAGAAGACCTCAGGGAGGACATGCGTTTCTTTCTAGCTAGGGTAGTGTCAGTGACCTACCAGCCCTGACATTTATATTATTTTCACATGTGCGGTAGTTGGATTGCGAGGCGCCTCGGATAGATCTGTGACTATGTGAAGCCGATGGAGTCATTTGGCTCATTTACGCCCTAAAGGGCGGGGAACGCAGTGTTCAGTCGTTTTAATCCACATCGGTGGACCGGCCCTGACGATCCAAGGGTCACTCGAGCTCTGATCCTGAGGCTCGGGCTAGAGAGTCTCAAATCGGTGAGGACTATCTTTTGCCTCGGTTCACAGATGGAAACCCAACTCCCAATACGTGACTTTGCGGTTTTGATTATAGAGCCTAGTATGGCGACATGATATATGGTACCCATGCCATCTATAATTGATATTTATGATTGAAATTGTTTTGAAGCTATACACTTATAGTAATAATAAAATATGAAATTTAGCGTATCAAGCATTCTTTGGCTATTATAAGGTAAAACCCTATCCTCCCGCTTGTGTTGCATTGTGTGATGGGACCTATGTCTTATAATAGCTTCATTGTTCTTTATTTAGCATTGCGTTGTTGTTTTATGCACTGGTGTTCTTGGGAGGAAGCCTGTTCCGTGTTATACGGCGTGGTCCCTTGATTTAACTAACTTTAAAATAAAGATTAATAACTGCTTTAGTTCTCACAACAGTCACATGACTGACCTGGAGTTTATTGTTTTAACCTAAACTCTGGGTGCCCTTATTTTCGACATGGGTAGCTTGTAATTTTGGTTTTGCAGATTTATATTCATAGGATCCTGATTTACAGCTGAGGCGGTATTCAGAAAGCTCTGTATCTATGTATCTGTTTTCAGTTGTGCTTTGTATTGTTTTTCCACTGCGATGTATTTAACTGTAATTTATATCTCTGATATTTTCTGTGTAATATTTATTCATACTCTATATATTCTTGTATTCTGATGGAATTGTTGTAATATACAATGAAATGTTCTTCTGTTTGTGTTTTGATTTGTTGTGTTCTCAAAACAATCAGGGGTTTCGAACGGTCTTGGTCGGTTTAGCGATCGATTCGGATCGAGCGAAATTCCCTATTGTCACATTTATTTAATACAAATTTTTGACAATCAAAATTTATATTAACATAAATGTACATATTTTAAACTAAAATATGCTCCCACTCAAATTAACATCCCTATATACATACATACATACATTCATATATATATCATTGTATATATATAATTGTGTTTCAAGAACCATATCTATTCATGCCTTGAGCTAGCTTTGGCTAATCCCCAAAACACAACCTTTTAGGTGGATATCTTATCTCAATTATATCGTGTATATAAATCTTGGATCGCATGATGAACATTTTGTCCGGTATTATTCATTTTCTCAAAATATAGAATAATTCTTGCTATTGTCTCTAAGCTATAATCTTATTATGCAACTTAGTTAAGTCAGACCCAATATACAATCCAAGTATCACTTTTACTCCATCGCATATAACCAAGATAAAAGGATACACAATACTTTGGAATTACCTACATCTAGTGAGATTGGACATTGATGAGTGTATCATTGGAAGACCTCATCATGACTTAATATAACAAAATTTTCTTTAAAGGGAATTTTATAATTTGTAGCTGGAAACAATGTTAGGGTTATTTACATATATCAAATATATGTATTTTATATTCATAATATTAATTGGATTTAAATAATACATATTGATATATATATATGAATCATATATATATATATATATACGTGTGTGTGTGTTTAAATTCAGTATTACATAGGAATCATTCCTATATTTCTTTTTGAACATTTCAAAACCATAGGTTATTTCAACTTGTGTCAAATACAATATTCAAATCTAAAATGGATTTTTCTATTAAACTTTATTATTCACATTTATACAACATTCAACCCATATAGCATAGAATAGAACATGGCTTTCAGGGCCCATTTATAAGAACGACCCCTTTTGAGATCAAACATTATTCAACCGCATGTCTTAAAACTTATTTACTAATATTTATCATATTTCAAGATATATATGCAGGTAACAAGTAAGTTCATTTCCAGAAGAGTAAATACGATGCAGGCAAGTCTTAATCAACATATGTATATGCACAATTGAACAAAAATATAAATGTCATAACATCTAAACAAATATCTGGCAAATCAATATAGATGTACACAAAGGCATTACATATGATATTCAGATTGAACTTAAACATTCCATATTAACATAAAAAAAAATTATGTACATGTACAGTTAAACCATTGTATAATTAATAATACATTATTCCAGTTCCAAGCTTTCGGTTCAATCCTAATTAACAAACATTTTATATCGAGAATTAATACATATATTAAAACATATATACATATAATACATTCAATTGACATTTGTTATGTATCTATATACATAGTACTATAAATCGAATTTTTGTAAAGCTGTCAAGTCTCACTTGGTTTTTAGGATTACCATGGATCCTTCTTCAACATGTCTATCCTTGTGTTTAATGATTCTGTCATACTGTGTCCAGCATCAAGGTTGAATCTGCAAACATTTACAATAAACATATGATAACAGATTTTTCATTCCATTTGAAAATAAACAATGCAACATTTATGCATTACATATATATATATATGCCATTATTCAAATTCAAACATATATATATATCAAATATACATGTAAGTAATACAAACAATTTTGTATGCTGGTGGACAAGTTCATATTTCCAATCTGATGTTTATTTATTCAGGAGTCATTATTCCTTTTCATAATACTCAAACTATTTTAAACATTCGAGTATCATTGGAATTAAACACCATCAAGCTATTAAAACGAATCAATAGTTTGAATTATATATATAGTTTTAAATCATGTTATCAAACCTAGCATAATTTTCAGGCATGATATATATACACACACACGCATCAAACATAAATCAAAATTGCGCATGAATTTCAGCCAATACTAATACAAATTCAATTTGATAACTAAAGTTCATGCATTTTATCATACGTGTAAATCATAGGTTTCTTAACCCATTCAAATTCTAAATTTCAGTATGGATACAGTAAAAAAAATATCAATCAACATGTTGATTAACATTTAGGTTTAATCAACTATGCAATTATCCTATACAGTGTTTGTGAAGTCTTTAAAATGTGTACCAATAAATCTATCTATAATTATGTATCTTTATATATACCTATACACAGATAGATACATAGATGTAACTTTGCATCAATTATAAAATTCACACCATTATATACCTTAAAAATATGATTCAAAACTCATGCTTCTCATATCAGGAAACTAGTCAGTTTTCATAAAACTTGTAGTTGCATAGTTTTTGACACACATGCATAGTCACACTTGTTTGATGTATATGTAAATTATTGTGCACTACTACAAACAGTAAATAAACAAGTTTTAAATATTCTGTATACAAACTGTTAAGAACAATGAAAACACATTTGCATATAGGTACAATACATTAAAATAAGGATGTATGATCATGTATTAACAACATATACCAGAAAGTTGAATAATCGTACACACACACATATCCATACATATATATATATATATCAGATTCAATTTATGAATGTATATTATATTCATACAGTAGCTAGTAATATAAAATGCAAATCAGTATGCATTTTTAATATCAAATGAATATATGTATTTTGACTTAAAACAGAGGATGAAACAGTCTTACTGAATTTAATGTTGTCATGGATCAAGATATGATCATTACATTAGACAATATACTCCTCAAAATATTAAGTCAATAATATTCACTTTTCACTTCAAAATCAAACTATTTTGATTTAGTTTTCAAAGCTAAGATCTGTCAAAATATATTTATACACATATATAAACATTCATTTAATAATATACATGTAATAAATATATAATTATCATATAGCTTGTTTGTTAAGAATAAAATAACATTTATTTTTATTCCTATTTTGCTTTTATTTCTACAAGAAGCAGTCTTTCATATGTCTAATAATTGAATGTATACATACATACATACATATATATATAAACTGGTTTAAATGTTTACAGGACTTTGAATTTTCCATCTGACACATTTTAGAATGTGTACGATATGGAAATTAAAATTGTAAACAAAATTTGCAACATATACATATATATTTGAATCGAAAGATGGTTTTTTTGATTATTTCAAATCCAAAGAAATCCGATCTTATCAAATTATTATATACATATATATAAGTGTATTTTGACCTATGTTATATACGTATATAACAGAGATCAAATCGAAATCGGGAATTGGCACATTATGCGACATTTCATAAATTTTTAATAAACCAATCTGCAAAACTTATTTGTTGTGTATGTCCAAAATACCCATTAAACTCCAACATCATCTGGGCACTTATATATATGACACAAGTTTCAAATTAACTCAATATCAATATATTTATTTGTCAATTGAAAAAGAGTGTTTTTAAAACCATGTCATTTGGCCCTTTTAAAACAAATGTTAGTTTATTGTTTATATCATAATACATATATGAAAATAAAATTACATAAATAATATTTGTATAACTTAATCATTTAAATATCTTTATACTCATAATGATCACACGAACAAATTTATATGCTCTAGTACAAAACAGTTTTATATCCAGTTGTAACACCCCGGATTTTTGAATAATCGAATTAACTAAATTAAAGAATAAATGTTTAGCATTGTTCTAAGGTTTGTAAGCAAAAGACTTAGTAGCTCATTTGGTTGGAACATGTGACTTGCATACAAGAGGTACAGAGTTCGATCCCCGCCAACGCCATATTTTTGTTTTAGGGGAATGGCTAAAAAGCGGCTTAGTGTGAACGTGGTTCAAAAGGTAGTTTAGTGTGAAAAAGGTTAATTAGGAAGATAGATAGATAGATATATATATAGATAGATATATATATATATATAAATAAAATAAAATTCAACCTAAAATTTAAGAAAAAAATTCAAAACACCAAACCGGCCTATTTTATGGGTCGACCCGAGGCTCATTGGGTCGACCCCAGGGTTGACTCAGGAGGTTTGGAATTGGTCCCGTCGGCCCTAAATGGTCTATGACGAAATTTTATGTTTTAGGGCTTAGGTGGCGATTTCTAGTTGGTCTGTTGACATCATTTCTTGGTTTCTAATGCCTAGATGGATCCTAAAGTGATCCGACGGCTTAAATTAATTCAAAACTCTATAAAAAGACCCATAGACTCAAATCCTAAATCAGAATTAAAACTAAAACTATGAATGTCATGATGTCGTCTTGAACCCTAAAGTAGTCGCCACCAATTAGAGAGGAAGAACATCAAATCAAATCAGTTCTATTCAACCCTAACAACGAATCTTCTTCAAAGGAAAGCTAATTCAACTTCAGAAATCAGAATTCTGAACTCAAGACCGCCTTTGAGTTGTGAGTTCGATAGTTTTAATAAAATAATTAGTAATTTAATTGGATTAAGTTATGATGCGGATTATATGGATGTGATGTGAATTATTGATCACATGTTGTAATTATGTTGTAGAATTGTATTGAAATCTCTACGACGTTATGTTGTGATGCTATCATTTATGATGTAAAGTTATGTTGCTATCTTCTATGTTGTAATTTTATATATAACCAAATCATCATGTTTCATATGCTAGTTTGGTGATGTTGATTCATATGATAAATCATATGTATGCAAGTTTAGATTTTTATTTAAACATGATTCATATACAAGTTGGGTAAAATTATATGTGATCTTACAAGGTTATGACATCTAATTTATGTGAAAATTTGATTAAAAGTTAGGCTATGACATGGGTGAGTTATATGCTAAATTCTACATGATATTTTACATGTTAGATGCAAGTTTACACCATTGCTATAATGCATAAATCACATATGCAAGTTTCTATAAATATATGAGTTTGGGGTATGAATCATGTTATGCAAGTTTAGGGTTATTGCCTATGCAAGTTTACACCTTTAGATGTAGATCTATGACATACATGATTTATGCAAGTTCATACCTTTAGATTTGGATCCATGACATATGTTGTTTATGCAAGTTGTAACTTTGGCCTATGCAAGTTTTAGATGTAGAACATCATTCACATATGCAAGTTCATCCATATGTTTAGATCTATGTTTTCATTATATGTACATTGTGATGTTTTCTCTTTATTCCATGAGTTAGACTATTCGAGTCTAACGTATATTTTACGTTAAACGAACAAACGTAAAACGTGGGGTAAAGGGGATAATATTAAAAAGATTTAATTGGCATAAATGCCTTAAAAGGCATAAAATATAATTGTGGTGAAAATTGGTATGATTTTGCATACCATAAATGGATGGACATAATTGAGTCAATTATGGACATTGTTAAATTTGGAATTGATTAATAATTTGAATAGGGAAAGTAATTCAAATTTGGGGAATGATTAATTAGGAGAAATTAATCGTCTAAGACACGAGGTTAGGCACTTTTGTGGTGTAAGACTGCCCGGACTCGCCCGAAAAATCCAGCTTCCACAAATGCCAGTCTAATGTGAGAGGTCTTAGGCATAAATTAAATACGTAACAGTTGTAAAGACACGAGGTTAGGCTCTTTTGTGGTGTGAGACTGCCCGGACCCGCCCGGCAAATCCAGCTGCCACAAATGCTAGTCTAATGTGAGAGGTCTTTATGAGGTTACGGTCTTAATGAATTAAGAAACACTTAACCAGATAAACATGTAGTGGACATGAGGGGGTTAAGTGGGTGCCTTGGGTGGCATGTAGAATCTAGTGGGTGCCTTGGGTGGCATTTGGAAATATGATTAGAAACACTTAACCAAAATTGAAACATGTAATTGAAACATGAATAAGAAGTGGTTAAGTGGGATGTACTAGAGGGGACCAAGTTTAGGTGGATAACTTGTGTCAAGTGATGGGGGCCCATTTCAACCAGTAACTCATACGTATCTTTGTGGGCTCAACCCAAGTCGAGGACGGGACACGCATACTGGGCTTGACTATAAGAGGCCAAAACGGGTTAGCGGTGGCAACGCAAGTCCAACGGGTTCATATGCGTGTGTGGGCCCGGGTTGGTAGGTAAGACGTTGTTGCATCATGTAGGTATAAGCCGTGCATTGTTGGTTGTATCGGGTTGCCACTTTGGGGAGTGATACACCCCATTATGGGCCAGCACGGGTATCTACGAGTTAGGGAGTCGGTCGCTTGGGGGTAGTGGGTACACCTAGTGTAGATAGGGGCAGGCGGCACCTATGAAGGCAACTAGGGGTGCACGAAACTACCAATATCATTATTTAGTTCTGTAGGCGGGATCAACCTTAGGGTGACTTGTGGTGGTACAGTATACTAGTGGTGGTGCAGTATAGCAATTATCCTATAGTGTTGGTGTAGTTTAGTAATTATCTTACAGTGGGTTAGGTGAGCTTTAACGATGTCGTCGTTCATCTTGTTTCCTTATTTACTCTGCCATATTCAATGGTTCATGGTCATTTCATTATTTTCCAACTTATGCCTTAGCCTAGTTACTTTGTTAATTATATTGTTAAAACTATCATACTCTTCAGACTTTATGTCTGACCCCCTTTGTTTCCTCCTCTTTCCTTCTTCCCCCCCCTAAGGTGCTCAGGTTGGAACTAGCACCAGTGGAACTTGATCTTGGACTGCTTTTAGAAGATTGCTTGGATCACCGGAGTAAAGTTCAACTTCTCTTTTATTTATGGCTATTTTGATGTTAGGGATTATGTCTTTCAGTTTATGTACTTTTGATAGTCAAGATGGGTATTATGTACTTTGACTCTGGTTTTTGATGATGTAAGCAAACATATGTGTTTTCCGCTGCAATGAAATAAAGTTTTAAATCTTTGAGTACTATTCATATCTGTCTTGTTGTTAAGTTTCTGTTCTATACTTACTTAAAACGCTCCATAGAAGTTAATGCATTCCCTTTTGTGAGTGACATTAATGGACGTGGGGTGTTACACGTGGTATCAGAGCCAAGTTACCAGAACAGATATGAATTTTGAAAGAAAAAAAACTGTTTTTCAAAAGCATTTTTATAAAGAAGTACCTTCAAAAGTATGTTTAAAGGAAAGTATTTTCAAGAGAAAAGTATATTTTAGAAAGCATAACCCCAAGAGCCATATATCTTTCCCTCGGTTCTTTTATATTGAATCTTTCCTTTTTCGTTTCAGCATGTCTGAAGCATTTGAGATACCAGAGGGTGTTCATGTACCCGGTTGGTTTCGTCAATATCTCGAGGCTAGGGCCGCCACCGCAGGTCCAGCAAATGCTCCTCCTCCTCCTCCCCCTACTCCTTGCGTCGATACTTTTGCTAAGATATGTAAGGACTTTAGAGCAATGGGTGGAAAACTTTTCACGGGACGGAGATATTTGTTGGAGCTCGTAACTGGCTAAAGGAGGTGGAAGAATTGTTTAGAATCTTTGAAGTGGATGATGAAAGAAATGTCCAGCTAGCTGCCTGGCTAATGAAGGATGAGGCCTCGTTTTGGTGGGAGGTCACTAAAGGGGGACGTCCAGTCGATAAATGGCTAAATTTTAGGCAGAGGTTTGAGGCGAAGTTTCTCTCGTGGGCTGAAGAGAATCTATACATGGAAAGGTTTTTGGCACTAAAGCAAGGGAATTTATCGGTGAAAGAGTACGTCAACAAATTCAACCAATTGGCAAGATTTGGCTTGGACTTGGTGAATACTCCAAAAAAGAAGGCTCTAAGATTTGTTAAGGGTTTAAACGAGCCGCTTCATGGGTTAGCTATGACCCACATTCCCATGGGGGCTACCTTCGAGAGACTAGATGACATGGCGCTCATGCATGAAGAGGAGAAGGGCGCCAATGCTAATAAGGCACCCGAGAAGAAAGGGGATCAAAAGAAGCCACAACAGCAACAACAGAACAAGAAAGGTGGCAAAGGCAACAATGCTAAGGGAAAGAAAAGATGCTTTAACTGTGGGACACCCGGCCATCTAAGCAAAGATTGTAGGAAGAAAAAGAAGACTGGTTGTTTCCACTGTGGCGAGGCGGGACATCTTATTAAGGACTGCCCAAAGAAAGGGAAGAGGGCAGGGTCTACCTCGGGAGGACAGGTGCAAGCTCTTATGGCACCAGGGCAGGCAAGGGGACAAGTTCAGGCTCTCGTGGTTCCACCACTGCAAGAACGAGGTAGAGCAATTTCCATTGAAAGTTTAGTTTTTCTATTTGATCATCCTGTCCGTACTTTATTCGATTCTGGCGCATCACATTCGTTTATTTCTACATCATTAGTTGAAACACTGCACCTTGATACTAGTCTAGTTACTGATCCCTTAGTAGTCTCAAATCCTATCGGTGGTTCGGCTCATCTTTCTATGATTTGTCGGGATTTGAGAGTGTTTATCTTGGGCGTTGAGTTTGAGTGCAACGCTTTTGTTCTTGGCTTCATGGGCTACGGTTTAATTCTAGGTATGGATTGGCTAACTAGATATGGGGTCATCCTAGATTGTGAAAGAAGGGTAGTTAGATTGTTGACTCGTTTTGGAAAGACCCTTGATATTTCTTGTGACCCTAGAGGTCCAGTAATGCTTAGCTACCTAGAATCCCTTGACGCATCCGATGATGATTTACATTCTGTTCCCATAGTCCGTGAATATGCTGATGTCTTCGATGAGGTGAAGGATTTACCCCCAAAACGTGAGATAGACTTTCGGATATATCTAGTAGATAATGCAAAGCTAGTTGCATTACCGGTGCGCCACATGGCTTCAAGAGAGAGAAGAGAACTCAGTAAGCAAGTGAAGGAATTGCTTGAGAAGGGGTTCATCAGACGTAGTATATCGGAGTGGGGTGCTCCAGTAGTATTTGCCATGAAGGCGGATGGGTCCCTTAGACTTTGTGTGGACTATAGAGAACTTAATAAGCTTACTAAGAAGAATAGACACCCACTGCCGAGGATTGACGATCTCTTCGATCAGTTAGTTGGCGCCTCAGTGTTTTCGCAGTTGGACTTAGCCACTGGTTTCCATCAGTTGAGAGTGGCTGAGGATAGCATAGACAAGACTGCCTTTAGGACTCCAGACGGTTTCTTCGAGTGGCTTGTGATGCCCTTCGGTTTGACAAACGCCCCCGCATACTTTGTTGACTTGATGAGTAGGGTGTTTAGGGAGTACCTTAATAGATTCGTGGTGGTCTTTGTGGATGACATCTTGGTCTTTTCTAATAGCGAGGAAGAGCATTCCCTACATCTTAGGGAAGTATTGGAGACCCTTCGAGCGCATAGCCTTAAAGCTAAATTTTCTAAATGTTACTTTTGGAGGAAGGAAGTGTGATTCTTAGGGCACGTGGTTTCCAAAGAAGGGATAGTTGTGGATCCCGCGAAAGTAGTGTCCATCCAAGATTGGAAGGTTCCTAAAATGCTACAGAGGTGAGGAGTTTCTTAGGGTTGGCTGGCTACTATAGGAAGTTTATCAAAGACTTCGCAAAGATATCAGCCCCATTAACACGCTTGACGAAGAAGAACTTAGTTTTCACATGGGACGTAGATTGTGATGATGCGTTCCAACGTCTAAAGAGAGCTTTGACCACAGCCACACTCTTAGTGTTGCCTGATGGGAGTAAGCCATTTACCATTTATACCGATGCTTGTGGGACAGGACTAGGCGCAGTCTTAATGCAAGAGGGAAGGGTAATAGTCTATGGTGGAAGGCAGTTGAGAGTGCATGAGAGAAATTACCCTACACATGACCTAGAGTTGGCCGCTATTGTCTTTGCTTTTAAGTCTTGGCGTCATTATCTTCTTGGTGAGAAATTCGAATTATTCACTAACCACAAATCGCTAAAATACTTACTCTCTCAGAAGGACTTGAACTTAAGGCAGCAAAGGTGGATGGAATTCTTATCATCCTACGACTTCGAGATAGCATATACCCCTGGTAAGGGTAACGTGGTGGCAGACGCCTTAAGTAGAAAGAGGTTGTCCTTGAGCCCGTTGTTTGTTGAGCGGCAAAGCTTCGAGTTTTAAGTTTGACTTTAAACCTTCCATTGACTTTGTACCCGGTTTGCTAGCATCCTTAGAGGTCAGACCTACGCTTTTGGGACGGATTGGCGAGGCACAGCGAGACGACCCACAGTTGGTTGAGTTAGTAGAAAAGCTCAAAAGAGGGGAGTCATCGAGCCATCTCCGTAGGTATACCCTAGATGATAAGGGTTGGTTACGTAGGGACGGTAGACTTTGTGTACCACAGGACGAGAACTTGAGGAAGACCATCCTTAATGATGCACATCGTTCGAAGATGACCATCCATCCCGGCGGGGACAAGATGTATAGGGACATGAGACGAGTTTACTTTTGGGCCGGTATGAAGAAGGACGTGGCAGGGTTTGTTGCTAGATGCTTGGTGTGCCAACAAGTAAAAGCAGAGCAAAAGAAGCCCGGTGGATTGCTTCACCCATTGGAGGTCCCACAATGGAAGTGGGAAAGTGTTTCGATGGACTTTGTTGATGGATTACCAAGATCGAGGAAGGGTAATACGGGGATTTGGGTCGTGGTAGACAGACTTACTAAGAGCGCCCATTTCATTCCCGTGAAGAGTAAGAGGACTGCTCCATGGTTAGCCTCCGTATACATTTGAGAAATAGTTCGTTTGCACGGTGTTCCTTCTAGCATAGTGAGCGACCGTGATCCTATCTTTACTAGCGAATTTTGGAAGAGCTTGCAAGAGGCGGTAGGGACTCAGTTATGTTTGAGCACCGCATATCATCCTCAGTCGGACGGCCAGACCGAGAGGGTGAATCGTATTCTAGAGGACCTATTGAGGTTGCGTGTCTTAGATTTCGGAGGTACATGGGAGGAACATCTTCCATTGGTGGAGTTCGCATATAATAACAACTTTCAGTCTAGCATTGGCATGGCACTGTTCGAGGCTCTTTACGGACGGCCGTGTCGTTCGCCTACATGTTGGTGGGAGTCTACAGATAAGATCTTACTTGGGCTCGATATGATTAGAGAGAATTCGGAAAAGATTGATTTGATTCGAAGGAGGACGAAGACGGCGCAAGATAGGCAGAAATCTTATGCGGACAAGAGGAGGACAGATCTTGAGTTTGATATTGGGGACATGGTCTTTGTCAAGGTGTCTCCATTACGGAACGTTGTTCGCTTTGGGTCCGTTGGGAAGTTAGCACCAAGGTTCGTAGGGTCGTTTCCTATTAAGGAGAGGATTGGGCAGATGGCGTATAGAGTGGAGTTGCCCGAGAGACTTAGTGGCGTACACGATGTATTCCATGTGTCACATTTGAGGAAGTGCTTGCACGAGACCGCTGAAGTGGTAGAGCCGAGCTTGCTTAGAGAGGTGGAGATGGAGCGTGATGCGACGATTCGGCGAGCACCTACGTGCATTCTTGGGTCGGAGGTTAAGAAGTTGAGGAATCGAGAGGTCAAGCTAGTCAAAGTGCAATGGAGAGATGATGAGAGCAATGCTACTTGGGAGATGGAAGAGAAGATGCGTTCATTATACCCTTTTCTTTTCGAGGGTATGTCTTTTAGTTTCTCCTTTATCGCTTACCTTATACTTATCTTATCTTTAGTATGTCCTCTCGTTAGTACCTTTGAACTTTAGATAGGGTAGTCCTATGATTGAAACATGTGTTTGAAACATGTTATGTATGATGGATGCAAGTGTTCGCTAGTGGTTGCTCTTGGATGCATATACACACACTTTAGGCACTAGATTGGCTCAGTCACTTCATATTGCATATAAATGTGTGTGTGTATTCAAGCTAATGGATGTATAATGGTTATGGTTATGCTATCATACGGATGTTGCATTTTGGTGAATCGTTGTGCACACATGTAGAAATAATATGTAATGATAGGGTTCTTTCGCATACATAATGGACGCATGACACTATCAAGGTTTGCATTAAGGAGGTCAACTGAATCAGTAGACCGCCTGATTTTGCATTAGATAAGGAACATATACACACACTTTTTGCATATGTTCATACAGCATTAGAAATTCTATAAGGACAATGGATGTCTGTGTTTGATGGTTGAGTAGATGGTTGTTTGGATGTTAGGATATGCATTCTCCTTAACTTGGAGATTTCGGGGCGAAATCCTTTAAGGAGGGGAGAATGTAACACCCCGGATTTTTTGAATAATCGAATTAACTAGATTAAAGAATAAATGTTTAGCATTGTTCTAAGGTTTGTAAGCAAAAGACTTAGTAGCTCATTTGGTTGGAACATGTGACTTGCATACAAGAGGTACAGAGTTCGATCCCCGCCAACGCCATATTTTTGTTTTAGGGGAATGGCTAAAAAGCGACTTAGTGTGAACGCGGTTCAAAATGTAGTTTAGTTTGAAAATGGTTAATTAGGAAGATATATATATATGTAGATATATATATATAAAAATAAAACAAAATTCAACCTAAAATTTAAGAAAAAAAAATCAAAACAGCGGAAGCGGGAAGGCAAAACACCAAACCGACCTATTTTATGGGTCGACCCAAGATTTTCTGGGTCGACCCCAGTGCCGACTCAGGAGGTTTGGAATTGGTCCCGTCGGCCCTAAATGGTCTATGACGAAATTTTACGTTTTAGGGCTTAGGTGGCGATTTCTGGTTGGTCTATTGACATCATTTCTTGGTTTCTAAGGCCTAGATGGATCCTAAAGTGATCCGACGGCTTAAATTAATTCAAAGCTCTATAAAAAGACCCATAGACTCAAACCCTAAATCAGAATTAAAACTAAAACTATGGCCGTCATGCCGTCGTCTTGAACCCTAGAGTAGCCACCACCAATTAGAGAGGAAGAAGAGCAAATCAAATCAGTTCTATTCAACCCTAACAACGAATCTTCTTCAAAGGAAAGCTAATTCAACTTCAGAAATCATAATTCAGAACTCAAGACCGCCTTTGAGTTGTAAGTTCAATAGTTTAATAAATAATTAGTAATTTAATTGGATTAAGTTATGATGCAGATTGTATGGATGTGATGTGAATTATTGATCACATGTTGTAATTATGTTGTAGAATTCTGTTGAAATCTCTATGACGTTATGTTGTGATGCTATCATTTATGATGTAAAGTTATGTTGCTATCTTCTATGTTGTAATTTAATATATAACCAAATCATCATGTTTCATATGCTAGTTTGGTGATGTTGATTCATATGATAAATCATATGTATGCAAGTTTAGATTTTTATTTAAACGTGAATCATATACAAGTTGGGTAAAATTATATGTGACCTTACATGGTTATGACATCTAGTTTATGTGAAATTTTGATTAAAAGTTAGGCTATGACATGGGTGAGTTATATGCTAAATTCTACATGATATTTTACATGTAAGATGCAAGTTTACACCATTGTTATGATGCATAAATCACATATGCAAGTTTCTATAAATATATGAGTTTGGGGTATGAATCATGTTATGCAAGTTTAGGGTTATTGCCTATGCAAGTTTACACCTTTAGATGTAGATCTATGACATACATGATTCATGCAAGTTCACACCATTAGATTTGGATCCATGACACATGTTGTTTATTCAAGTTGTAACTTTGGCCTATGCAAGTTTTAGATGTAGAACATCATTCGCATATGCAAGTTCATCCCTATGTTTAGATCTATGTTTTCATTATGTATACATTGTGATGTTTTCTCTTTATTCCATGAGTTAGACTATTCGAGTCTAACGTATATTTTACGTTAAACGAACAAACGTACAACATGGGGTCAAGGGGATAATATTCAAATGATTTAATTTGCATAAATGCCTTAAAAGACATAAAATATAATTGTGGTGAAAATTGGTATGATTTTTCATACCATAAATGGATGGACATAATTGAGTCAATTATGGACATCGTTAAATTTGGAATTGATTGATAATTTGAATAGGGAAAGTAATTCAAATTTGGGGAATGATTAATTAGGAGAAATTAATTGTCTAAGACACGAGGTTAGGCTCTTTTGTGGTGTAAGACTGCCCGGACCTGCCTGGCAAATCCAGCTTCCACAAATGCCAATCTAATGTGAGAGGTCTTAGGCATAAATTAAATACGCAACAATTGTAAAGACACGGGGTTAGGCTCTTTTATGGTGTAAAACTGCCCGGACCCGCTCGGCAAATCCAGCTGCCACAAATGCCAGTCTAATGTGAGAGGTCTTTATGAGGTTACGATCTTAATGAATTAAGAAACACTTAACCAGATAAACATGTAGTGGACATGAGGGGGTTAAGTGGGTGCCTTGGGTGGCATGTGGAATCTAGTGGGTGCCTTGGGTGGCATTTGGAAATACGATTAGAAACACTTAACCAAAATTGAAACATGTAATTGAAACATGAATAAGAAGTGGTTAAGTGGGATGTACTAGAGGGGACCAAGCTTAGGTGGATAGCTTGTGTCAAGTGATGGGGGCCCATTTCAACCAGTAACCCATACGTATCTTTATGGGCTCGACCCTAGTCGAGGACGGAACACGCACACTGGGCTTGACTTTAAGAGGCCAAAACGGGTTAGCAGTGGCAACACAAGTCCAACGGGTTCATATGCGTGTGTGGACCCGGGCTGGTAGGTAAGACGTTGTTGCATCGTGTAGGTATAAGCGTGCATTGTTGGTTGTATCGGGTTACCACTTTAGGGAGTGATATACCCCACTGTGGGGCCAGCATGGGTATCTACGAGTTAGGGAGCCGATCGCTTGGGGTAGTGGGTACACCTAGTGGAGATTGGGGCAGGCGGCACCTATGAAGGCAGCTAGGGGTGCACGAAACTACCAATATCATTATTTAGTTCTGTAGGCGGGATCAACCTAAGGGTGACTAGTGGTGGTGCAGTATACTAGTGGTGGTGCAGTATAGTAATTATCCTATAGTGTTGATGTAGTTTAGTTATCAACTTACAGTGGGTTAGGTGTGCTTTAACGATATCGTCGTTCATCTTGTTTCCTTATTTACTTTGCCATATTCAATGGTTCATGGTCATTTCCTTATTTTCCAACTTATGCCTTAGCCTAGTTACTTTGTTAATTATATTGTTAAAATTATCGCACTCGCCAGACTTTATGTCTGACCCCCTTTGTTTCCTCCTCTTTCCTTCCTTCCCCCCTCCCTCCGTTTGGAACTAGCACCAATGGAGCTTGATCTTGGACTGCTTTTAGAAGATTGCTTGGATCGCTGGAGTAAAGTTCAACTTCTCTTTTATTTATGGCTATTTTGATGTTGGGGATTATGTCTTTCAGTTTATGTACTTTTGATAGTCAAGATGGATATTATGCACTTTGACTCTGGTTTTTGATGATGTAAGCAAACATATGTGTTTTCCGCTGCAATGAAATAAAGTTTTAAATCTTTGAGTACTATTTATATCTGTCTTGTTGTTAAGTTTCTGTTCTATACTTACTTAAAACGCTCCATAGAAGTTAATGCATTCCCTTTTGTGAGTGACATTAATGGACGTGGGGTGTTACACCAGTAGTAGATTAAATGGTATATATATATCTTTATATATATAATAGATCCCCAATGAAATTGGCAATACTCTAATAGGTTAGGTATTTCAAAACAATATAAGAAATCAGCTTTTACAAAATATCATGTTTTAAATGATTTCACAGATTCAAACAAATTGATCTATACACGCATAACTGTTTCATATCCAATCAAAAATAGTAAGTACCTTAGTTAATAGACTTAAAATGCTATACAAAATCTGAACAAAACGACTTGACCGCCTTGATTAATCAAAGCTGGATTTTGATTAATCTTTTAGGTTCCATGGTTTATCAATTTGGAATATTAAACTAATTCAAAATTTCTAACAAGGTGTGAATGATTTTATATCTAATATAAAGCTTATATATAATAAAACAATTTTATAATATGTATCAAATACATATAATCAAATAACCGTGGAAGATATTCATATCAGCAATGATTATATGTTAATTTCTCGAGTTCATGACATTAATATCATCATTATCCACGATATCAAATGAATGGAACCCAAAACAAAAAACTAAAATCATAAAACTCTAGCTCTGATATCACTGTTAGGTTTAATTTATCAAATCGTAACCTAATTTTATAAATCTAATCTATTTATAACTGGTTTTTGTGATGTAATAGTAAATCAAAATAAAAATCTTACCAGACCTCCAAGAATCTGAATTGGAGGATGGAGATCGATTGAATCCCTAAGCACGTCATGACCATACATCTATAAGTATCCACAAACGTCCATCTTCGATTTCGTCGTACGAATCGAAATTGAAAAGCACGTGATAGCCAAAAAGAGGGATTAGGGTTTTATTTTCCCATTTTCTCTCGTTCTATTTATGTGTTGTAATAATGATAAGGGAAAGGTCAGCCTTATTTTCATATGTATTGATAGAGACAAAAGGGGTGATCCTTATACCATTTCAAAATAAAAGTAAATATCAACATTTTGATTTTCTTTTTTTTATTAAGAACGGTTTTTCACTTTTTATACGTTTTTATGTGTGACCCTATAGGTTATTACAACATTGGAAATGATTTTAAATTGTATTTAAAATCATAAACAATGATTGGCACCTAGCAATACGTCACTGCTACCCAAGTTATAATAAGACCATCGATTCAATATAACCTTTTCTGTGACCAATGTATCAATATAATATAATCCTTTTAACCAATATATCCAGGATTAAACTCAAGGCAAGGAACGTATCGCCCTCTTTATATTTAATCTGTATATCTTGATTGATGAGTAGACTATATAAAACAAATAAATATTTGAGCACGACCATGCATTTCGTTGTCTGACTCAATCAAAAGGACCATGGATATCACCACAAATATATTGTAGGATTAAATTCCATCTAAATTATTCATAATTTTCATTCGAGATGTATCCAATAATCACCTTTATCATATGCTCTGTTACAAGTAACTTTAAATGATATCAAAACAAAAATATCATTGAATAAAATTATAATAATTTCAGGTCTGAGGACCATTACATCACTGTCACTATGAGAACAACTTATGATACTGTTACTTATATTACATGTAGTTTTCTCATGTTGGGTCAGCCCAATACGCTATTCTCCAATACGTATTTATGTTACGACATTAATATCACATATACTAATGATCGATGAGATGTGATCATCCGTCAATCAACATACCAATCTCAATGTTTTATTGTTGTCCTATATATAAACAATAAAACTTGACTAGGGACATTTAAGAATTATAATACTTAATATATATATATATATATAATCTCAAGTTCAAGTTACTTACTTGAACTATATAAATCTGTATTATTTTAAGGACTTCTATTATGTTTATACTTATATTATGCAGTAAATATATCATCACATAATATTTTATTTGAAATAAAATAACATCAACAATGTTATTAATCATGTCAAATGGATTGCCTCTAGAGCATAAACTCTAACACCGCGGTGATCAGGTAATCCTCCTTGTTAGCCAGCCTGCATTGGAACTCCCTTGAGATAATTTATAATGTGCCTCCATTGAGATAGTAAGCCTAAAAGGAGTAGAATTCGCGGTACTTGAAGTTCCGAAACTGCAAAATCAGATGATTCAGTTTCGGATACATCCTCAAGTGATGACTATTCATATGTGGAACTGGCTAGCATGTGTTTCATAGCAGTACACAGTTCAAATAGAAATTGGATCTAAAATATTACATGTGTACATTAATTTTAAATTTTTTGATTTCTTTAGTTGCTCAAATTATTATTTTAATTTTTTGATTATTTTTAGTTGGTTTAATATCATTTAAGAAATGATTTAAAATTTAAAATAACTATTAAAATTTTAAAATAAGTTTTAATAAAATGATAATATCAAAATATTTTTAAAGAAATCTTGGAATAATATATGAACAGTCGCAGAAGCAAACAGAACAAAGATAAAAGCAAAATTGCACAAACATACAAAAATATGTTGACATACTGGACTAACCTATGTTGGCATATATGTCAGTATTTTTGAAAATGAAATTCGAATTCAATTTCAATGTTTAATTTTCCCATCCCTTTTCATCATCTCCTACGTTATTAAGAGCCACGTTTTTGAATAAGTAATGTGCCTATTGAATTTCTATAGTTATCATCCATACCTATTCATTCATAT
The DNA here is from genome assembly GCA_030737875.1 of Allium sativum. Lineage (NCBI taxonomy): Eukaryota > Viridiplantae > Streptophyta > Magnoliopsida > Asparagales > Amaryllidaceae > Allium > Allium sativum. Next base: position 845,142,628 of record CM060919.1, on the reverse strand, counting down.
CGCTATTCATCTTCAAACTCTTATGTTTACCAAACATCAATGACTTCCTTATTAATCACTCGTTCCATCATGAGACTCTCTAAAACCATCAAAAACTACCTTTTTAATGATCAAGAGGTTATCAAAGCCTATATTAGCTACATGAACTATGATAAAGTTCATCTCAGAAGATTCGATATGCTTATTGATTTTGCTACATATGAAATTAATGTTCTTTGTCATGACCTGAAATCCCAGACCGGACTAAAACCGAACAAGAATACAGATTGTTTGACAACACAATGCATCAAAACACGGAACAACAGAACTTTTCATTGCTACTACAATAATTTACATCAGAGCACAAGAATAACTGAGTGCGGAGAATAATATACACAATGGAAATTCAAATATCAGAGAATAAATTACAATAATGCAGCAAAAATTATATGTATAAATACAACACACAGCGGAAATACATCAACTAACACAACTGAAGGAAACACACTGATACAAAGCTTTCCAGAGCATAGCTCCAGCCGTAAACCAGGATCCTATTAAATAAATAACTGCAAAAACCCAAAACTACTAGCTGCCCATGTGGAAAGTATGGGAACCCAGAGTTCAGGTGAAAAAAATAAACTTTAGGTCAGTGATGTGACTGGTATGAGAGCTAAAATAGTTATTCAAAACCTTTTTTAAAATAGGGTAAATCATGGGACCACACCGTATGATACGGAATGGGTTTACTCCACATGAGTATCAGTTAAAAACAACAACATGATGTTTTTGGAAAACAAAGCTATCATAAGACTTAGGTCCCATCACATAATGGAGGATAGAGTTTTACGATATAATGGCCAAAGATGCTTGATACGCTTTTAAAACAAATGTTTTAATATTATTATAAGTGCATAGTGCAAAAATCAACTTCCAATATAAATGTATAAATCCTAGACGGCATAATACCCCTATCCTAGTATGTCGTCAATAGTATACAACTAAAACCGTAAAGTCGCATATTGGAATTGGATTTCCATCATGAGTCAAGGCTAGGGACTCTCCTCTCCGAATTTGACCATAAGATGTCCAAGGCCACATGCATGTGACCCCTGAGAGCGGTAGGGCCGGTCCACACCTACGTCTGTGGATTAGTTATGCCTGAGCAATACGTTTCCTAGACCTATATGACCTACTAACTGATCAGTACGTCGACCATCTTGGCCTTGTGAGGCCATATATTCGAGGGGCCTCGCTATCCATCATCCACATTAGTAAAAATGTCCAGGCTCCATACCATGACACCACTTCTAGCTAGAATGAAACGCATGTTCTCCCTACAGTCCCTTATCCCGTTTTTGACTCATACTAGGGTGTGAAGCTCGTGAATTAACACTATACACAAAGCTATGCTATATTAAAGTCGTACTTTGATCATCATCCACTAAGATCTGCTTTTCAACAAAAGCTTTGATCCATGCATCTTAGCATGTCACATTGTCAATCCGTACCATATCACTGATTTCCACCAATACATAACCTCTAAGCTCATACATCTCAGAGAAGTGTGTTAAGCTAAGAGAATAATTTCTCCTCCACCAAACAGATATATATTTAGTAAAGATCACCGAATACAACATTTATTATACAATATCAAACATGCAATCCATTTACAAGCTCGTTCTGGGTCTGAACGAAACCGGAGGCACCATATTCCTCTTCCCATATGTCCAATACAGGAGAGAGGTCCTCGCATATCCGATCGATTTCCAAGTGCATCTGGACAACCACCACTTATTACATCATCTTGGGTGTACGGCCTAATCGAGACTTCAGCAATATCCCAAACAATATCTCCGGTCTTCATCCACTATCTTCATCTTCGACTTTTAATCATCGTAACAGTTATTTAGAATGGATTGAACCCGATTTTTTCGAATATTTCACGCATCTTTAAAATAGAGAGATAAATTAAGATAATAAACATCTCATTCCAATCCAGAATATTCTTTTATTCAAATATTCATTAATCTGGGAAAGATTTCCACTCATTTTATCAAAGATTATCCCATTTAGACTTATTATTTAATTCTTCCATAGGAATCATTATAAAAGATTTTATAATATCTTTTCAATTCACAAACCATTACATAATGGTTACTTAGCTTTTGAAAGTCAATCTTGTCTTTACTTAGGTTAAGGACAACTGCCGTTCAAAAGCACCGTTCACTATAAACCCAAAGCCATCTTCCATTTAATGTGTAATGTTCGCGGGAAACTGAACAATTTATAATCCATATAAATTTCCATATCTAACTAATTCTATAAGTGGAATAACGACGAAGCCTTTTAAACCCCATAAATATTAAATGCCTTCCTTTACAGAAACTCAGCTCGATTATCATTAATCGAATTCCGTTCAACTCCAATTTAATTAAATAAACTGGAAAACTTCGTTAAATCTTACTTAAAAGATTCATTCTTTTTACAGTTGGGTTCAATAACAATATTATTTAAGATACCATTCACAACAAACCCAAAATCCAATGTGTTATTAAACATAAGAACTTAAATGAAAATCATGTCGATTTACATTTAATATCCCCTTTTAGTCCAGTTCGTTATATTAAAACATTGGATTCTTTCTTCTTGATTTCGAAACAACTCTTTCAAATGAAAATATCATTTATCTTTTAAAACTTGGAATATCTTTATTCTAAGCCCTTTCAAATCACTTAATAATGATTAATCATCATTTATTCATGTTTTTAATAATTTTATTATGGCCCTTATAGTCGGTTTCCAATATTGGCCTCCGAAGTGCATCCATAGCGACCTTTTCCAAAACTGATTTGGATATATTTAAAAATATAACCATTCAAATTTAAACCTCTTATATCCATTTAAAAGATCCTTTTGGTACGAACCCAATGGTTCTGGATTTAGGAGAATCCGACGGTCGGATATCCTATTACGTCCATTTGAAGTTACGGGTTGACGTTTAAGAACTGTTGTTGCGCGACGCGTTCTATTCAAGCCCGAATCGATTTATAATTTTTTAAATATAATAGAAACTCTTCAAAACTATTTTTATAAATTATATAAAATATTTATAATCATTTTTGAAAGCTCATTTCAATCATTTCTCTTTAAAATCGCATGTTTCACTATTCTCAATTTTAATGTTATCTTAACGAATAAAATAATATTTTTTTCGAAGTTCGTTAATTTACATTCAAATTTTCCTTACAATCGTAATAAAAATAAACAAAGAACTTCCAAAAGAAAACTTCTTTTAAAACGTTCATTGCTTATCCCAATATTTTAAAATATTGAATATTCTAAAGTAATATTTAGTCAAAGATCAAAATATGATGTTGATGTCCGATTTGGGATGGACACGAAAATATTTAAATATATAAAGCTATGTTGATTAAATTAACGCCATTTTGACATGAACGATATTTATATCGATTTTATTCATTTTCATAATGAATATAAAAAAGGAAGTGATTTCAAAATCTAATGTTTTGAAAATATTATCATTTATATATTAATGATATGGAATATTCAATTTTGATTTGAAATTGAATATGAAGTTGAAATCGTTTTGAAAACGAATTTAAAATGAATTATAAAATACATTTTAAATGGGAATCGACGAAATATATAATATATATATTATATATATTTAATGGCCTGAATAGAACACGCCGCGTTGCGGTAGTTCGCGAATTTCGACCATTAGCTTCGAATGGACATTGCGGGAGATCTGACCGTCGGATTCTCCTAAAACCAGAACCTTTGTGACACGACCCGAACTTCCCCGTGAAGGAAAGCACAGATGGCATTGAGGACAAGACAAATCAGAACCCAAACAGAAGAACATTTCATTGTTTATTACAACAATTCCATCAGAATACTAAAATATATAGAGTATGGATAAATATTATACAACAGAGAATATCAGAGATTACAATACATTACATAGCAACGGAAAATAATACAAAGCACAACTAGAAGTAATACACGGATACAGAGCTTTCCGAGCATCGTTCCAGCTGTAAATCAGGATCCTGTGAATATAAATCTGCAAAACCAAAACTATTAGCTGCCCGGGTTGAAAATAGGGGCACGCAGAGTTTAGGTTAAAACAATAAACTCCAGGTCAGTCATGTGACTGGTGTGAGAACTAAAACAGTTATTTAAAACTTTACTTTAAAAGAGAGTAATTCAAGGGACCACGTTGTATAACACGGAACATGTTTCCTCCCAAGAACACTAGTGCATATAACAAAACAGCGCAATGCTTTTTGGAAAAATGAAGCTATTATAAGACCCAGGTCCCATCACACAATGAAATGCAAGCCGGAGGATAGGGTTTTCCCTTATAATAGCCGAACATGCTTGGTACGTTTAAAACAAATCATTTTGATATTACTATAAATGTATAGTTTCAAAACAATTTCAATCATAAATATCAATCATAGGGGCATGAATGACCCATACCACTATGTCGCCATACTAATAATACAATCACATCCGCAATTTCGTATTGGAAATTGGATTCCATCATGAGTCGAGGCAAGCGGCAAGCTCCTCTCCATTCGAGACACTCTAGCGAAGGCCCAAGGATCGCACACAGCGGTCCTTGGAATCGGCTGGGTCGGTCCTCTCTTACTTTTGAGGATCAGTTATTCCTGAACATATGTTTCCCGGTCCTTATAGACCTAAAATCGAGGAGCCTCGCATTCCAACAACCACACAAGTGAAAAGTATATATAAATGTCAGGGCTGGTAGGTCACTGACACCACCGTAGCTAGAAAGAAACGTCGTGTTCTCCCAGCGGTCCTTCTCCCGTTTTTGACTCATACCGAGGTATGAGGCTCGCGAATCCACGCTATACACAAAGCTACGCCACACAGGCCATGCTTTGATCATCAACCACAAGACTTTGCTTTTCAACAGAAGCCTTGATCATTTGCCACTTAGGCATGCCACACATGCATTTCACTCCATGCGACTGATGTCCATCGATATACAACCTCTGAGCTCGTGCGTCTCAGAGAAGGGCGTTAAGCAAGAGAATAAATTCTCCGCCGCCAAACAGATGTATATTTAATAGAGATCAATCAACACAGAATAAAATCCAATGTCAGACACACGGTCCATTTACAAGTTTGTTCTGGGTCTGAACGAAACCGGAGGCACTTTCCTCGCATATCCATCGATCTCTAAGTACGTTTGGACGATCACCAACTGATTCCCTCCTCTTGGGTGTACAGCCCAATCAAGATCATCAGTAATCACCCAAACGATGTGGAGACTTCCGGTCTTCAACCACCGTCGTCATCTTCGACATATCATCGAATCGGTTACTCAGAATGGTTATAAACCCAGTCTTTCCAAATAACCAGCGTATATAATAAACAAATGTTACACAAACACAACATACGCCTCATTCCAATTTAGAATACTCCTTTATTCAAATTTTCACATCTTAGGGAAAGGTTCCCATTAATTTTATCAAAGATAAATTCTTCTAAATTTATTCTTTAATCTTCCTTTGGATATCATTTCAAACCATATTATGGTTTTCCAAACTAGTCGAGATTAGCGAACCACACCGAAGTAATTATTTATTTTATTTCCCAATCCCAACCTATTCATCCCACGGAGCAAAACCGGTAATACTCCATATCTAACACCACGGTGTTATCGGTAAATATTAATTACCATTTCACGTTCAAATCTAATTAAAGATTTAACTATCGCTTTGGAGCAAAACTGGTGATACTCCATTCTCGATCTTTCCAAATTTGATCATTTAAATTATCAATTCACATTTCAATCTAATTACCGATTCATTATAACTCCACTTAGTTTTAATCTTTAACTGGGTTAAAGAACCGATGTCATTTAAAACACGGTTCACGATAAACCCAAAATCACATCCTATTTTTAATCAGGTTAAAGAATAGGTATTATTTAAAACACCGTTCACTATAAACCCAAATATCAATTTCAATTTAATTCCAATTAAATATTAATTAACTGGGCAATTTCACTAAATTTTAATTAAAAGATTTATTCTTTTCTAAACTGGGTTCAAGAACAGTGTAATAACCCGAAAATCTGGGCCAGTTTAAAATTTTTATTTTGGCAATTTTAGCGAATTTTGATTATTTAAAATGAATTATTTTAAATAATATTAACGAGAAATCTATTTTGAATTGAATTCGAACGTATATATTTATTTGGATCGTCGTTAGAATATAACTATTTATTTATATTTATAAAAGGAATTGAAAATGGCGCGGTAGTTCGATAATTCGATTTCAAACTTCAAATGAATGTACCGGGTGCAAAATTAACCGGATTTTAGTGAAACCAAAAATATTTGAATCTAATTGATAATAACTTTCCAACGAATCCGAAAAATCAAAACTTCATAGCGGGAATCAAAAGATATGTCCGGTTGAAATTTCTGAATAGTCGCTATGGAATTCAGGCCCTTAAAATGGAAATTTTGTAAACGATCTCGGATTTCGACGAAACCACTTTTGTTGGGCCCGTGATATCAAATTATTGCTAGGTTTCAAATTTCATAATTTTTCGAATCAATATGTGAGCGTGGCAAAGGAAAACGCGTTTGACCAGTTTCAGTTGATTTTAATTGACTGGAAATTGGCCATTTTTCCAATGGTCTCAGAATTCGACGAAATTAGTTTAATTAGGACTGTATCATCAATACGAAGCTAGAAAATATTTTTCTGGGATTTATAGAGTTAGTATGTGACCCCGGTAAATTGAAATGCGCGTTCAAATTCAATATATAGAGTTATACGTTGAATTCAACGAAAGCTGATCGAGACGATCGAATCAGCCTATGATACATATCCCATTGTGTTCAGAATGGGGGTAATTAGCTATGGACGACAGGCAGTGGGTCTCGTTTCGAGTTCGAAAATAAAAGTTGCTTTTTGAAATTAAATAATTAAATAAATTAAAAATAAAAATACCTCTCTCTCCTCCTATATTCTCTCTCAGGCCCCCCCTTTCAAAAATCGAAACAGAAAAAAAAACACGCGACCCCCCCTGTCCAGATCCGCCGCCGCCTCCAGGGGGAGCAACCGCACCTCCTCCCTCTTCTTCTCCTTCCACCCCTTTTGCTCGACGCGACCCCCCTCCTCCTACTGCCGACCGCGTGACCCCCCCCCCTCTCCTGCAGCGCGACGCGCTAACCCCCCTTCCTTCGAACGATGCGCGTGACCCCCCCTCCTCCTGCTGCTGCGGCCGCTACTTCTTCTTCTTCCCTCCTTCCTCCTCCCCCTTCGTTAAACAAAAGGTGAGTTTTGCGGTTTATTTGATTAGTTCAATTTCTGATTTTTAATTAGTTAAATTACTGATTTTTCATTAGTTAAATTTCTGATTTTTAATTAGTTAAAGAATTGATTTTTATAGCAAAAGGATTATATTTTTAAAATAGAAAGATTCGATTTTGATTAGAAAAAAAATATGAACTTTCTTATGTATGAAGCGATAGAATAAAAATATAATTTATATCGTATAGAGAAGAATATTAAAGTATGATCTTTATTGTGAAGTGAACAATATAAAAATATGATTTTTAATGCGATAAAAATTCGATTTTTATATATTGAATAGCAAAGTAAAAATTTGATTTTTATATATTGAATAGCAAAAGTAAAAATTCGATTTTTATATATTGAATAGCAAAGTAAAAATTCGATTTTTATATATTGAATAGCGAAGTGAAAATTCGATTTTTATATATTGAATAGCGAAGTAAAAATTCGATTTTTATATATTGAATAGCGAAGTAAAAATTCGATCTTTATATATTGAATAGCGAAGTAAAAATTCGATTTTTATATATTGAATAGCGAAGTAAAAATTTGATTTTTATATATTGAATGGCAAAGTAAAAATTCGATTTTTACATATGTAGAGGATACGGGCAAAGAAAGTGAAAAGAGGCAAGAACGGCGAAGATTTCTACATAAGAAGAGTCGTGGCGTTGGATTAGCAAATCTGTGAGAATTTCTCACTCTTTAATTTAATTTTCTAGTTATATAAATATATACTAGGATGCAGACGGTGTTTAGTAGCACCCGACACCCGTCGTCCACAGACCATGGATGGCTTGTTTGTTTGATTTTGATGTGTAGTTGATTGTGGAATGTGATGTGAAATGAAATAAAATATTTATATAGTAAAAATATTTTATAGTTAAAAATAGAATTTTTAACGTGTATATGGAATGAAATAAAAATAAACAAATCGGATGATTTGTTTATATACACACATTTGACTGATATTGATTGGGACGATAAAATTTAACACATCGCCCAACTGCACAAATAAAATAGGTCTTCGGTTGTTTGAAACCCCACACGGGTATTGGGATGATAATTGACGTACACTAATCCCAATAGTTAGTTGTATGTCGATCGGTTGATCGACAGACTGTTATGAGCATTAAATATTTATATTTGATGCTTATACAGTGTAGAATGCACTTTGGATGATGGTTGATTATTCATCGTTGTTATTGTATACATGCGTTGTAGAAAATCCATATAATTAACATTATATGGTAATTGATTGGGCCTCATTTCAGTTTTGAAAAAGAAATATTTGAAATAGAATACTTGAAATAGAATATTTGAAATAGAAATATTTGAAAAAGAATTATTTGAAATAGAATATTTGAAAATTGAAATATATGAAGCTGCGTTGATAGATTGACGCCATTTTGACGTGAACGATATTTATATCGATTTTATTCAAATTGAAGTGAATTGAAATTCGAATTTAATTGAATTGATTTGAAATTCGAAACAAACTGAAATGGTTTGAAATTCGAATAGAATTGAAATAGAATTGAAATCGTTTTGAAATGAATTCGAATAGAATTGAAATAGAATTGAAATCGTTTTGAAATGAATTCGAATAGAATTGAAATAGAATTGAAGTCGTTTTGAAATGAATTCGTATAGAATTGAAATAGAATTGAAGTCGTTTTGAAATGAATTCGAATTGAAATTGAATAGAAATGAATTTGAATTGAAATTGAATTAATTTGAAATTTAAATTGAATTGAAAACAAATGGAAATTGAATTAAAAATCGTTTTGAAAAGAAAATCGACGAAGTATATATTATTTATATTATATATATAATATAATGGCCTGAATAGAACGCGCCGCGCCGCAGCAGTTCGCGAATTTCGACCATTGACTTCGAATGGATATTGCGGGCGATCCGACCGTCGGATTCTTCTGAAACCGGAACCGTTGGGTTCGTATCGAAAAGAGCTTTCTAACGAATATTAGAAATTTGAAATCTAACGGTTGGATTTGGAATTATGTCCAAATCAAATTTGGAAAAGGTCGCTGTAAGTGCAGTTCGATGGCCGTTGATGGAAATCGACTGTACGGGCCTTGATAAAATTATTAAAAATAGTAATAATTTGTGTAAAATCATAACAAACGATTTGTGGAGAATTGGGATGAAAAACTCCATTTTTGAAAGATAAAAAAATAAATTTTTATCGAAATGAACTAGTTTTGAACTAGAATAGTAATTTATTTATTTTAAAAATAAATAAAGTGAGTTTGAAATGGTTTTGAAATATAACCAGAATTTCCAATAATTGAATTGGAATGGATTTGAATCGAAATTGTCTTTGGAATATTTCGATGTTGGATTTCGTGATTATACAGATGTTGTTATGGAAATTTGAAAGATATTTATATATCGCTATTTCCAATACGATATTTGTTAGTCGTAGAATTTGATATTGAATATAAGTCGATATATTTTCTATTCAGAGCCTTGTATTTAATATCAAATGTGATTTGGGTTTGTCGTGAATGGTGTCTTCATTAACACTGTTCTTAAGCCCAGTTGAGAAAAGATTAAATCTTTTTATTTAGATTTAATGAAGTGTACCAATTAAATAATATTTAATTGAATTGATATTGATTTTTGGGTTTATCGTGAACAGTGTTTTAAATAACACTTGTTCTTTAACCAGATAATTAATGGAATGTGATTTTGGGTTTATCGTGAACCGTGTTTTAAATGACACCGATTCTTTAACCCAGTTAAAGATTAAAACTAAGTGGAGTTTTAATGAATCTTTAATTAGATTGAAAAGGTGTTAGAATGGAGTATCACCAATTTTGCTCCAGGCGATAGTTAAATCTTTAATTAGATTTGAACGTGAAATGGTAATTGAATTTACCGATAGCACTGTGGTGTTAGATATGAAGTATGACCAGTTTTACTTCATGGGGCGAATAGGTAGGGATTGGGAAATAAAATAAATGATTACTTCGGTGTGGTTCGCTAATCCCGACTAGTTTGAATTGATATTCAAAAAGGAGATTAAAGAATAAATTTAAAGAATTTATCTTTGATAAAATTAATGGGAACCTTTCCCAGAGTATAAGAATATTTGAATAAAAGAATATTCTGAATTGGAATGAGGCGTATGTTGTGTTTGTGTAACACGTGTTTATTATATACGCGAGTTGTTCAGAAAGACCGGGTTTATCCCATTCTGAATGACTGATACGACGATAAGTCGAAGATGAAGACGGTGGTTGAAGACCGGAGGATATGCGGGGTACTAGGTGCCTCCGGTTTCGTTCAGACCTAGAACGGACTTGTAAATGGACTGTGTGTCTGAGATTGGATTTTAGTCTGTGTGCTTGATTTCTATTAAATATATATCTGTTTGGCGGCAGAGAATTTATTCTCTTGCTTAACGCCCTTCTCTGAGACGTACGAGCTCAGGTGTAATAACCCGGAAAATGTGAACCAGTTTAAAATTTTTAAATTTGGTTATTACCTAAGAATTTGAATAGTTGAAATAGCATATTTCAATAAAATAGAGAATAGGGTATAGTATTGCAGCTTGAAAGTTTGAATACAAACTTTGTCTGACTGTACCGGGTGGAAAATATAACGGATTTTAGCGAAACTAGAAATATTTAAATCTGTTTATGAATACCTTTCTAACGAATCTGAAAAATCGAAGTTTCATAGCGGGAATCAAAAGTTATGGCCAATTGAATTTTCAGAAAGGTCGCTATATAGCATATATAGCCCCTGAAAATTGATATTTTGCATACGACCTCGGAATTCGACGAAACCACTTTTGTTGGGTCCGGGATGTCAAATTATTGCTAAGTTTCAAATTTCATAATTTTTGAAGCTAGTATGTGAGCGGGGCAAAAGAAAATGTGATTGGTCAAATTCTGTTAAAATGGGTCGACCTAAAAATGGTCGTTTTTCAGACGAGCTCAGAATTCGACGAAACTGGTTTTGTTAGGACCGTATCGTCAAAACAAAGCTAGATTTATTTTTCTGGAATTTTTCGATTCAGTTTGTGGCCCTGGCAAATTGAAATGTACGTTCAAATTAAATATTGAATGTTTTATATTTTAATTTGAAAAATAACTGACTGTAACAGTCGAATTGGCCAACGAAACATATCCCATTGTGTTCGGAATGGGGGTAATTAGCAAGGGGCGACAGTCGTTGGGTTTGATTTCGAGTCCGTTTGTGAAAACACTATTTAAAATTTCCTATATAGCTTCGACCAATAGGAATTTTTCTTTTAAAAAAAAATCGAAAAAAACCTAGCCGCCAGGCGATTTGAACGATGCACGAAGCTCGAAGCTTCCCATCGCTTTTGCCGCCGCCACAACCAGTTTCGCCGCCTCCTCCAGTTGAGGATTCTGATCGCCTCCGACTCCTCTTTAAATCCGACCAAGCCTCGCGTCAAACCATCGACTGTACGTGTCGAATTTCGAGGAGGAAGTCGCCCCCTTTGGAGCGCCGCCGCGACTCGCAGGAGCCACCGAGTTCATCGCCACCACCGTCGATCGGAAGGTGGTTCGTAGTCCTTCGACGCCGTGTAGTCTGATCGGAGCAACAAGGTACGGTTTTGATTTAAAATCAAAACCTAGTTTTGAAGCTTTGAAAACCTTCCTGATTTAAATTTCTGAAATGAAATTAACACTTTTAAGTGTTGCAAAACTTTGAAAAATCATATCTTTTTAGTGTGTTAACGAAATTCGATGAAACAGGAGACACCGTGACCGCAAGGAGGCTCTCTACATTCTAGAAGAAGCCGCGGATTTTTCTGATCTTCCTACGATTTTTAGCACTGCAGAAACCAATGTGAGGAATCTAAACTAATTGTGTGAATGAAATCGCATTGTATAAATTATATAAGCGAAGTGTAAATTATATACGCATTGTATACCTCATGTACATGTGTTGTATAAGTTATATTAGCGATGTATAAATTATACAAGCGTTGAATGAAACATATATGCTTTGAATTGTGATGAAATGCAAGTGAATTATAATATTATATATATATATATATACTCCCCTCGTCCACAGACCATGGACGATATTTATTGCTTGTGATTGATGTGATATTATATTGTATGACGAGTGGTTGGAAATAATTGTTTGTGGTTGAGATTGTGGTTGAAAAATACCTTTGTGGTTGAAAAATACCCTCTTGTGGTTGAAACAAATTAGAATAGGATTATGGAATTGAAAATAAAACATGTCGTCTGCATGCGAACTAGATGCATGATCCCCATTGTCAAAAACCGCGAGGTTTTAAGGTAGAGCGAGGAGCCGTACTAGGGACGGTCCCGGTTTTAACTACCCTGCCGTTATGCTGCCGAAATTTTCTGAAATATACATGTGTTAGAATAACTTTCATTTGTCGAAATAAATTACATATGCTGAAATATATATTCATGTGTTGAGTGGCAATTCATTCGTTGAGTTGAAATTCATGTGTTGAATATTATTTGAATTTAAAAAAATAGCTTTAGCGATAAAAAATCACATTTTTATATATATACAAACTATATAGAATATTCATGTGTTGAGTGGCAATTCATTCGTTGAGTTGAAATTCATGTGTTGAATATTATTTGAATTTAAACAAATAGCTTTAGCGATAAAAAATCACATTTTTATATATATACAAACTATATAGAATATTCATGTGTTGAGTGGCAATTCATTCGTTGAGTTGAAATTCATGTGTTGAATATTATTTGAATTTAAACAAATAACTTTAGCGATAAAAATCACATTTTTATATATATATATATACAAACTAGATAGAATATTCATGTGTTGAGTGGCAATTCATTCGTTGAGTTGAAATTCATGTGTTGAATATTATTTGAATTTAAGCAAATAGCTTTAGCGATAAAAATCACATTTTTATATATATACAAACTATATCGAATATTCATGTGTTGAGTTGCAATTCATTCGTTGAGTTGAAATTCATGTGTTGAATATTATTTTAATTTAAACAAATAGCTTTAGCGATAAAAATCACATTTTTATATATATACAAACTAGATAGAATATTCATGTGTTGAGTTGCAATTCGTTCGTCGATTTGAAATTCATGCGTTGAATGTTATCGTATTTTAAAATAAAATGAATAGACAATAAAAACTACACCTTTATTGTGAATATGAAGTGTTAAAAACATTCACGTGTTGAATAAATATTTTTGACGATAAAAATATTTCTTTTATCATGTATATGCTTTGATAAAAATACACACGTGTTGAAATAAATAATAGTTTGCTAGAAATATTATTATTAGCTTTGTCCTGCATATATATACATGTGTTGAACAGGAAAAATGGATTAGCTGTAGAGTAAAGAAATTATTTGCGTGCCCGACAAATAGGTAAACCTTGATGAGTTGGCTGCGCAATTTTATTTATATATCAACTCCTGTGAATGCCATTGGATGCGGAGTGCTGGTTATTCTGTGTGAAATAATAAACATCGCCATAGGATAATAACAATAAATTTTGAACTACACTACATGGCATACTTCTTGACGATAGGCATACTTCATCATATTCCACATAAGCAATTGGAGCTTGTGTGACGAGGTGGAAGATTTACCATACGAGCGAGAGGCTTGTATGGCGATGACTATATACTACAGGTTGAACTGATGACTGATATGGACTATATAAAATATAACGATAAATTGCCAGGTTAATAAAAAACCCCACATGGATCTGGAGTTGACAATAATCACGTCGCTCTAGGTATTAGATACGGCACATGGACTATTTATTTCCACACGGAAACGGGGTGACGAGAATTTATTCTCTGGAGTGATTATCTATACATGCCCCCCCTGAAAAACACCAGAATATATCACTATAAATATGTGGATGCTTTTTAGGATTTATTGGGTACCTAACACGGCCCAATAAATTTCCAAACCCCTCCCCGTACAAAGGAGGTTATGGCGAAATTTTTCGAAATATTAAGGCGTTAGTGAAATATTTGAAGTGAAAACGAAGTTGAAAATATAGAATGAACTATAGTTGGAATTATAGAACGAACTATATTTATATATATAAATATAAATAAAATGAAAAGGAACAGAAGCCGTGCAGTTCGTGTTTCGGAATCGTAATTTTAAACGATTAGTACGAGAAATCCGACCATCGGATTTTCCCGAAACTGCAACCGCTGGGTTCGCCTTGGAAATATCTTCCCAACGGCACCAACCTTGTAAAAATCCAACAGTTGGATTGTCCGGAATATTTAATTCAAATCTGAAGAAAAATAGCGCCAGAATCGTTTATATTTATATATAAATATAATTAAATTAAATCGAATAACGACGCTGCAGTTCGAATTTTGAAACCGTAACTTCAAACGACTAGTGTGGAAGATCTGACCGTCGGATTTTCATGAAACTGGAACCGTTGGGTTCGCCTTGGAAATATCTTCCCACTGATATAGACTTTGTAGAAATCCAACAGTTAGATTTTCCGATATGTGTAAAACAAATTAGGGAAAAAACAGCGCCAGTGCCACAGCACGACCTGAAACGTCGTTTAATTAAATATGGCCATTTTTAAATAAATAAAAATGGCGAAAAATCATTAAAAAATATTATAAGCAACATAGATTGCAAATAAACAAATTGGGCTTGAATTGTTTGATATTTGATGGTTGTATGTGCTTGACACGAAAATAACACTAAAGAACTGAAAGATGGATGTCGAATAATATAACCATGGAAAGAATCGATTTAAATTCTAATTACGTGGATTATTTGAAAAGGCCGAGCTAACCCTCATTTCAAATAATTTATCGAGCGATTCGAATTGGAAAATGCAAAGACGATTCAAGACCGACGATCTTCGTATCGGTTGGATGGGCGCTGCTGAGGTTCCTAACTGGAGTAGCTACCGGAAAGGGACGGAAGTAGTAGCTGTCTGAACGTATGTGTTGATTGTACGGATATACGAGGAATTGACGCCTCCGATTTCGTTCAGACCCAGAACGGACTTGTAAATGGACTGTGTGTCTGACATTGGATTTTGTTCTATACTGGTTGATCTCTGTTAAATATATATCTGTTTGGCGGCGGAGAATTTATTCTTTTGCTTAACGCCCTTCTCTGAGATGTACGAGCTCAGAGGTTATATATCGATAGAAATCAATCATACGGAGTGGACTGCCTATGTGGCATGCCAAGATGCTATGATCAAGGCTTCTGTTGCAAAGCAAAGTCTTGTGGTTGATGATCAAAGCACGGTCTACGTGGCCTAGCTTTGTGTATAGCGTGGATTCGCGAGCCTCACACCTTGGTATGAGTTAAAAACGGGATACGGACCGCTGGGAGAGCACGACGTTTCTTTCTAGCTATGGTGGTGTCAGTGACTTACCAGCCCTGACATTTATATCTATTTTTCACCTATGTGGTTGTTGGAAAGCGAGGCGCCTCGATTATAGGTCTGCAAGGACCGGGAAACGTGTGTTCAGGAATAAATAATCCTCAAACGTAAGAGAGGACCGGCCCAGCCGATCCAGGGTTGCCTAGAGTGTGTAGTCCTGAGACGTTTGCTAGAATGTCTCGAAGCGGAGAGGAGCTTGCCCCTTGCCTCGACTCATGACAGAAATCCAATTTCCAATACGAAACAACGGACTCGATTGTAGAACTAGTATGGCAACATAGTATATGGTAGCTATGCCGTCTATGATTGATATTTATGATGCTATTCGTTTTTGAAACATATATGCACTAGTAATAATATCAAATGATTTTGCTTTATACGTATCAAGCATATTTGGCCATTATAAGGTAAAACTCTATCCTCCGGCTTGCGTTGCATTGTATGATGGGACCTGAGTCTTATAATGGCTTCATTCTTTTTAAAAAGCATTGCGTTGTTTTAAAAGAATTTACTTTGTTTTAAATGCACTAGCAGTCACTGGAATAAACCCGTTCCGCGAAAGTGGCGTGGTCCTATGATTTGCTTATTACTGTTGTTTAAACTATTAGATAGATTCCTCATACCAGTCCCCATGAATGACTCGTTGTTTGTTTCACTTTGCAAACGCGGGTGCCCTTATTTTCACACGGGCAGCCTAGTTCACAAGTGACAGGTTGTTTTTGGCTCTGCACTGTTGCATAGAGTGCATTTTTGGCTCATAGCGAGGCTGACTACACAGAGACGACTTTGACATTTTCCGCCATTACTGTACTTATATTATGATTCCGCCACGGGCGATGCAGACTGATTTACTTTCAGTACTTCTTATTGTATGTATATGTACCGCCTTCGGCGATGTAGACTGATACCCTTATTATGTCTCACTGCATGTATGTATTCCGCCTCTGGCGATGATGACTGATCATTTCCCTTTTATTTACTAAGTTATATCCTACGCTGTGCTATTCTGATGTTATTACACGTTGTGATTCCGCTGTCATACTCATGTGAAATTATTCCATTTATTGTTCTGCTATTATCTGTACTTTGCTATGATGATTGATGTGTTATATTCCAATGATTATCCTTAATACCGCCCCTCGGATTTTGGGATCGTCACAGTTGGTATCAGAGCTTAGGTTAACCTTAGCTCAGGGATCTAACACATTAAACACCTCGTCAGAATAGAATCAGTAGTGTTCTAAGGCGAGTGGCTCATTAGAGATAGGATTAGCGATGTCCTAGAATGAGCTAAGCAGATTAGCAAAACAATTTGATCAGTACATCATTATCTTTCCTTATGTTCCCCTGCTTTATCATATGTGAGAATTATCAAATCTGCGAGCTTGACTCTTTTCTTGCTTATACAGTATTCTCTTAGATGGCTACACGAGCAGCAGCAGCCAGAGGAGGCCGTGGAGGCCGAACAGGAGCAGCAGGAGGACGGGGGAATATCCCCGTAGTTGAGGGAGGCCCTATTGTTCAGCCACCAGCACCCGAGGACTTCGAGCTAGACAGAGTAGTGAAGAGGTATAGGAACCTTGGGGGAAAACCCTTTTCTGGCACCGGTACAGTGACCGAGGCTATAGTTTGGTTGAAGACCTGTGAGAAAATCTTTGAAGGCATCGGTATGGGAACCAACAACAAAGCACGTCTAGGTATTTGGCTCCTACAGGAAGAAGTAGAGCTGTGGTGGGATGCCATAACCTCAGAGGATGCAGCAGGTACTGTCAGAACCTGGGAGCAATTCAAAACTATGTTCAATGAGAAGTTTGTACCTGAACAGGCTCTAGAGAGGATGCGAGAGCAGTTTGCTAATCTCCAGCAAGGAGATCTCTCTATTCAAGATTACCTCAATAAGTTCACCCAGTTGTCGCGCTATGCTCCAGAGCTTATTATGAACAACAAAGCAAAGAACAAGAGATTCATATTTGGGCTAAAGCGCAAGTACCATGATAGAGCTATGAGCAACATCAAACTCTCCTTTTAAAAATTAGTAGAAATGGCTTGCAATTATGAAGATATGGATGAAAGGCATGCCAGCCAAGACCGCGCCAAAAGCCAAGCTGGAAATAAGCGCAAGGCTTCAGCAGATCAGCCCGAGTCTAGCATTACCGCGGCCGCTACTCAGAAACCTGCAAAGATACCGAAAGGAAATTGCTACAACTGCGGGAAGCCAGGTCATTTTTCTAATGTATGCAAAGCCCCAAGGAAACCAAAGGCAAATGACTCAGCCGAATGCTACAACTGCCATAAGAAGGGGCACTATAGCAGGAATTGTCCTCTGAAGCAGAATGCACAAGTGGCTCATGTGTACGACGGGAAGGCCCCGCCAGCTATCACAGATGGATCAGGTAAACCCGACGTCTTGGGAGGTACCCTTACCATTAAAGATATTCCTGTTTCTGTACTTTTTGATACTGGTACATCACGTAGCTTCATTTCTGGTAACATCGTTCACAAGTTAAAATTGAAACAAGGAAAACTTAAAGAACCAATTAAAGTTCAAAACCCGATAGGAGGTTCTGTTAGTCTCAGTACATATTGTAAAGTACCTATTTCCTTTTCTCGATACAAGTTTTCTTTTAAAGTGATTGTCATGGACCTTTCCGAATTTGATATTATACTGGGGCTAGACTGGCTGACAAAGTATAGGGCCGAAGTTAGATGTGCCGAAAGAATCGTGAAAGTTAAAACAAATTTTGGGCATATCACTATACCATGCCAAGGCTCCGAAATTAATAGAACTGAATTTTGGTCTTCTTTAGAAGTTACTCCCCCTTCATTAGAAAAGATACCGGTCGTGAAAAACTATGCGGATGTGTTTGAAGAAGTAGAAAACTTACCGCCGCAAAGAGAAATTGAATTCAGGATAGATCTAATTCCTAACGCCCGACCAGTAGTACATCCAATTAGAAGAATGTCCCCGAAAGAAAAAGAAGAGTTAGGTAGTCAAACCCGAGAATTGCTTTGGAAAGGTTTGATCAGACCGAGCTTTTCAGCGTGGGGAGCAGTAGTAGTATTTGTCCCGAAATCAGACGGTACTCTAAGACTTTGTGTTGATTACCGAGATCTCAACAAGCAGACACTGAAGAACAAATATCCCTTGCCACGTATAGAAGATCTGTTAGATCAATTAAATGGAGCAACAATATTCTCCAGGATGGACCTAGCTACTGGTTTCCACCAATTACGTATAGCAGAAGATTGTGTTCCTTTGACAGCCTTCAGGGGTCCCGATTTATTCTACGAATGGTTAGTAATGCCGTTCGGCTTGTATAACGCTCCGGCATACTTCGTCGATCTTATGAACAGAGTGTTCCGAGGTGTATTGAATAAATTTGTTCTAGTCTTCATCGATGACATTTTAATCTACTCAAAGTCGGAAGACGAACATGCAAAACATTTAGAATAAGTGTTGAAAATTCTAAGGAGAAATGTATTAAAAGCTAAATTTTCAAAATGTGTCTTCTGGTAGGATGAAGTTAAGTTCCTAGGCCATGTCGTATCAAAAGAAGGGATTGCTGTAGACCCAAGCAAAATTACAGCGATTCAGAACTGGAAACAACCTACTACCCCCACGGAAGTTCGAAGTTTCCTTGGATTGGCTAGCTACTATCGGAAATTCGTTCAGGATTTTTCAAGGATATCTGGTGTATTGACAAAGTTTACCAAGAAGCATGAGAAATTCAAATGGACTCCCGAATGTGAAGAAGCTTTCCAGGAGCTGAAACTGAAATTGACAACTGCTCCAGTATTGACAATTATAGAAGGCAACCAAAACTTGACTGTATGGACAAACGCTTCTATTAGAGGGCTAGGCGCAGTATTAATGCAAAAAGGCCAGGTAGTCGCTTATGCCAGCCGTCAGCTGAAGCCGCATGAAAGGAACTATGCAACTCATGATCTTGAGTTATTAGCTATCGTGTTTGCTTTAAGAATCTGGAGGCACTATTTATTGGGCGAGAAGTTCGAACTATTTACCGATCATCAATCCTTGAAATATCTGTTCACGCAGAAAGATCTAAATTTGAGACAACAGAGTTGGTTAGAATTCCTTGCAGCATACGATTTTGAAATTCTATACACTCCGGGGAAAGCCAATGTTGTAGCAGATGCGCTCAGCAGAAAGAATGAAATCATCGCCAGTTTTGTCATCACGTCTTCATTAATAGACAGGATCTCGACCCTTCAGAAAGACGATGAATTTATTCAAAGAGTCAGTCAGAGAGTCAAGGGAGGTGAATCCACAAGTTTCCGACTCGATGACAAAGGAGTTTTAAGATTAAAGGGCAGAATTTGCATCCCAAACCTTCCTGAGCTCAGAAGAGAAATACTAGATGAATCCCACAAGTCCAAATTAAGTATCCATCCCGGTGTGAGCAAAATGTATAACGATATCAAGCTCACATTCTGGTGGAGGTCAACGAAAAGAGATATCTCATTATATGTTAGCAGATGCCCCACTTGTCAGCTAGTTAAGAGCGATCAGCAGAAATTGGCTGGACTATTACAACCATTAGAAATTCCAGGATGGAAGTGGGAGCAAATTTCGATGGACTTCATTGATGGCCTGCCTCGAACTAGAAAAGGAAACGATAGTATATGGGTAGTCGTAGATCGCTTCACGAAGACTACCCATTTCATACCTGTCCGATCCAATAGAACGGCTCAAAGTCTAGCACAGATTTACTTCAAAGAAATAGTTAAACTACATGGGGTGCCGCTCAATATAGTCAGTGATAGAGATCCCCTGATTACTAGCAAATTCTGGGAAGCATTCCAAACAGAATTGGGATCCAAATTGAATCTAAGCACCGCTTATCACCCTCAGACAGATGGCCAAACTGAGCGGGTGAATAGAATTCTAGAAGATTTACTACGGGCTTGCGTTATTGATTTTGGAGGCTCATGGGAAGATCACTTACATTTAGCCGAATTCTCTTATAACAATAGCTACCAAGCAAGTCTGGGAATGTCCCCATTTGAAGCATTATACGGTAGACCGTGCAGATCTCCCGCATGTTGGGTAGAACCTGGCAACAGACTGGTGTTAGGGCCCGATATGATTCAAGAAGCATCGGATAAAGTCGATTTCATTAAGAAGCGATTGAAAACCGCACAGAGCCGACAGAAAAGTTATGATGATGCAAGAAGAAGGGATATATCATTTGCCGTTGGCGATTATGTGTATTTAAGAGTTTCTCCAATGCGAGGAGTAATCAGATTTGGCAAGACTGGGAAGTTGGCACCGAGATTTATTAGTCCCTTTCCTATACTTGAACGGATTGGAACTCTTGCATATAGGGTCTCATTACCTGATTGGTTGCCTGGTGTACATGATGTGTTCCACGTGTCTCAACTCAGAAAACATATTCATGATCCAGATCTTGTTGTGGAAGAAGCAGCGCAACAGGATATTGACATAACTCCAGAATTAGCGCTCAGAAGAGAGCCATTAAAGATAGTTGGCAAAGAAACTAGAGAGCTAAGGAGCAAAAAGATCCATTTAGTCAAAGTGCAATGGAGTAGTGATCCTAGAGACTGTACTTGGGAGACTGAGGAAAGCATTAAACAAGCCTATCCCAAATGCAGAATAGACATCTCTGACTAACTCTGGTGCAAGGTACCTTTACAATACTTTGCATTTACATTTTATTTCCTACTTAGCTGTTATTTCCTTTTCGAGGACGAAAAGTTTTAAGTGGGGGAGATTGTAATAACCCGGAAAATGTGAACCAGTTTAAAATTTTTAAATTTGGTTATTACCTAAGAATTTGAATAGTTGAAATAGCATATTTCAATAAAATAGAGAATAGGGTATAGTATTGCAGCTTGAAAGTTTGAATACAAACTTTGTCTGACTGTACCGGGTGGAAAATATAACGGATTTTAGCGAAACTGGAAATATTTAAATCTGTTTATGAATACCTTTCTAACGAATCTGAAAAATCGAAGTTTCATAGCGGGAATCAAAAGTTATGGCCAATTGAATTTTCAGAAAGGTCGCTATATAACATATATATAGCCCCTGAAAATTGATATTTTGCATACGACCTCGGAATTCGACGAAACCACTTTTGTTGGGTCCGGGATGTCAAATTATTGCTAAGTTTCAAATTTCATAATTTTTGAAGCTAGTACGTGAGCGGGGCAAAAGAAAATGTGATTGGTCAAATTCTGTTAAAATGGGTCGACCTAAAAATAGCCGTTTTTCAAACGAGCTCAGAATTCGACGAAACTGGTTTTGTTAGGACCGTATCGTCAAAACAAAGCTAGATTTATTTTTCTGGAATTTTTCGATTCAGTTTGTGGCCCTGGCAAATTGAAATGTACGTTCAAATTAAATATTGAATGTTTTATATTTTAATTTGAAAAATAACTGACTGTAACAGTCGAATTGGCCAACGAAACATATCCCATTGTGTCCGGAATGGGGGTAATTAGCTAGGGGCGATAGTCGTTGGGTTTGATTTCGAGTCCGTTTGTGAAAACACTATTTAAAATTTCCTATATAGCTTCGACCAATAGGAATTTTTCTTTTAAAAAAAAATCGAAAAAAAACCCTAGCCGCCAGGCGATTTGAACGACGCACGAAGCTCAAAGCTTCCCATTGCTTTTGCCGCCGCCACAGCTAGTTTCGCCGCCTCCTCCAGTTGAGGATTCTGATCGCCTCCGCCTCCTCTTTAAATCTGACCAAGCCTTGCCTCAAACCATCGACTGTACACGTCGAATTTCGAGGAGGAAGTCGCCCTCTTTGGAGCGCCGCCGCGACTCGCAGGAGCCACCAAGTTCATCGCCACCACCGTCGATCGGAAGGTGGTTCGTAGCCCTTCGACGTCGTGTAGTCTGATCGGAGCAACAAGGTACGGTTTTGATTTAAAATCAAAACCTAGTTTTGAAGCTTTGAAAACCTTTCTGATTTAAATTTCTGAAATGAA
The DNA here is from genome assembly GCA_030737875.1 of Allium sativum. Lineage (NCBI taxonomy): Eukaryota > Viridiplantae > Streptophyta > Magnoliopsida > Asparagales > Amaryllidaceae > Allium > Allium sativum. The sequence continues at coordinate 845,119,866 of CM060919.1, read as the reverse complement.
AATAACACTTTTAAGTGTTGCAAAACTTTGAAAAATCATATCTTTTTAGTGTGTTAACGAAATTCGATGAAACAGGAGACACCGTGACCGCAAGGAGGCTCTCTACATTCTAGAAGAAGCCGCGGATTTTTCTGATCTTCCTACGATTTTTAGCACTGCAGAAACCAATGTGAGTAATCTAAACTAATTGTGTGAATGAAATCGTGTTGTATAAATTATATAAGCGAAGTGTAAATTATATACACATTGTATACCTCATGTACATGTGTTGTATAAGTTATATTAGCGATGTATAAATTATACAAGCGTTGAATGAAACATATATGCTTTGAATTGTGATGAAATGCAAGTGAATTATAATATTATATATATATATATACTCCCCTCGTCCACAGACCATGGACGATATTTATTGCTTGTGATTGATGTGATATTATATTGTATGACGAATGGTTGGAAATAATTGTTTGTGGTTGAGATTGTGGTTGAAAAATACCTTTGTGGTTGAAAAATACCCTCTTGTGGTTGAAACAAATTAGAATAGGATTGTGGAATTGAAAATAAAACATGTCGTCTGCGTGCGAACTAGATGCATGATCCCCATTGTCAAAAACCGCGAGGTTTTAAGGTAGAGCGAGGAGCCGTACTAGGGACGGTCCCGGTTTTAACTACCCTGCCGTTATGCTGCCGAAATTTTCTGACATATACATGTGTTAGAATAACTTTCATTTTTCGAAATAAATTACATATGTTGAAATATATATTCATGTGTTGAGTGGCAATTCATTCGTTGAGTTGAAATTCATGTGTTGAATATTATTTGAATTTAAACAAATAGCTTTAGCGATAAAAAATCACATTTTTATATATATACAAACTATATAGAATATTCATGTGTTGAGTGGCAATTCATTCGTTGAGTTGAAATTCATGTGTAGAATATTATTTGAATTTAAACAAATAGCTTTAGCGATAAAAAATCACATTTTTATATATATACAAACTATATAGAATATTCATGTGTTGAGTGGCAATTCATTCGTTGAGTTGAAATTCATGTGTTGAATATTATTTGAATTTAAACAAATAGCTTTAGCGATAAAAATCACATTTTTATATATATATACAAACTAGATAGAATATTCATGTGTTGAGTGGCAATTCATTCGTTGAGTTGAAATTCATGTGTTGAATATTATTTGAATTTAAGCAAATAGCTTTAGCGATAAAAATCACATTTTTATATATATACAAACTATATCGAATATTCATGTGTTGAGTTGCAATTCATTCGTTGAGTTGAAATTCATGTGTTGAATATTATTTGAATTTAAACAAATAGCTTAAGCGATAAAAATCACATTTTTATATATATACAAACTAGATAGAATATTCATGTGTTGAGTTGCAATTCGTTCGTCGATTTGAAATTCATGTGTTGAATGTTATCGTATTTTAAAATAAAATGAATAGACAATAAAAACTACACCTTTATTGTGAATATGAAGTGTTAAAAACATTCACGTGTTGAATAAATATTTTTGACGATAAAAATATTTCTTTTATCATGTATATGCTTTGATAAAAATACACACGTGTTGAAATAAATAATAGTTTGCTAGAAATATTATTATTAGCTTTGTCCTGCATATATATACATGTGTTGAACAGGAAAAATGGATTAGCTGTAGAGTAAAGAAATTATTTGCGTGCCCGACAAATAGGTAAACCTTGATGAGTTGGCTGCGCAATTTTATTTATATATCAACTCCTGTGAATGCCATTGGATGCGGAGTGCTGGTTATTCTGTGTGAAATAATAAACATCGCCATAGGATAGTAACAATAAATTTTGAACTACACTACATGGCATACTTCTTGACGATAGGCATACTTCATCATATTCCACATAAGCAATTGGAGCTTGTGTGACTAGGTGGAAGATTTACCATACGAGCGAGAGGCTTGTATGGCGATGACTATATACTACAGGTTGAACTGATGACTGATATGGACTATATAAAATATAACGATAAATTGCCAGATTAATAAAAAAAACCACACGGGTCTGGAGTTGACAATAATCACGTCGCTCTAGTTATTAGATACGGCACATGGACTATTTATTTCCACACGGAAACGGGGTGACGAGAATTTATTCTCTGGAGTGATTATCTATACATGCTCCCCCGTAAACACCTGAATATATCACTATAAATATGTGGATGTTTTTTAGGATTTATTGGGTACCTAACACGGCCCAATAAATTTCCAAACCCCTCCCCGTACAAAGGAGGTTATGGCGAAATTTTTCGAAATATTAAGGCGTTAGTGAAATATTTGAAGTGAAAACGAAGTTGAAAATATAGAATGAACTATAGTTAGAATTATAGAACGAACTATATTTATATATATAAATATAAATAAAATGAAAAGGAACAGAAGCCGTGCAGTTCGTGTTTCGGAATCGTAATTTGAAACGATTAGTACGAGAAATCGGACCATCTGATTTTCCCGAAACTGCAACCGCTGGGTTCGCCTTGGAAATATCTTCCCAACGGCACCAACCTTGTAAAAATCCAACGGTTGGATTGTCAGGAATATTTAATTCAAATCTGAAGAAAAACAGCGCCAGAATCGTTTATATTTATATATAAATATAAATATAATTAAATTAAATCGAGTTACGACGCTGCAGTTCGAATTTTGAAACCGTAACTTCAAACGACTAGTGTGGAAGATCCGACCGTCGGATTTTCACGAAACTGGAACCGTTGGGTTCGCCTTGGAAATATCTTCCCACTGATATAGACTTTGTAGAAATCCAACGGTTAGATTTTCCGATATGTGTAAAAAAAATTAGGAAAAAAACAGCGCCGGTGTCACGGCACGACCTGAAACGTCGTTTAATTAAATATGGCCATTTTTAAATAAATAAAAATGGCGAAATATCGTTATAAAATATTATAAGCAACATAGATTGCAAATAAACAAATTGGGCTTGAATTGTTTGATATTTGATGGTTGTATGTGCTTGACACGAAAATAACACTAAAGAACTGAAAGATGGATGTCGAATAATATAACCATGGAAAGAATCGATTTAAATTCTAATTACGTGGATTATTTGAAAAGGCCGAGCTAACCCTCATTTCAAATAATTTATCGAGCGATTTGAATTGGAAAATGCAAAGACGATTCAAGACCGACGATCTTCGTATCGGTTGGATGGGCGCTGCTGAGGTTCCTAACTGGAGTAGCTACCGGAAAGGGACGGAAGTAGTAGCCGTCTGAACGTATGTGTTGATTGTACGGATATACGAGGAATTGACGCCTCCGGTTTCGTTCAGACCCAGAACGGACTTGTAAATGGACTGTGTGTCTAACATTGGATTTTGTTCTATACTGGTTGATCTCTGTTAAATATATATCTGTTTGGCGGCGGAGAATTTATTCTTTTGCTTAACGCCCTTCTCTGAGACGTACGAGCTCAGAGGTTATATATCGATAGAAATCAATCATATGGAGTGGACTGCCTATGTGGCATGCCAAGATGCTATGATCAAGGCTTCTGTTGCAAAGCAAAGTCTTGTGGTTGATGATCAAAGCACGGTCTACGTGGCCTAGCTTTGTGTATAGCGTGGATTCGCGAGCCTCACACCTCGGTATGAGTTAAAAACGGGATACGGACCGCTGGGAGAGCACGACGTTTCTTTCTAGCTATGGTGGTGTCAGTGACTTACCAGCCTTGACATTTATATCTATTTTTCACCTATGTGGTTGTTGGAAAGCGAGGCGCCTCGATTATAGGTCTGCAAGGACCGGGAAACGTGTGTTCAGGAATAAATAATCCTCAAACGTAAGAGAGGACCGGCCCAGCCGATCCAGGGTTGCCCAGAGTGTGTAGTCCTGAGACGTTTGCTAGAATGTCTCGAAGCGGAGAGGAGCTTGCCCCTTGCCTCGACTAATGACAGAAATCCAATTTCCAATACGAAACAATGGACTCGATTGTAGAACTAGTATGGCGACATAGTATATGGTAGCTATGCCGTCTATGATTGATATTTATGATGCTATTCGTTTTTGAAACATATATGCACTAGTAATAATATCAAATGATTTTGCTTTATACGTATCAAGAAAATTTGGCCATTATAAGGTAAAACTCTGTCCTCCGGCTTGCGTTGCATTGCATGATGGGACCTGAGTCTTATAATGGCTTCATTCTTTTTAAAAAGCATTGCGTTGTTTTAAAAGAATTTACATTGTTTTAAATGCACTAGCAATCACTGGAATAAACCCGTTCCGCGAAAGTGGCATGGTCCTATGATTTTCTTATTACTGTTGTTTAAACTATTAGATAGATTCCTCATACCAGTCCCCATGACTGACTCGTTGTTTGTTTCACTTTGCAAACGCGGGTGCCCTTATTTTCACACAGACAGCCTAGTTCACAGGTTACAGGTTGTTTTTGGCTCTACACTGTTGCATAGAGTGCATTTTTGGCTCATGGCGAGGCTGACTACACAGAGACGACTTTGACATTTTCCGCCATTACTGTACTTATATTATGATTCCGCCACGGGCGATGCAGACTGATTTACTTTCAGTACTTCTTATTGTATGTATATGTACCGCCTTCGGCGATGTAGACTGATACCCTTATTATGTCTCACTGCATGTATGTATTCCGCCTCTGGCGATGGTGACTGATGATTTCCCTTTTATTTACTAATTTATATCCTACGCTGTGCTATTCTGATGTTATTACATGTTGTGATTCCGCTGTCATACTCATGTGAAATTATTCCATTTATTGTTCTGCTATTATCTGTACTCTGCTATGATGATTGATGTGTTATATTCCAATGATTATCCTTAATAACGCCCCTCGGATTTTGGGATCGTCACATCAGGGGTTATATACAGATGGATATCAAACGCATAGAGTGAATTGCCTATGTGGCATGCCTAAGATGCAAATGATCAAGGCTTCTGTTGAAAAGCAAAGTCTTGTTGTTGATGATCAAAGCACCGCCTGTGTGGCATAGCTTTGTGTAACGTGAATTCACGAGCCTCACACCCCGGTTGTGAACCAGAAACGGGAGAGGACCTCAGGGAGGGCATGTGTTTCCTTCTAGCTAGGGTGGTGTCAGTGACCTACCAGCCCTGACATTTATATACTTTTCACCTGTGTGGTTGTTGCTGTTGCGAGGCGCCTCGGTTAGATCGGACGATCCGGGTCCGATGGAGCCATTCGTTGGCTCATTTATGCCCCCAAAGGGCGGGGAAACGCAGTGTTCAGGCATTTTAATCCACATCGGTGGACCGGCCCTGGCGATCTAAGGGCCCACCTGAGTCTGGGTCCTGAGACATGGGCTAGATTGTCTCGAATCGGTAGAGGACGATCCCTGGCCTCGGGTTATAGATGAAAATCCAATTTCCAAATACGTGACTTTGCGGTTTTATTTGTAAACCTATATATGGCGACATAGTGGCATGGGACGCTCATGTCGCCTATGATTGATACTTATGATTTGAAGTTGTTTTATACACTATGCACTTATAATAGTATCAAATGATTTGTTTTAAACGTATCAAGCATTCTTTGGCTGTTATAAGGGAAAACCCTATCCCCCGGCTTGCGTTGCATTGTGTGATAGGACCTGGGTCTTATAACAACTTCATTTTTCTTTATTAAGCATTGCGCTGTTTGTTTTATGCACTGGTATTCTTGGGAGGAAACCCGTTCCGTGTTATACGGCATGGTCCCTTGATTTACCTAACATTAAAAATAAAGATTAATAACTGCTTTAGTTCTCACACCAGTCACATGACTGACCTGGAGTTTATTGTTTTAACCTAAACTCTGGGTGCCCTTATTTTGACACGGGCAGCTAGTAGTTTTGGTTTTGCAGATTTATATTAACAGGATCCTGGTTTACAGCTGGAATGATATCCGGAAAGCTTTGTATCCGTATATCTCTTCTAGTTGTGTATTGTATTATTTTCCGCTGCGATGTATTTAAATATAATTTAAATCTCTGATATTTCTGTGTAATATTCATTTATACTCTGTATATCCTTGTATTCTGATGGAATTGTTGTAATATACAATGAAATGTTCTTCCGCCTGCGTTCTGTTGTGGCTTGTTCTCGAACTATCCGCGCTTTCCTCACCGGAGAAGTAACGGGTTTTTACAGTTGGTATCAGAGTTTTGGTTTACAAAGCTCAGAGAACAAGACACATTAGAACCATACAGAAGAATTCATCAGAGATTGGATTACTAATATCCAACGAGAATGATTCGTTAGAGATAGGATCAGTAGTCTCCTAGAACGAGTGTGAAGAGTATATTTTTAAAATGAAACCAAATTTTGTTTTGAAAATTTAAAATCAATTATTCGTATTTGATTATTTATTTCATATTGATTTGGACAATCCAATATATAAAGATTTTGCATATGCGCCTGGCTAGCGTGTATTCGAAGTTTTAATATACTGGAAGGATATAGAGTCACACTCTAGTCGCCCGGAGGTGATTCTGATGATTGTAGATACATCATCAGAATTAGTGTTCGAGTGTCGAAAGTGTGATATTTATATATCTCCTATTGACTGGTGTGAGAACCAAAATTAGATAGGGCCTATTGTTGTGATTTGGCATCAAAAATCTGATTTTTGACTATGTATCAAAATTATGTGTTTGAAATGCTAATCAACTAATTGATGGATGGTTGTGTTGTTTGATTGTTGTTGGATTAATTAAAATTTGAACCATTTAGTCAAATTGTACCAAAAAATGAGTTGTATTGAAAATGTGTCGCATTTACTTGCATATACTTGTACTTACATTGAACAGGTCATAACAAAGAGGCTAGAGCAAAAGAATAAAATTTGTTTGCCCGACAAATAGGTACATGTTTATCATAATTTACTGTTTTGTTTGGGTGATGATGATTTTATGAGCCGATTGGCTAGCCGCTTGGCTTTTTCTTTTTCTTTTTGAGATCAGAAGGCCTGTATGGAAATTTCGGGATTTTCCCGTGCTCCCGGTGCAGGGGAGGTTATGGCGAAATTTTTCGAAAATTTAGGGTGTTAGCCACATTTTTGAAATTTTTGAAAAGTTCTTAGAAACTGAAAAGTTGAAGAACTTAAGCCATAGTGAAAATAATGAAAGTTGAGTTGATTTGTGAAACAACTTTCAGCTTTGTTCCTTTTCGGGGACGAAAAGTTTTAAGTGGGGGAGATTGTAATAACCCGAAAATCTGGGCCAGTTTAAAAATTTTATTTTGGCAATTTTAGCGAATTTTGATTATTTAAAATGAATTATTTTAAATAATATCGACGAGAAATCTATTTTGAATTGAATTCGAACGTATATATTTATTTGAATCGTCGTTAGAATATAAATATTTATTTATATTTATAAAAGGAATTGAAAATGGCGCGGTAGTTCGATAATTCAATTTCAAACTTCAAATGAATGTACCGGGTGCAAAATAAACCGGATTTTAGTGAAACCAAAAATATTTGAATCTAATTGATAATAACTTTCCAACGAATCCGAAAAATCAAAATTTCATAGCGGGAATCAAAAGATATGTCCAGTTGAAATTTCTGAATAGTCGTTATGGAATTCAGGCCCTTAAAAATGGAACTTTTGCAAATGATCTCGGATTTCGATGAAACCACTTTTGTTGGGTCCGTGATGTCAAATTATTCCTAGGTTTCAAATTTCATAATTTTTCGAATCAATATGTGAGCGTGGCAAAGGAAAACGCATTTGACCAGTTTCAGTTGATTTTAATCGACTGGAAATTGGCCATTTTTCCAACGGTCTCAGAATTCGACGAAATTAGTTTTGTTAGGACCGTATCGTCAACACGAAGCTAGAAAATATTTTTATGGGATTTATAGAGTTAGTATGTGACCCCGGTAAATTGAAATGCGCGTTCAAATTCAATATATAGAGTTATACGTTGAATTCAACGAAAGCTGATCGAGCGATCGAATCAGCCTATGATACATATCCCATTGTGTTCAGAATGGGGGTAATTAGCTATGGACGACAGGCAGTGGGTCTCGTTTCGAGTTCGAAAATAAAAGTTGCTTTTTGAAATTAAATAATTAAATAAATTAAAAATAAAAATACCTCTCTCTCCTCCTATATTCTCTCTCAGGCCCCCCCTTTCAAAAATCGAAACAGAAAGAAAAAAAAACATGCGACCCCCCCTGTCCAGATCCGCTGCCGCCTCAAGGGGGAGCCGCCGCACCACCTCCCTCTTCTTCTCCTTCCACCCCTTCTGCTCGACGCGACCCCCCTCCTCCTACTGTCGACCGCGTGACCCCCCCTCTCCTGCAGCGCGACGCGCTAACCCCCCTTCCTTCGAACGACGCGCGTGACCCCCCTCCTCCTGCTGCTGCGGCCGCTACTTCTTCTTCTTCCCTCCTTCCTCCTCCCCCTTCGTGTTTTGCGGTTTATTTGATTAGTTCAATTTCTGATTTTTAATTAGTTAAATTACTGATTTTTCATTAGTTAAATTTCTGATTTTTAATTAGTTAAAGAATTGATTTTTATAGCAAAAGGATTATATTTTTAAAATAGAAAGATTCGATTTTGATTAGAAGAAAAATATGAACTTTCTTATGTATGAAGCGATAGAATAAAAATATAATTTTTATCGTATAGAGAAGAATATTAAAGTATGATCTTTATTGTGAAGTGAACAATATAAAAATATGATTTTTAATGCGATAAAAATTCGATTTTTATATATTGAATAGAAAAGTAAAAATTTGATTTTTATATATTGAATAGCAAAGTAAAAATTCGATTTTTATATATTGAATAGCAAAGTAAAAATTCGATTTTTATATATTGAATAGCGAAGTAAAAATTCGATTTTCATATATTGAATAGCGAAGTAAAAATTCGATCTTTATATATTGAATAACGAAGTAAAAATTCGATTTTTATATATTTAATAGCGAAGTAAAAATTCGATTTTTATATATTGAATGGCAAAGTAAAAATTCGGTTTTTACATATGTAGAGGATACGGGCAAAGAAAGTGACAAGAGGCAAGAACGGCGAAGATATCTACATAAGAAGAGTCGTGGCATTGGATTAGCAAATCTGTGAGAATTTCTCACTCTTTTATTTAATTTTCTAGTTATATAAATATATACTAGGATGCAGACGGTGTTTAGTAGCACCCGACACCCGTCGTCCACAGACCATGGACGGCTTGTATGCTTGTTTGTTTGATTTTGATGTGTAGTTGATTGTGGAATGTGATGTGAAATGAAATAAAATATTTATATAGTAAAAATATTTTATAGTTAAAAATAGAATTTTTAATGTCTATATGGAATGAAATAAAAATAAACAAATCGAATGATTTATTTATATACACACATTTGACTGATATTGATTGGGACGATAAAATTTTACACATCGCCCAACTGCACAAATAAAATATGTGTTTGATTGTTTGAAACCCCACACGGGTATTGGGATGATAATTGATGTACACTAATCCCAATAGTTAGTTGTATGTCGATCGGTTGATCGACAGACTGTTATGAGCGTTAAATATTTATATTTGATGCTTATACAGTGTAGAATGCACTTTGGATGATGGTTGATTATTCATCGTTGTTATTGTATACATGCGTTGTAGAAAATCCATATAATTAACATTATATGGTAATTGATTGGGCCTCATTTCAGTTTTGAAAAAGAAATATTTGAAATAGAATACTTGAAATAGAATATTTGAAATAGAAATATTTGAAAAAGAAATATTTGAAACAGAATATTTGAAAATTGAAATATATGAAGCCGCGTTGATAGATTGACGCCATTTTGACGTGAACGATATTTATATCGATTTTATTCAAATTGAAGTGAATATTAAAGTGAATTGAAATTCGAATTTAATTGAATTGATTTGAAATTCGAAATAAACTGAAATGGTTTGAAATTCGAATAGAATTGAAATAGAATTGAAATCGTTTTGAAATGAATTCGAATAGAATTGAAATAGATTTGAAATCGTTTTGAAATGAATTCGAATAGAATTGAAATAGAATTGAAGTCGTTTTGAAATGAATTCGTATAGAATTGAAATAGAATTGAAGTCGTTTTGAAATGAATTCGAATTGAAATTGAATAGAAATGAATTTGAATTGAAATTGAATTAATTTGAAATTCAAATTGAATTGAAAACGAATGGAAATTGAATTAAAAATCGTTTTGAAAAGAAAATCGACGAAGTATATATTATTTATATTATATATATAATATAATGGCCTGAATAGAACGCGCCGCGCCGCGGCAGTTCGCGAATTTCGACCATTGACTTCGAATGGATATTGCGGGAGATCCGACCGTCAGATTCTCCTGAAACCGGAACCGTTGGGTTCGTATCGAAAAGAGCTTTCTAACGAATATTAGAAATTTGAAATCTAACGGTTGGATTTGGAATTATGTCCAAATCAAATTTGGAAAAGGTCGCTGTAAGTGCAGTTCGATGGCCGTTGATGGAAATCGACTGTACGGGCCTTGATAAAATTATTAAAAATAGTAATAATTTGTGTAAAATCATAAGAAATGATTTGTGGAGAATTGGGATGAAAAATCCATATTTGAAAGATAAAAAAATAGATTTTTATCGAAATGAACTAGTTTTGAACTAGAATAGTAATTTATTTATTTTAAAAATAAATAAAGTGAGTTTGAAATGGTTTTGAAATATAACCAGAATTTCCAATAATTGAATTGGAATGGATTTGAATCGAAATTGTCTTTGGAATATTTCGATGTTGGATTTCGTGATTATACAGATGTTGTTATGGAAATTTGAAAGATATTTATATATCGCTATTTCCAATACGATATTTGTTGGTCGTAGAATTTGATATTGAATATAAGCCGATATATTTTCTATTCAGAGCCTTGTATTTAATATCAAATGTGATTTGGGTTTGTCGTGAATGGTGTCTTCATTAACACTGTTCTTAAGCCCAGTTGAGAAAAGATTAAATCTTTTTATTTAGATTTAGTGAAGTGTACCAATTAAATAATATTTAATTGAATTGATATTGATTTTTGGGTTTATCGTGAACAGTGTTTTAAATAACACTTATCGTATTGGAAATAACGATATAAATATATCTTTCAAATTTCCACAACCATATCTGTATAGTCACGAAATCCAACATCGAAATATTCCGAAGATAATGTTGATTCAAATCCATTCCAATTCAATTATTGGAAATTCTGGTTACTTTTAAAACCCCTTTCAAATTCAATTTATTTATTTTAAAAATAAATTGATTTTAATTCTAGTTCAAAACTAGTTCATTTTGATAAAAATATTTTTTTATCCTTTCAAATGTGGAATTTTTCATCCCAGTTCTTCCCAATTCATATATTATGATTTTACACAAATTATTAATACTTTTAATAATTTTATCAAGGCCCGTAGAGTCGGTTTTCAATAACTGCCACCGAACTGCACTTACAGCGACCTTTTCCAAATTTGATTTGGACATAATTCCAAATCCAACCGTTAGATTTCTAATTTCAAATATTCACTGGAAAGCTCTTTTCGATACGAACCCAATGGTCGGATCTCCCGCAACGTCAATTCGAAGTCAATGGTCGAAATTCGCGAACTGCCGCGGCGCGGCGCGTTGTATTCAGGACATTATATATATATAATATATATATTATATATATTTTGTCGATTTCCTTTTAAAATGTATTTTATAAATCGTTTTAAATTCGTTTTCGAAACGATTTCAACTTCATATTCAATTTCGAATCAAAATTGAATATTTTATATCATTACTATATAAATGATAATATTTTCAAAACGTTATATTTTGGAATCACTTTCTTTTCTATATTCATTATAAAAACGAATATAATCAATATAAATATCGTTCGCGTCAAAATGGTGTATCTCTAATCAACATGGCTTTATATATTTCAATTACTTTGTTATTCTTTTCAACAAATGAATATTTATTCTATTCAATACATGAATCTATATTTCTTTCAACACGTGAATATTCTCAACACATGAGCACTGTCAACACATGACTATTTCTATTATTTAATATATTTTATAAAATTATGGTATCTATCATTTGATTTTTAATCAGACTCCAACTGTAAAGTAGTAAGAGAATGATTCCCTAACTATTAACCCCGATGGCCGAAACCAACATCAGATCAATACCCAAGAAACCACTCATCTTATCTAGTTTCCAGTTAGTTTCTAATCTTAAATATGATAAAGATGTAAATTTTATTCTTAAAATATTTTACTCAACACATGATAAGTTTCAACACATGAATATTCTCAACACATGAGCATCGTCAACACATGACTATTTATTCTATTCAACACATGAATATATATTTTATTCTGTTCTTTATTTTCCCAATTGGAATGAGGCTCAATCAATTAACATATAATGTTAATTATATGGATTCCATACAACACATGTATATAATAGCAACGATAAATAATCAACCATCATCCAAAGTGCACCTCACAACTTCATAAGCATTAAATATAAATAATTAACGCTTACACAGTCTGTCGACCAATCAATCGACATACCACTAAAAATTGGGATTAGTGTATGTCAAATATCATCCCAACACCTGTGTGGGGTTTCAATCGACAAACACTGAATATTATTTGTGCAGTTGGGTGACATGTAAAATTTATCGTCCCAAACAATATCCTTCAAATAGGTGTACATAAACAAACCATCCGGTTTGTAAATGAATGTTAATTTATTCACATTCATGTTAAAAATTATATTTTTAACGATAAATTAATTTATTTCAACACATGAATATTTTATTATCTATTTCACATCAACATCACAAACAATTTTCACAACACATCAATCAAACAAACAAGCCGTCCATGGTTTGTGGACAACGAGTATTGGGTGTTGCTAAGCACTGTCTGCATCCTAGTATATAATTTTAACTAGAAAAGAAAATTTAAAGTGAGAAGTTCTCACCGATTAGCTAAACCAAACGCCACGTCTCTTCATATGTAGGAATCTTCGTCATGCTCACCTTTTGTCAATTTCGTTGCCCGTAGCCACTACATATATAAAAACCACATTTTTATATTGTGCTATGTATATAAAAATCATATTTTTATAATCACTCTATATGGATAAAAATCCTATTTTTATACCGCTACTATATAGATAAAAATTCTATTTTTACACCGCTACTATATAAATAAAAATTCTATTTTTATCACACTATTCTCTATATAAAAATTATATTTTTATATATCTACTTCTAATATAAAGATCGAGTTTTTATATCGTCGCTATAAAAATCACATTTCTATTTCAACATATATATAATAAAAATCAAATTTTTATTTAGCTACATATATAAAGATCAAATTTTTATTCTTTATATAATATAAAAATCGTATTTTTACATGGCTACTTCTATAAAGACTCCATCTTTATTTCTTCTACAATATAAAAATCACATTTTTAATCTTCTACCAATATAAAAATTATATTTTTAACCTCTTTCTCTTCGCTTTCATATGATTAAAAATCCCACCTTTTCACGATTAAAAATTGAATCTTTTTAATGATAAAAACCAAACCTTTTGCTAATTGAAAATCAAATCTTTTTTTTGTTCAAAAATAAAATCAAATCCTTTTATTCAGAAAAATATAGATTTAACACAATATTATCTACATTAAAAATGAAATTAAAATTAAATAAAACACTCACCTAAAACCTAATTTTGGACTGCCGACAGGAGGTGAAGGGCTTGGCGTCGCTGCAGATGTTGTGTGAGCTGGAGATGGTGGCGAGCTGGCCTCTTGGTGGTGGCGCGTCGGGCTAGGATTTTGGGCAGGGGGTGTTTAGGGGCTCGCGTCGAGCAGGAGGGAAGCGGGAAAGAGAAGATGTGGAGCGAGAAGAGGAGGAAGGAGGTGCGGCCAAGGGGAGGGGGTGATGGCAAACGGCGGTGGATGGAGGTGGGGGAGCGGCTGCGAGATCGGTTTTTTTCTTTTTTTTTCTCTGATTAATCGATTGAATGAAGGGGGGTAAGAGAGAGAGGTTATAATATATATTATTTAATTATTTAATTATTTCAAAAAGGTACTTTTTATTCTGACTTCGAAACGAGACCCATCGCCTGTCGTCCATAGCTAATTGCCCCCATTCCGAACACAATGGGATATGTATCGTAAGCTGATTCGATCGTTTCGATCAGTTTCCGTCAAAATCAAAGTATAACTCTATATATTGAATTTGAACGCACCTTTCAATTTACCGAGAACATACTAACTAGAAAAATTCCCAAAAAATATTTTATAGCTTCGTATTGACGATATGGTCCTAACAAAACTAATTTCGTCAAATTCCGAGACCGTTTGAAAAATGACCATTTTCCGGTCGATTAAAATCAACTGAAACTGGTCAAACGCGTTTTCCTTTGCCACGCTCACTTATTGAATCGAAAAATTAAGAATTTTGAACCTAGCGATAATTTGACATCCCGGATCCAACAAAAGTGGTTTCGTCGAAAACCAAGATCATTTGCAAAATTTCCATTTTTAAGGGCCAGAATTCCATAGCGACTATTCTGAATTTTCAACTGGGCATAACTTTTTATTCACGCTATGAAATTTCAATTTTTTGGATTCGTTGGAAAGATATTCTCAATTAGATTCTAATATTTTTGGTTTCTCCAAAATTCGGTTTATTTTGCACCCGGTACATTCATTTGAACTTTGAAATCGAATTATCGAACTATTGCGCCATTTTCAATTCCTTTTATAATAATAAATAAAATATTTATATTCTAACGACGATTCAATAAATATAAACGTTCGAATTCTATTCAAAATAAATTTCTCGTCGATATTATTTAAAATAATTCATTTTAAATATTCAAAATTCGTCAAGATTGCCAAAATAAAAAATTTAAATTGGCTCGCATTTCCGGGTTATTTCAATCTCCCCCACTTAAAACTTTTCGTCCCCGAAAAGGAACGAAGCTGAAAGTTGTTTAACAAATCAACTCAACTTCCAATATTTTCATTTACGGCTTAAGTTCTTCAACTTTTCAGTTTCTAAGAACTTTCCAAATTTTTCAAAAATTTGGCTAACACCCTAAATTTCCAAAAAATTTCTCCATAACCTCCCCTGCACCGGGGACTTCAGGATATTTCATATAGCCTCCCATGGCCTTCTTCAATCAAAAAGAAAAAGAAACAGCCAAGCGGCTAGCCAATCGGCTCATAAAATCATCCAAACCCAAAGAAATACAATAAACATGTACCTATTTGTCGGGCAAACAATTTTATTCTTCTGCTCTAGCCTCCTTGATATGACCTGTTCAATGTAAGCACATGTATAAGCATGCATTTTCAAACAATTTTCAGTACAGTTCAATATTCAGTTCAATTAGGCTAAATGGTTCAAAATATCAAACCAATAAACATTTCAAATTCATAATTTTAATACAGAGTCAAAAATCATATTTTTGATGCCAAATCACAACAAATAATCCTACGTACTTTTGGTTCTCTCACCAGTCTGATGGAAATATATAGATATCACACCTTCGTCATTCGAAAATAAATACTGGTGATGGTATACTTCATCATCAGGACCATGTCCGAGCGACTAGAGTGCGATTCTATATCTATCCAGTATATTAAAACTTCGAATATACGTTCATGACGCGTATATGCAAAATTATACTCGATTGTCAAAATCAATACAAATAAAATATTCAAATACGAATAAAATGGTTTAAATTTTCAAAACAATATTGTTTTCATTTGAAAAATATAATCTTCACACTCATTCTAGGATACTATTGATACTATCTCTAACGAGTCATTCTAATTGGATATTACTAATCCAATCTCTGATGAATTCTTTCGTTCGGTTCTAATGTGTTTTGTTCTCGAGCTCTGTAAACCAAAGCTATGATACCAAACTGACACGACCCGAACTTCCCCGTGAAGGAAAGCACGGATGGCGTTGAGGACAAGACAAATCAGAACCCAAACAGAAGAACATTTTGTTGTTTATTACAACAATTCCATCAGAATACAAGAATATACAGAGTATGGATAAATATTATATAACAGAGAATATCAGAGATTACAATACATTACATAGCAGCGGAAAATAATACAAAACACAACTAGAAGTAATACACGGATACAGAGCTTTCCGAGTGTCGTTCCAGCTGTAAATCAGGATCCTATGAATATAAATCTGCAAAACCAAAACTACTAGCTGCCCGTGTAGAAAATAGGGGCACCCTGAGTTTAGGTTAAAACAATAAACTCCAGGTCAGTCATGTGACTGGTGTGAGAAATAAAACAGTTATTTAAAACTTTACTTTAAAAGTGAGTAATTCAAGGGACCACGCCGTATAACACGGAACGGGTTTCCTCCCAAGAACACTAGTGCATATAACAAAACAGTGCAATGCTTTTTGAAAAAATGAAGCTATTATATGACCCATGTCCCATCATACAATGCAACGCAAGATGGAGGATAGGGTTTTCCCTTATAATAGCCAAACATGCTTGGTACGTTTAAAACAAATCATTTTGATATTACTATAAGTGTATAGTTTCAAAACAATTTCAATCATAAATATCAATCATAGGCGGCATGAATGACCCATTCCACTATGTCGCCATACTAGTAATACAATCACATCCGCAATTACGTATTAAAAATTGGCTTCCATCATGAGTCGAGGCAATGGGCAAGCTCCTCTTCGTTCGAGACTCTAGCAAATGCCCCAGGATCGCACACAGCGGTCCTTGGAATCGGCTGGGCCGGTCCTCTCTTACTTTTGAGGATTAGTTATTCCTGAACACACGTTTCCCAGTCCTTACAGACCTAAAATCGAGGCCCCTCGCATTCCAACAACCACACAGGTGAAAAGTATATATAAATGTTAGGGTCTGTAGGTCACTGACACCACCGTAGCTAGAAAGAAACGTCGTGTTCTCCCAGCGGTCCTTCTCCCGTTTTTGACTTATACCAAGGTGTGAGGCTAGCGAATCCACGCTATACACAAAGCTACGCCACACAGGCCATGCTTTGATCATCAACCACAAGACTTTGCTTTTCAACAGAAGCCTTGATCATTTGCCACTTAGGCATGCCACACAGGCAATTCACTCCATGCGACTGATGTCCATCGATATACAACCTCTGAGCTCGTACGTCTCAGAGAAGGGCATTAAGCTAGAGAATAAATTCTCCGCCGCCAAACAGATGTATATTTAATAGAGATCAATAAACATAGAATATAATCCAATGTCAGACACACGGTCCATTTACAAGTTCATTCTGGGTCTGAACGAAACCGGAGGCACTTTCCTCGCATATCCATCGATCTCCAAGTACGTCTGGACGATCACCAACTGATTCCCTCCTATTGGGTGTACCGCCCAATCAAGATCATTAGTAATCACCCAAACGATGTGCAAACTTCCGGTCTTCAACCATCGTCTTCATCTTCAACATATTGTCGAATCGGTTACTCAGAATGGGTATAAACCCAGCCTTTTCGAATAACCAGCGTATATAATAAACAAATGTTACACAAATACAACATATGCCTCATTCCAATTCAGAATACTCCTTTATTCAAATTTTCACATCTTAGGGAAAGGTTCCCATTAATTTTATCAAAGATAAATTCTTCTAAATTTATTCTTTAATCTTCCTTTGGATATCATTTCAAATCATATTATGGTTTTCCAAACTAGTCTGGCTTAGCGAACCACACCGAAGTAATAATTTATTTTATTTCCCAATCCCAACCTATTCATCCCATGGAGAAAAACTGGTAATACTCCATATCTAACACCACGGTGTTATCGGTAAATATTAATTACCATTTCACGTTCAAATCTAATTAAAGATTTAACTATCGCTTTGGAGCAAAACTGGTGATACTCCATTCTCGATCTTTCCAAATTTGATAATTTAAATTATCAGTTCACATTTCAATCTAACTACCGATTCATTTAAACTCCACTTAGTTTTAATATTTAACTGGGTTAAAGAACCGATGTCATTTAAAACACGGTTCACGATAAACCCAAAATCACATCCTATTGTTAATCGGGTTAAAGACAGGTATTATTTAAAACACCGTTCACTATAAAGCCAAATATCAATTTCAATTTAATTCCAATTAAATATTAATTAATTGGGCAATTTCACTAAACCTTAGTTAAAAGATTTATTCTTTTCTAAACTGGGTTCTAGAATGGTGTTAATGAAGACACCATTCACGACAAACCCAAATCACGTTTGATATTAAATACAAGGCTCTGAATAGAAAATATATCGGCTTATATTCAATATCAAATTCTACGACCAATAAATATCGTAATGGAAATAACGATATAAATATATCTTTCAAATTTCCACAACCATATGTGTATAATCATGAAATCCAACATCGAAATATTCTGAAGATAATTTCGATTCAAATCCATTCCAATTCAATTATTGGAAATTCTGGTTACTTTTAAAACCCCTATAAAATTCAATTTATTTATTTCAAAAATAAATTGATTTTAATTCTAGTTCAAAACTAGTTCATTTCGATAAAAATATTTTTATCCTTTCAAATGTGGAATTTTTCATCACAGTTCTTACCAATTCGTATATTATGATTTTACACAAATTATTAATATTTTTAATAATTTTATCAAGGCCCGTACAGTCAGTTTTCAATAACTGCCACCGAACTGCACTTACAGCGACCTTTTCCAAATTTGATTTGGACATAATTCCAAATCAAACCATTATATTTCAAATTTCTAATATTCACTGGAAAGCTCTTTTCAATACGAACCCAACGGTTTCGGTTTAAGGAGAATCCGACGGTCGGATCTCTCACAACGTCTATTCGAAGTCAATGGTCGAAATTCGCAAACTACCGCGGTGCGGCGCGTTCTATTCAGGCCATTATATATATATATAATATATATATATATTATATATATTTCATCGATTTTCTTTTAAAACGTATTTTATAAATCGTTTTAAATTCGTTTTCGAAACGATTTCAACTTCATATTCAATTTCGAATCAAAATTGAATATTTCATATCATTACTATATAAATGATAATATTTTCAAAACGTTATATTTTGAAATCACTTTCTTTTCTATATTCATTATAAAAACGAATATAATCGATATAAATATCGTTCGCGTCAAAATGGCGTATCTCTAATCAACATGGCTTTATATATTTCAATAACATCATTATTCTTTTCAACAAATGAATATTTATTCTATTCAACACATGAATCTATATTTCTTTCAACACATGAGCACTATCAACACATGACTATTTCTATTATTTAATATATTTTATAAAATTATGGTATCTATCGTTTGATTTTTAATCAGACTCTAACAGTAAAGTAGTAAGAGAATGATTCCCTAAGTATTAACAACGATGGCCGAAACTAACATCAGATCAATACCCAGGAAACCACTCATCTTATCTAGTTTCCAGTTAGTTTCTAATCTTAAATATGATAAAGATGTAAATTTTATTCTTAAAATATTTTACTCAACACATGATAAGTTTCAACACATGAATATTCTCAACACATGAGCATCGTCAACACATGACTATTTATTCTATTCAACACATGAATATATATTTTATTCTATTCTTTATTTTCCCAATTGGAATGAGGCCCAATCAATTACCATATAATGTTAATTATATGGATTCCATACAACACATGTATATAATAGCAACGATAAATAATCAACCATCATCCAAAGTGCACCTCACAACTGCATAAGCATTAAATATAAATAATTAACGCTTACACAGTCTGTCGACCAATCGATCGACATACCACTAAATAATTGGGATTAGTGTCGGGTGCTGCTAAGCACCGTCTGCATCTTAGTATATAATTCTCACCGATTAGCTAAACAAAACGCCACGACTCTTCATATGTAGGAATCTTCGTCGTGCTCGCCTTTTGTCAATTTCGTTGCCCGTAGCCACTACATATATAAAAACCACATTTTTATATTGTTGCTATGTATATAAAAATCATATTTTTATAATCACTCTAAATGGATAAAAATCCTATTTTTATACCGCTACTATATAGATAAAAATTCTATTTTTACACCGCTACTATATAGATAAAAATTCTATTTTTATCACACTATTCTCTATATAAAAATTATATTTTTATATATCTACTTCTGATATAAAGATCGAATTTTTATATCGTCGCTATAAAATTCACATTTCTATTTCAACGTATATATAATAAAAATCAAATTTTTACATGGCTACTTCTATAAAGACTCCATCTTTATTTCTTCTACAATATAAAAATCACATTTTTAATCTTCTACCAATATAAAAATTATATTTTTAACCTCTTTCTCTTCGCTTTCATATGATTAAAAATCCCACCTTTTCACGATTAAAAATTGAATCTTTTTAATGATAAAAACCAAACCTTTTGCTAATTGAAAATCAAATCTTTTTTTTGTTCAAAAATAAAATCAAATCCTTTTATTCAGAAAAATATAGATTTAACACAATATTATCTACATTAAAAATGAAATTAAAATTAAATAAAACACTCACCTAAAACCTAATTTTGGACTGCTGACAGGAGGTGAAGGGCTTGGCATCGCTGCAGATGGTGTGGGAGTTGGAAATGGCGGCGGGCTGGCCTCTGGGTGGTGGCGCGTCAGGCTAGGGTTTTGGGCGGGGGTGTTTAGGGGCTCGCGTCGAGCAGAAGGGAAGCGGGAAGGAGAAGAGGAGGAAGGAGGTGCGCCGGGAGGGGGGGAGGGGGCGATGGTGAATGGAGGTGGATGGAGGTGGGGGATCGGTTGCGAGATCGGTTTTTTTCTTTTTTTTCTCTGATTAATCGATTGAATGAGGGGGGAGGGGGTAAGAGAGAGAGAGGTTATAATATATATTATTTAATTATTTCAAAAAGGTACTTTTTATTCTGACTTCGAAACGAGACCCACTGCCTGTCGTCCATAGCTAATTGCCCCCATTCCGAACACAATGGGATATGTATCGTAAGCTGATTCGATCGTTTCGATCAGTTTCCGTCAAAATCAAAATATAACTCTATATATTGAATTTGAACGCGCCTTTCAATTTACCGGGAACATACTAACTAGAAAAATTCCCGAAAAATATTTTCTAGCTTCGTATTGACGATACAGTCCAAACAAAACTAATTTCGTCAAATTCCGAGACCGTTTGAAAAATGGCCATTTTCCAGTCGATTAAAATCAACTGAAACTGGTCAAACGCGTTTTCCTTTGCAACACTCACTTATTGAATCGAAAAATTAATAATTTTGAAACCTAGCAATAATTTGACATCCCGGATCGAACAAAAGTGGTTTCGTCGAAAACCGAGGTCGTTTGCAAAATGTTCATTTTTAAGGGCCAGAATTCCATAGCGACTATTCTGAATTTTTAACTGGGCATAACTTTTTATTCCCGCTATGAAATTTCAATTTTTCGGATTCGTTGGAAAGATATTCTCAATTAGATTATAATATTTTTTGGTTTTGCCAAAATCCGGTTTATTTTGCACCCGGTACATTCATTTGAACTTTGAAATCGAATTATCGAACTACCGCGCCATTTTCAATTCCTTTTATAATTATAAATAAAATATTTATATTCTAACGACGATTCAATAATTATAAACCTTCGAATTCTATTCAAAATAAATTTCTCTTCAATATTATTTAAAATAATTCATTTTAAATATTTAAAATTCGTCAAGATTGCCAAAATAAAATTTTTAAATTGGCTCGCATTTCCGGGTTATTACACTTTGGGTTCGTATCGAAAAGAGTTTATCGAAGAATACAAGAGATTTGAAACCTAATGGTTGGATTTGGAATTATGTCCAAATCAAATTTGGAAAAGGTCGTTGTAAGTGCATTTCGATGGCTGTTTATGGAAATCGACTATATGGGCCTTGATAAAATTATTAAAAATATCAATAATTTGTGTAAAATCATAATAAATGATTTGGAAAGAATTGGGATGAAAATTTACATAATTGAGAAGATAAAAATATTTTTTTTTATTGAAATGAACTAGTTATGAACTAGAATTATAATCCAATATTTTTAAATAAATAAATTGGATTTGAAATGGTTTTAAAAATTACCAGAATTTCCAATATATGAATTGGAATGGAATTGAATCGAAATTATCTTCGTAATATTTTTGTAATAACCCAGAAATCCGAGCCAATTTAAAAAATTTTATTTTGGCAATTTTAGAGAATTTTGATTATTTAAAATGAATTATTTTAAATAATAACAACGAGAAATTTATTTTGAATAGAAATAGAACGTATATATTTATTTGAGTCGACGTTAGAATATAAATAATTATTTATATAAAACGAGCCTGAAATGGCGCGGTAGTTCGAAAATTCGATTTCAAAATTCAAATGGATGTACATGATTCAAAATAAACCGGATTTTGGAGAAACCAAAAATATTAGAATCTGTTAGAGAATATCATTCAAACGAATCCGAAAAACCGAAATTTCATAGCGGGGATAAAAAGTTACGTCCAGTTGAAAATTCAGAATAGTTGCTAAGGAATTCTGGCCCTTAAAAATGGAAATTTTGCAAACAACCTTGGTTTTCGACGAAACCACTTTTGTTGGATCCGTGATGTCAAGTTATTGCTAGGATTCAAAATTCGTAATTTTTCGAGTCAATATGTGAGCGTGGCAAAGGAAAACGCGTTTGACCAGTTTTAGTTGATTTTAATCGACTGGAAAATGGCCATTTTTCAAATGGTCTCAGAATTTGACGAAATTAGTTTTGTCAGGAACGTATCATCAATACGAAGCTAGAAAGAATTTTCTGGAATTCTTAGAGTCAGTATGTGGCCCAAGTAAATTGAAATGTGCGTTAAAATCAATTTAGAACGTTAAATTAATTTATATTTTAATTTCAACGAAAATTGACCGTAACGGTCGAATTGGCTAATGAGATATATCCCATTGTGTTCGGAATATGGGTAATTAGCTAGGGACGACAGTCGGTGGGTTCGATTTAGAGTTCAAAATAAAAAGGTCGTTTTTTGAATAGAATTAAATTATATAAATATTTAAATTCAAAGTCAACCCCTCCTTTATAATCCCTCCCCCTTTTCCCCGTTCATTTTCAGAATGGAAAATTAAAAGAAAAAACCCCAAGGCGCTTCAACCTCGTCGCCCCCGCCCCTGACCCCACTACGCCACCACCGCCGACGATGGAGCCACCAACCACCTCTCTGCCTGGCAGCGCCTCTTCCTCCCTCCTCACGTCGTCTCTCCGCCCCCCTCTTCTTATTTAGGTCGTACCCCCCCTCAACCGAAACCCTGGCCCACCGCCGCCCCAGTTAGTCACAGCGCCTCCCCAGACCGGCGATCCTTCCCTCCCCCCTCCGTTGTTCTTCCCTTCCCAGTCGCGAAACCCCGTGCCCTACCTAATCCGCAGCTCCGACCGCCTATGGCCCACCAGCGGCTATCCGCGCCACCCCCAGGCCATCAACACCCCGACGAACGCAACTCCCCCTTTCCTCTGAGAAATCGAACGAACAGTGAGTCTTTTTACTATTTTTTTATGTATTGTTTTTAAAGATCCAATTTTTACCACTTCAAAGATCCAATTTTTACCACTTCCAAGATCCGATTTTTACCACTTTAAAGCTAGGAATTTCTAAAAACTGATTTGATCTAATTATAAAAAGCATAGATTTTTTAAATACGAAGAGCATAGATTTTTAGACTAGAAAAGTTAAGATTTTTAAACTAGAAAGTTAGGATTTTTATCATATGAAAGCAAAGTAAAAACTTGATTTTTTATCATATGAAAGAGAAGTAAAAACTTGATTTTTATCATATGAAAACGAAGTATAGGAAAATATGATTTCTAAGTTATGAAAAATATATTTTTAGTTATGAAAGAAAATATAATTTATCCATACATGAATAGAGAATAAAGAAATGATTTTCATGTTATAAGAATGAGATCTTCTATGTGATAAAAATATGATTTTTAAGCGATATATAAAAATATAATCTTTATATAGAAAGTAGTGTTATAACAATATAATTTTTATATATGTAGTGGCTATGGACAATGAAATTGACAAAGGGCGAGCACGATGAAGATTTCTACATATGAAGAGTCGCGGTGTATTGGTTTAGCTAGTCGTTGAGAACTCCTCACCTTTTTATTTATTTTCTAATTGAAATATATACTAGGATGCAGACGATGCTTAGTAGCACCCAACACCCGTCGTCCACAGACCATGGATGACTTGTTTGTTTGATTGCTGTGATGTGAAATTTGATTGTGTGATGTGAAATGAAATAAAATATTTTATAGTGGAAAATATTTTATAGCTAAAAATATAATTTTTAACGTGTATATAAAATAAATATTTATAAACAAATTGGACGATTTGTATATATACACTGATTTGACTGATATTGATTAGGGTGATAAATTTTACACATCGCTCAGCTGCACAAATAAAAATTTATGTTTGTTGATTTGAAACCCCACACAGGTATTGGGATTATATTTGACGTACACTAATCCTGATTGTTTAGTTGTATGTCAATCGATGGGTTGACAGACTGTGTAAGCGTTAATTATTTATATTTAATGCTTATGCAGTTGTGTGGTGCACTCTGGATGATGGTTGATGATTTATCGTTGCTGTTATATACATGTGTTGTAGGGAATCCATATAATAAACGTTATATGGTAATTGATTGGGCCTCATTCCAATTTGGAAAATAAGAAATATGTATTCATGTGTTGAATAGAAATATATATTCATGTATTGAATAGAAAATATATATTCATGTGTTGAATAAAAGCATAAATTCATGTGTTGAATAAAAATATATTCATGGGTTGAATAGAATAAACATTCAAGTGTTGAATAATAGCCTTGTTGATTAGATATGCGCCATTTTGACGCGAACGATATTTATATCGATTATATTCATTTTTATAATGATTATCGAAAACGAAGGGATTTCAAAATATAACGTTTTGAAAATAT
Organism: Allium sativum; assembly: GCA_030737875.1. Lineage (NCBI taxonomy): Eukaryota > Viridiplantae > Streptophyta > Magnoliopsida > Asparagales > Amaryllidaceae > Allium > Allium sativum. The sequence goes on along the minus strand of CM060919.1, from coordinate 845,094,681 downwards.
TATCATTTGTTTATCGATGAAGTGGAATATTCAATTTTGATTAGAAATTGAATATGAAGTTGAAATTGTTTTGAAAACAAATTTAAAACGATTTATAAAATACGTTTTGAAAGGAAATCGATGAAATATATAATATATATATATATATATATATATATATTATATATAATGGCCTGAATAGAACGCGTCGCGCCACGGCAGTTCGCGAATTTTGACCATTGACTTCGAATGGATATTACGGGAGATCCGACCGTCGGATTCTCCTAAAACTGGAACCATTGGGTTCGTATCGAAAAGATCTTTCTAACGAATATTAGAAATTAGAAATCTAACGGTTGGATTTGGAATTATGTCCAAATCAAAATTGGAAAAGGTCGTTGTAAGTGCAGTTCGATGGCCATTGATGGAAATCGACTGTACGGGCCTTGATAAAATTATTAAAAATATCAATAATTAGTGTAAAATCATAAGAAATGATTTGTGAAGAATGGGATGAAAATTTCCATATTTGAAAAGATAAAAACAGATTTTTATCGAAATGAACTAGTTTTGAACTAGAATAATATTTTTTTTAAATAAATAAAGTGGATTTGAAATGGTTTTAAAAGTAACCAGAATTTCCAATAATTGAATTGGAATGGATTTGAATCGAAATTGTCTTTGGAATATTTCGATGTTGGATTTCGTGATTATACAGATATTGTTATGGAGATTTGAAAGATATATTTATATCGTTATTTCCAATACGATATTTGTTGGTCGTAGAATTTGATATTGAATATAAGCCGATATATTTTCTATTCAGAGCCTTGTATTTAATATCAAATGGGATTTGGGTTTGTAGTTTATGGTGTCTTCATTAACACTGTTCTTAAACCCAGTTGAGAAAAAGATTAAATCTTTTTATTTGGATTTAATGAAGTATACACAATTGAATAATATTTGATTGGAATTGAATAGAATATGATCTTGGTTTTATCGTGAACCGTGTTTTAAGTGACATTGCTTCTTTAACCCAGTTAAAGACAAGATGTGATTTCCCAAGTTAAATAATCATTGATAGTGATTATTGGAAAGATTAAAACCCAGTGGAGTTTTAATGAATCTTTAATTAGATTGGAATGATCGAGAATGGAGTATCACCAGTTTTGCTCCAGGCAATAGTTAAATCTTTAATTAGATTTGAATGTGAAATGGTAATTGAATTTAACGATAACACCATGGTGTTAGATATGAAGTATGACCAGTTTTACTTCATGGGATGAATAGGTTGGGGTTGGGAAATAAAATAAATGATTACTGCGGTGTGGTTCGCTAATCCCGACTAATTTGAATTGATATTCAAAGGAAGATTAAAGAATAAATTTAAAGAATTTATCTTTGATAAAATTAATGGGAACCTTTCCCAAAGTGTAAGAATATTTGAATAAAAGAATAATCTGAATTGGAATGAGGCGTATGTTGTGTTTTTGTAACACTTGTTTATTATATACGCGAGTTATTCAGAAAGACCAGGTTTATCCCATTCTGAATAACTGATTCGACGTGGTGTCGAGTATGAAGACGGTGGTCGAAGACCAGAGGTCTTCACATCGTTTGGGTGATTACTGATGATTTGGATTGGGCTATAAACCCAAGACGAGGGAATCAGTTGGTGATTGTCTAGATGTACTTGGAGATCAATGGATACGCGAGGTACAAGGTGCCTCCGGTTTTGTTCAGACCCAGAACAAACTTGTAAATGGACTGTGTGTCTGACATTGGATTTTATTCTGTGTGATTGATTTCTATTAAATATATATCTGTTTGGCGGCGGAGAATTTATTCTCTTGCTTAACGCCCTTCTTTGAGACGTAGGAGCTCAAGGGTTATATATTGATGGATATCAATCGCATGGAGTGAATTGCCTGTGTGGCATGCCTAAGTGGCAATTGATCAAGGCTTCTGTTGAAAAGCAAAGTCTTGTGGTTGATGATCAAAGCACGGCCTGTGTGGCATAGCTTTGTGTAGCGTTGATTCGCGAGCCTCACACTCCGGTTGCGAACCAAAAACGGGAGAGGACCTCAAGGAGGGCATGCGTTTCCTTCTAGCTAGGGTAGTGTCAGTGACCTACCAGCCCTGACATTTATATTATTTTCACCTGTGTGGTTGTTGCTGTTGCGAGGCGTCTCAGATATATCGGTGACTGTGTGGAGTCGATGGAGTCATTTGGCTCATTGACGCCCCAAAGGGCGGGGAAACGCAGTGTTCAGGCATTTTAATCCACATCGGTGAACCGGCCCTGTCGCTCCAAGGATCACTCGAGCTCTGATCCTGAGACACGGGCTAGAGCGTCTCGAATCGATAGAGGACTATCTTTTGCCTCGGTTCACAGATGGAAATCCAACTTCCAATACGTGACTTTGCGGTTTTATTTGTAGAGCCTAGTATGGCGACATAGTGGTATGGGGCACTTATGCCGTCTATGATTGATGCTTATGATTGAAATTGTTTTATACACTATGCACTTATAATAGTATCAAATGATTTGTTTTTAGCGTATCAAGCATTCTTTGGCTATTATAAGGTAAAAACCCTATCCTCCTGCTTTCGTTGCATTGTGTGATGGGACCTGGGTCTTATAATAGCTTCATTTTTCTTCATTTAGCATTGCGCTATTGTTTTATGCACTGGTATTCTTGGGAGGAAACCCGTTCTGTGTTATATGGCGTGGTCCCTTGATATATCTGATTTAGTAAAGTATTAAATAACTGTTTTAGTTCTCACACCAGTCACATGACTGACTTGGAGTTTATTATTTTAACCTAAACTCTGGATGCCCTTATTTTGACACGGGCAGCTAGTAGTTTTGGTTTTGCAGATTTATATTCACAGGATCCTGATTTACAGCTGGAATGATAGCCGGAAAACTCTGTATCCATATATCTCATTCAGTTGTGCTTTGTATTATTTTCCGCTGCTATGTAATTTATTGTAATCTATGATATTTGTCGAATGTATTTTATTTGTTTATACTCTGTATATTCCTGTATTCTGATGGAATCGTTGTCATATATAATGAAATGTTCTTCTTTTTGCATTCCGATGTGGCTTGTTCTCAAAGCAATCCGGGCTTTCCTTACCGGGGAAGTTCAGGTCGTTTCACCTAGTATCAGAGCTTTGGTTTACAGAGCTCGGAGAACAAGACACATTAGAACCATATGAAAGAATTCATCAGAGATTGGATTAGTAATATCCAATGGGAATGACTCGTTAGAGATGAGATCAGTAGTATCCTAGAACGAGTGTGAAGAGTATATTTTTAAATGAAAACAAAATTTTGTGTTGAAAATTTTAATCAATTATTCGTATTTGATTATTTATTTTATATTGAATTTGGACAATCCAGTATATAAAGATTTTGCGTATACGTCTGATCCACGTGAATTCAAGGTTTTAATATGCCGGATAGATATAGAATCACACTCTAGTCGCTCGGACATGATTCTGATGATTGACGCGTCATCATCAGAATTTATTTTCGTGTTTCGAAAGTGGGATTTCTATATGATTCCAATTGACTGGTGTGAGAACCAAAGCTAGATAAGGCTTATTGTTGTGATTTGGCATCAAAAATCTGATTTTTTGGATATGTATCAAAGTTATGAATTTGAAAAGCTAATCAACTAATTGATTGCTGGTTGTGTTGTTTGATTATTGGTTGATTAATTAAAATGTTGAACCTTTAGCCAAATTGAACTCAATAGTGAGTTGTATTGAAAAATTATCGCATTTGCATCCATGTACATGTACTTACATTGAACAGGTCATAGCAAGGAGGCTAGAGAAGAGGAATAAAACTGTTTGCCCGACAAATAGGAACATGTTTATTGTATTTCTTGGGTTTTGACGATTTTATGAGCCGATCGGCTAGCCGCTTGGCTGTTTCTTTTTCTTTTTGGATCGGTGAGGGTCATGGGAGGCTATTTGAAATATCCCGAAGTCCCCGGTGCAGGGGAGGTTATGGCGAAATTTTTCGAAAATTTAGGGTGTTAGCCAAATTTTTGAAAAATTTGAAAAGTTCTTATAAACGGAAAAGTTGAAAAACTTAAGCCGTAATGAAAATAATGAAAGTTGAGTTGGTTTGTAAAACAACTTTCAACTTCGTTCCTTTTCGGGGACGAAAAGTTTGAAGTGGGGGAGATTGTAATAACCCGGAAATCCGAGCCAATTTAAAAAAAATTATTTTGGCAATTTTGGTGAATTTTGATTATTTTAAATAATAACGATGAGAAATTTATTTTGAATAGAATTAGAACGTATATATTTATTTGAATCGACGTTAGAATATAAATAATTATTTATAATTATATAACGAGCCTGAAATGGCGCGGTAGTTCGAAAATTCGATTTCAAATTTCAAATGAATGTATAGGATTCAAAATAAACCGGATTTTGGCGAAACCAAAAATATTAGAATCTGTTAGAGAATATCTTTCCAACGAATCCGAAAAATCAAAATTTCATAGCGGGGATAAAAAGTTACGTCCAGTTGAAAATTCAGAATAGTCGCTATGGAATTCTGGCCCTTAAAAATGGAAATTTTGCCAACGACCTCGGTTTTCGACGAAACCACTTTTGTTGGATCCGCGATGTCAAGGTATTACTAGGATTCAAAATTCGTAATTTTTCGAGTCAATATGTGAGCGTGGAAAAGGAAAACGCGTTTGACCAGTTTCAGTTGATTTTAATCGACTGGAAAATAGCCATTTTTCAAACGGTCTCAGAATTTGACGAAATTAGTTTTGTCAGAACCGTATCGTCAATACGAAGCTAGAAAGAATTTTTCTGGAATTTTTAGAGTCAGTATGTGGCCCTAGTAAATTGAAATGTGCGTTGAAATCAATTTAGAAAGTTAAATTAATTTATATTTTAATTTCAACGAAAACTGACAGTAACGGTTGAATTGGATAACGGGACATATCCCATTGTGTTCGGAATAGGGGTAATTAGCTAGGGACGACAGTCGGTGGGTTCGATTTAGAGTTCGAAATAAAAAGGTCGCTTTTTTGAATAGAATTAAATTAAATAAATATTCTAATTCAAAGTCAACCCCTCCTTTATACTCCCTCCAACTTTTCCCCGTTCATTTTTCAGAATGGAAAATTAAAAGAAAAAAACCCCAAGGCGCTTCAACCTCGTCGCCTCCGCCCCTGACCCCACTACGCCACCACCGTCGACGATGGAGCCTCCACCCACCTCTCCGCCTGGCAGCGCCTCTTTCTCCCTCCTCACGTCGTCTCTCTGCCCCCCTCTTCTTCTTTAGATCGTACCCCCCTCAACCGAAACCCTCGCCCATCGCCGCCTCAGTTGACTACAGCGCCTCCCCAGACCAGCGATCCTCCCCTCCGCTGTTATTCCCTTCCCAGTCGCAAAACCCCGTGCCCTAGCTCCCCTAATCCGCAGCTCCGACCGCCTGTGGCCCACCAGCGGCTATCGGCGCCACCCTGTGACGACTCCAAACCCCGTACTGACGACGGCAAGGGTAATCTTTGGAATATAACACATAAACAAATAATAACAGAACAGAATTAAATAAATACACTAGATAATGAACAATAGAATATACTGGATAAACGTAATCATCAGAGTTACACAGTATACAGGATCATACTTAGTACAAATACAGTTCAGCTATACATAATGTCTACAGCGGAAAAACAAACATAATGTACAATAGGAGCTGAACAGCATAAAAGGAGATAAATGATAGAATCCATCTTCAGCTCCAGCTATTTAGAGAAAGCCAGCTAAACCTGAATACAAGGCTGCCCGTGTAGGAAAAGGGGCACCCGAGTTTGAAAGTGAAACAAACTACGAGTCAGTCATGGGACTGGTATGAGAAATCTACTCAACACATTTAAAATATGGCCAATCACAGGACCACGCCACTTTCGTGGAACGGGTTTACTCCATTGCATTGCCAGTGCTTTAAAACAAATCATTCTTTTAAACATCGCGATGCTTTTTATAAAAATAAAGCCATTATAAGACTCAGTTCCCATCACACAATGCAACGCAAACCGGAGGATAGAGTTTTACCTTATAATGGCCAAAATATGCTTGATACGAATAAAACAAAAGCATTTGATATTAGTACTAGTGTTTACATGTTTCAAAACAATTTTGAATCATAACTATCAATCATAGACGGCATGGGTACCATATATCATGTCGCCATATATATATATACAATCAAAACCGCACGATGTCGTATTTGGAAATTGGATTTCCGTCATGAACCAAGGCAAAAGATAGTCCTTACCGACTTTGAGGCTCTCTAGCCCGAGCCTCAGGGTCAGAGCGCATCGACCCTTGGATCGTCAGGGCCGGTCCACCGATGTGGATTAAAATTCCTGAACACTGCGTTTCCCCGCCCTTTGGGGCGTAAATGGGCCAACGAATGACTCCATCGGACCCGGATCGTCCGATATAACCGAGGCGCCTCGCAACAGTAACAACCACATAAGTCAAACTCGTCAGGGCGTGTAAAACCACTGACGCCACTTCTAACTAGAAAGAAACGCAGGCCCTCCCTGAGGTTCTCTCCCGTTTCTGGTTCATACCGGGGTGTAAGGCTCGTGAATTCACGTTATACACAAAGCAACGCCACACAGGCGGTGCTTTGATTATCACCACAAGACTTTGCTTTTCAACAGAAGCCCTGATCACTGCATCTTAGCATGCTACACAGGCAATTCACACCGTGCAACTGATGGCTATCAATCGCACAGAATAAATTCTAATGTCCGACACACTGTCCATTTGCAAGTCCGTTCTGGGTCTGAACGAAACCGGAGGCACTATATACCTCGCAAACCCATCGATCACCACGTACGCCTGGACGATCACCACTCATTATCCATATTTCGGGATGCCACCCAATCAGGACCTCGGTTACCATCCAAACGAGGTGAAGATCTCCGGTCTTCGACCACCGTCTTTATCTTCGATTTCTTATCGTCGATTCAGTTATTCTGAATGGGATAAACCCGGTCTTTCTGAGCAACTCGCGTATATGATAAACTAGTGCAACACAAATACACATACGCATCATTTTAATTCATTAGTCGCTAACCGTAAATCAGTAAGAGAACGATTTCCCAAATATTAACCCCGAAGGCCGAAACCAACATCAGATCAACACCCAGGAAACCATTCGACTTAGCCAACCTTCAGTCAGTTTCTAAATTTCACATTCATATCGTTTATAATATTTTATAACGATTTATCACTATTTTTATTTATTTTAAAATAGCCAATTTATTCAAAACGACGCTTCGGGCCATAACGCGGCCGTGGCGCTGTTTTTCTTCAGATTTGATTTACACATATCTGAAAATCTAACTGTTGGATCTTCATAAAATTTACATCATTAGAAAGATCTTTTCAAAACGAATCCAACGGTTCCAGTTTCGGGAAAATCCGACGGTCGGATCTCCCGGTATAATCGTTTGAAGTTTCGATTTCAAAATACAAACTGTAGCGTCGTTATTCGATTAAATATAATTATATATATATATATATATAAATATAATCGATTCTGGCGCTGTTTCCAATTTTGAATAGCTGTGATTTTACTTCATCTTGCCAGAATATGCATCTGGAACAGGTTCTAGAAATTCTAAGACAAATTTTAATCGTTTTATATGTATTTGAATATTTTATTTATATTGAATCTACCAACTGTAACGGCAAGGAATTTTGATCAATCCGAATCAGTCGTTAAACCGATCTAGACCGTTCGAAACCCCTGATCGTTTTGAGAATAGGACAAATTGGAACGCAGACGGAAGAACATTTCATTGTTATTACAACAATTCCATTAGAATACAAGAATATACAGAGTATGAATGAATAAATTACATTCGATAAATATCAGAGATTACAATAAACTACATAGCAGCGGAAAAACAATATAAAACACAACTGAAAGTAATGCACGGATACAGAGCTTTCCGAGCATCGTTCCAGCTGTAAATCAGGATCCTGTGAATATAAATCTGCAAAACCAAAACTAATAGCTGCCCGTGTCGAAAATAGGGGCACCCAGAGTTTAGGTTAAAACAATAAACTCCAGGTCAGTCATGTGACTGGTGTGAGAACTAAAACAGTTATTTAAATCTTTGCTTCAAAAGAGAGTAATTCAAGGGACCACGCCGTATAACACGGAACGGGTTTCCTCCCAAGAATACCAGTGCATATAAATAAACAGCGCAATGCTTTTTCTAAAAATGAAGCTATTATAAGACCCAGGTCCCATCATACAATGCAACGCAAGCCGGAGGATAGGGTTTTCCCTTATAATAGCCAAACATGCTTGGTACGTTTAAAACAAATCATTTGATACTATTATAGGTGTATAATGTCAAAACAATTTCAATCATAAATATCAATCATAGACGGCATGGGTACCTTATATCATGTCGCCATACTAGTTCTACAATTAAAACCGAAATACACGTATTGGAAATTGGATTTCCGTCATGAGTCGAGGCAAGGGGCAAGCTCCTCTCCGCTTCGAGACACTCTAGCAAATGCCTCAGGACTACACACTCTGGGCAACCCTTGGATCTTCAGGGCCGGTCCTCTCTTACGTTTGAGGATTAATTATTCCTAAACACACGTTTCCCGGTCCTTACGGACCTAAAATCGAGGCGCCTCATCCAACAACCACATAGATGAAAAGTATATAAATGTCAGGGCTGGCAAGTCACTGACACCACCAAAGCTAGAAAGAAATGTTGTGCTCTCCCCGCAGTCACTATTCCATTTTTGACTCATACCGAGGTGTGAGGCTCGCGAATTCACGTTATACACAAAGCTGCCACGTAGGTCGTGCTTTGATCATCAACCACAAGACTTTGCTTTTCAACAGAAGCCTTGATCCATGCAACTCAGCGTGCCACACAAACAATTCATGTCATGCGATTGATATCTATCGATATGTAACCTCTAAGCTCGTAAGTCTCAAAGAAGGGCGTTAAGCAAGAGAATAAATTCTCCGCCGCCAAACAGATATATATCGAACAAAAATCAATCAACACAGAATAAAATCCAATGTCAGACACACGATCCATTTACAAGTTCGTTCTGGGTCTGAACGAAACCGGAGGAACTTTCCTCGCATATCCATCGATCTCCAAATACGTCTGGACGACCACCAACTGATTCCCTCATCTTGGGTGTACAGCCCAATCAAGATCATCAGTAATCACCCAAACGATGTGAAGACTTCCGGTTTTCGACCACCGTCATCATCTTCGACTTATCGTCGAATCGGTTATTCAGAATGGGTATAACCCGGCCTTTCTGAATAACCCGCGTATATAGTAAACAAATGTCACACAAACACAACATACGCCTCATTCCAATTTAGCAGCCACTAACCGTAAATCAACAAGAGAACAATTTCCCAAATATTAACCCCGAAGGCCGAAACCAACATCAGATCAATACCCAGGAAACCATTCTTCTTAGCTAACCTACAGCTAGTTTCTAAATTTCATATTCTCAGGGAAAGGTTCCCATTAATTTTATCAAAGATAAATTCTTTAAATTTATTCTTTAATCTTCCTTTGGATGTCATTTCAAACCAAATTATGGTTTTCCAAACTAGTCGGGATTAGCGAACCACACCGAAGTAATTATTTATTTTATTTCCCAATCCCAACCTATTCATCCCATGAAGCAAAACTGGTAATACTCCATATCTAACACCACGGTGTTATCGGTAAAACTAATTACCATTTCACGTACAAATCTAATTAAAGATTTGACTATCGTTTTGGAGCAAAACTGGTGATACTCCATTCTCGCTCACTTTCTAAATTTGATAATTTAAATTATCAATTCACATTTCAATCTAATTGCGGATTTATTAAAACTCCTTTTACTGGGTTAAAGAACTAATGTCATTTAAAACACAGTTCAAGATAAACCCACAAATCAATTCTAATTCAATCCCAATCAAATATATTAGAAATTCCGATTATTTAAAACCCCTTTCAAATCCAATTTATTTATTTAAAAATAATTGGGTTTTAAATTTAGTTCAAAACTAGTTCATTTCGATAAAAATTCATTTTTACCTTTACAAATGTGGGATTTTTCATCCCAGTTCTTCACAAATCATTTCTTATGATTTTACACAACTTATTTATATTTTTGATAATTTTATCAAGGCCCGTACAGTCGATTTCCATCAACGGCCATCGAACTGCACTTACAACGACCTTTTCCAAATTTGATTTGGACGTATCTCCAAATCCAACTGTTAGATTTAAAATTTCTAATATTCGTTAGAAAGCTCTTTTCGATACGAACCCAACGGTTCCGGTTTTAGGAGAATCCGATGGTCGGATCTCCCGTAATGTCCGTTCGAAGTCAATGGTCGAAATTTACGAACTGCCGCGGCGCGGCGCGTTCTATTCAGGCCATTATATTATATATATAATATATATATAATATATATTTCGTCAATTTCTATTTAAAACAAATTTTATAAATAGTTTTAAATTCGTTTCAAAAACATTTCAACTTCCATTTCAAATTCAAATCAAAATTGAATTTTTCCTTATAAATTCGTTTTAAATTCATTTCAACTCAATTCAAATTTCAATTCAATTTGAATTCATTTCAAATTAATATTTATTCTATTTCAATTCGTTTTCAATTCAGTTCGAATTCGTTTTATATTCAATTCAATTCGAATTCGTTTTATATTCAATTCAATTCAAATTCGTTATATATTCAACTCAATTCGAATTTCTTTTTCTATTCAATTCAATTCGAATTTCTTTTTCTATTCAATTCAATTCGAATTCAATTCGAATTCATTTCTATTCAAATTCAATTCAAATTCATTTCTATTCAATATCAAAATCGAATATTTCATATACATGACAATTTTATACAGTGTATATATATATGTTAAAAAATATATTTTTAACAATCAAATCATTTTCACATTTCATATATATATTGTTTTCATTTCATATATATATCGTTTTCATTTCATATATATATTGTTTTCACATTTCATATATATATATATATATATATCGTTTTCATTTCATATATATCGTTTTCATTTCATATATATCGTTTTCATTTCATATATATATCGTTTTCATTTCATATATATCGTTTTCATTTCATATATATATCGTTTTCATTTCATATATATATATCGTTTTCATTTCATATATATATCGTTTTCATTTCATATATATATATATATATTATTTCCACCTTTCATATATATAATATTTTCACTTTCAATATATATGATATTTTCACTATACGATATTTTCACTTTCAATATATACGATATTTTCATTTTCAATATATACGATATTTTCACTTTCAATATATACGATATATTCATTTCACATCGTATATATTTTTCATACACTTCTAATATATATAATTCATTTCACATCACGATCAATTTTCACACAGAATACAACCAAACAAACAAGTCGTCCATGGTCTGTGGACGACGGGGAACAGTTCAGATATGCAGTTATAATATAAATAACTGTACAGAAAATTTGAAGTGGGAGAATTCTCACTTTGATTGGTTTCATTTCTGAATTTCTGTTCTGTTCGGATTCGAAATTCCAACGTGCTTCAAATTGGACCCGGTCAGTTTTGTTGCGAAGCTCTCGTTTTTCTGATTCCATCGCATTTTGTTTCGTTCAATTTCATCGCTGTTTGAACAAGATATGACAATTTAAAATTTAATTACTTTGACAACTAACTAATTATATAATAAATTAATAAAAAAAATTTCCTTAACCATCCTTTAATTCTTCTTCCATAGTTCTTTCTGTAACAATTGGAATCTGCTTGAACCCATTGTCAAAACCTAGGGTTGAGCACCGCGGGCCCCACAAGCAGGCAGACCAAGTTCCCTCGCCACCATAAGGACCGGCGCTACATCCTCTATCCGCGCCAGTACCACCACCGAACTCGGTGGTCCATCAAGCTCCAGGCGGCGTTCGAACAGTGGTACTTTGAGAGAGGAATTCTCTCGATTCCTACAACGAACCCTGATCATACCCTTATCAAAACGAAGATCGAAAACATCTCCTTCATTTTTGTTTTGAATCCCCTAATCATTTCGCACTAGATAGGGAGAAATTTATGATTTGAAATGGGACGATTTGGATCGCTCATTCCCTTTGATGGCGGCTGAAAGAATGGAGCACGACTAGGGTTTTGATTGGCCCAATTTTGACTTATATGGAAAATATTTTATTATTTTTAATTCTTTTAATTTGGAGAATACTTCTTCGTTGATACAAACTCCGAATTGAACCCAACGACTGTCGCCCCTAGCTAAATACCCCCATTTTGAACACAATGGGATATTTTTTGTAAGCCAGTTCGACTATTACACTCTGTTTTCTTCAAAATTAAAATATAAATCCTTATATATTAAATTTAAATGTATATTTTAAATTACCGGGGCCACATATTAGCTCTAAAAATTCCCGAAAAATTATTTCTAGCTTCGTATTGATGATACGGTCTTAACAAAACTAGTTTCGTCAAATTCTGAGACCGTTTGAAAAATGTCCATTTTCCAGTCGATTAAAATCAACTGAAACTAGTCAAACGCGTTTTCCTTTTCCACGCTCACATATTGATTTGAAAAATTACGAATTTTGAAACCTAGCTATAATTTGACATCACGGATCCAACAAAAGTAGTTTCGTCGAAAACCGAGGTCGTTTGCAAAACGGCTATTTTCAAGGCCTTTATATATATTAATATATATATATATAAATAAATTCCACAACGACTTTTCAGAATTTTAAACTGAACATATCTTTCACTCTATAAAGTGAAATCTCAGTTTCTTACATCCGTTAGAAAGATATCGTCGAACAGATTCGAATATTTGTTATTTCGTCCAATTCCGACTTAAAACGAATTCTGTATATTCATTTGAAATTCGAAATCGAATTTTCGAACTACCACGCCATTTCAGGCCTAAATTATAATTAAAATAAATTTATTCATTTTAACTTCGTCGAAAATAAATTTCCCGTCGTTATTATTTAAATAATTCATTTTAAATATTTAAAATCCACTAAAATAGCCAATTTAAAAAATTTTAATTGGCCAAGAATTTTCGGGTTGTTACAATCTCCCCCACTTAAAACTTTTCGTCCCCGAAAAGGAACGAAGCCGAAAGTTGTTTCACAAACCAACTCAACTTTCATTATTTTCTTTACGTCTTAAGTTCTTCAACTTTTCAGTTTCTAAGAACTTTTTAAATTTTTCAAAAATTTGGGTAACACCCTAAATTTTCGAAAAATTTCGCCATAACCTCCTCTACACCGGGAGCACCGGGAAAATCCCGAAATTGCCGTACATGCCCTATGATTTAAAAAAGAAAAAGAAAAAGCCAATCGGCTCATAAAATCAGCATCACCCAAACAAAACAGTAAATTATGATAAACATGTACCTATTTGTCGGGCAAACAATTTTATTCTCTGCTCTAGCCTCCTTGCAATGACCTGTTCAATGTAAGTACATGTATATGCATACATTTGCAACCAATTTTCAATACAGTTTACTATTTGGTTCAATTTGTATACAATTTGGCCTAATTGGTTCCTTCAATTCAAATGTTGATTTTATTTGTTAACTAATAATCAAACAACACAACCAACAATCAATTAATTGATTAAAATTTTCAAATATATAACTTTGTATATTTTAAATCATATTTTCTAAAACCAGATTATATATATAATCACAAATACGTTATTTATAAACAAATAACTCTCGACTCATTCTAGGGCATTTCTAACCCCATCTCATACGAGTCACTCATTCTAGAATGCTACTGATTCTATCTCTAATGAGGATTCTTTTATAGGACATTACTAATCCTACCTCTGATGAGTCTTTTGTTCAGTTCTAATGAGTTGTACCCCAAAGATTTGAGTTAACCAAAGCTCTGATACCAGCTGTAACGATACCGCGAAATCCGGTAGGCTTTACAACCATCCCTTCATCCTCCAGTACAGTAGGTAAAACCTACCGTGGCTCACACTGGTCCCCCAGCCCCTTGTTTTACGGCGACCCTCTCGAGTCTCGCGGCTACTGCCGAACCAACCCTCTAAACCTGGACATGTAGGGGTAAGAGTCTCCCGTTCGCCACTAAACCGCGAAGCGAGAATCCCCTATCATGCGTACCCGGCCTACTCAGGGCCAACAACAAGAACTGGTGAATTTACCCCGGCGAACGCGACTCCCCCTCCTCTGAGAAATCGAACGAACAGTGAGTCTTTTTACTATTTTTTTATGTATTGTTTTTAAAGATCCGATTTTTACCACTTCAAAGATCCGATTTTTACCACTTCCAAGATCCGATTTTTACCACTTTAAAGCTAGGAATTTCTAAAAACTGATTTGATCTAGTTCTAAAAAGCATAGATTTTTTAAATACGAAGAGCATAGATTTTTAGACTAGAAAAGTTGAGATTTTTAAACTAGAAAGTTAGGGTTCTTATCATATGAAAGCAAAGAAAAAACTTGATTTTTTATCATATGAAAGAGAAGTAAAAACTTGATTTTTTTTATCATATGAAAGAGAAGTAAAAATTTGATTTTTATCATATGAAAACGAAGTATAGGAAAATATGATTTCTAAGTTATGAAAAATATATTTTTAGTTATGAAAGAAAATATAATTTTTCCATACATGAATAGCGAATAAAGAAATGATTTTCATGTTAGAAGAATGAGATCTTCTATGTTATAAAAATATGATTTTTAAGCGATATATAAAAATATAATCTTTATATAGAAAGTAGTGTTATAACAATATAATTTTTATATATGTAGTGGGTACGGACAATGAAATTGACAAAGGGCGAGTACGATGAAGATTTCTACATATGAAGAGTCGCGGTGTATTGGTTTAGCTAGTCGGTGAGAACTCCTCACCTTTTTATTTATTTTCTAGTTGAAATATATACTAGGATGCAGACGGTGCTTAATAGCACCCGACACCCATCGTCCACAGACCATGGATGACTTGTTTGTTTGATTGCTGTGTTGTGAAATTTGATTGTGTGATGTGAAAAGAAATAAAATATTTTATAGTTAAAAATATAATTTTTAACGTGTATATAAAATAAATATTTATAAACAAATCGGACGATTTGTATATATACACTGATTTGACTGATATTGATTGGGACGATAAATTTTACACATCGCTCAGCTGCACAAATAAAAATTTGTGTTTGTTGATTTGAAACCCCACACGGGTATTGGGATGATATTTGACATACACTAATCCTGATTGTTTAGTTGTATGTCAATCGATGGGTTGACAGACTCTTTAAGCGTTAATTATTTATATTTAATGCTTATGCAGTTGTGTGGTGCACTCTAGATGATGGTTGATGATTTATCGTTGCTGTTATATACATGTGTTGTAGGGAATCCATATAATAAACGTTATATGGTAATTGATTGGGCCTCATTCCAATTTGGAAAATAAGAAATAAATATCCATGTGTTGAATAGAAATATATATTCATGTGTTGAATAGAAAATATATATTCATGTGTTGAATAAAAATATAAATTCATGTGTTGAATAAAAATATATTCATGGGTTGAATAGAATAAACATTCATGTGTTGAATAAAAGCCGTGTTGATTAGATATGCGCCATTTTTACGCGAACGATATTTATATCGATTATATTTGCTTTTATAATGATTATTGAAAACGAAGTGATTTCAAAATATAACGTGTTGAAAATATTATCATTTGTATATCGATGAAGTGGAATATTCAATTTTGATTAGAAATTGAATATGAAGTTGAAATCGTTTTGAAAACGAATTTAAAACGAGTTATAAAATACGTTTTGAAAGTAAATCGATGAAATATATATATTATATATATATATAATGGCCTGAGTAGAATGCACCGTGCCGCGGCAGTTCGCGAATTTCGACCATTGACTTCGAATGGATATTACGGGAGATCCGACCATCGGATTCTCCTAAAACCGGAACCGTTGGGTTCGTATCGAAAAGAGATTTCTAACGAATATTAGAAATTAGAAATCTAATGGTTGGATTTGGAATTATGTCCAAATCAAAATTGGAAAAGGTCGTTGTAAGTGCAGTTCGATGGCCGTTGATGGAAATCGACTGTACGGTCCTTGATAAAATTATTAAAAATATCAATAATTAGTGTATAATCGTAAGAAATAATTTGTGAAGAATTGGGATGAAAATTTCCATAGTTGAAAAGATAAAAATAGATTTTTATCGAAATGAACTGGTTTTGAACTAGAATAATAATTTATTTATTTTTAAATAAATAAAGTGGATTTGAAATGGTTTTAAAAGTAACCAGAATTTCCAATAATTGAATTGGAATGGATTTGAATCGAAATTGTCTTTGGAATATTTCGATGTTGGATTTCGTGATTATACAGATATTGTTATGGAGATTTGAAAGATATATTTATACCGTTATTTCCAATACGATATTTGTTGGTCGTAGAATTTGATATTGAATATAAGCCGTTATATTTTCTATTCAGAGCCTTGTATTTAATATCAAATGAGATTTGGGTTTGTAGTGAATGGTGTCTTCATTAACACTGTTCTTAAACCCAGTTGAAAAAAAAATTAAATCTTTTTATTTGGATTTAATGAAGTATACCAATTGAATAATATTTGATTGGAATTGAATAGAATGTGATCTTGGGTTTATCGTGAACCATGTTTTAAATGACATTGGTTCTTTAACCCAGTTAAAGACAGGATGTGATTTCCCAAGTTAAATAATCATTGATAGTGAGTATTGGGAAGATTAAAACCCAGTGGAGTTTTAATGAATCTTTAATTAGATTGGAATGATCGAGAAGGGAGTATCACCAGTTTTGCTCCAGGCGATAGTTAAATCTTTAATTAGATTTGAACGTGAAATGGTAATTGAATATACCGATAACATCGTGGTGTTAGATATGAAGTATGACCATTTTCACTTCATGGGATGAATAGGTTGGGATTGGGAAATAAAACAAATGATTACTGCGGTGTGGTTCGCTAATCCTGACTAATTTGAATTGATATTCAAAGGAAATTAAAGAATAAATTTAAAGAATTATCTTTGATAAAATTAATGGGAACCTTTCCCAAAGTGTAAGAAAATTTGAATAAAAGAATATTCTGAATTGGAATGAGGCGTATGTTGTGTTTGTGTAACACTTGTTTATTATATACGCGAGTTATTCAGAAAGACCGGGTTTATCCCATTCTGAATAACTGATTCGACGTGGTGTCGAGTATGAAGACGGTGGTCGAAGACCGGAGGTCTTCGCATCGTTTGGGTGATTACTGATGATCTGGATTGGGCTGTACACCCAAGAGGAGGGAATCAGTTGGTGATCGTCCGGACGTACTTGGAGATCGATGGATACGCGAGGTACAAGGTGCCTCTGGTTTTGTTCAGACCCAGAACGAACTTTTAAATAGACTGTTTGTCTGACATTGGATTTTATTCTGTATGATTGATTTCTATTAAATATATATTTTTTTGGCGGCGGAGAATTTATTCTCTTGCTTAACGCCCTTCTCTGAGACGTACGAGCTAAGGGTTATATATTGATGGATATCAATCGCATGGAGTGAATTGCCTGTGTGGCATGTCTAAGTGGCAATTGATCAAGGCTTCTGTTGAAAAGCAAAGTCTTGTGGTTGATGATCAAAACACGGCCTGTGTGGCATAGATTTGTGTAGCGTTGATTCGCGAGCCTCACACCCCGGTTGTGAACCAAAAACGGGAGAGGACCTCAGGGAGGGCATGCGTTTCCTTCTAGCTAGGGTGGTGTCAGTGACCTACCAGCCCTGACATTTATATTATTTTCACCATTCTGGTTGTTGCTGTTGCGAGGCGCCTCGGATATATCGGTGACTGTGTGGAGCCGATGGAGTCATTTGGCTCATTGACGCCCCAAAGGGTGGGGAAACGCAGTGTTCAGGCATTTTAATCCACATCGGCGGACCGGCCCTGTCACTCCAAGGGTCACTCGAGCTCTGATCCTGAGACACAGGCTAGAGCGTCTCGAATCGGTAGAGGACTATCTTTTGCCTCAGTTCACAGATGGAAATCCAACTTCCAATACGTGACTTTGTGGTTTTATTTGTAGAGCCTAGTATGGCGACATTGTGGTATGGGGGCACTTATGCCGTCTATGATTGATGCTTATGATTGAAATTGTTTTATACATTATGCACTTATAATAGTATCAAATGATTTGTTTTTAGCGTATCAAGCATTCTTTGGCTATTATAAGGTAAAAACCCTATCCTGTGGCTTGCGTTGCATTGTGTGATTGGACTTGGGTCTTATAATAGCTTCATTTTTCTTCATTTAGCATTGCGTTGTTGGTTTATGCACTGGTATTCTTAGGAGGAAACCCGTTCCGTGTTATACGACGTGGTCCCTTGATATATCTGATTTAAAGTAAAGTTTTAAATAACTGTTTTTGTTCTCACACCAGTCACATAACTGACCTAGAGTTTATTGTTTTACCCTAAACTCTGGGTGCCCTTATTTTGACACGGGCAGCTAGTAGTTTTGGTTTTGCAGATTTATATTCACAGGATCCTGATTTACAGCTGGAATGATATCCGGAAAGCTCTGTATCCGTATATCTCCTTCAGTTGTGCTTTGTATTATTTTCCGCTGCTATGTAATTTATTGTAATCTCTGATATTTGTCGAATGTATTTTATTTGTTTATACTCTGTATATTCTTGTATTCTGATTGAATCGTTGTCATATACAATGAAATGTTCTTCTGTTTGCATTCCGATGTGGCTTGTTCTCAAAGCAATCCGGGCTTTCCTTACCGGGGAGTTCGGGTCGTTTCAATTTTGATATTAGATTTCCTGATTATACGGATATTCTGGAGGAATTTGGAAGATATATATCGTTATTCCCAATATGATATTTGTTGATTTCAGAATTTGATATTGAATATAAGCCGATATATTAAACCCAGTTGAGAAAAGGTATAAATCTTTTCATTAAGATTTAATGAAGTTTACCAATTAATTAACATTTAATTGGAATTAAATTGAAATTGTATTTTGGGTTTATCGTGAACGGTATTTTAAGTAACACTTGTTCTTTAACCCATTTAACAATGGAATGAGATTTTGGGTTTGTCGTGAATGGTATCTTCAAAAATACTGTTCTTAAACCCGGTGAAGTTAAGAAAATTAAAAACTAATTGGAGATTAGCTAAGTTGAATGGTTTTCTGGGTATTGTTCTGATGTTGGTTTCGGCCTTCGGGATTAATACTTAGGGAATTATTCTCTTACTAATTTATGGTTAGAGACCAATGGGATGGGGTCTTCAGTAACACTGTTCTGAAACCCCACGTGAAAAGAATAAATCTTTTAATTCAGATGTAGAGAAGAATTACCAATTAATTAACATTTAATTGGATTTGAAATGGAATGCGAATTGGGTTTATTGTGAACTGTGTTTTTAACGACATTCATTCTTTAACCCAATTTACAGTGAAATGGGATTTGGAATTTATAAATCTTTTAATTAAGATTTAGGGGAAATTTCCAAAGAAAAGTTTTCCAATTTAATAAAATAAATTGGAATGGAATTTGATTTTGTAATACACGAAGCGAACTTCTATGGAGGAAGACTGTTACTATATATGGAATTTAAAAGGCTTTGTCGTTATTCCATTTATATTATCGGTTGGATATGGAAGTTCATATCGATTATATAAATTGATCTGTATTCCGTGAAGATTCCATTGTTAATGGAATGTGATTTTGGGTTTATCATGAGCTGTGTTTTAAATGACATTAGTTCTTTAAACCAGTTAAAGATAAGATTTATTTCTTAACTTTGAATAATCATTAAGTAATGATTTTTGGAAATTAAAACTGAATTAGTTTTAATGAATGTTTAAATAGATTGAAAGGTGAATTTGATAACTAAAATGATCAAATTCGAGAAATGATTGAGAATGGAGTACCACCAGTTTTACTCCAGGTGATAGTTAAATCTTTAATTAGATTTGAACATGAAATGGTAATTGAATTTCCCGATAACACTGTGGTGTTAGATATGAAGTATTACCAGTTTTACTTCATTGGATGAATAGGTTGGGATTGGAAAATAAATTAAATGATTACTTCGGTAAGGATCGCTAATCCCGACTAGCTTGGAAAACCTTAATATGGTTTGAAATGATATCCAAAGGAAGATTAAAGAATAAATTTTAAAGAATTTATCTTTGATAAAATTAATGGGAACCTTTCCCAAAGTATAAGAATATTTGAATAAAAGAATATTCTAAATTGGAATGAGGCGTATGTTGTGTTTGTGTAGCACTTGTTTATTATATACGCAAGTAATTCGGAAAGATTGGGTCTATCCCATTTTGAATAACTGATTCGACGATAAGTCAACGATGAAGACGGTGGTTGAAGACCGGAGGTCTTCACATCGTTTGGATGATTACTGATGTCTTGATTGGGCTGTACACCCAAGACGAGGTAATAAGTGGTGATCATCCTGATGTACTTGGAGATCGACCGGATATGCGAGGACCTCTCTCCTATATTGGACGTATGGGACAAGGAATAAGGTGCCTCCGGTTTCGTTTAGACCCAGAATGGACTTGTAAATGGATGTGTGTCAGACATCGGATTTTATTCTTTGTGATTGATAGACATCGGTCGCATAGCGTGAATTGCATATGTGGCATGCTAAGATGCAAATGATCAGGGCTTCTGTTGAAAAGTAGAGTCTTGTGGTTGATGATCAAAGCACAGCTTTAATATAGCATGGCTTTGTGTATAGCATTAATTCGCGAGCCTCACACCTCAGTGTGAACCAAAATAGGAGAGGACCTCAGGGAGGACATGCGTTTCTTTCTAGCTAGGAGTGGTGTCAGGGTTTTGCAAGCCCTGGCGCTTTACTTATATGGATGATGGAAAGCGAGGCGCCTCGGTTATATCGGTCACTACGGGGCCGATGGATTGTTTGGTCGGGATATGACCAGTTTACGCCCCCACAGGGGGGGTTGTTCAGGCATTTTAATCCACTTCGTGTGGACCGGCCCTGATTATCTAAGGCTTGTCTGCACGCTTGTCTGAGGATCGGGTTAGAGAGTCTCGAAGCGGTAAGGACGATCCCTTGCCTTGGTTCACAGATGGAAATCCAACTTCCAATATGACATTTTTCGGTTTTGATTGCAGAGCCTAGTATGGAGACATAGTGGGATGGGGCACTCATGTCGTCTATGATTGATACATTTATATTTGAAATTGTTTTGACATGATACACTTATAGTGATAATAAAATATGAAATTTCACGTACCAAGCATTTTTTGGCTATTATAAGGTAAAAACTCTATCCTCCGGCTTGCGTTGCATTGTGTGATGGGACCTGAGTCTCATGATAGCTTCATTATTCTTTATTTAGCATTGCACTGTTTGTTTTATGTACTGTTATTCTTGGGAAGAAACCCATCCCGTGTTATACGGCGTGGTCCCTTGATTTACCTTACTTTAAAAAAAAGATAATAACTGTTTTAGTTCTCACACCAGTCACATGACTGACCTAGAGTTTATTGTTTTAACCTAAACTATGGGTGCCCTTATTTTCCACACGAGTAGCTAGTAGTTTTGGTTTTGCAGATTTATATTCACTGGATCTTGGTTTACAGTTGGAATGATATTCGGAAAACTTTGTATCCGTGTATCTCTATCAGTTGTGTTTTGTATTATTTTCTACTACATTGTAATTTGTAAATCTCTGATATTTATCAAATGTATATTATTTATTCATACTCTGTATATTCTTATACTCTAATGTGAACTGTTGTAATAAGCAATGAAATGTTCTTCTGTTTGTGTTCTGATTTGTGGTGTTCTCAACTCAATCTGGGCTTTCCTTTACGGGGAAGTTCGGGTCTTTACATTGAAACTCACTTTGAAAAGTTACTATTCATTTTAAATTAAAATTTCGGCTAGCCATAAGTTTATTAAAAATACATCAAAATCATTTGTTATAATTACGAATATTCATTGATATTTCGATACAAATGCATCCATCCAAAATCGGACATCGAAATCAAACTATGGTTTTTCACTGAATATTATATTAATTAAATATTCTTATTTATTCTGAACTGGAATAATATTCAATCAAACATCATATAAATTCACACACAGGAATTTCTTGAATCCAAAAATAGTTGTAAACAACTAATAAACAACCAAATAACATTCATTGTGCACCTATGTTTGCATTAGCTTCAAATAAACACTTGACGCCTATTTCAATCTGTCAATCAAACGATCAACGTACAAACTATATACTAGGGAGATGTGTAAATCAAATATCATCCCGAGACCCATGTGGAGGTTTCAACCAACAATCAATCAATTTAGACTATTACCAATTTATGAATTTAATCATATCCAATTCAATTCAAATTATTTTTCAAACTAACCAATTTCACTAAAACGAATGAAAATAAATTCACCGTTCAAATTATAAATGGATATTTAATCCAATTTCAACTACCCTAAATATATTAACATTATTTTAATCATGTTAAACAACTCAAAATCATAATAACAACATAATACAACAAATTAACAATTCATCCATCGGGTTTGCAAACAACAGTAATGTGAGCTATTATATATTGTATAACTTTTTGGGATAAATAATTAATTTAAAACTACAGTATTCACTGCTTAAAATCACTAACTGTCAAATATTTCTATGTCGCATTAGCTACATAATTAGCTATTTTCTAACTTGCAATTCACTTAACATCTTCATATTAACTTCTATCGTTAAACGGTTAACTATTTTATTTTTCAAACTTACTTTAAACTACACATATACACTAATTTGAATGAGAAGCTCTCACCTCGAATAACATTGCACTGCAATGTCAGACCTTCACGTACTTGCTACGGCTTAAAAAGTCTCGCCTTTTCTACCCGGAATAGCTCCAAACTTCTTGGCGACGCTTGTATACACGCTAGCTAGTGTTTGAAGCAAGAAAGCAATGATTTTTAGCGAATTGGAGGCTTGTGGGACTCGTGGTTTTACTTTCCAGCGAAGGGGGAGGCTGTTGCAAGGTCCACAGGGTGCCATGTGGCTAGTGGAAGGTCCACTAGAGAGTAGCTAAAGGTAGTAGTAGGGGTGCAAACACTTAAAGGAGCAAACTTTCATGTATATGAGGTGATTAGAAGAATTTAAGGAGGAGGAAAGGGGGAGGGGAGGCATGCGCCTGTTGACGTAGCATCGGAGTTCTAGCGTAGGGCCCACTAGGCGGTGGGTGGAGGAGCAAGAGGAGAGGGAGATTCCATTTTTTATTCTTCTTTAAGCTTTTAATTTGTTTTTTGTAAATGGAAGAAAGCGTTAGGATAATTAAACATAAATTATGTCATGTAAGCACCAATCATGGAGAGAATGCCAAGTGGAGGGGAGAGAAGCTTCTTTGACCAATTCTGATTGGGTATGCACTATTCACGTGTTGACTTATTTTGAAGGCCGTGTATCAATTACAACGTGAAAATTTTGTTCTAATCTTATGGCAACACGTTAACTCCATAAATCATGAAATTTGAAATCTCTCTACGTTATGGAATTACGGCCCAACTGGAAAAACGTTGAATTTAGAGACCGTAGGAAAAATGGCCTTATTTCTAGCTAAAATTGAATTCAAATCAAATTTTCAACATACATTTACATGTCATTCGTCTACATACGAACTCCTTTGGACTTGAAATTTTAAATCCTGGCATGATTCGACATTCCGGATCCAATGGAAGTGTTTTTGTCAGATTCCGAGACTATCTCCTAATGTTCCTTTTATATGCGATCGATATAGCTTTAAAATATCGATATTCACAATATAAGTTTATAAATTGATTAATAAAACTACCAACCTTGTCTTAAGTCAAATAAAACATTAAAACTAATTTAGAAAATTGTTCTCAAATTTTATCGAGCCAAAATCAACATTTTCTATTTCAAAATTCCTTAAAATAAATTAAATTAAAATTTTAAATTGGTTCCAAAATAAGGGTTGTTAAATTCTTCTTAATGAAAATTATGTATTTTTTCCTTTGGTTGAAGAAAGTCAAAATTATTTTGTTTATCATCCTCATCTTGTCAAAATGTTTTATGCAAATTTCAATGGAATATTTTATCAAGAAAATGAAGCATAAGTTTGGAATAGCATTACGAGATCATAAATTATTTTGAGTTGTGTACTTTTTGGAAATATTCTTGGTTATATATCCATTGTAATGGATCTCTTTGCTTTTAAATAAATGAATACGATAAAGAGACTTTCCTTCGTATTTTCGAAGGGATGATGACTTCAAATTTAAAAATCAAAATTTCCATTCAAATGCGAAAATTGTAAATTTACTTTTGCAACAAACTATGACTCCATGATTGGGAAATTTAAATAACCCGACTCCAAAATTTGTAAATGTCTTTTCACCTTTTAAAGCCATTATGACATACATTGAGCACAAGTTATTCTTTTCGAATTTTATCTCAAGAATCATTCTATCCATAAAAACACTTACTATCATGATATTTATCTTACACAAATTTTACCTACTTTGGTTGCTGATTTCAAAGAAGATAAATTTATTCCTAGAAAATTTTTCAATCAAACCAATATTTGTCTTATGCAAATTCCGTTGAATTTTAGGCCTTATGAGACTATTGCCAATAGGAACAAATGCTCTTCCACAAGGAAGAATTGGAAGAAGAGAAGAAAGAAGGAGAAGATATGGAAATTAAAGAAGAAGATAAAGAGGAAGAGAAAGAGAAAGAAGCTTCGCTGGAGAGCATTGACCTTCCGACTCATCCAACAAACAAGGATCTTATTATGAACTTAAAGAAGATCATTATAAATTAAAAGATTCTTAAGGGACTCATGAGTAAGAAATTGATAGAATTTCACGCAAAATGGACAATTTTTTTAGAAAGATTGGTCGGAAACTTGGATTATCATCATTAGTATCCTCTACCTGGCTCATTATATGTTAAGAACATTGTATTAGCCTTTTCATTTTAGTTTATTGTTAAGCATAATATTACTTAAAGTTTTAATATTTTTGTAATCAATGTTAAGTATGATTTTCTTTGTTAATTTACTATAAACACTACTAGGAAACCTATTGATAACTAACTTAGAACTCCAAAGCAGCTCAATTTATAAAATTATACAAGGTAGGTCAACATAAATAAGCCCTCTATGTCGACATATAGCAGGTGATTTCTAAAAAAAAATTCAAAAATCAAATAACCAAACTTTTGTCTTTTCATTTTGAACGACTTACTAAACCTATAGTACCCCTTTAGACCCAAAAAATGAAATAAAACTTTATCATTTTCTTCTCTTTGTTGCTTTCAACCTCAAATTAAAGTAACGGATACTCACATCCATAGTTTAACCAAAAATCTCGAACAAACATTTTAATCCTTCGGTAACATACTCTCTTTATTCTTCGAAATTAGAGGCATTTGCACTTAAATCAAGTGTAGAGGATCAAAGAAGAAGAGTGACACTATGTGTGTTTCAGTAGATGGTATGTTCTCTTATCGAAGATGAACCAAGAATTAATCCCAAGTGCGTTATATCCAAAGGAAATGATGAATGGGATGCCATAAGGGAAGATCCTTTCTTTGGTTAGGACAGCTGGGTTGAAGTGCCTCATAATATTTAAATTATTTTGTTTAAACAAAACTAGTTTGGTTTGAAATAATTGTTTAAAACTTATAGTTAGATTGAACTACTCAGGATTTGGTTGATTTGGTTGTTTGAACATATAATTGGTTTGATACACACACACACACACACACACATATATATATATATATATTCTCATTGTATTGAAATGATTATTTCAAAACCATATGCTTTAATTTCTATATGATGCTTTAAGTTGTTTCTTTGCATATTTTAATTAGTATTCGAGTTAGTATTATAGTCTATCAATATTCAAGTCAAGAATAGAGTTGAGTTAATAATTGAGTTAAATCAAGTCAGTATTTAAGTAAATTAATGTTTGAGTCAAATGGTAGTTTTGGAGAATAATAGTTTTTCATTAGTGATGAAAGGAGAGAATTATCAAATATGCACAGATTAAGGGGGAATTTTGGCATTCAAGGGAACTAAGATTTATGGAATTGTTGTCATCGTCAAAAAGAGGGAGATTGTTAGTACAACGGATGGTAGTTTTGATGATAACAACCTGAGGTATTGTTATATAATGATGCAAAATATATTTACATATGAACTAGAGATTACCCAAAAAAATATTTTATATAGTATAGACTATTAGACAAGTGTTGAAATGAGAACTGTACAGTATCAAGATACAAGATCCAGATTGATGGTGATATAAAGATTTAAGAGTCAAAGAATGACGACTCATGAGTATTGAAGAGTTCAAGAATTTTTTATTCCATCTAGATTGATGGTGATATGAAGAGTAATTACTACTATTTCATCTTGAAGTCTATCTTCATTCCATCCGAGATAGTGATTTTGTGAATTACATTCGGGTTCTGACTAGAATGAATGTTTGCTGGTGTGGTACTTCCCTTTCTATAATTAGTTAAGTGAGTATGTAAGTATGTATGTAATTTTTGAGTATGTGATCTCCTTGTGTGGAGTTATTGTGATTGCCTTGGAAACATATTATTTTTTGTTTTCCTTTAGGTCTTCTTAGAAAACTAGTTATGTAATTTTACACCCAGCGTGGTGTTTATGCAGCGGTCAGTCCACTTTAAAAATCGTTCAAGTTTCCAGTCCACTCTTAAAACCACGTAGTTGGTTGGCGATATGTTTATCTTCTTTCTTTATTGTATTTATTATTTGTTATAATAAAAAGTGTTACTTGCAAAAAAAGAGTTCAAGAACTTAAAATGATCCAGATATAATATTGTGTCTTAGATTAAACGTTAAAATTTTAGTTGCACTCACCTGATCTTTCTCTGTCTATTGTAAAAAAAATCAATGTATTCCCATTTTTAATATTTTCAAAATGGTTTTCTTAAAGTATTTTCAAAAAAAGTTCAAAATTTTTACTTTAAAATACTTTTATATAATATTTTGATTTCAAAATTTTTGGTTTTTACACTTGTCTTTGATTTTCATATTATACTTGATTTTGATATTTATACTTTGGTTTTACATTTATACTTTGCTTTTATATTATTATCTAAACATTATATTTTGATTTTAAATTATATTTTATACCTTGGTTTTAATTATACTTTAGGTTTTGATTTTAGCCGCTTAATAATTCTGATTTGATATTATAGTTTGATACTATTTTTTTAATATTTATATTTTTAGTTTAATATATTGACTATATATTGTTTTTGAATATATATTATACTTTAGTTTAAATTTTTTAAAATATTTTTGATAAGTTTTCTTGAGATTTATTATGCTTAAATAGTTTCACAAAGTTTCAAATCATTATATATAGTTTTATATTTTCAAGTCACTTTTGGACACATTATTGGCATCTGAAAAGTCGTTAACTTCAAAATCTTCCCTTATTTCAAGTTTTTATTTCATGTTTTATATTTAGTTTAATTCCTCTCGTGAGTTCCATTTATATACATTTAACTCTATACACATTGTCCAGCTATGATAAAATTGTTACTTTTCACCCTTTTTGGTGATGATAAACAGAGATAAAATATAACAATTTTGATAAGGGGAATGCATAGAGTTAGGCGGAGTCAAATATAAAAGTATTATATTTTACCTTTCAAATATTTATATGGATGTCATCATCAAAAGGGGGAGATTGCTAATACCCTGGGTATTGATTTTGATTCCATTAACCATATGAATATTATATTAATGTGTTAACAAATTGTGTAGTTATTGCAGCTATATTATACAGACATTTCAAAGGAAAAAAGAACTCAATAGAGGAAAACGTTGTTTATTAGAGCAATGGAGGAATAAAACTAATTTGAAATGAAAGCTAAAAGAACATGGATGTTTGAAGTGATGGCTATTGGTTGAGTCTTATAATTTCTAGTCAAAGGCCCTATGATAAATATACTTGAAGATTATCAACCATTAACCTTAATCGAATTACAAAAATAATAAAGGTGCTAATGAAATCTGCAACACTTATTGGTGTTGCCGATTCCCTTGGGAAAACATAAATATGTCAATGTCTAGGTTTAAATATGTCGACAAATGTGCCATTGGTTAGTATTTCAAAATTAAAATCAAGGGAATTTTCTGCTATTTCTTCAACAAAAGACATGTCTCTTCAACATATATATAAATACTTTGAAAAAAAACGAATTTTCCCATCATTTATCACTTCTTTTTCATACTATTTCTCTTCCATTATTTTCTAGAAAAACTCCATTGAATCCTTTTTCATTATCTTTGCAAAAAGATAAATTTTCACTCCAATTATTTAAACTACATAATATCAGAGAGATTGTACCAGAATTCGTATCATACTTTATGTGGAAACCCCAAACCCCCGTTCCATGGAAGCAAGGATAATCATTGGAATATAACACATTAATCACATCAACAGATTATAGGTAATAGCATAAATATGAAAATAGAATAATTCACATCAATATGACAGCGGAAACATAAAATGTAATAAACATCAGAGTGGCACAGTTATAGGATACAACTGAGTGCGTAAACGAAATGATCAGTCTACATCGAGATCAACAGTACATATACATCAGATAGTACATGATAGAAAAAATCAGTCTACATCGCGATCAGCGGAAAATATACATAAGATAATACAGGCGGCAATTTCAATAGTCCAAAATACAGATAAAAGCCAATCTTTGCCATCAGCCAAAAGTGCACTCCAAGCTATAGTGCTAAGCCAAAATAAATCCTGCAACCTGTTACTTGGCTGCCCATGTAAAAATAAGGGCACCCAATTGTGCAAGTGAAAATAAACTACGAGTCAGTCATAGGACTGGTATGAGAAATCTTACTTAACTTATTTAATAATAAGGCTAATCACAGAACCAAGCCGCTAACGCGGAACGGGTTTACTCCATTGGATTGCCAGTGCATAGAACAAGTAAATCATTTAAACAACGCAATGCTTTTTATAAAAATGAAGCCATTATAAGACTCAGGTCCCATCATACAATGCAACACGAGCCGGAGGATATATTTTTACCTTATAATGGCCAAAATATGCCTAATACGTATAAAGCAAAATCATTTGATATTATCACTAGTGCATATATGTTTCAAACACAATTTCAATCATAATGTATCTGTAACACCCAGTATTTTCTGAGAATATTAAAATAACAAATTAAAGAATAATTTATTTGAAAAAGAGGAATGAGAAAAGAATGATATTTAGCAATGTTCTAAGGTTTGTAAGCAAAAGACTTAGTAGCTCATTTGGTTAGAACATATGACTTGCATACAAGAGGTATAGAGTTCGATCCCCGCCAGCGCCATATTTTTGTTTTAGGGGAATGGCTAAAAAGTGGCTTAGTGTGAATGCAGTTCAAAAAGTGGTTGTGACGACCCCAAACCCCGTACGACGGTGGCGAGGGTAATCTTTGGAATATAACACATAAACAGATAATAGCAGAATAGAAATAAATAAATACACCAGATAATGTACAATAGAATACACTGGATAAACATAATCAGAGTTACACAATATACAGGATCATACTTTGTACAAAATACAGTTCAGCTATACATAAATGTCTACAGCGGAAAACAAACATAATATGTACAATAGGAGCTGAACAGCACAAAAAGAGATAAATGATAAAATCCATCTTCAGCTCCAGCAATCCATAAAGAGCCTGCTAAAAACTGAATACAAGGCTGCCCGTGTAGAAAAAGGGGCACCCGAGTTTGCAAGTGAAACAAACTACGAGTCAGTCATGGGACTGGTATGAGAAATCTACTTAAGACATTTTACAATATGGCTAATCACAGGACCACGCCACTTTCGCGGAACGGGTTTACTCCATTGGATTGCCAGTGCTTTAAAACAAGTAAATCTTTTAAACATCACAATGCTTTTTTATAAAAATGAAGCCATTATAAGACTCAGTTCCCATCACACAATGCAACACAAACCGGAGGATAGAGTTTTACCTTATAATGGACAAAATATGCTTGATACGAATAAAAAAAAGCATTTGATATTATTACTAGTGTCTATATGTTTCAAAAACAATTTCCAATCATAAGTATCAATCATAGATGGCATTAATGCCCTATACCACTATGTCGCCATATATAGGTATACAATCTAAACCGCACGATGTCGTATTTGGAAATTGGATTTCCGTCATGAATCAAGGCAAAAGATAGTCCTTACCGAATTCGAGACGCTCTAGCCCGTATCTCAGGATCAGAGCTCGAGTGACCCATATGAGCCACAGGGCCGGTCCACCAATGTGGATTAAAATGCCTGAACACTGCGTTTCCCCGCCCTTTGGGGCAACAGTGAGTCCTATGACTCCATCGGCTCCACATAGTCACCGATATATCCGAGGCGCCTCGCAACAGCAACAACCATACAGGTGAAAATAATATAAATGTCAGGGCTGGTAGGTCACTGACATCACCCTAGCTAGAAAGAAACACATGTCCTCCCTGGATCCTTCTCCCGTTTCTGGTCCATACCAGGGTGTGAGGCTCGCGAATCAGCGTCATACACAAAGCTATGCCACACAGGCCGCGCTTTGATCATCAACCACAAGACTTTGCTTTTCAACAGAAGCCTTGATCACCTGCCACTTAGGCATGCCCCACAGGCAATTCACTCAATGCTACTGATTTCTATTGATATATAACCTCTGAGCTCGTACGTCTCAGAGAAGGGCATTAAGCAGGAGAATAAATTCTCTGCCGCTAAACAGATATATATTTAATAGAGATCAATCAGCACAGAACGAAATCCAATGTCAGACACACAGTCCATTTACAAGTTCGTTCTGGGTCTGAACGAAACCGGAGGCACTCAATACCTCGCATATCCGTACAATCAACAAGTACGTCCGGACGGCTACTACTTCAGCCCCTTCAAGGTAGCTACTCCTATCATGAGCATCAGTAGCACCCCTCCATTCCATGTGAAGATCATCGGTCTTGCATCGTCTTCATATCTTCGACTTTCAATCGTCGATCAATTATTTGAAATGAGAATTAATTCGGCCTTTTCAAATAATTCATGTATATTTAAAATTTCAAATCAATTCATTTCAATGGTTAAATTATTCGACATCAATAATTCTGTTCTTCAATGTAATTTTCACGCCAAACACATTCAACCATCAAATATCACATAAACCGAGCAAATTCAGTTTATTTCCATTCCATATCATTTATAATATTTATCATGATTTATCGCTATTTTTATTTATTTAAAAATAGCCAATTCACTCAAACGACGCTTCAGGTCATAACGCGGCCATGGCGCTATTTTTCTTCAGATTTGATTTACACATATCTGAAAATCTAACCGTTGGATCTTCACAAATTTTATATCATTAGAAAGATCTTTTAAAAACGAATCCAATGGTTTCAATTTTGGGAAAATCCGACAGTCGGATCTCCCGCACTAATCGTTTGAAGTTACGATTTCAAAATACAAACTACAGCGTCGTTATTCGATTTAATTTAATTATATATATATATAATCGATTTTGGCGCTGTTTTTCTTCAGATTTGAATTACACATTGCAGATAATCCAACCGTTGGATTTTCACAAAGTGGATGTCGTTGGAAAGATATTTCCAAAGCGAATCCAACGGTTTCGGCTTCGGGAAAATCCGATGGTTGGATTCCCCGCACTAATCGTTTGAAATCACGGTTTCAAAATACGAATTACAACTTCGTTATTCGATTTAGTTTAATTATATTTATATAAATATATATAAATATAATTCTTTCTTCGATTTCAAAACTATATTCATTTCATGTATTTGATGAAAATGATCTTTTTATCCAACAGATATTTATTTCAACACATCACTATTTTTAACACTTCATATTCACAATAAAAATGTAGATTTTATTGTTCAATCTATATATTCAACACATGAATGTTTTCAACTTCACACACACGATAAAAATATGATTTTTATCGTTCTAGTCCTTTACTCAACACGTGAATATTTTCTATAGTCTATATATATAATAAAAATGTGATTTTTATTGTAAAACAATTTATTTCAAAACACGATTATTTTATATAGTTCATACATAAAGTAAAAATGTTATTTTTATATTTCAAAGAATTTATTCAACACATGAATTTCTATTCAACACATGAATTCCTATTCAACACATGAATTCCTATTCAATACATGGATATAGTTTGATAGTTTATATATATATTAAAAATGTGATTTTTATTGTAAAACAATTTATTTCAAAACACGATTATTTTATATAGTTCATACATAAAGTAAAAATGTTATTTTTATATTTCAAAGAATTTATTCAACACATGAATTTCTATTCAATACATGAATATTATTGAAAATTTTGGCAGCATAACGGCAGGGTAGTTAAAACCGGCACCGTCCCGAGTACGGCTCCTCGCTCTACCTTAAAACCTCGCGGTTTTTGACAATGGGGATTTCATGCATCTAATTCGTACGCAGACGAGCATGTTTATTTTTCTTTTCCACAAACTAATCCTATGTGGTTTCATCCAAAATAATTCTCAACCACAAATAGGTATTTCTCAACCACAATCAATCATTCATGATTTTCAACAAATTTTACATCCACCAGTAATCCAAACAATATCACAACCAATAAATATCGTCCATGGTCTGTGGACGAGGGGAGTGTGTGTATATATATATATGTATATATTCATGTATAAACATATTTCAATTTCATTTCACTTCATTCCAATCATTTCAACGCATATATAATTTTTACAATGCATATATAACTTATATATCGAACATACAACTTATACAACGCTTATACATGAGGTGTACAACGCTTGTACATGTCATACATCGACTATATAATTTATACATCGTTGTTTTCCATATCGTTTATAAATTAGAAATCTCACATTAGGTTCCACTCCACCAAAAATTGTAGAAGGCTCAGAAAAATATCCATTCCCTTCTAAAATGTAGAAGACGTCCTCACGAGTCCACTGTCTCTTGTTTCACTGGATTTCATCAAGAAACGAAAAAGATATGATTTTTACAGTGAAATCATAAACTGTAGCTCTTTAAAGTGCTATAATCAGTTGAAAATTAAAACATCCCTTACCTCTCAATAATCGTTCAAAACTAGGCTTGCATTTATCTTCCAATCAGCTGCACTAGGAGGATCGGCCAATGCCACGTCGAAGAGGGAGGAGTCGCGCACCCATGCATGGTGGTGGGGTCCAGTTCGATGCACCAGGGTAGCGGCGGCGGCGGTTTGAAGTTCGGGACTTCCCGAGCTCGATTCAAACGGTACGGGCCACAAAAAATCCAATCTTTATATGGATGTGAAGATCGTGAGGAGTACTACAAAATTCTCCAAAGAGCCATGCATTTTTTATTGAGTGGATTTGAAGTAAAAGAGGAGGGAAGGAAGAAGAAGTAGCCGTTGTTAATCGCGATCAGGGAGAGAGAAAACTATTTGGGCCAATGAGATTTTTTTATACTTATATATTTTAAAAATCCAAAAATACCCCTTATCTTATACGAACTCCAATCCAAACCCAATGACTGTCGTCCCTAGCTAAATACCCCCATTCCGAACACAATGGAATATGTTTCGTAGGCCCATTTGACTGTTTCAGCCAGTTTCTCTTCAAATTAAAATATAAAACATTCAATAATTGATTTGAACGTACATTTCAATTTGCTGGGGCCACATACTGATTCTAAAAATTCCCGAAAAATAAATCTAGCTATGTTTTGACGATACGGTCCCAACAAAACAAGTTTCGTCGAATTCTGGGACTGTTTGAAAAAATGGTCATTTTCTGGTCGATCCAATTTAATTGTAATTGACCAAACACATATTTTTTTGCCACGCTCACATATTAACTTCAAAAATTATGGAATTTGGAACCTAGCAATAATTTGACATCCCGGATCCAAAAAAACTGGCTTCGTCCAATTCCGAGGTCGTTTGCAAAATTTCTATTTTCAAGGGCAATATATTCTCTATAGCGACCTTTCTGAAAATTCATTTGGTCATAACTTTTGATTCCCGCTATGAAACTTCGATTTTTCAGATTCATTAGAAAGATATTCATAAACAGATTTAAATGTTTTTGGTTTCACTAAAATCCGTTTTATTTTGCACCCGGTACAGTCAGTCAAAGTTTGAATTCCAATTTTGAAACTGCTGCGCCTTTTCAGGCCTTGTTTATAATTAAAAATAATTATATTTATTTTCAAACATCGATTCAAACAAACTTTTCGTCATTATTATTTAAAATAATTTATTTTAAATATTTAAAATCCGCTAAAATAGCCAAATTAAAAATTTTAAATTGGCTCAGATTTTCCGGGTTGTTACAGTGATTTAGTGTGAAAATGGTTAATTATGAAGAAGTTATTAAGCCATGAAGTTTGTATGCATATAAGAGAAATATATATAGATATATATATATAAATTAAATAAATAAATATTCGAAAAAAAGTTCAAAACAGTGAATCGGGAGGGGGAATAGCCGAACCGCACCATTTTTGGAGTCGACCCGAGCCACGCTGGGTCGACAAGAGGTCAATTCAGGGTGTTTGGCTGCCAACCCGTGGCCCGATTCTCCCTAAGGTCTGATATGACATCTGAGTGGTCCAAATCATCTCTAGGGTTAATCCTAAGGCCTAAATAACTTCCTACACCTATATATACACCCTAAGACCTAACACTAATTTATAAATATTATCTATGACATGTAAATATGGACTTAACCGGAATAAGATAAGACATGTAAATTATGACATGTAAGTATGGACTTAACCATAACATGTGTAAGACATGGACATTTAAATTAAAATGGTTAAGTGGGAGAAAAACCTAGTGGGGACCAAGCATAGGTGGGAGGCTTGTGTCGGATGGGGGACCCGTTTCAACCAGTAACCCGTTTGAGTATCTAATTGGGCCCGGTACTAGGCCGGGGTTGGGGCACGCTTACTGGACTTGAATGTAAGAGGTCAAAACATGAATAGCAGTGGCAACGCGAGTCCAACGGGTTCATGTGCGTGCATGGGTCTGGGCTGGAAGGTAAGACGTTGTTGCATCATGTAGGTATGGCCGTGCATTTTATGTTGGTATCGGGGTTGCCACTTTGGGGAGTGATACACCCCACTGTAGGGCCAGCACGGGTGCCTACGGGGTTTAGGGAGCCGATCGAATGGGTAGGGTAAGGGTACCTTAGAGGTGGTAGGAGCAAGCCGGCACCTACGATAGCAGCTAGGTACAAGTAACTATCAAGTTTGTCATGTGGGTACAGTTAGTGGGAAGGGATCAACCTTTAGTAAATAGATACTAGTAGATGTGCGGTGTAATTAAGTAAAGCAAAAGTGCGGTGTAACGAAATACATGTTGGTTGAGTTGGGTAGTCCTTTGGGTGCTAGTCTGATGTTGATTTCGGTCTTCGGGGTTAGTTAGAGGGTTGTTCGCTTAGTCAAAGTGTAGGATTGTCTTAGTACTTAGGAACGGAATCATCTTGTCCATCCTTTTTATCTACCTTATCTATGTTACAGCCATATCATGATGCCTATTTATGTCTTGATCATTTACCTTACCTATTATTTGTTAAAATTACTGGACTCACCAGACTTTATGTCTGACCCGTATTATTTCCACCTCTTTTCTATCCTTTCCCCCCTCAGGTTTGCAAGGAGGGAATACTACAGCTTAGTGCCAATTTATTTCAGTTGCTTGAAGAGAGTAGATGTATCGCTTTGGACTCTCTCATCTTTATGGCTTTGCTTATGCTCAGTGGGGATTTATGCATTTATGTTATTTAAGTATTTGCCTCTTTATGCACTTTGAAGTTTTTGTAAAAGACAATTGATCCTGTTGTAATGGTTTTTGGAGACTACTTATGTAAGCTTGTTTTGAAGTTATGATGCTATGAAATAAGTTTTATCTTCCGCTGTGTTTTATTTATTTATTCTTGTAATTTATCTATTCTATACTACTATAATGCTTCATGACATTAATGCAATCCCTTTATGACTGACATTAATGGCAATGGGGTGTTACAGTATCAATCATAGACGGCATAGTACCCCATCCTACTATGTCGCCATATAGGTTTACAATCAAATCCGTAATGTTGTATTGGAAATTGGATTCCATCATGAGTCGAGGCAAGGGATGGCTCCTTACCGATTCGAGACACTCTAGCAAATGCCTCAGGATTACACATCGCGGGGAAACCCTTGGATCTTCAGGGTCGGTCCACACATACTTTAGTGGATTGGTTAATCTTGAACACACGTTTCCCGGTCCTATCAGACCTATCCATCGGCCCCGTAGTGACCGATATATCCGAGGCGCCTCACTATCCATCATCTGCATAGGTAAAAAATATAAATGTTTGGGCTCCATACCATGACACCACCCATAGCTAAAAACAAACATCATGCACTCCTTGCAGTCACGATCCCTTTTGACTCATACCGAGGTGTGAGGCTCGCGGATTAACGCTATACACAAAGCTGCACTATTTAAAGTTGTTCTTTAATCATCAACCACAAGGCTCTGCTTTTCAACAAAAGCCTTGATCCTTTGCATCTCAGCATGCCACACTGACAATCCACGCCATGCGATTGATGTCTGTCGATATATAACCTCTAAGCACGTACATCTTAGAGAAGGGTGTTAAGCAAGAGAATAAATTCTCCGCCACCAAACAGATATATATTTAATATAGATCAATCAACAAAGAATGAAATCCAATGTTAGACACACATCCATTTACTAGTTCGTTCTGGGTATGGACGAAGCACCTTATTCCTCATTCCATATGTCCAATACAGAAGAAAGGCCCTTGCAAATCCGGACAATCAACAAATACGTCCGGACCACTACCACTGTAACCCCTTCATGGGAGCTAACCAGATCCAAGGCATCAGTAATAATCCATTCGGTGTGAAGATCACTGGGCTTGCGCCGTCTTCATATCTTTGACTTTTAATCGTCGATCAATTATTTGAAATGAGAATCAACTTGGCCCTTTCAAATAATTCACATATACATAGAATTCAAATCAATTCTTTCCATGGTTAAACTATTTGACATTCACATTTCAATTCACTATAATAATTTCATGTCAAATACATCTAACCATCAGAATATCCAATAAACCAAGTAAAATCGGTTTATTTCCATTCTATATCATTTATAATATTTTAAAACGATTTATCGCTATTTTTATTTATATAAAAATAGCTCATTTCAATCAAACGACGCTTCAGGCCATTACGCTTCCCTGGCGCTGTTTTTATTTAGATTTGAATTACACATTTCTCAAAATCTAACCATTGTATCTTAACAAAGTTAATACCATTGGAAATATCTTTCCAAAGCGAACCCAATAGTTCTGGTTTCGGGAAAATCCGACGATCGGATCTTTCGGTATAATCGTTCAAAGTTACGATTCCAAATCGCGAACTACCGCGCGATTCATTTAATTTATATATATATATATAATTCATTCGACGATTTCCAAACCATTTTCACTTCAAAAATTTGGCTGACGCCTGTAAATTTCGAAGAATTTCGCCATAGCCTCCTTTGTACAGAGAGGAGTTTGGAAATTTATTAGGCCGTATTAGGCACCCAATAAATCCAGAAACAGCATACACAATTTTTAGTGGCCTATTTTATGCCCAAGGGAGTGTGTAAAGATCATAACTCCAGAGATAAATCTCGTCACTTGTCCAGTGTTGGAAAATAGATAATCCATGTGTCGTATCTAAAAACAGGAGAGACATGAATTATTGTCAACTCCAGACCCATGTAGGGTTTTTATTTAATTTGGCAATTTACCGTTATATTTTATTTAGTCCATATCAGTCTTCGGTTTAACCTGCAATTCAATCATCGCCATATAAGCCTCTCGCTTGTTTAGTAATTCCAACCTCATCACATAAGCTCCAAATGCTTATGTGGTATATGATAGAGTATGCTATCTTCATGAAGTATGCCATGCAGTATAGTTCAAAATTAATTGTTACTATCCTATGGCGTTGTTTATAATCTCACACAGAACAACCAGCACACCGCATCCAATGACATTCACAAGAGTTTATATAATAAATAAAATTGCGCAGCCAAGTCATTAAGGTTTACCTATTTGTCGGGCATGCAAATAAATTCTCTACTCAACAACCAATCCATTTACCTATTTTGCATATGTATATATATGCATATCTAAGCTAAAAATAATACTTTTAGAAAACAAATATTTATTTCCACACATAGCAATTTTATTCACTTCATTAACATGTTAAAAATAATATTTTTAACTAACAAGTATTTATTTCAACACATGGTTATTTTTAACACTTCATATACATGATAAAAATAATATTTTTGGCAAATAAAAATATATTTCAACACTTGGTTATTTTTAACACTTCATACATATGATAAAAATGATATTTTTGGTGAACAAAAATATATTTCAACACTTGGTTATTTCATTTAGTTCATATACACAATAAAAATGGCATTTCTATTGTTTAAATAATTTATTTCAAAACATCAATATTTTTAATGGTTTATACATACAATAAAAATGTTATTTTTATTGTTCAAACAATTTATTTCAAACATGAATATTTTTAGTGGATCATACATACAATAAAAATGTTATTTTTATTGTTCAAATAATTTATTTCAAACATGAATATTTTTAGTGGTTCATACATACAATAAAAATGTTATTTTTATTGTTCAAACAATTTATTCAACAAGAATATTTTTAGTGGTTCATACATACAAAAAAAATGCTATTTTTATTGTTCAATCTATTTATTTCAAGCATGAATATTTTTAGTAGTTCATACATAAAATAAAAATGTTATTTTTATTGTTCAACCAATTTATTCAACACATCAACTATTTTTAATAGTTCATTTCAGAAAATTTCGGCATTACAACAGCAGGGTATTTAGCACTGGCACCGTGTCCAGCACGGCTCCTTTGCTAACCTAGGTCTTGCAGCATTACAATAATTTCATTTCAATGATTTCCACAATACCATTCATTTCCACAACACAATGAATTTACCACAAACACAATCAATTTTGTTGCAACCACAATCAATTTTGTTGCACCCACAATCAGTCATTCAGAACCACAATCATCACACAATCAATTTAAATCGTCCATGGTCTGCGGACGAGGGAGGTATACGTGTGTATGTGTAAACACCCCACCTCCGCTAGGGTCACTCACAAAAGGGAATGCACTAGTTTTGGAGGAGCGTTATCAAGGTAAACAAACACAGAAATATCACAAGACAGAACATAGATAAAACAGTGAAAGAATCAAAAGATAAATTTCATTACTTTCAAAATAGTCAAAGCCTTTTTTCCATTCAAAGTACCAAATGACCAAAGTCATTATTTTCCATTACAACAAATTTTTTCTTGCATAAACAAAGAAGCATAAACTTAAAACATCAAAAGTAGCTTAGTTCCCCAAAGGTAGCAGAAAATGCAGCCATAGCATAGCTTAAGATCAAACCGTACATGAGCTGAATCGAAAGCAAGTGGAATCCAAGCTAAGTGCTAGATTTCCCTCCCTGAGAACCTTGGGGGAAACGGAAGAAAAAGAGGCGAAAGAAAACGGATCAGTCATAAAGACTAGTAAGTCCAAGTGACTTTCAGCATAAAAACAGATAAATGTAACATGACATGTATAAACTGAAAGTAAACATAAGGATGCTCTCAAGATGGGCAAGATAGACTAAGATAACATGATAAATCAAGTATAAATCAGGTATAGCATCACATATTCAAGGTTCGCTGCATCAACTGTACTAGAATCCTAAACCCTTGTCTTATATAAATCATGAAATAATCCCTTGGCCCAATATCATGAAATGACCCATTTCTAGGTCCAACGAAACGATCCACTAGTCGATCGGCTCTCTACAAGTTCTAGCTCGTCATGTGTCTGTGTCATACGGCCCTATCACGAATGTAGTCACCTGTGCTAGGTCCACAATAGGGTGTTTCAAGCCCTATAGTGCCAACCACCAACACGAATCAAGAACGCACAGATAAACCTACTGATGCCCAATGCCTGCTTTTTCAACTCCGGACCACGTGCACGACCATAGCCCGCCTGAACCTACACTAGCGCACCAACACAGCCGTCGTTCTGGTCGCTTACAATCAGCCCAGTAATCGTGCCCCACCCTGCCTAGTTCCATGGTACCATGATACAACTAGTGGGTTACTGCTGAAATGGATCGCGTAACTAGGGTTTTCGTCCAGCAGGTTAAGTGTTGTCATTTAAATTCGAGACTTAACCCTTATCAGTCTAGCTTGTCAAATTGACTAAGTGTTGTCATTTAGGTTCGTGACTTAGCCCTACAATTCTCGTGTCAAGTTGGTTAGGTGTTGTCGTTCAAGTTCATGACCTAACCCTACTAATCATGTCTCAAGTTGGTTAAGTGTTGTCTTTCATGTTCATGACTTAACCCTATCATGTGGCATTAATTCATTAATGCACCCCAACCTCTCACATTAGACCTGTTGTTGTGGTCACTGGATATGCCGGGCGGTTCCGGGAAGATTTACACCACAACTCAGTCTAACCTCGGGTTTCAAGAGCGATATGACCAACTACTCACATTGGATCCTATTGTTTGCAGTCACTGGATTTGCCGGGAGGTTCCGGGCAGATTTACACTGCAAACTCAACCCAACCTCGAGTTGGCCATTTTCAAGTTCATTTTAGTGTCATGTCCATGTTCAAGTTTTCATGTCGAGTTCGTGTCAAGTTTTCAAGTCAAGTTTCATGCCAAGTCTCCTATAATTTCCAATTTTCCCCAACGTTACCCCGTCTAAATATTAGGCTAACAGTCTTAACCTAATTTTTTGTTCGCATGATTTTTGGCATATAATATTACGCTAAAAACTTAGCCTAATTTAACGTACACAAAATTGGCATAAAGCAATTTATTAACATAAGCATGACATAGGCGTAAACTTGGCATCATCGGCATAGTCAATATGAACATCATAGGTGTGAACTTGCAAAATAATCAACATGAATATCATAGGTGTGATCTTGCAGCGTAGACTGAACCAACATACATATATGTGAATTTGTAATGTAGACTAAATCAACTTACATATATGTGAACTTGCAAAACAATCACGAACATATGAATAAGTGTGAATCTGAAATATGACATAGGTTTAACATATACACATAAACATGTAGATCTAACATTTGGTCACATATGTGATATGATTTCACAACCTAAAACTTGCATAACATGATAAACTACACAACTTGTCATCACGGGTTATATTTCAAGTTCATATACATATGAATAGACTTGTTCATTAATTCCCAATTCAATATGATAATAAAATAGAACCACAGGCATAGATCAATATCATTCAGTTCCACATATAACATAATAAACATTATTCTATTATCAATCTATTTTCAAGGCATAACATAACTAAATTGGCTAAAACATCGCAGGCATATAGATCTGATAACATTATTGATCATGAAAAGTTTTGAATAATAATCTAGTTTCAAGAACACGGATAGATCTAAAATAGAAAAATCCCCAAAATCAAGATCCAAGAACAAATAAGGAAAAGGTCTGAATAGAAAATCAAGCTTAGGTCCAATTTCATAGTTATAATCATAGGCAATAACCTCACGGTCATGAATCTTAGGTGATTAGTCACGATTGTCCTTGTCATAGTTATAGGCAATAGTCTTATATTCACAGTCATAGGCATAGGCATAGTCTTATGTTCACCGTCATAGTCATAGGCATAGTCTTATGTTCACCGTCATAGTCATAGGCATAGGCATAGTCTTATGTTCACCGTCATAGTCATAGGCATAGCCTTATGTTCTCAGTCATAGTCCTTGGCCATTAACAATGGTTTCAATGTCATAGGCATGATAACGTTTGATTTTTAATGCGAATAGGCCCAAACTGATTTCAAAGCAATATTCCCAAATGCCAAGATCCAAGAAGAATAAGAATAGATATGCATCGTATGTATATCAAATTCCAATTTATAACATGCCCATATCAAGTTTATAGTTTTTATCTAAAAGTAACCAGAACTTACAGATCGTGGTCTAAGAAATTTAGATGCAGAAGTCAAGTCTAAAAATTTGTCGTAGAACGTTGCGGTGTCGCTGATCTATTCTCTTGAATTGTTGTAGAAGCGTTGATCTTTGATTTGAATCGAGTTTGAATGCTTAAGCTTTAATTTGGAGGCGGCGGCCATGGTTCAAGAGGTATTAAACAGCATTTTGATGTAAGAATGATTTGTTATGAATTAGGTTAGGCCTTAGGGTGTATTTATAGGGGTAGCAACTAGTTTAAGCCCTTAGATTAACCCTAGAATCAATCCAGACCATCAAAACACGTCTCAGGCTTCAAAAATGGGTTCTGGGTCAAAACAGGCCGACCAGGTCAACATGTAAGGGGGGGAGGTCGACCACATGGTCGACCTGGGGGGTAGATCGACCCTAGGGTCAACCACATGGTCGATATGGTCCCCAGGTCGACCCCCAGGCCGACCTTCCTGGTCCTATGCTACCTAAAATCTGCTGAATCTTCTACATGCCATAACTTCTTCATCCGGACTCCGATTTTCGAAAACTCGGACACTATTTCATGTAAAATTTCGAGACGAACGCAATGGCATAACCCGTTTCCCTTAATTCTTATTTTAAAATTTAATTCTGCCTTGATTTATGGTTTTAACATGTTATTAAAATTCGGGTTGTTACAGTATGTATGTGTGTGTATATATATATATCATTTCCATTTCAGTTCCATTCAATGCATATATGATTTATACAATGTATATATAATTTATACATCGCTTATATAATTTATAAAATGTTTATATATGACATATACAACGCTTATAAAATTTATACATGGCTAATATAATTTATAAAACGCGTATCCATTCCAATTTGAATTTAGAAATCTCACATTGGGTTCCACCACTTCGTAATTCGTAGCAAGCTCTAAAATTCCTCCTGTCTCTTCCAGAATGTAGCATAC
The DNA here is from genome assembly GCA_030737875.1 of Allium sativum. Classification (NCBI taxonomy): domain Eukaryota; kingdom Viridiplantae; phylum Streptophyta; class Magnoliopsida; order Asparagales; family Amaryllidaceae; genus Allium; species Allium sativum. Next base: position 845,051,270 of record CM060919.1, on the reverse strand, counting down.
GATGTCTCGAGTCCAATGTCTCTTGTTTCACTGGATTTCGACAACATACGAAAAAGATATGATTTTTATTTGATATTCTAACTTTGCAACGCTTTTATATGTTGTAAATACTTTTAAATATATAAACCATTACATCTCCAAATTGTTCAAAACTTGGTCAGCTATTGCACTCAAACCGTTGCACGAGAGGACGATTGGGTTGCACCACGCTGTTGCGCTTGGAGAGGCGCGCCTTTGGGTGGTGGTCACGTCGAACTCGGTGGTGGTAGGACGAAGAAAACTGGCAATGAACGGAGTGACTTCAAGCAGGTGATTCGAGCCCAATTCGCAATGATAAATTACAAAATATATATGGATTTGTAGATCTTAAAATTCTCTACAAAATTCTCTGAAGAATCATTGAATTTTATTGAGTGGATTGCAAGAAATCAAGGGGAGAAGGTTTGAATCATTTCCGTCATTGAACAGTAAAGGGGCGGCTCGATTTTCTGCTTGGCAATAAATGATTAGGGAAGGTGAGATAATATATATATATATATTTTTTATTTTATTTTATTTTTTTAAATCCAAAGTTCCCGCTTCTCCATCCAAACTCCAAATCGAACCCAACGATTGTCACCCCTAGCTAAATACCCCCATTTCAAACCCAATGGAATATGCTTTGTAAGCCCATTCGATAGTTTCAGTCAGTTATTCTCAAAATTAAAATATAAAACATTCAATATTAGATTTGAACGTACATTTCAATTTACCAGAGCCACATATTGATTTCAAAAATTCCCAAAAAAATAAATCTAGCTATGTTTGGACGATATGGTCCAAACAAAGATGATTTCATCGAATTTGAAGACCATTTGAAAAATGGCCTTTTTCTAGTCGATCCAATTTGCACTATATTTGCAAAACACGTTTTCTTTTGCCACGCTCACATATTAATTCAAAAAATTATGGAATTTTAAACTCAACAATAATTTGACATTCCGGATCCAATAAAAGTGGTTTCATCGAAAACGGAGGTCATTTGCAAAATGGCTATTTCTAAGGGCTTTGTTCTTATTTAAAAATGGAATTTTTAAATTCTAACGTATTTTCTATCAAAATTACTCGAAATAAAATTTTTAAATTGGTTCTGATTTTGCAGGTTGTTACACTTTATCTGATTTCATCGTATTCCTCAAGGAATTCAAATATGTATTGTCATTGAAGGTCTATATGGTCATTGTACCAAATATTCAAGATATGTACTGAAGATATGACTACTTACTATAATCATTGTTGTTTATGGAATGGAGAAGGTGATCTTATAGCCTGTAAAATTAAGTGAGTGATCTTGTAGTCCATAAATCAAGAGAGTACATGTTGCAGCCCATGAAATCAAGATTGTAAATATGTTCTTGCACTCACGGAAATCAAACGGTTATAGGAAAATTCTGCATGACAGAATATAGGGCTGGATGTAAGATTGGTCCGTACGACCTTGTATAAAAATCTAGGCTTTACTTACTTACCTTCATTTCACTGTATTATTTACTTATGTCTGTTTGCAACTTGAGTAGATATCGTGTTTAATTCATAAGTTAGCTTTTATAGATTTGAAATATACACTTTACCCCTCTAGTATTCAAATAGCCTTAGGTTACTTATTCCACAACCCTATACATACAACAACAATAATACACACACGCACACAAACATGGATTGTGTGTAAGAAATTTGTAGATTATAAAATATTATATCATATTAATAATATGAAATGGAATAACCAACCAATGATGCCTTTGAGTCTACGTAGAAGTAATGAATTTGTATGGTCCGTTTGGTTGCTTACCGAGAATTGGCAACCTTATGCTATTTGATAATATTTGATATTACTTGAATTGATTTGAGATAACAAAAGCTAATTTGTAACACCCCACCTCCGCTAGGGTCACTCACAAAGGGAATGCACTAGCTTTGGTGGAGTATTATCTAGGTAAACATACACAGAAATATTACAAGACAGAACATAAATAAAACAGCGGAAGGAAAACCCAAATTTCATTGCTTTAAAATCTAGTAAGGTCTAAAGCCTTTTACATCAAAATGCTATTAAGTCAATTACATCGAAATCTGTCTTGCAATAGTAAAGAAGCATAAAACCATAGTTATAAATCATTCCCCAATAAAGCAAAGCAAGCCATAGCCAAGAGAAATCCAAGCCGTACATGAAAGAGCTTTGGAGCTTGGTAAGATCCGAACTAAGCTGTATTCCCACCCTGCGAACCTGGGGGAGGGGGAACGGAAGAAAAAGAGGCGAAACAAAATGGGTTAGTCATAAAGACTGAGTAAGTCCTAGTGACTTTCAGCATAAAAACAGGTAAAGATAACATGGCATGAATAAACTGAAAGTAAACATAAGCATGATGACAAGATAAGCTACAGGAAAGATAACTAAGAATAACCTCATATGGTTTTTGTCAAGTATAACATCGCCAGGTTTCCATTCAAGATAAACTAAGTATAATTTCGCAAGATTTCTGTCAATCATCGCAAAATTTCTCTGCTTTACCATTAAAATATTTCTATGATATCTATTTGCTCTGATTTCCTAAATTCTCTGCACCAACTGTACTAGTATCCCAACCCGTATCATCCTTTCCATGTATACGTACAGTCCCTTGCCGCGTATCGTACGGGTTTCATCACGTATTTCTATACTACTTCAACGTAGTGCCACCATTCTTGAAATCGTTTGGACTGCCACCCTTGTTCTGTCTAGGTTTCCTTATCATGAACTATCGCGTGTTCAATTAGGATTTATGCCACCTAGGGCCACTAGGGATTATGCTACCTACTGAACGTTTTCTAGATTCGATTAGGATTTATGCCACCTAGGACCACTAGGGATTATGCTACCTAACGAATTCCACGTAACGATCTATTAATCGATCGGCTCCCTACAAGTCCTATCTCGTTCATGTGTCTGTGTCATACGGCCCTACCACGAATGTAGTCACCTGTGCTAGGTCCACCATAGGGTGTATCAAGCCCTAGGGTGCCAACCACCGACACGAATCAAGCACGCACAGTGTAAACCTACTGGTGCCCAATGCCTGCTTTTTCAACTCCGGACTACGTGCACGACCGTAGTCCGCCTGAACCTACAATGGCGCACGAACTCAGCCGTCATTCTGGTCGCTTACAATCAGCCCAGTAATCGGGCCCCACCCTGCCTAGTTCCAGGGTACCATGATACATCTAGTGGGTTATTGTTGAAAAGGACCGCGTAACTAGGGTTTCCGTCCAGCAGGTTAAGTGTTGTCATTTAAATTCGAGACTTAACCCCATCAGTCTAGCATGTCAAGTTGGTTAGGTGTTGTCATTCAAGTTCGTGACTTAACCCGTCTACGTGTCATGTCAAATTGGCTAAGTGTTGTCGTTCAAGTTCATGACTTAGCCCTACGAATCATGTGTCAAGTTGGTTAAGTATATTCAAGCGGTTCATGACTTAACCCTATCAAATCATCGTGTTAAATTGGTTAAGTATATTCAAGCGGTTCAGGACTTAACCCTATCAAGTCTTCGTGTAAAATTGGTTAAGTATATTCAAGCGGTTCATGACTTAACCCTATCATGTGGCATTAATTCATTAATGCACTTCAACCTCTCACATTAGACTAACTGTTGTGGTCACTGGATTTGCCCGGCGGTTCCGGGCAGATTTACACCACGACATAGTCTAACCTCGGGTTTTACGTGCGATATGACCAACTACCCACATTGGATCCTATTGTTTGCAGCCACTGGATTTGTCGGGCGGTTCCGGGCAGATTTACACTGCAAAATCAACCCAACCTCGAGTTGGCCATTTTCAAGTTTTTCTAATTGTCATGCCCACATTCAAGTTTTCATGTCAAAATTCATGTCGAGTTTTCATGTCATGTTTCATGTCAAATCGTGTCAAGTTTTCAAGGCAAGTTTCATATCAAGTCGATGTCAGGTTCGTGTCCATATCCAGGTTCAAGTTATAACAACGTTCATGTTTCAAGTTTTTCCTATTATCGAGTTCATAATTCATGTTCATAACTAACTCATGTGTTTGCCTATTCTACCCAAATCGTATTCCCATCGCACGTGAACGCGAATCGTTCTATACTTCAAACAAATCCAAATCTCGAAATAGAGGGAATAGCATCAAAACTACGATAGGCAAAAGAGACGAGCATAAAGCGATAAAAAGGGGGTAACAAGACTAGCATGACATAACTTGAGATAATTGGTTACCACATCACTGGCATATAGGATTCCAAATCTAGCAAGATAAGGCGATGTTCATGATAAACACCAACATAAAAGAATAGGCGTGCAAAAGCAAGCCAAATACAAGAATAATGGATCCAGTGGTTTTGGTGTACATAATTGCGAATAAACTAAGCAAGTCACACCCTAGGTATATGATTCAACAAAATGTCAATTCGGTGCACAACATGGTTTTCAACTATGGTGTCATGGGCATGAACAATCAACTATAATAGTCTTAGGCAATTAACCCCAACAGTCATAGGTACAAATCTCATAGCCATGAATCATAAGCGACTCATCACATGATCATGGATAATTATCAAAAATAATTCTAGGCAAATAGTCATGGACAATTAACAGTAATAGTTTCAAAGTCCCATAGATAATGGTCTTATGTTCATAATCATAGATAATAATCCTCATAGTTAAGAGTCAAAGGTGATTAACCACAATTGTCCTTGTCATAGTCATAGGCAACAGTCTTACGTTCACCGTCATAGGCATAGGCATAGTCTTGTTAGTCATAGGCGGTCTTATGTTCACCGTCATAGTCACGGGCATAGTCATATTAGTCATAGGTAGTCTTATGTTCTCGGTCATAGTCCTTGTCCATTAACAATACATTCAACTGTTAGAGTTTGTGCCCTAGAGGCAATTCATTTGATGAGATTGATAACACTGTTGATGTTATTATTTTATTTGGAATAAAATATGATTCTATTATATTATATTTACTGCGTAATATAAATATTAATATACTAGAAGTCCTTAGAATAATAATACGGGATTATATAGTTCGAGTAAGACTGAACTTGAGATTATATAATGTGATAAGTATTATAATTCTTAAATGTCCCTAGTTGAGTTTTATTGTTTATAAAGGACAACAATAAAGCGTTGAGACTAGTATATTGATTGACTGATGATCACATCTCATTGATCATTAATATACGTGATATTAAAGTCAAGATATAAATACGTATTAGAGAATATCGTATTGGGCTGACCCGCCGTGAGATAACTCCATGGAATATAATTAACAGTATCATGAGTTATTCTCATAGTGACAGTGATGTAATGGTCCTCAGACCTGAAATCATTATAATTTTATTCGAGGATATTTGTGTTTTGATATCATCTAAAGTTACTCGTAACAGAGTAACGATAACGGTGATTATTGGATACATCTTGAATCGAATGAAAATTATGAATGATCTATATGGGATTTAACCCTACATCATATATGTTTATATGTGTAGTGATATCCATGGGCCTCTTGATTGAGTGAGACTGTGAAATGCATGGCCGTGCTCAAATATCGATTTGTTTTAAACAGTCTACTCATCGATCAAGAAAAAACGGATTGAATTATAACGAGGATGATACGATCCGTGCCTCTAGTTTAATCCAGGATATATTGGTTAAAAGGATTATATTACATTGATACACTGGTCATCGAAAGGTTGTATCGAATCGTCAAGATTATTATAACTTGGGTAGCAGCGACGTATTGCTAGATGCCAATCACTGTTTATGATTTTAAATATGATTTAAAATCATTGCCAACGTTGTAATAACCTATAGGGTTACACATTAGAACACTTGATAAGGATGAGAACCGTTCAAAAACCAAAAGGGGAGGATCAAATGTTGACTTATCTCTTTAATTTGAATTGGTATAAGGGCAATTAGGGTATTACCTTGTTTAGATTTAAGGGTTTCATACAATAAAAGGAAGGCCGCTACCTTTCTATTCATTATTGTTTTAAGCCGTAAAATCAAAACATAGAAAAACCCTAAATACCCAAATCGGCTAGCACCATCCTTCCTTGATCTCAAATTGTTTGACAAAACTGATGATCGAGTGTTCGTGAATACTTATAGAGACTCGGCGCTTGTCGTGTTGGTCGATTTGATACATCGTTCTCCATCTTGCTTCCAGATTTGCTCAGAGTTGAATGGATTTACTAAAACAGGTATAAATCCTAATTTATTTAGTTTTAATTTACAGTTTTGCAAACGATCTATGTTTTAAACCGTTAAAACATCACTTTAAGGTTGTCGATTTGATCGTATTATTCCTTCAATGGTATCAGAGCTTAGGTTCTTTGCAAAATCAGTACTTTGATCCTAGAATTAGGTCTAGTGTATTTGATTTCATGTGTAATCGATAGCCATGAAATCAGAGTTTCCAGAATTGATATCAAATATGTTTCAAAAGGAAATCGTTTCATTGAAAATGATTAAAAGTATTTGATTCGAATTGTGAAATTGTTTTGCAGTAAACAAACTTTTATATTTGATATAAAATTTGGTATGAACACATTGTTTATTCTGGAAATTCACTATATTTGTTATAAATTTGTTAACACGAGTGCTCTGTTACATCTATATGTTTCAATCGTGTTTGCATATGTTTGCCTATGAAATCTCTTTTAAGTTATAAATCAACAGATATTTGATCATTGATAAAAGTAATAGTTTTTTATTCTGTTTTAATGTATTACAGTTTCATATTCAAACCTTTTGGGTATTACAATTGCATAACAATGCTCATGAGTTGAAGAAAGCCTATAAGTCATAATGATGACTGTCACGTCATTACATATATAAAATTTGAAATTGATTTGGGAACTTATATTCGATATAATTCCTTTTTCTTAAATATATGTTTAACCTTACATTGTCAACTTATACTTATGATTATGGAATGGTTCTATAACTGTTTGCATTTAGAATTGTTCAACATCCCAATCTGTTTGGCAATTGTCTCAACAATTTCCTGAAAATATCATATTGGGTTAGTTCATGATAATTAAAGTTTTGAACTTATAATTGTTATCATGCTTCATAAACATGTATCTAATATATTGTTTTAGATCAGATCTTTCTGTGTGGTGATCTATATGATAGATTGCTGATTTAATAAATCTGGCTGAATGGTTTTGAATCATTGTAAAATTTTGAATTTCAAACTTTTGGTCAAAATACAATTTTGCTGATTAACAAATCAGTGAGTTAATTTTCATATTATTTTGATTTATTGAAATCAATTATATGAAACTTTTGTTAATATTTTGATCTTATTACTTAGTTTATAAACCAGGACTTTTGATTTCAAACTCAGACTTGTTTATTTGATAGTAAAACAGAGTTAGAAATTTATGAGTAATTCATTGAGTTTTGGAGTTAGATTACATCAATAAACTATAGAATAAAATCAACTCACAATATGTGTATTGAGATTTGATGATTCTATAAAACTTATGTGTTGTAATATCATATTGCAGATATACATATGTAATTGACATAAGTATTGATGCATATGTATTTTGATCAATTAAAACCAATTTTGAAATTTGATTCGAACATTACAGAAAAATCTGATTCTCTATTCTGGTTTTATGATGTTGATATAAAACAGTTTGTATCATGACTCGTCACAAAATCCTTTCTCAGACCTGCTTATGAAATACACGTTTATATATTTTGGATTTTGCTCCAGATTTGGTATCAGTTCAGTATTAATAATACTGCTAGAAGTATTGTATTATTTGATGTATATACATATATCAACTCTATGGTAAATAAATCATATATGTTGATATATAAAATGTGAATTTAATTTACAGTTTTATTTCAAAATAATTGTACTGAACTGATCTTTATAAATATCAATATTTGAGGTAAAAGCAAATATGATTTGCAGATTAATGTTTACCCAAGTTATACAAGATACTTGATGTAAGACTTGTTCATACGAGATCATACATATATTTGATATATTAATGACCAATATTATACTTCTGCTTGTTTTATAGATACCAATGCAAATTTGATTTGCAATTGATACTTATAAATAAAGTAGTAGTGTATATATATATCTTGTTACAAGTACATTATTAGCTTAGCAGTTTTGACTATGTATTAAAGCCAACACAGACCATGCATGTAAAGATTGGGCCTGACCCAATGGTTAAGCATCACCTACCTGTTTTAGTTTTATCATTTTAATGTTAAATGGACAGTTCTCATTCTGGGTTTAGTATTTAAAATGATATATGTATATAATTTTATACTGCATGTTTGACGAATCAAGTGAGACTTGCTTTAGTCAGTGTAAATTTTGTATGATAAGTTGCTATTGGATATGTTAATATATTGCCTAGTCATTACTACCTTGACAGTGTTAACCTTAGTTTAAGTCTTGAATTTGGATGTACTTTCATGATTATATAAGGTGCAGTATCAATTACATGTATATTGAAATACCATGCTATGCCTTTTGAAATTAAAAGGGCAGATCATATTAAACTACATTAGTTGTTTTACAGATGGATCTGAACACAATTGGATTGTTGATCCATTTAAACAATTAATCATACATATATTGTTATGAACACTATCAAGAACATACATATATATATATGCATTGCCAATCATGCACCAGAATATTGTGATAGTGTTATATAAATAACTCTTAAGTATCATCATGGTTGACTGTGTAAGTAACATATATATACATATATATTGTGATTATATATATGTGTAAAACCAGTTATTTTTTTTAATTGGTACCATAATTTTAATATTATGCATTTTTCGAACTGCCTAGTTATATTTGTATACTGATACTTATATATAACAATCAAAAACAGATATGAAAATAAGCAACTGCTCAATTCGAACAACACATTTTATTTTTAGATCTGAGAAAGTTGAACCCAGAATTAACTATGAAATCAGTTCATAGTTTATCTCATATTAACATAGTTTTAAATAGTGGATATCATTGATTGTTATTGAACAATAAATGAATTACATTGGCAACATGACTAATTTTTAGTGATGGTTTATCAAAGGTTTGAACTGGCTTTTGAAGCCATAATACCATGTAATTTGTACTATGTATTAATACATGCATACGGATGCATTATTAATGAGACTAACTTTATGTATTAAAATTGTTTTAATATCTTCAGGAGTTAAGCTTGCTGGAATCGTTTCAGCGTGAATGGCAACTCAAGAAGTGGTTTGGCTATTTACGATGCAAAGACATGCATGCTTTGAACTACCAACTAGTCTGACTTAGTTGTAGATTTAAAATGACTGTATGTTTGTCAAACTGCAAATGTTAATAGATTTTTTTTTAATTCATATGTATTGATATGATAATGGTAGTATGTTGGATTAAATCTTGTCTGATATTTATAAATGTTCTAATATCTATGTGCTGCGAGTAATCCATGGTCTGATGATACTTAAAAGGCATAAGTGCAGCATAGTCTGTTCGGATATATCAGTGTGTGTGTATATATTGTTTTGAACTTAGTATTCAGATGCTATGTAACATATGAGTGTCACATAAATTTGAATAAAATAAATGAAATTGGTTAATAGAGAATTCAGTTTAGAATTGCATATTGTATTTGATACAAGAGTTAGAATAACCTATAATTTGAAATGTTCAAAAGAAAAATGGACAAGATTCCTATATAATGTTGAATTTAAAATATATATATAAATTTGATTTATATATTTCATTTAAATCCAATTAATATTAAGAATATAAATTACATATATTTTGATGTATGTAAATAACTTTGATATTGTCGCCACTACGAATTATAAATTCCTTCTAAAAGCAAATTTTGTTATATTAAGTCATGGTGATGTCTTCCAATAATATACTCATCACTGTCCAAAATCACTGGATGTAACTAACGCCAAAGCGTTGTGCACCTTTTATTTTGGTTATATGCGATGGAGTAAAATGTGGTGCTCCAACCTATTATTGGGTCTGACTTAACTAGGCTGCATAATACGATTATGGCCTTAGAGACAACAGCGTGAATTATTCTATATTTGAGCAAAAGAATAATACTGAGCTAAATGTTCATCATGCGATCCAAGAATTATATATGATGTAATTGACATAAGATGTCTACCTAAAAGGTTGTGTTTTGAGTTCAGCCAAAGCAGGGTCAAGGCATGACTAGATATGGATCTTGGAACACCGTTATATATGTATATCGATATGTATATATAAAAGAAGGATGTTAATTTGAGTGGGAGCGTATTTTAGTTTAAATTACATATTTATGTTAATATAAATTTTGATTGTCAAATATTGCATTAAATAAATATTACAGAATCAGTTATTATTTTATTATCTAATGTAGATATTAAATAATAAATAATTCCAATAATTTAAATTAATCCTTAAGAAGGACAAGTTAAATTAAATCAAATTTCTTGACTAACATTAAAATTTGTGGATTGTCCTCAAACAAATTAAATGTAATTGTTTTACCATTATCGAAGATCTAAAATAAAAGTTGAAGTAGGACTTCAACTGAATAAGAAATAAATGTTATAAAATCTACTTATACATCTCTAGTATTAGATACTAGATATGAATCACGTAAATGTATGTGAATTTACAGAAATTTTAAAATAAGTAGAAATCTGAAAAGACAAGTGGACTTACGATTGGAACTGAAGCAAATGTTGATGGATTATCCATAGAAAGTTGATTCTTGTTGATTATACTGGCTTAATTAAATAAACAAAATAATTGTTATAATGAAATTCCATATTAAATAAATGTTATTATGAATCTTGTTCAGACAAGTTTAAATTTCATTTATTATAAAAGAACAATTGTTATTCATTTTATTTAAATGAAATAATTTATGGAATTTCACAAATAGTTAATGATCTTTGTAAATCCTTAACTATTATGTAATTGACATTAAAATGAGTGGATTAAATTTAGTGATTTAAACCCAATATACCTTTAGTATTACCGGTTGGCCCAGTAAACAAGAAAGTATATCAAAACTCCATAATGATGGAATTTTGAGATCATTTGGTTTTGAATTATATGAGGAATACAGATCTTGTTTATTAGGCAATATAACTGAATCACCTTTCACTTGACAGAGTGAATGAGTGATAAGTATTGGGTCTCGTACATAATGATGTATATGGAGCAATGAATACATAAACTAGACGTAAGTTTTTTTCATTTCATTAGATTTACTGATGAAATCAGTAGATAAAGATACGTGTATCTTATGAAACACATATTAGAATCCTTTGAAAAGTTCATGGAATTCAAAGTGGAGATAGAAACCAATTTTGATAGAAAATAAATTCTCTTTGAACAGATCAAAGAGAATGTTTAAGCCAATTAATTAATGACTGTCCATATAAGTTTGAAATTGTTTCATAACTTACTCCATCTAGAAGACCGTATTGGAATGGTATGTCTGAAAGGAGTAATCACACCTTATAAGATATGGTACGACCAAGATAAGTCATATTGATCTTCTAATTAATTAAATTTAGAACAATTGCATTTAATCCTACTAAAACGAGTCTGAAGACGCCATACAAGATATGGACTAGGAAATGTCCTAGTATGTCTAAATGCACGGATTTGGGATAAATGGCACTTGTTAAACGTCATTCTTATGATAAGATCGGACCCAAATCAAATAACTATTTTGTGGAATATCCAAAAGATACAAATGGATATTATTTCTACAAATTCTCTGAGAATAAAACGTTTATCGCTCGGATTGGTATTCTTTATAAAAGTAGGATCTTTTAAAAAGGAGAGACAGTCTCTAAGATACCGATGGAAATGAAATAGAATTCGAAATGTTTCGGAAATCACAAAATACCATTGAATCTTGTATAGACAAGAAATTGAGTGGGAGTGACACAATAATTACAATGTTATATATTGATAACACATTAATTAGTGTGAATAATGTCAGTTTTAAAACAAGAAATAAATACTGATTCTAAGAAAGAAAATGTTTGGATTAAGAAGTTCATAATTGAACTTCATTCATTGTTGATCCAATGATTTACATTGCGATAACAATGTGGCTATTGCTCAGGCCTAAAACATTAAACTCATAATCGATCCAAACATATATTTAAGAAATATAATTCTTATGTGAAATTATTCACAGAGGATATGAAAATATCTGCAAAGTTGCAAAAGCTGTAATGTTGCAGACCTACTGAATTAAACTCTGTCGCAGCAGAAGTTTAATAACCACACTAGTTTCATGAGTATACGATACGTAAATGATTGACTCTAGTGCAAGTGGGAGATTGTTAGAGTTTGTGCCCTAGAGGCAATTCATTTGATGAGATTGATAACACTGTTGATGTTATTATTTTATTTGGAATAAAATATGATTCTATTATATTATATTTACTGCGTAATATAAATATTAATATACTAGAAGTCCTTAGAATAATAATACGGGATTATATAGTTCGAGTAAGACTGAACTTGAGATTATATAATGTGATAAGTATTATAATTCTTAAATGTCCCTAGTTGAGTTTTATTGTTTATAAAGGACAACAATAAAGCGTTGAGACTAGTATATTGATTGACTGATGATCACATCTCATTGATCATTAATATACGTGATATTAAAGTCAAGATATAAATACGTATTAGAGAATATCGTATTGGGCTGACCCGCCGTGAGATAACTCCATGGAATATAATTAACAGTATCATGAGTTATTCTCATAGTGACAGTGATGTAATGGTCCTCAGACCTGAAATCATTATAATTTTATTCGAGGATATTTGTGTTTTGATATCATCTAAAGTTACTCGTAACAGAGTAACGATAACGGTGATTATTGGATACATCTTGAATCGAATGAAAATTATGAATGATCTATATGGGATTTAACCCTACATCATATATGTTTATATGTGTAGTGATATCCATGGGCCTCTTGATTGAGTGAGACTGTGAAATGCATGGCCGTGCTCAAATATCGATTTGTTTTAAACAGTCTACTCATCGATCAAGAAAAACGGATTGAATTATAACGAGGATGATACGATCCGTGCCTCTAGTTTAATCCAGGATATATTGGTTAAAAGGATTATATTACATTGATACACTGGTCATCGAAAGGTTGTATCGAATCGTCAAGATTATTATAACTTGGGTAGCAGCGACGTATTGCTAGATGCCAATCACTGTTTATGATTTTAAATATGATTTAAAATCATTGCCAACGTTGTAATAACCTATAGGGTTACACATTAGAACACTTGATAAGGATGAGAACCGTTCAAAAACCAAAAGGGGAGGATCAAATGTTGACTTATCTCTTTAATTTGAATTGGTATAAGGGCAATTAGGGTATTACCTTGTTTAGATTTAAGGGTTTCATACAATAAAAGGAAGGCCGCTACCTTTCTATTCATTATTGTTTTAAGCCGTAAAATCAAAACATAGAAAAACCCTAAATACCCAAATCGGCTAGCACCATCCTTCCTTGATCTCAAATTGTTTGACAAAACTGATGATCGAGTGTTCGTGAATACTTATAGAGACTCGGCGCTTGTCGTGTTGGTCGATTTGATACATCGTTCTCCATCTTGCTTCCAGATTTGCTCAGAGTTGAATGGATTTACTAAAACAGGTATAAATCCTAATTTATTTAGTTTTAATTTACAGTTTTGCAAACGATCTATGTTTTAAACCGTTAAAACATCACTTTAAGGTTGTCGATTTGATCGTATTATTCCTTCATCAACGTCATAGGCATGTTAAGGTTATAGACACGAGAGAGTTTAATTTACAACATGAATAGGTCCGAAAGTCAAGATCCAAGACGAACATGAATAGATAAGAATCAATCACCATACATAGATCCAATTCCAATTTACAACATGGATATTAAGTTTACAGCTTTTATCTAAAAGTAACTTGAACTTACATTGATTGGATAAGAGAGGACAAATCGATTCGTTGTCGCGTTGAAACGTCTAAATTGATTAATCTTCTGATTTGATTCAATATGGTCTAGGTGTCGTTGCAGAAGCTTCAATCTCTAGTTTAAATTGAGTTGCTTAGGTTGATGTTGATTAGCTTCTAGTTTTGATTCCAGCAGAGTAGCGACGCCATTTTTATTTTTATTTAGAACAGAGGCAGAGTAGAAGCAGAATAGAATTGTGTGTAGAGAAGGCTAGGTTTGGGGCAGTTTAAATAGGTTTAGGCAGATGAATCTGGACAGAAATCGGACTAGATACATCATAACGAACACTGGCCCAAAAATGGGCACGGGGACCAGGTCGACACCCAAGTCGACTGCCCAGTCGACCTGGGGGGGGTCGACTGCCCAGTCGACTCCCCAGTCGACCTGGGTCTGGGCGGGAAATTTCCCACCCAGTCTATTCTGCGTTTGAAATTTGAATTTTGAAATCGAATTCGAGCTGTTTTGAACTCTGAATATTTCTAAAACTTTGGAGAGCCATAACTTGGTCATACGGACTCCGATTTTCGAAAACTCGGACTCTATTTTATGTAGAATTCTGAGACGAACTTAATGGCGCAACCCGTTTCCCTTGGTTATTATTTTAAAATTTAATTCTGCCTTGATTTATGATTTTAACATGTTGTTAATATTCAGGTTGTTACATTCTCCCCTCCTTAAAGGATTTCGGCCCCGAAATCTTCAAGTTAAGGAGAATGTGTCCTACCATCCAATCATCCATCTACTCAATCATCAATCACAGGCATCGATTGTCCTTAATAGATTTCTAATGTTGTATGAACATATGCAGAAAGTGTGTGTATATGTTCCTTGTCTAATGCAAATGATCAGGCCTGATTGATCTTCTTAATGCAAAATATGTCTAGTGCCATGAGTCCAACATGTATGCAAATAGTCCTAGTCACAATAACACTACATGTGTGCACAAACATCCATCCATATGCAACATCTACATGATAACACATCCAATTTCATCCATAAACAAGTATAAACACTCATGCATATGCAATATGAAAGGTGACTGAGCCGATCTAGTGCCTAATGTGTAAATGCATCCACGAGCAACCACTTGCAGCCACTTGCAAACATCAATCATAACATGTCTCAAACACATGTTTACACCCAATTGTTCCTACCTAAAGGTATAGCCGAATGATAGAAGCAAGTAAAAACCTTGTGCCCATTAGGCCATGTCAAAACTGGAAATATATGTCACATATATACTGATCAGGAGAAGAACTCCCTAAGCACCAGCCCCGGAGACCGAAATCAACATCAGGCTGACACCCAAAGAATTACTCAATCAAACCAATATACGTTTCGAGGAAACTAAGCATGATGGACTCCTTTTAGGTCACAAGGGAATCCCTTCCTAAAACTAACCCGTATCCTATAAAACCCAAAGAGTTTAGTCAACCCAACGGACACCCTCAAGCCCCAAAATGTATTACTAACAGATGAGTCATACTCCCTATGGGGTTTGCAACAGAAATTTGATTGAGAATAGGACCGAGAGGAAAAAGATAACATGCAAGTAAGCTCTACAGGAAAAGAGGGACCAAGGATATACTCTTAAAAAGAGATATGATGCACGTATCTAGTCTTCAATCTTCTAAGTCACGTTTCCTTGAGCTTAACTCCATTGTGCTTTGACCGTCTTTAACTTCACAATTTCGTAGCTTCTTAATTCTCGTTTCCAAAATATGAGTTGGAACTCATTTCACTGTTGCCTCTCGTTCCACTTTCACTTATCCTCCTTCTAGTATACTCGGCTCAAACTTAACTACGTACTCATGGTTTCATGCAAGCTCTCCAAAATTCACTAGTGGATCTTGGATCTCGTTCACTTACTAGGAGGTATTCCACGCAGAAGAACAATCTCTTGAAAATAACAAATTTCAACCATGTTGCCAAATGTACTTACAAGGTGATTTTCTATAACTCATGCATAAGCGAAATGAACCATCCGCCTTAGTGGCGAACACCGCTCGAGCAGATTACAAATTACCAATAAATGTGTCAAGAGATTCTAGGTAACTAATCATTATAGAACCCTAAAGGTTACACGCGACTTCGAGGGTATTACCGATGCAAGTCAAGAGTCTAACTACCCTCCTTTCAAAACCGAGAATGGCACCCTTACTGGGTAACCACTCCATCCCTAGAATCAACCCATAGCCCAAAACATAACCATAAGCATTACTTCTAAACTCAACACTTAGCATAGACATTCTCAAATCCAAACAAATCATGAATACATGAGACGATTCCCCAACAGGATTTGAGACAAAAATGGGATTCTCTACTACACTAGTACTAAGGTGCAGAGACTCAACTATCAAGGCAGAATTAAAAGGATGCGATGTATAAAAACAAAGTTCCCATGGTATGATAGAAAAGAGAAGCTAAACTATTAACAGAAACGTTACCACCTCTCTTAGGTATGCTAGTAGTGAGAGCATACAATTGCCCTCTCGACGATCTTGTTCTTTGCCCTTGTCCTTGTCCTATGATACTTAACTACATGTCCCTTTTTACCATAACAACGATGTTCTTTCTCGTCATGGGTTTTATTATTCTTTCACTTTGGCCTCTTTCCTTTCACCTTTTTCCTCCTTCGTGGATTACGCCTTATTAACAAGTTTCTCATCCTTAGTCTTGTGTTCTTTATCCTCGTTCTTACTATCCTTGTATAGCTTGTTGACAAGTTTCTCGAAAGCTACCCCTATCGCACGGCAACCCTACAAAGCTTGAAATAAGATTAGTCGCAGATGGAACTACTGCGGCTACAGATGGAGGTTGGGCACTACTTTGCCCTCCGACATGTGTTGTATGCCCACAAACTATGGTGAAAAAAAAGAAAGAGAGAAGAGACTCAAGGAGAGAATCAAAAGATAGTGCATATGGCTTTGGGGAATATTCCTTTCACAAAACAAAACTTTTCTTTAGAAAAATGCTTCTTTGTAAACGTTTTGAAAATAGTTTCAGAAGGTTTTTTAAAAGCTTTTGCCCAGTCTGGTAACCTTCTGCTCTGATACCAAATGTAACACCCCACCTCCGCTAGGGTCGCTCATAAAGGGAATGCACTAGCTTTGGTGGAGTATTATCTAGGTAAACATACACAGAAATATTACAAGATAGAACATAAATAAAACAGCGGAAGGAAAACCCAAATTTCATTGCTTTAAAATCTAGTAAAGTCTAAAGCCTTTTACATCAAAATGCTATTAAGTCAATTACATCGAAATCTGTCTTGCAATAGTAAAGAAGCATAAAACCATAGTTATAAATCATTCCCCAATAAAGCAAAGCAAGCCATATCCAAGAGAAATCCAAGTCGTACATGAAAGAGCTTTGGAGCTTGGTAAGATCCGAACTAAGCTGTATTCCCACCCTGCGAACCTAGGGGGGAAACGGAAGAAAAAGAGGCGAAACAAAACGGGTCAGTCATAAAGACTGAGTATGTCCTAGTGACTTTCAGCATAAAAACAGGTAAAGATAACATGGCATGAATAAATTGAAAGTAAACATAAGCAAGATGACAAGATAGGCTACAGGAAAGATAACTAAGAATAACCTCATATGGTTTTTGTCAAGTATAACATCGCCAGGTTTCCATTCAAGATAAACTAAGTATAATTTTGCAAGATTTCTGTCAATCATCGCAAAATTTCTCTGCTTTACCATTAAAATATTTCTATGATATCTATTTGCTCTGATTTCCTAAATACTCTGTACCAACTGTACTAGTATCCCAACCCGTATCATCCTTTCCATGTATACGTACAGTCCCTTGCCGCGTATCGTACGGGTTTCATCACGTGTTTCTATACTACTTCAACGTAGTGCCACCATTCTTGAAATCGTTTGGACAGCCACCCTTGTTCTGTCTAGGTTTCCTTATCATGAACTATCGCGTGTTCAACTAGGATTTATGCCACCTAGGGCCACTAGGGATTATGCTACCTATTGAACGTTTTCTAGATTCGATTAGGATTTATGCCACCTAGGACCACTAGGGATTATGCTACCTAACGAATTCCACGTAACGATCTATTAATCGATCGTCTCCCTACAAGTCTTATCTCATTCATGTGTCTGTGTCATACGGCCCTACCACGAATGTAGTCACTTGTGCTAGGTCCACCATAGGGTGTATCAAGCCCTAGGGTGCCAACCACCGACACGAATCAAGCACGCACAGTGTAAACCTACTGGTGCCCAATGCATGCTTTTTCAACTCCGGACTACGTGCACGACCGTAGTCCGCCTGAACCTACAATGGCGCACCAACTCAGCCGTCGTTCTGGTCGCTTACAATCAGCCCAGTAATCGTGCCCCACCCTGCCTAGTTCCAGGGTACCATGATACATCTAGTGGGTTACTGCTGAAAAGGACCGCGTAACTAGGGTTTCCGTCCAGCAGGTTAAGTGTTGTCATTTAAATTCGAGACTTAACCCCATCAGTCTAGCATGTCAAGTTGGTTAAGTGTGTTCATTCAAGTTCGTGACTTAACCCGTCTACGTGTCATGTCAAATTGGCTAAGTGTTGTCGTTCAAGTTCATGACTTAGCCCTACGAATCATGTGTCAAGTTGGTTAAGTATATTCAAGCGGTTCATGACTTAACCCTATCAAATCATCGTGTTAAATTGGTTAAGTATATTCAAGCGGTTCAGGACTTAACCCTATCAAGTCACCGTGTCAAATTGGTTAAGTATATTCAAGCGGTTCATGACTTAATCCTATCACGTGGCATTAATTCATTAATGCACTTCAACCTCTCACATTAGACTAACTGTTGTGGTCACTGGATTTGTCGGGCGGTTCCGGGCATATTTACACCACAACATAGTCTAACCTCGGGTTTTACGTGCGATATGACCAACTACCCACATTGGATCCTATTGTTTGCAGCCACTGGATTTGCCGGGCTGTTCCGGGTAGATTTACACTGCAAACTCAACCCAACCTCGAGTTGGCCATTTTCAAGTTTTTCTAATTGTCATGCCCACATTCAAGTTTTCATGTCAAAATTCATGTCGAGTTTTCATGTCATGTTTCATGTCAAATCGTGTCAAGTTTTCAAGGCAAGTTTCATATCAAGTCGATGTCAGGTTCGTGTCCATATCCAGGTTCAAGTAATAACAGCGTTCATGTTTCAACTTTTGCCTATTATCGAGTTCATAATTCATGTTCATAACTAACTCATGTTTTTGCCTATTCTACCCAAATCGTATTCCCATCGCACGTGAACGCGAATCGTTCTATACTTCAAACAAATCCAAATCTCGAAATAGAGGGAATAGCATCAAAACTATGATAGGAAAAAGAGACGAGCATAAAGCGATAAAAAGGGGGTAACAAGACTAGCATGACATAACTTGAGATAATTGGTTACCACATCACTGGCATATAGGATTCCAAATCTAGCAAGATAAGGCGATGTTCATGATAAACACCAACATAAAAGAATAGGCGTGCAAAAGCAAGCCAAATACAAGAATAATGGATCCAGTTGTTTTGGTGTACATAATTGTGAATAAACTAAGCAAGTCACACCCTAGGTATATGATTCAACAAAATGTCAATTCGGTGCACAACATGGTTTTCAACTATGGTGTCATGGGCATGAACAATCAACTATAATAGTCTTAGGCAATTAACCCCAACAGTCATAGGTACAAATCTCATAGCTATGAATCATAAGCGACTCATCACATGATCATGGATAATTATCAAAAATAATTCTAGGCAAATAGTCATGGACAATTAACAGTAATAGTTTCAAAGTCCCATAGATAATGGTCTTATGTTCATAATCATAGATAATAATCCTCATAGTCAAGAGTCATAGGTGATTAACCACAATTGTCCTTGTCATAGTCATAGGAAACAGTCTTACGTTCACCGTCATAGGCATAGGCATAGTCTTATTAGTCATAGGCGGTCTTATGTTCACCGTCATAGTCACGGGCATAGTCATATTAGTCATAGGTAGTCTTATGTTCTCAGTCATAGTCCTTGTCCATTAACAATACATTCAACATCATTGGCATGTTAAGGTTATAGACACGAGAGAGTTTAATTTACAACATGAATAGGTCTGAAAGTCAAGATCCAAGACGAACAAGAATAGATAAGAATCAATCACCATACATAGATCCAATTCCAATTTACAACATGGATATTAAGTTTACATCTTTTATCTAAAAGTAACTTGAACTTACATTGATTGGCTAAGAGAGGACAAATCGATTCGTTGTCACGTTGAAATGTCTAACTTGATTAATCTTCTGATTTGATTCAATATGGTCTAGGCGTCGTTGCAGAAGCTTCAATCTCTAGTTTGAATTGAGTTGCTTAGGTTGATGTTGATTAGCTTCTAGTTTTGATTCCAGCAGAGTAGCGACGCCATTTTTATTTTTATTTAGAACAGAGGCAGAGTAGAAGCAGAATATAATTGTGTGTAGAGAAGGCTAGGTTTGGGACTGTTTAAATAGGTTTAGGCAGATGAATCTGGACAGAAATCGGACTAGATACATCAGAACGAACACTGGCCCAAAAATGGGCTCGGGGACTAAGTCGACACCCAAGTCGACTTCCCAGTCGACCTGGGGGGGGGGGAGTCGATTGCCCAGTCGACTCCCCAGTCGACCTGGGTCTGGGCGGGAAATTTCCCGCCCAGTCTATTCTGCGTTTTAAATTTGAATTTTGTAATTAAATTCGAGCTGTTTTGAACTCTGAATATTTCTGAAACTTTGGAGAGCCATAACTTGGTCATACGGACTCCGATTTTCGAAAACTCAGACTCTATTTTATGTAGAATTCCGAGACGAACGCAATGTCGCAACCTGTTTCCCTTGGTTCTTATTTTAAAATTTAATTCTGCCTTGATTTATGATTTTAACATGTTGTTAAAATTCGGGTTGTTACATAATTTGTATATACAATTCAGCTAGTAGAACAAGAGATAATGGTGCCTAAAAGTTATGTCAAGATCATGGCTAAGAGATCCATATATATAGCCTTGTATAAGAGAGACGTTAGGATAATCTTATTACCAAGTCCCTCTCAATCTTAATCATATTTCTTTAGCCCTATAGCTAAGTTTTAGCAATCTCATATAATTACCTTACCCAGGCAAATTTATTCTTTAATCATCATGGGTCATGAGTCAATTTGGCCCAAATTAAAAATATATACGTATACTTAAGTTTATCTATTATTGATATCTCATATCGATAAATATATTTGTAATTATTATAAATATGCACAAAATTATTTATTTCCCAAATATAATTCCGATTTTATAAAAATACTTCATAAATTTGTGTTAGTTTATAACAATAATAAACTAATTAATTCAATTGGTTTCAAGAGAAATCACCATTTCAGCTGTGTAATTCTTTGGTGTAAATTCGATCAACAATCAATATTGAACCATTTAAACATTAAAGATCACACCACATTTATCATGTAATGTGCTCATTTAGATAAAACATCATTTTAATATAATAATCATTCGTGACATTTATATACATAATTCTTTTCGCCGAAATCATATCACTTTGAATTTATGGAATTTTATAATGTTTAAAGTCATAGTATCATCTTTATTCAACTATACGGTTCAAACATAAGATCCTTTTTCAATAGCAATAATTTTATTAACTGAAATGCTCTGGCCGGAAATTTTGACTTTGGGTTGACCATAATACTAACCTTGTATAATTAAGTAGACAAACCCTCTCTTGAATAGTGTTTTACTTCAAATACTTCCACTCGACTCAATTATAGTCATACTGCGATTTAACTATAATCAAAGCGGAGCTTTATATTGAAGATTCATAGTATTTGAAGTCAAGAGAGTTATGTAAATCAGTCATAGCAATTTTTCCTGTTTGATTGCCTTATATTAACCAACAAATAAGTATAGTGCAAGTCATTTCATAGTTATCCCAATAATTATCGGCATGTAATCCCTAGATGCACCCAATAACCATGAGTATACAGTGCCCAACAATTGGAGAGCATTATAGACTCCAATCTCAGCGGGTACATCGATATCCAATCTCGATACAATTGGACTACAACATTTAAAATGACATATTTTTATTCATCATGATAAATTACTCATTGTTACAACACTTTGTGAGTACTATCACAAAATATACAATTCATTAGTTGTCTATTAAAAACTCTTTTAATAAATTAATATAACAAATTATATTAAATATGTTATAGAAAGAAAGTACCATTTATTTTAAAAAAGATTAATTAAATAGTTGGATATATATTAAAAAAATACATAATTGTCCTTAAGGCCTCTAACTCTATCATTTAATG
This sequence comes from Allium sativum, assembly GCA_030737875.1. Taxonomy (NCBI): domain Eukaryota; kingdom Viridiplantae; phylum Streptophyta; class Magnoliopsida; order Asparagales; family Amaryllidaceae; genus Allium; species Allium sativum. Next base: position 845,028,808 of record CM060919.1, on the reverse strand, counting down.
CATATTAACTGCTCCATATTATTTATCATCATCATATTTTTTATTTTCAACACTTTAATTTTTAATGGATTTGGAAAAAGGTTTATTTTAAACTAAAATTTTCCACTTATGTTTCTTAATTTGTGAACTGTTAGCAGATATGATAATTTTCTAATATTCACCTACATCTAAACATATGGATATTCAACATTCGAATATAATTTTGGATGCATATTTGAATATAACAACTCATATTTTTAATACATGAATATTTGATTAATTTAAATGATTAAATTTGAACTTCTATGACCTAAGAAATTTAAAATAAAACTTGAATGTCAGATTAACTTGAAATTGAAAATCTTGAGTATAAATTTTAGTTAAATTTATTTTGGAGCTTACATAAAATTATTTAAGAATATAAACAATAATAATAATTTATTATCAATGAAATTGAGTTTTTCGAAATCAAATTCATTATTCGGTTTTCATTACACACAAAATTATTCATTTTGCAATTGATCTTGGATTTAGACGAAATCGGTTTCATCGGTTTTGGAATGGTAAGCTATTATAAGATTTCAAATTTCGTAGTTATTTGATTTGTGATATGGTTGTGCACCTATAAAAGTTGAACAATAAAATAAGTGAGTAAATTTGAATGAAGTATTTAAAAACCTAGCCTATAAATACACTTTAATTCCAACCTTATTTTTATCCTCTCGTCGTTCTTTTTTTAACCATAAAAAATAAATGTAGCCTTCACACATGTTATTCTTCAACAAATCAATTGATGTAATTTTCTCCACGAAATCTAATAAATTCAAATGTGTTTGACACGTATGATTTGGAGCTCTATCTTGGTATGCTTGGTTTTGAGTGCAGTGGAGATATAAGGGACCGAATTCTTTATAACTGCTGGCTAGGGCTTGTAACGACCCGTATTTTCGCGATATATAATTAACTTATTTAATTATATAAATAGTGATAGAGAATTAAAACGTCGTTTAATTAAATAATATTGAATATTTAATTAAATTAAATAATAGAATAATATATTTAATTTCTGAAATAGTCAGAAATAGTGAATTTGCAATATAATGTGAACTCGACAATTTAAAATATTTAATTTAGATAAGAATTTGATTTAGAATAACGAATATATTATTTTGACGAAAGTTGAACGTATAAATTTTATTATATTTATAATCGAGCTTGAAATGGCGCGGTAGTTCGCTATTTAGCGATTTGAACTTCAACTGGATATATAGGGTCCGTTTTAAATTGGATTTCTGTGAAACAAGAACCGTTAGGAGCTGGTGAAGTATATTTTTCTGATGGAAGAGAAAATTCAAGATTTCGTTGTATAGATTGTGAGTTGTGCCCAAATCAAATTTTAAATTAGTCGTTGTGAATCGTTTATCGACCGTAACGGTTTATTCGATATAACTAGATACCAGTTTCGAATTTAGACAAGCCCTTTGAGACATAGTGATAATTTAATTTTTAGAATTTTACTGTAATTTTTAATTAATTAAATATGCAACTTTTTAATTGGAGTATTTTGCACCCTATATAAATAGTTTGGGGTTTCACAAAATGAGTCAACCTACATATATTATTATATTTTTAGGATCGTGGCACCGAGCTCGATACAATGGTATTTTTACTTCTGTCCAGAGCAAGTCATTTGTGGATGGAGTTGTATATAATAGGGTATCCTAACTTTTAGAACAATACTTTATCCTCCATGCGGCCAAAACAATAGCCACGTTCATTCTTATCAATCACTAGTTTCCTTGGCCCTCGAAACAAATTTGTGGCATTCAGTAATCCACAAGAGAAATCAACCTTTACTGATAAATACCCCTCCTTAAACCTAACTCTATTGTTTTCACGGTCGAACATTCCAACCGCCACCAATTCTTTCATTTCCTCATAAGAAGTGAGTTTTCAAAATCAAATTAAAAAAACAGACCTCCCATATAAAAATCCAATCTCGGATTCAACGTTCTTCATTTCCAAAGGGCTTCAACCCTACATATGTATTGTAGGGTGCGGTTCCAAATCTCTGTTGCTCGAATTAGTGAGTTGTAAACTTGGGTTCGGGTTATCGGTGTTGTTGCAATGGACTGGAGAAGAAAGCGGTGTAGAGGGAGGGTCGTCACGGTAGAAGGTCGGGTTATCGGTGTTGTTGCGATGGACTGGAGAAGGAAGCGGTGTAAAGGGAGGGTCGTCACGATAGAAGGTAGCGATTTTGGTTGGAAGTATTCAAATGTGTTTCCGTATACTGTTGGGTTCCTGGAGATGTAAATCACGATAAAGCAGGGGTTAACGATGGGATTAGTATAAACGTGGTTTAATTAGTGGGTTACATGATTAATGGAGTAATTAAGGGTGTATATTGAAGGGTGATGCGGGTATGTCTTTGTCCGTATTTCGGCAACTGAGGAGTTTGGTTAGGGGATTGAAGTCAGCGTGCATTTTAAGTGATGGGAGATTAATCTCAGTTTGCTGTTGCATGTGCAAAAGGAGGTTCACGGAAGGTATTTGCGTTAAACTATGGAAATGGGAAGAGTTTGTGTTATAGGAGCTCACAACTACTGGAGAAGAAGAGTAGTTGAAGTGCAACTTTGGGTTTCAATATGAATAAACGTTGGGCCAACAAATTAAAGATGCAAGGCCCAATGGAAAGATATATATATATATATAGATAGATATTTATATATATAGCAAAAGAAAGAAAGGACGCTAGTCTAAAGTTTGGTTAGACTGATATTAGAAGTGGGAACGGATTGGTCTATGGGAGGAGAAGACACTTTGCACCGTGGGTTTGCTAGAGGAATGGGCCGCGAAAACAAATGGGTAAAGCCCAAACTTTAGATTTAATTAAGTTAAATTAAAATAAAATAGCATATTAATTTATAACGTCTCCAACGTATTCATTCTATATCAGAATTTCGAATGAACTAATTTAGGATCGTATGGACGAGCGCAACACACTAGAACTAACTGGAAGTGAATTCAAGCTCGTTACAATTTATAGCGAAATAAATTGTCCGTCTGAATCAAGCGATGGTTATCGTTATTAACGATGATCGTCCAATGCAAGTAAAACTCACTAATTCTGAACAGTTATATTTTTACAACATATTGTTAGAACTGATAATTATCTGTTGATTGTTGTGTGTTAACTGTTTGGTTGAATTGGTTATGTATTGGTTGAAATTATAGTTAACGATATATATATATAAATCGTTAATCTAATGTTGATTATGTTTAGCAGAATATCTCATATTCAAATGAAATCGATGTTAATTTTATTGTTTAACATCTGTGATGCAGGGAAACAGGTTGGAGGAATCCAACTGGATTCCTCAACATTTATTTTACTGTTTTTCATATATTGTGATATATGATGTGATATATAATCTGTTGTTGATTATGTGTGTTTGAATGATATCGATCACTGTTGTTTGGTATTTTAAATACCACAAGAAAACCCTAGGATGAAAAAGGAAAATTTCAACAACTATATTGAAATAAAATATTTTATAAAATCGAAAGATTTTATATAGAAGGAAGATTTCAAACTGTATATTGAAATAGAATATTTATAAAATCAAAGGATTTTATATAAAGGAATATTTATAAAATCAAGGGATTTTATAAAGGGAATTATTTGTAAAACAAATGTAAAAGGGAAATATTTGTAATACAAATAGAAAGGATATATTTGTAAACCATTTACAAATAGAAATGAAAAGGATATATTTGTAAACCGTTCACAAATAGAAATGAAAAGGATATATTTGTAAACCATATACAAATAGATTTGGAAAGGGAATATTTGTAAAACAGTTACAAATAGAATTGAAAAGAAAATATTTATTTGTTAAATAAATAGGATCGAAAAAGAATATTCATTTGTTAAATAAATAGAGTTATAAAAGGATATATTTAGGTAGAAAATAAATAGAGTTATAAACGGAATTTATTGGGAAATGAAAAGAATGTCATATAAGGAAATATTTGGCAAATGAATAGAATTTTACGTTAGGAAAGTTTAGACCCGTGCTTCGCACACGGGTATAACATGTTATGGATTTAAAGAAAAGATTTTAAATAGAATCTGTTGTAACCAATATATTGAGAAGATTAATTTAAAAATAATATTTTATAAATTAAATAAAATATTTATCGTTGGATAAATAGAATATATAAGTCAGGGCTTATATAGAGAAGGAAGAATCGATTTCAACATCGATATTTGAAACTGAATATATAGACGTAGAGTTAATCAAAGGAGTTAATCAAAATGTGTTAATCAAAAGGAGTTATTAGAGTTAATCAATTAGAGTTAACCAGTTAGAGTTAACCAGTTAGAGTTAACCAGTTAGAGTTAACCAATTAGAGTTAATCATATAGAGTTAATCGATTTGAGAGTTGAGTTAATTGATTAGAATTAGAGTTAATCGATTAGAGTAATCAAATAGAGTTAATTGAAGAAAGATAATCGAATATAGTTTATTCGAAAGAGGAGTTATCGAATATTAGTTATTCGAAGGAGTTATTGAATACTAGTTATTCGAAGGAGTTATCAAATATTAGTTATTCGAAGGAGTTATCGAATATTAGTTATTCGAAGGAGTTATCGAATATTAGTTATTCGAAAGGAGTTATCGAATATTAGTTATTCGAAGGAGTTATCGAATATTAGTTATTCGAAGGAGTTATCGAATATTAGTTATTCGAAGGAGTTATCAAATATTAGTTATTCGAAAGGAGTTATCGAATATTATTTATTCGAAGGAGTTATCGAATGTTAGTTTATTCGAATAGAGTTAAAAGGAGATTATCGAATATAGTTTATTCGAATAGAGTTAAAAGGAGTGATCAAATATAGTTTATTCGAATAGAGAAAGGGGTTAATCAAATATAGTTTATTCAAAAGGAGTAAATTGATAGGAGAAAATTGATAGGAGTTAATTGATAAGAGTTAATCGATTAGGTTTAATCAAAAAGGAGTTAATCAAAATGTGTTAATCAAATTGAGTTAATAGAATTGAGTTAATCAAATAGAGCTAACTGATAAGAGTAAATCGATTAGAGTTAATCGAATAGTGTTAATTAAATAGAGTTATTCAAATATAGGTTATTCGAAGAAGAGAGATTACCGAATATAGTTTATTCGAAGGAAAGAGTTATCGAATAGAGATTTATTCGAAAGAGAGTTACATAAGGAAGTCTGTTAAAGATTTAAAAGATAAACTTTGACTATTTCGAAGTTAAAACGTTGTTTAGTTAAGGTCTGAGAGGTAATTATACCCCAACTTGATTGACTTCCTTCTTAACTAAGGAATGGTAAGGTTTGATAGTGAAGGTTGGTTAAGTGAATATAGTTAATGAAGGCAATGGTTTGAATTGGCATAGCGATGTTTTATATAAACATCGGTTTAAATCCAAGGAATGAGTTTTGGAAACGTTTTCCAAATATAATCAGAGATATTTTCTAATTACAGAAAATGAAATGTTAAATGGCAAAGAATACTGGAATGACAGTGATACGTGGAAAGGAGATGGAAATGTCTTCCAATGATTAATAGCGTATATTTTCTAAATTTAGAAAATAAGAATACTGGAATGACATTGAAACAGGAAATGGAGAATGAATAAATTAATGATAAATTAATTTAAGAGATAAATGTTGAATGTTGATTGATCGATAAAATTTCCAATTGGAAATAATATTGTTGTTTGCACACATGTTTTTCTTTGATAGTTAAATCACAGACTATCAAAAGTTTTGACCATTTTTCCGTCGTCAATACGGAGAGACCGGTTGGATTCTTATCCAAAGAACCACTCCGTATGGGCGTTAGCATTTCGAATCAAATAGATCGAAGACAAATTGAAGACGGAGTAAAGTGCAAGGCTATTGTATAAGTCCTAGGTAGAGATTGCCTATGATGGATGTACGGAATAGTTCCTTCAGTTTGTCCAGTCCCAGGATAACTTGAATGGACGAATGTCTGGCAGAGTATATCTGGTAGATCGTGTAAGTTGATTGTTTCAAACGTATTTATGTTGGTGGTGGAGTAATTCGTTTCCCTTAGCTTATACCCGTGGTATTTTTGAGGAAATCAATTTGTGATTTGACGGGTATGACGATGTGGCATTCAAAGTGAATGATTGAGTAATCTGTTGAAAGATATGTTATGACCTCCAGCCTCGTCAACTGGGAAAAGACAGATATCGGGCAGGCAGCATGGCTAAGTGGTTCTCAACCAATTAGGGTATATTGTCACCATCTAAAGAATATTCATATTTGTTACTTCTTTCAATTCTGTATCTCCCGGGAATGGTTATGTTGGTTTACCAACTGTAAGGTGACAATATATTCGATACACTCAAGTGAAATGAGTGGTCGGCCATGTGTGGCTGAGTTACAAGATGTTCTTGTTGAACTCCAGTGTATCGCTTCTAGAGTACACTGAGCGGAAGGTGGATCCATACCTTGTCATAGTTGGAATCCATTCCCCAAATAAGAGCCCGCGGTTTTGATTGTATATTATATATGTAGAACGTTATATGTAAGCGTTTCTACTAGATGATTATTATATTGTGGCTGATAGACATTATTATAATATCAAAAGAGTTTTGATATAAAGTTTATCGTTTCTTTCAAAAAGATTTTGAAAGTTAAATCAAATGGTTTGGATTCTCATAAGGGAAAAACACGTTCTGTTATACGGCGTGGTCTTATGAGATATCGTGTTATTGCTCAAACTATTTTAAACTGTTTTACTCATACCAGTCCCATGACTGACCTGGATTTTATTATTTTTGTTTTCCCTAAACTCTTGGGTGCCTAATTTTGTACGGGCAGTCAAGAAGTCGGAATTTACATATACTAGAAGAGCTGGAGCAGGAGGCTTTAGAATTATATAGCTATGGTTTTTCCGCTGTGTTGCAAGTGTTGTACTTTGGAAATGATATGTATATTCAAGTATAGATTTATATTTCAAAGTTATGTTATGAAATATATTTATTCATTCCGCTGTGAGATTCGTGTTTACTCTGATGTTGTATGTTCTTTTTTTTTTATATTCTAAGTTTCTACCTTATCTATCCTCACCCTCTAATTTCTTTCATGGACTATCCGGTATTACCGATGCCTGGTTAGTCGATATTGTGTTTGGTGTCGATAACCAAGATCGCAAAAACCCCGGGTCATTATAGTTGGTATCAGAGCTTAAGGTTAAGTAATTACCTTGGCTCTGTGGCATGACTCAGTAGAGATAGGGTCAGTAATACCCTAGACTGAGTTGAGTGTATATATACGAGTGAACGTATTTGTTATTTGATATAAAATTTTGTTTTATAGTGTGGAGATTTATTGGTTGAGTTGTTTATGGGTTCTGGTCGATCAGTTTGATCCACTGAATCGGTAGGGATTTGTAAATACTCGAATACGATGAATTGACACTGTATGTTTTGAAAAGAGGGTAAATGAAATAGTTTTACCCAAATTAGATTTTGATATAAAGGATTTATATTGAAATGATTTTAATATATTACATGTGTTGGTCACTATTATAATCGAGTAAGATTATAAATGAAAAGGTTATGTAAATAACCAATCAAAATTCATATAAGTATTACGAATGAATTGAATCTGAAATTTAAATCGGAATGGAAATTAAAACCCTGGAGATTTGGAAAGGTGTTTGTAAATGGATTTGAATTGAATATAAGAGAATTTTAAAATCCTGGGAGATTTTAAATGGTTTTACAAGCGCTGTGAATGGTATTTTGAATAGATTTCAAAATGGAAGTGTTTAGATATGGTTTTGAAAGTGATATAGTATTGAACTCACTTCGATAGCTGGAAATAGATTACGATGATGATCATGACATCATCAGTGTTCATTTTCGAGTGGTAAGTGATGGATTACTACCAAAGATTTTTGTTGTGGAAATGTTTTGCGAAAACGAGTTGTTTGAATTTCGAAAAGGATTGTTTGATTTTTGATGAAAATAAAGCAGTTTAAAAACTCCCAAGGAGAGAGTGATGAATTAAAAACAAATTAAAAAGAAATTTGCAAAAGCGAATTGGAATTAAAATAAAGCTAGTTAAGTGGTAATTGAAATTGAATTGGATAGAATGACATCAAGAAAAGTTAGGTTCTTGAATAAAATTTGACCCATGTGAATTGAGTTGATTTTTGAAACAAAAATCAGAATTGAATCATGAGATAAAGATAACTGATTAGTAAAATTAACCAGTTAATGAAATATATGGATGGAACTTAACGAGGTTAAGTATATTGGGTTGGTGAGGTAAGAATTTGAAAATCAAGAATGATACTAGAGATTGAAATGGAATTTGGCTTGGTTAAAAGCGAATGGTTGTATTGGAGATAAAGGTAATATGAGTTTGGTAGGATTGACAATGGTATATGTTGAATTGATAACAGGTGAAAGTGATAGAGTTGATATGCCCGACAAAAAGGTACAAGTTTATATTTGGTATAAGCATGAGATTTATGAACCTAGTTGGCAAGCCGCTTGGCTGTTTGATTTTCTTTTGGAATGGAGAAGGCCCAAAGAGGCGAGCTGTAGTTGTACCGATTGACCAGTACAAAGGAGGTGTTGGCGAAATTTTTCGAAAAGTTAAGGTGTTAGAAAATTTTATTTAATCGGAATAAATTAATATTTAAATTGAAATTAAATTGGTTCAGTTGAAACTGAAGTTAAGAAGTGAACAAATAAGTTCTAACCAGCCAATAGGGTTGTAACGACCCGCATTCTACGCATCGAAGGAGCATAGAATATTTATTTCTTTCACAAATGAAGTCGTATGGTCATGTAACTTTGGGAGATGACTATTGGGGTCATTTCCCATATTCATGATTTTTGCCAATTTTTAAACGACCGTTTTGCCCTTAGCTAATCTTGTTTCGGGCATAACTTTTGACTGGAAAGGAGTTTTGACCTGAAATCACTTCCATTGGATCCGGATGATGGTTTTCATTTCCATACAGGGTCAAATTAGCCAAACGGACTCACCGTTTGGGAGATATGGCTTAAACAAGTTTCATGTGATGAAAAACAGCTTAATTGGGCCTAACCGGGTGATTAACAGCTAGGCCCAAAGGAGAATTTCGGGATTTGGGTTATTTAAGGGCTGTTAGGGTTTAGAGAACACCCTTTTTCTCACTTTCACAGCCGCCACTTTCATTCTTGGAACCCTAGTAATGGCCTCCAACTTCTAAAACACCCCAAATTACTTTCTAATCACTAATTAAGCCAAATCTACATCAAATCAAAGAGGATTAGCACAAGAATCGAGGTAGAACTGCTGTAAAGCCTTGGGAATAGTGCCATAACAGAGATTTATTTCAGATCTAAAGTTACTTTGTGGCCAAGGTGAGGGATTTATATAGTTCCTCACTAATTATGGTTAATTAAGAGTAATTAGTGATAATTAGCAAATTTATACATGTTAAAAATCTATAAAATACTTATAAAATTCGAAATGATGTTTTAAGCCTCTGTTAGAAAGTTTGGATAATTTGGTTAATTTTTATTAATCATATCATTAGTTATGCTTAAACATGATTAAGGGAAAATGTAGGTGGTTTGCTATGTTTGATCCATTTTAAAACATCATATTGTTGTTTTGATGTTTGTGGTTGATTATACATGTTGCTATGACTGTATGGTGTTTCATGAATTGATTAGAACTGTTAGAATGGTCTAAAACGCCGACGTATGGCGTAAAACAGTCGCTGGAAAGCTGCAGGAAATGTGCAGGGTTTCAAACTTGATCGGATCGGAATATTGGACTCGGATCGGATAAGAGAACCATGTAGGTGAACTTGATTCGGATTGGAACTTAGCATAAGGGGCTTGGCGTGAAAGAAGGCCATTTGCTTAGAGTTGGAGTTGGACAGGAGATCGGATCGAAGCTAAGAGGGGAAGACCGGATCAGATCGGGCGAATGAAGAAGGATGGGATCGGATCGGGACATCTAGGAGGGAGCAACCACCGAACCGAACCAGGAAGCAACCACCGAACCGAACCAGGAAGCAACCACAGAGCTGAACCCACACAGAGGGCATCCGAACCGAACCGAGCTAGAAGGGGAACATCCTAACCGAACCGCACCCAGGAGCATACTAGGAAGTATTGGACTGAACCGAACCAATGAAGACTGGAGCACTATGCATATCCGAACCAAGCCAGATGAGGGCTATCACTACTATGCGACAACTCTTTTGAAGACCAACTCCAATTTGACTAAGACCCGAGATGCAAAGGAAGTCCAAATAGGAAGTAGAACTCAGGATCCAGTTGGGAACCAACGAGTTAACTTCGTGATTGGGCTTTGCCGCGGGACGTGTGCTAAGGGGTCGTCGATGTCTATGATTTTGGATCACTATGTATGGGAGGTACGTGAACGAATTCAGGGCCACAGTGGCCTCGGTACGATAGTGGGCTATAGAAAAATAAAGTGGGGTCATTTGAAAAGGTTTGTTCATGATCCCATGGGATAAGCTTGGTGCTAGCAGTAGTGGTACAAGTCGAACTCCGTCATTACCTCGATGGGTCTAGTGATCAAAGTGGTGGATATCGTATGCTTTACGCACTGAGTGAGAGATGTGAGGATGGTTGCTATGCTTGATTGTTTTCCATCACTATGACATGCACACCCCCACCCCCGTATTCTTTATACCATGTGTTAGTGGCACCTTAGAGTACTGTACAATGTGTAGTGCTAACTCTTTGGTTGCAGGTTCCGGTATTGTTTAGTATACCTGTTACTTTTCTGTTTTGCTGCTTATCGCTTATACCAGACTTTTGTATAACCCAGAGTTTTACGTCTCTTCCTATTACTTTGGGTGCTCTCACGAGCAGACTACAAACATGTTAGTTGGTGATGCACGAGTAGCTGTACCGGAGGCGAGCAAGAGGCTTCCACGTATGATATATATAGATATTCTCCCTGTGTCACTGTTGGTCACTACTTTGGGCATTAGTAGTGCACCCTTCCTTTCTTTTGCTTTAAAGACAGTTTTAAAGTTGTAATAATGATGATGTGGAACATAAGCTATATTTGGATTTTCCGCTGCCATGATGTTTAGTTTCAGCTTATGCACTATCTCACATGTTTTATGTCTAGTATGTTTTTATTATATTTTATTCTCTGCGCTGTGAGACATTCTACAGGTTCTTGATTAGTTCATTCTCTTCTTTCCTTTCTTTGGCGACCGTTCTGGGCTAATGGGCATGTGTACAACGCACTTTTGGAGGAAATACCGACTGGTGCAGGGCGGGCCGTCACACTCGGTATCAGAGCTCTAGGTTGCGTAGTTAACCTAGGGAAAGACACCAGGGGGAGATAATATGTATATGAGAGCACGTATTTGTGATTATTTTGGTTTTCAAAAGCTATATATATATGTATACTATTAGTATATCTAAGGATGAAGTCGCACTGCACTGGCACCACTATGGAGATGGTTAATCATTTTCTCTTTGCAGATTGAACGATGAGCCGATACGCAAGAGGTGCCGGTAGAGGAGCAAATAATGGGAATGCTGCTGACATGAGGACGATGTTTACTAACCTCATGAGGGAGATGCTTAGAGATGTTCGGGGGGCAGCTCCTAACGCTGGTAATGGCGTTGGTGCCGTGGTGCAGGCGCCTAGAGCCGATTTTGCCAAGCTATGCAAGGATTACACTAGTCTTGGTGGGAAGCCGTTCCATGGTACGAAGTCGGCTATGGATGTTCAGGATTGGTTGGATAGCTGCGAGCGTATCTTCGAAGACTTGGGTACCGAGGATGCGATGAAAAGAAAGCTAGTGTCCTGTCAGTTGCAAGGACGGGCAATGAATTGGTGGAATGCTATAAAGGCAGCTACTCCCGAGGATCAGATTACTTGGGATCAGTTTAAGGCCCGATTCGGTGAGAAATTTATCCCAGCTGCCCAGAAGTCAGAGTTGTTTAGGAAATTCCTGGAGCTCAAGCAGAATGGTAGGGCAGTCTCGGAGTACATTGCAGAATTCGATACTTTATCGAAGTATGGATTATCCCTCATTGACACTCCCGAGAAGAAGAATGAGAAGTTTATAACAGGTTTGGATCAGTACTTGGGGGAAAGGCTTATTAACCACATCGATGAGACGTTTGAATCGATTGTGGGGAAAGCATTGAGGTCAAAGAGTCTTTACCCTAAGTCGAAGACTGAGGTTGCATCTGCAAAGGAGCCAAAGACGCAGGCAAGCGGTGGAGGCAAGAATGGTTCTCAGAATAAGAGAAAACAGAATCAGACCAAGGATGGCCAGAAGAAAAAGAATAAGAAAGATGTTGTGTGCTTCAACTGTGGTAATAAGGGACATTATGCTAGTAATTGTCGGGCCAAGCCAGCGGATAGGAAGTGCTTCAACTGTGGCCAAGTGGGACATCACAAGGACAAGTGTCCGCAACCCCCTAAAGAAAAGAAGATGGTGAAAGCATATGCCCTTAATGCCGTTCCTTCTTCGTTGAATTCCCTAACTGCGGCGGAGAAAGGAAAGAATGTCGTTATTCAAGGTATGCTTTCTGTTTATGATGTTCCTGTTAGGGTTTTGTTTGATACCGGAGCTTCCAGTTCCTTCATATCTAGTGACTTGGCAGATAGGTTGGGATTGGAACCCGAGATCGTTGATAGACCTTTAGTAGTGACGAACCCGATTGGTGTTTCGACTAGCCTTAGCATGATTTGCCCTAATGTGGTCTTATTGAGTCATGGATGCATGTTTGTTTGTGATTGCTTTGTTTTGGGCTTTACTGGGTTTGGCATTATTTTAGGAGTCGATTGGCTCCAAAGATACGGGGTGGTGGTAGACTGTGAGGGCTTTTTGGTGACAGCTAGAGCGGATGATGGGCGGAGGGTAGTGTTTGGTGGTCTACCCAGTGATGGGGTAATGGCCAGTTTTCTAAATTCCCTCGACATCCCGCATGATGAGTTGTCAGGTTTGCCGGTGGTTGGCCAGTATTTGGACGTCTTCGAGGAAGTGACCGGGCTTCCACGACATCGAGAGATTGAGTTCCGTATTGATTAAGTGAAAGATGCCAGACCTATAGTGATGCCACTTCGTCGTATGGCGCCAAGGGATCAGCGAGAGCTCGGGGTGCAAGTAAGCGATCTTTTGAAGAAGAGATTTATCAGAAGAAGCGTTTCTGAGTGGGGAGCACCAGTTGTGCTTGCTACCAAGGAAAATGGTTCCCTTTAATTGTGTGTGGACTACCGCAAGTTGAATATGGTGACGAGGAAGAATAAGTATCCTCTACCGCGGATAGATGATTTGTTTGATCAGTTGAGTGGCGCGAGAGTGTTCTCCCAGTTGGATCTCGCGATAGGTTTTCATCAGCTTAGAGTGGAAGCTGAGAGTATAGCTAAAACGGCATTTCGGACGCTGTTTGGATTTTATGAGTGGTTGGTCATGCCATTCGGGTTGACCAATGCACCAGCATATTTTGTAGATCTTATGAATAGAGTATTCAGAGATCAGTTGAATAAGTTTGTTCTTGTGTTCATGGACGATATACTTGTTTATTCGAGGACAGAGGAAGAGCACAAGGAACACTTGAGGATAGTGGTGGAGGCGTTGAGAAAACACCAATTGAAAGCAAAGTTTTCTAAGTGTCACTTCTGGAGAAGGGAAGTGAGATTCTTGGGCCATGTTGTTTCAGAAAATGGTATCGCTGTGGACCCTACGAAGGTGGCTACGGTACAGATTGGTCTACGCCCAAGAATGCAACAGACATAAGAAGTTTCTTGGGGTTAGCTGGATATTATCGTAAGTTTATCCAAGACTTCTCCAAGATAGCAGCACCGTTGACTCAGTTGACCAAGAAGAATCAAGCTTTCGTCTAGGACGAAAAGTGCGAGAATGCATTCAAGAGTCTAAAGGAAAAGTTGACATGTGCACCAGTGTTAGTCATTCCTATGGGGAATGAAGAGATGACGGTATACACGGATGCATGTGGTACCAGACTAGGTGCTGTATTGATGCAAGGAGGGAAGGTTGTAGCTTATGCAAGTCAGCAACTGAAACCGCATGAGAAAAGGTATCCTACCCACGATTTGGAATTGGCAGCGATCGTGTTCGCATTGAACATGTGGAGACATTATCTCTTGGGAGAAAGATTCGAGTTGTTTATCGATCATAAATCGTTAAAGTATCTCTTCTCTCAGAAGGATCTAAATCTCTGACAGCAAAGATGGTTAGAATTCTTAGCTTCCTATGATTTTGACATCGCATATACACTAGGAAAGGGCAATGAGGTGGTTGATGCATTGAGTAGAAGACATGCCTGTTTAGGGGATATGTTTCTAGAATGGAAGCAACTAGAGTACATCGCGGGGTATGATTTCAGACCAAAGTGCGAATTGGATCCAGAAATGTTAGCAAGTTTGACGATTAGACCCATTTTGATTGAGCGGATTGGTTCCAGTCAGAGGGACCATCCTAACCTATTGGAAATCATCTCAAAGTTAGAGATGGGGATCAACGAAGAGATGAACAAGTATGGGCTTGATCGAGATGGATGGCTTAGGAAGAATGGAAGACTAGTTGTACCTAAGGTCAAAGGATTGAGAGATGAAGTGCTTAGAGAATGCCATCACTCAAAACTGACCATACACCCCGGTGGTAACAAGATGTATCGAGACATGAAGCAGACCTACTACTAGGAAGGGATGAAAAGAGACATTGGGAAGTTTATATCCAAATGCATGAATTGCCAGCTAGTTAAAGCTGAGCAAAAGAAGCCTAGTGGTTTGTTGCAACCATTAGAGATTCTAGAATGGAAATGGGAACAAGTCTCGATGGATTTCATTGATGGGTTACCAAGGACTAGATCGGGACATGATAGCATTTGGGTGATTGTGGACCGATTGACTATGAGTGCAAGGTTTATACCCGTCAAGTCTATTAGAACGGCAGCTAAGTTAGCTGAACTATATGTAAAGTGGGTAGTGAGATTCCATGGAATACCCAAAGGCATTGTGAGTGACCGAGATCCGTTGTTCACTAGTGGATTTTGGTAGAGCTTAGGATCAGAATTACATCTCAGTACTGCGTATCATCCTCAAACCGACGGTCAAACAGAGAGGGTAAATCGTACATTAGAAGACCTCTTGAGAGCATGTGTATTGGATTTTGGTGGATCATGGGATGACCATTTTCTTCTAGTAGAGTTTGCATATAATAATAGTTATCAATCCAATATTGGTATGGCTCCATTTGAAGCTTTGTACGGAAGACCGTGCAACTCACCGTCATGTTGGTTAGAAACTAGTGAGAAGTTTGTGCTTGGACCAGATGTGATAAAAGAAACTTCAACTAAGATTAAGGTTATCCAACAGCGAATTAATGCTGCCCAAGATAGACAGAAAAGTTATGCTGATAAGAGGAGAAGAGAATTAAAGTTCTCCATTGGCGACTTGGTGTTTGTCAAGATTTCTCCATTGAAGAGCGTGATACGATTTGGAAGGAGAGGCAAGTTAGCACCAAGATTTATTAGTTCGTTCCCAGTTCTTGAGCAAATTAGGAATTTGGCATACAAAGTTGAATTACCAGATAGAATGGCAGGAGTTCACAATGTGTTTCATGTTTCCCAGTTAAGGAAGTTCGTACACGACCCAGATGTGGCTATTTCACCTGATCAGTTGGATGATATCGAAGTTGAATCCGAGGCGGTTGGAACCGCAAGCCTATGCGTATTGATGGGAACGATACGAAGCAACTTCGAAGGAAAGCGGTGAATCTAGTCAAAGTTCAGTGGGGCGAGAATGAGAATGACTGTACTTGGGAGACAGAGGAGAGCATTAGGAAGACGTATCCAGAACTCTTCGCCTGGTAAGATTTCAGTTTCGATTTAGTCTTTCCACATGCTAAGATAGGCTTGTTTTATTTGTTTTGCATGTTTGATTGTTGTATGTAGCTGGTAGGCATGCGAGATCCTTTGTATGTTTTGGGTTAAGGAATTTCGGGGATGAAATTTCTTGAGGGGGGAGAGTGTAACGACCCGCATTCTACGCATCGAATGATCGTAGAATATTTATTTCTTTCACATACGAAGTCGTATGGTCATGTAACTTTGGGAGACGACTATTGGGGTCATTTCCCATATTCATGAATTTTGCCAATTTTTAAACGATCGTTTTGCCCCTAGCTAATCTTGTTTCAGCCATAACTTTTGATTGGAAAGGAGTTTTGACCTGAAACCACTTCTCTTGGATCCGGATGATGGTTTACCTTTCCGTAGAGCGGTCACAATAGCCAAACGGACTTATCGTTTGGGAGATATAGCTGAAAAAAGTTTCAGGTGGTGAAAAACAGCTTAATTGGGCCTAACCGGGTGATTAATAGCTAGGCCCAAAGGAGAATTTCTGGATTTGGGTTATTTAAGGGCTGTTAGGGTTTAGAGAACACCCTTTTTCTCACTTTCACAGCCGCCACTTTCATTCTTGGAACCCTAGTAATGGCCTCCAACATCTAAAACACCCCAAATCACCTTCTAATCGCTAATTAAGCCAAATCTACATCAAATCAAAGAGGATTAACACAAGAATCGAGGTAGAACTGCTGTATAGCCTTGGGAACAACGCCGTAACAGAGATTTATTTCAGATCTAAAGTTACTTTGTGGCCAAGGTGAGTGAATTGCATAGTTCCTCACTAATTATGGTTAATTAAGAGTAATTAGTGATAATTAGCGAATATATACATGTTAAAAATCTGGAAAAATACTTATAAAACTCCAAATGATGTTTTAAGCCTCTGTTATAAAGTTTGGATAATTTGGTTAAGTTTTATTAATCATATCATTAGTATGCCTAAACATGATTAAGGGAAAATGTAGGTTTTTGGCTATTTTTGATCCATTTTAATACATCATATTGTTGTTTTGATGTTTGTGGTTGATTATACATGTTGCTATGTGAAACGAACTAGGATTTTCGACTTCGAAAATCAACCCAAATCTACCATGTTGACTATTCAGACATCGGAAATACCTGATCATTAATAGAAAGAAGTTAGAGGGTGAGAACAGATAAGATAGAAAATTAGAATAGAAGAAGAAGAAGATCACCACAGAACAGAATCAGAGTAACACAAATCTCACAGCGGAACGAATAAAATATATTATAAACATAACTTTGAAATAAAACAGTATATATATACAATAACATTATCAGAGTACAACACTTACACACAGCGGAAAATAACAATAGCTATATAATCCTGAAGCCTCCTGCTTCAAGCTCCTCCAAGTATATCTGTAAAGACCTGAACTACTTGACTGCCCGTATAAATTGGGCACCCAAGAGTTTAGGGAAAAACAAAAAACAAAATAAACTCTGGGTCAGTCATGGGACTGGTGTGAATAAGCTCAAATCATTTGATTTAACTTTTCAAAATCCTTTTCAAAAGAAAAGATAATCTTAACACAGATCCACACATAAACACAGACGGTTTTTACCTTACGATAACCCAAAACAGTTTCAAAATCATTACTCTTTCTGGTGTTATAATAATGTCTAATCACAAGTAAATAACAATCTAGTAGAACGCTTGCATCTCACGTTCCACATATATAGTATACAAACAAAATCGCGGGCGCTTATTGGAGAGTGGATTCCAACTATGACAATGTATGGGACCACCTACCGATAGTGTATCTCTAGAGGCAAATACACTGGGTTCAACAAGAACGTCTTGCAACACGGCCCACACATGACCGACCACTCATTTCGCTTGAGTGTATCGAATGTATATCACCAACGGTTGGGTGCTAACCACCGTTTCCCGAAAAGGGACAGCATCGATAATAGATGAAATGGATTTTCTCTAGATAGGTGATATACACCCTAATGGGAGCGACCCACTTAGCCATGCTGCCTGCCCGATTTCTATCATTTCCCGGTTGATGAGGCTTGAGGTCAAAACGTATCTTTTGGAATATCTGACCACAACTCACTTTGAATGCCACATTGTTATACCCGTCAAATCACAAATTGATTTCCCCAAAAATACCACGGGTCAGCTAAGAGAAACGAATTCCTTCGCCACCAAACAAAAGTTCGTTTGAAGAGATCAACTTACGCGATCAGTTAGATATACAATGTCAGACATTCGTCCATTCACGTTTGTCCTGGGACTCGACAAATCGAAGGCACTACTCTGTAAATAGGATAGCCCTTGAAAAACTCCGTCTTCAATTATCTTCATCATATTTGATATCAACGCTAACGTCCATACAGAGTAGTTCTCAGATAATGAATCTGATTCCGGTCTCTCCGTATTAACGACGGAAAAATGGCCAAAAACTTCGATAATCGGTGATTTAACTATCAAAGAAAAATAGGCGTACAACCAATGATCTTATTCCAGATAGAAATTCGATCGATCTATCATCAATCAACATTAATTTATCATTAATTTATTCATTTCCCATTTCTATATACTCAACATTTCTATCTTTCCAAATTTATGGAATATACGTCATCAATCATTGGAAAAACATTTCCATCTCTGTTTCACGTATCACTGTCATTCCAGTATTCTTTCTCATCAACATTTCATTTTCTATGATTAGAAAATATCTCTGATTATATTTGGAAAATGTTTCCAAAATTTGTACATTTGATTTAAACAGATGTTTAAATAAACATCACTAAGCCAATTTAAACCATTACACTCATTAACTAAATTCACTTAATCAATCTTCACTATCGAGCCTTACCCACCCCTTAGTTAAAACGAAGTCAATCAAGTTGGGGTATAATTACCTCTCAGACCTTAACTGAACAACATTTCTAACCTCGAAATAGACAAAGTTCACCTTTTAAACCTTTAACAACTTCCTTACGTAACTCGGATTCTATTTATGAATCCCCTTCTTTATTTTAAAACATTGATTTTAACTATAGCATTATAATTCCTTTATTCTTAAATATCCCACTTCAAAATGTAACTTTTATTCCTTAATTTAACTAAATAACTAAACCACTAATCTATTAACAAATAAGTAAATCTTGATTAAACCGGAAAGTAAATATTACCTTCCCGAATTCGATATAATCGAATTCAGTGTATAATTCTCTTTTATGAATAATCTCTATTCGATAGCTCCTTTTCGAATAAACTATATTGGGTAACTCTTCCTTCGAACAACTATATTCGAAAATCTCTCTTCGAATGATTTACATTCAATTAACTTTCTACGAATGATTTATATTCGATTATTCTCCTTTTGAATAAACTATATTCGATTAACTCCTTTAATTCTATTCGAATAAACTATTTCGATCAACTCCTTTGGATTAACTCGGTTTAATTAACTCATCTTGACTAACTCACCTCGATTAACTCAACTTGATTAACTCAACTTATTTAATTCTACTTATTTAACTCCTATCGAATAACTAATATTCGATAAATCCTAATTCGATTAACTATGTTCAGTTAACTCTAATTCGATCTCTAATCGATTTACTCTAACTGATTAACTCTAACTGATTAACTCAACGTTTATTCAGTTTCAATTATCGATGCTGAAATCGATTCTTACTTATCTATATAAGTCCTGACTTATATATTCTATTTATCCAATGATAAACATTTTATTTAATTAAAAAAAAACTTATTTACAAATTTATCTTCTTAATCTATCGGTTAGAATAGATTCTATTTAAAATCTTTGCTTTAAATCCATGTCATGTTGTACCCATATGCGAAACACGGGTCTAAACCTTTCAAATGTAAAATTCTCCTTTTATACAATTCTAGTCACTTTTCAAGTATTTCCTTTTATAATCTATTTATTTACAAAATAAATCTCTTTTTGATAATTCTATTTATTCTAAAAAATATTTTCTATTTATAAAATCTATTGATTTTATAAGTAATTCCTTTGATAATCTAACTATTCCCTTTCTACTTATTTTACACGTATTCCCTCTTTCTATTCTATTCATTTTCAAATAAATATCCCTTTTCAATTCTATTTGTAAATTGTTTACAATTTTTTTTTTCAATTCTATTTGTAAATGTTTTACAAATATTTCCCTTCAATTTTATCTATTCGATTAACAAATAAGTATTCCTTTTTAATCTATTTATTTTCTAAATAAATATTTTTTCTTTTTATAAAATATTTTGATTTTATAAATATTTCTTTTCAATATAACATTGAAAATTTCCTTTTTAACATTCTAGTATTCTTTATGGTAATTAACGTACCATATAACAATGATCGGTATCATTCAACCATACAAAATCAGCAACAGATTTCATATCACATCATATAACACAATATATGAAAGAATGCAGTAAAATAAATGTTGAGGAACCCAGTTGGGTCCCTCCGACCTGTTTCCCTGCATCCACAGATGTTAAACAATAAAATTAACATCAATTTCATTTCACTATGAAATATTCTGCTAAACAGAATCAATATTTGATTAACGATTTATATCTATATCGTTATCTATATTTTCAATCAACTGACTAGCAGTTCAACAAAACAGCCAACACACAACAAACAACCATTATTTATAAATTCTAAAAATATTTTATAAAAATATAAATTGAGTAGAGTTAGTGAGATTTACTCACATTGGACGGTTATCGTTAAATAACGATAATTGGTCATTGATTCGATTCAGGCGTTTAATTTCACCATAAATCCAAACGTGCCCCAATTCACTCCCAGTTAGTTCCATGTGTAGCCACCGTCCATACGATCCCAACGGATCTTGTTTCGCTAAATTCTGGTACAGTATGGAAAAGATATTAAATTAACAAGTTCACCCACTATTTAATTTAAATCAAAACTAAACATTAATTGATTTGGGCCTTACCCCTTTTAAAAGTGTCCCACTACCCATAGTTACCCGAACCTGCTACACCTTTTTCCTCCCTCATTCGAAACTTCTTCGAACCAATTTCACTGAAAACCCACCATTCCTATTATTTCAAACCTCCTTTGCTCTTTCAATCTTCAATCAATAATTCAAACAAAAATAACGATAATTCCTCTTTTCAAAAACCCTTCTTCTTCATATCAATTTCATGAAACTCGAGCTCCAGTAGGAACTCACGTCGAACCGTTCCCACGCAATAGGTATCGACAGTTTTTTCCCTCGAACCACCTAATGTTTTGCATGCAAGCTCCATTTTCCACCCCAAGGTCAAATACAAACACGGATCCGATCATTACTGCTTCAAACTCAAGCTATTTCCAACCCTAACTCCCCAAATACTTACGCTGTATAAACCGCAGCAACACAAATGTTGTTCGAACCATACAAAACAGCTATCAAATCGAAGATCTTCCTCTCAGAGACTCAAATATATATACTTTTGGATTTTAGAAATTTTATTCGAATTTCTTTGGGTTTTTTTTAAGGTCACGATTTAGGTTTGAAGAGGGTTCCTGGTGGCGGCTGGAGAAATGCTCCATCGTGAATAGTCAGAAGGGTTTGGAGATGTAAAGGATATTTATAGGATGGTTATATTTTTTTTATTCTATTTGTTTATTTAATTTTAAGCAATCACATTTTGTATTCGCCCTCTAAAATTCCTGCGATCATATATGATACCCAAAAATCATGAAACTGGACATGCAGCTACATTTCGACATTACGGTCTCAACGAAACTGGTTTCGTCGAATTCCGACTCCGTTTACTCACACAGCGTATTTTTAGCCATTAGAATATCGACTGTTTTTCACATTAAAATTGCCCACGGCCACATATTGACTTCAAAAATTACGAAACTTGACATCTAACAATAATTTAATATTGCGGATCCAACAAAATTAGATTCGTCGAATTTCGACTTCGTTTGCAAACTGACTATTTTTAAAGCTCTAATTAACCCTTTTAAATATATAAATACATTTAAAAACAATTAAATTAAATATTTAAAAATAAATATTATCGTGTATATTCACAGTAGAATATCATACAGCTCCAATTGGATTTATAATTCGATATTCCAAATCCAGTGTTACATCGATATCCGATTTATATTAAATATCCATTTTAAAAATATAAATAAATCGATATAAATTATAAAGGAATTCCATAGCGACTTTTCTAAAATTTGATTTGGACATAAATAAAAATCTACATGACGAAATCCAGATTTTTCTCTTCCATCAGAAAAATATACTTCACCAGCTCTTAACGTTCTTGTTTCACAGAAATCCGATTTAAAACGGATTATGTATATTTGGTTGAATTTCGAATCGCCAAATAGACCGCGCCATTTCGAGCTCGATTATAATTATAATATTATTATACAATCAACTGTCATTAAATTAATATATTCGTTATTCTAATTCAATTTTAAACTGAATTAAATATCATAGATGATCCAATTCACATCATTTTGTGAATTCCACTATTTTTGACTATTTCATAAATTAAATATATTATTATATTATTTATTTTAATTAAATATTCACTATAATTTAATTCAACGACCATTTCAATCTCTAAATCCCTATTTATATAATTAAATAAATTAAACATTATACGATAAAATACGGGTCGTTACATTCTTCCCCTCTTAAAATAATTTCGTCCTCGAAGTTGCTAAGGTAGAGAACAAACCCTATTGACTAGAACAAATTTATTTGTTTACTTACCAACTTTAATTTCAACTGAACCAATTTAATTTCAATTAAAATATTAATTAATTCTTATCAACGATACTTTTCTAAAATCCTGAAAATTTTCTAACACCCGAAATTTTTGAAAAATTTCGCCAGCACCTCCTTTGTACCGGTCAATAGTTCAAACCCCAACTCGCCTCTCTAGGCCTTCTCCAGTCCAAAAGAAAATCAAACAGCCAAGCGGCTTGCCAAATCGGGCCATAAATCACCAAATCCATAAAAATAAACGTGTACCTTTTTGTCGAGCATATCATTAAATTCTTGCACTTGCTTCTACTTAATATCTGCTAATCATATGTCCATCTATACCAATCGATTTCCAATTAGTTTCAATCAATCAAATCTCAACACAACTATTCGCTTATATCCAAGCCAAATTCCATTTCAAGCCAAAGTTTCATTTTTGATTCCAACTCCTAACTCATTAATCCAATACCATTTCAGATTCTATCTCACAATTCAAAATCTGATTCTACTTGATATATCATATCCAATTCAATTTACAGTTAATTGCTTTCAATTCAATTCATATTTGCTTTCACAAATTTCTTTAATTTGTTTTTAAATCATACTATCTTCCTGGGGATTTTAAACAGTTTAGCTCTTTCAAAAATCAAATATTCCTTTTCAGGATTCAAAACAACCTACTTTTTCTCAAAACAATTCAAAAACAATCGATTTGGTAATAATCCGTCACTTACAACTCGGAAATGAACACTGATGAGGTGGCCAGAATCATCAGATTTATTTCCCAGCTATCGAAGTGAGTTCAATACTATATCACTTTCAAAACCATATTTAAACATTTCCATTTTTAAATACATTTCAAAATATCCTTCACGATGCTTGTAAAACAAATTTAAAATCTCCCAGGATCTAAAATTCTCATATATTTAATCCATATCTAGTTATGAACACTTGTTCAATTTTCCAGGGTTTGAGTTTTGATTTAATTCATTCATAACACCTATATGAATTTTATTTGGTTATATATATACATAACCAATTCAATTTTAAGCTTTATTCGATTTATATAACAACCAACACATCCAATATACTATAATACTTCAAATATTAATCATTCTTTTATATCAAAATATAATTTGGGTAAAATTATTTCATTTACCCTCTTTCAAAACATACTGTGTCGGTTTATCGTACTTGAGTGTGTAGAAACTCCTATCGATACAGTTGATCAAACTGATCGATCAAAACCCATAAACAACTCAACCAATAAATCTCCACAATATAAAACAATTTTTATAAAATCTACAAATACGTTCACTCGTATATATACACTCGACTCAATCTAGGGCATTACTAACCCCATCTCTACAGAGTCACACCACAGAGCCAAGGTAATCACTTAACCTTCAGCTCTGATACAACTGTAACGAACTGGGATTTTCGACTCTGAAAATCAACACAAAACTACCATTTTGACTATTCAGACATCGGAAATACCTGATCATTAATAGAAAGAAGTTAGAGGGTGAGAACAGATAAGATAGAAAATTAGAATAGAAGAAGAAGATCGCCATAGAACAGAATCAGAGTAACACGAATCTCACAGCGGAACGAATAAAATATATTATAACATAACTTTGAAATAAAACAGTATATATATACAATAACATTATCAGAGTACAACACTTACACACAACGGAAAATAACAATAGCTATATAATCCGGAAGCCTCCTACTTCAAGCTCCTCCAACTATATCTGCAAAACCTAAACTACTTGACTGCCCGTACAAATTTGGGCACTTAAGAGTTTAGGGAAAAACAAAAAAACAAAATAAACTCTGGGTCAGTCATGGGACTGGTGTGAGTAAACTCAAATCATTTGGTTTAACTTTTCAAAATCCTTTTCAAAAGAAAAGATATTCGTAAGACCGATCCACACATAAACACAGACGGTTTTTACCTTACGATAACCCAAAAAAGTTTCAAAATCAATACTCTTTCAGGTATTATAATAATGTCAAATCACAAGTAAATAACAATCTAGTAGAACGCTTGCATCTCACGTTCCACATATATAGTATACAAACAAAACCGCGGGCGCTTATTGGAGATTGGATTCCAACTATGACAAGATATGGGACCACCTGCCGATAGTGTATCTCTAGAGGCAAATACACTGGGTTCAACAAGAACGTCTTGCAACCCGGCCCACACATGACCGACCACTCATTTTGCTTGAGTGTATCGAATGTATATCACCAACGGTTAGGAGCTACCCACCGTTTCCCGAAAAGGGACAACATCGATAATAGATAAAAGAATGAAATGGATTTTCTCTAGATAGGTGATATACACCCTAATGGGAGCGACCCACTTGGCCATGCTGCCTGCCCGATTTCTGTCATTTCCCGATTGATGAGGCTTGAGGTCAAAACGTATCTTTTGGAATATCTGACCACAATTCACTTTGAATGCCACATCGTCATACCCGTCAAATCACAAATTGATTTCCCCAAAAATACCATGGGTATAAGCTAAGAGAAACGAATTCCTCCACCACCAAACGTAAGTACGTTTGAAGAGATCAACTTACGTGATCCGTTAGATATACTCTGTCAGACATTCGTTCATTCACGTTTGTCCTGGGACTGTACAAATCGAAGGCACTATTCTATAAACAGGATAGCCCTTGAATAACTCCGTCTTCAATTATCTTCGTCATATTTGATAGCAACGCTAACGTCCATATAGAGTGGTTTTCAGATAATGAATCTGATCCCGGTCTTTCCGTATTGACGACGGAAAAATGGCCAAAAACTTCAATAGTCGGTGATTTAACTATCAAAGAAAAATAGGTGTACAACCAACGATATTTTTTCCAGATAGAAATTCGATCGATCAATCATCAATCAATATTAATCTCCTTTTATTTAATTTATCATTAATTTATTCATTTCCCATTTCTATATACTCAACATTTCTATTTTCCTAAATTTAGGGAATATACGTCATCAATCATTGGAAAAACATTTCCATCTCTGTTTCACGTATCACTGTCATTCCATTATTCTTTCTCATCAACATTTCATTTTCTATGATTAGAAAATATCTCTAATTATATTTGGAAAATGTTTCCAAAATCTATTCATTTGATTTAAACAGATGTTTAAATAAACATCACTAAGCCAATTTAAACCATTACACTCATTAACTAAATTCACTTAATCAATCTTCACTATCGAGCCTTACCCACCCCTTAGTTAAAACGAAGTCAATCAAGTTGGGGTATAATTACCTCTCAGACCTTAACTGAACAACATTTCTAACCTCGAAATAGACAAAGTTCACCTTTAAAAACTTCCTTACATAACTCGGATTCTATTTATGAATCCCCTTCTTTATTTTAAACATTGATTTTAACTATAGCGTTATAATTCCTTTCTTCTTAAATATCCCACTTCAAAATGTAACTTTTATTCCTTAATTTAACTAAATAACTAAACCACTAATCTATTAATAAATAAGTAAATTTTTATTAAACCGACAAGTAAATATTACCTTCCCGAATTCGATATAATCGAATTCAGTGTATAATTCTCTTTTTCGAATAATCTCTATTCGATAGCTCTTTTTCGAATAAACTATATTGGGTAACTCTTCCTTCGAATAACTATATTCGAAAATCTCTCTTCGAATGATTTACATTCGATTAACTTTCTACGAATGATTTATATTCGATTAATCTCCTTTTGAATAAACTATATTTGTTTAATTCCTTTAATTCTATTCGAATGAACTATTTCGAATAACTCCTTTTGATTAACTCATTTGGATTAACTCGGTTTGATTAACTCATCTTAACTAACTCACCTCGATTAACTCAACTTGATTAACTTACTTGATTAACTCAACTTATTTAACTCTACTTATTTAACTCCTATCAAATAACTAATATTCGATAAATCCTAATTCGATTTACTATGTTCAGTTAACTCTAATTCGATCTCTAATCGATTTACTCTAACTGATTAACTCTACGTTTATTTAGTTCCAATTATCGATGTTGAAATCGATTATTACTTCTCTATATAAGTCCTGACTTATATATTCTATTTATCCAATGATAAACATTTTATTTAATTAAAAAAACTTATTTATAAATTTATCTTCTTAATCTATCGATTAGAATAAATTCTATTTAAAATCTTTGCTTTAAATCCATATCATGTTGTACCCATGTGCGAAGCACGGGTCTAAACCTTTCAAATGTAAAATTCTCCTTTTATACAATTCTAGTCACTTTTCAAGTATTTCCTTTTATAATCTATTTATTTACAAAATAAATCCCTTTTTGATAATTCTATTTATTCTAAAAAATATTTTCTATTTATAAAATCTATTGATTTTATAAGTAATTCCTTCATATAATCTAAGTATTCCCTTTCTATTTATTTTACACATATTCCCTCTTTCTATTCTATTCATTTTCAAATAAATATCCCTTTTCAATTCTATTTGTAAATTTTTTACAAATATTTTTTTTTCAATTCTATTTGTAAATGTTTTACAAATATTTCCCTTCAATTTTATCTATTTGATTAACAAATAATTATTCCTTTTTAATCTATTTATTTTCTAAATAAATATTTTTCTTTTTATAAAATCTTTTGATTTTATAAATATTTCTTTTCAATATAACATTGAAAATTTCCTTTTTAACATTCCAGTATTATTTATGGTAATTAACGTACCATATAACAATGATCAGTATCATTCAACCATATAAAATCAACAACAGATTTCTTATCACATCATATAACACAATATATGAAAGAAAGTAGTAAAATAAATGTTGACGAACCCAGTTGGGTCCCTCCGACCTGTTTCCATGCATCCACAGATGTTAAACAATAAAATTAACATCAATTTCATTTCACTATGAAATATTCTGCTAAACAGAATCAATATTTGATTAACGATTTATATCTATATCGTTATCTATATTTTCAATCAACTGACTAGCAGTTCAACCAAAAAGCCAACACACAGCAAACAACCATTATTTAAAAATTCTAAAAATATTTATAAAAATATAAATTGAGTAGAGTTAGTGAGATTTACTCACATTGAACGGTTATCGTTAAATAACGATAATTGGTCATTAATTCGATTCAGGCATTTAATTTCACCATAAATCCAAACGTGCCCCAATTCACTCCTGGTTAGTTCCATGGTTTAGCCACCGTCCATACGATCCCAACGGATCTTGTTTCGCTGAATTCTGGAACCATGTGGAAAAGATATTAAATTAACAAGTTCACCCACTATTTAATTTAAATCAAAACAAAACATTAATTGATTTGGGCCTTACCCCTTTTAAAACCGGCCCACCACCCATAGTTACCCGAACCCATTACAACTTTTTCCTCCCTCCTGCGAAACTTCTTCGAATCAATTTCAGTGAAAACCCACCATTCCTGTTATTTCAAACCTCCTTTGCTCTTTCAATCTTCAATCAATAATTCAAACAAAAATAACGATAATTCCTCTTTTCAAAAACCCTTCTTCTTCATATCAATTTCATGAAACTCGAGCTCCTGCAGGAACTCGCGTCGAACTGTTCCCACACAATAGGTATCAATAGTTTTTTCCCTCGAACCACGTCATGTTTTGCGCGCAAGCTCCAGTTTCCACCCTAAGGTCAAATACAAACACGGATCCGATCATTACTGCTTCAAACTCAAGCTATTTCCAACCCTAACTCCCCAAATACTTATGCTATATGAACCGCAGCAAAACAAATGTTGTTTGAACCATATAAAATGGCTATCAGATCGAAGATCTTCCTCTCAGAGACTCAAATATATAAACTTTTGGATTTTAGGAGTTTTATTCGAATTTCTTTGATTTTTTTAAGGTCACGATTTAGGTTTGAAGAGGGTTACTAGTGGCGGCTGGAGAAATGCTCCATCGTGAATAGTCAGAAGGGTTTGGAGATGTAAAGGATATTTATAGGATGGTTATATATATTTTGTATTCAATTTGTTTATTTAATTTTAAGCAATCACTATTTGTATTCGCCCTCTAAAATTCCTGTGATCACATACGACACCCAAAAATCACGAAACTAGGCATGCAGCTACATTTTGACATTACGGTCCCAACAAAACTGGTTTCGTCGAATTCCGACTCCGTTTACTCACACAGCGTATTTTTAACCGTTAGAATATCGACTGTTTTTCACATTAAAATTGCCCACGGCCACATACTGACTTCAAAAATCACGAAACTTGACATCTAACAATAATTTAATATTGCAGATCCAACAAAATTAGTTTCGTCGAATTTCGACTTCATTTACAAAACTGGCTATTTTTAAAGCTCTAATTAACCCTTTTAAAAATATAAATATATTTAAAAACAATTAAATTAAATATTTAGAAATAAATATTATCGTATATATTCACAGTAGAATATCATACGGCTCCAATTGAATTTATAATTCGATATTCCAAATCTAGTGTTACATCGATATTCGATTTATATTAAAAATCCATTTTAAAAATATAAATAAATCGATATAATTTATAAAGGAATTCCATAGCGACTTTTCTAAAATTTGATTTGGACATAAATAAAAATCTACATGATGAAATCCCGGTTTTTCTCTTCCGTCGGAAATATATACTTCACCAGCTCCTAACGTTTCTTGTTTCACAGAAATCCAATTTAAAACGGCTTCTGTATATTTCGTTGAAATTCGAATCACCAAATAGCGAACTGCCGCGCCATTTCGAGCTCGATTATAATTATAATATAATTATACATTCAACCGTCGTTAAAATAATATATTCGTTATTCTAATTCAGTTTTAAACCGAATTAAATATCACAGATGATCCAATTCACACCATTTTGTGAATTCCACTATTTCTGACTATTTCAGAAATTAAATATATTATTATATTATTTATTTTAACTAAATATTCACAATAATTTAACTCAACAACCATTTCAATCTTTAAATCCCTTTTTATGTAATTAAATAAATTAAATATTATATGGTAAAATATGGGTCATTACACTATGACTGTATGGTGTTTCATGAATTGATTACACTACAACAAAAATAACCTATTACAACGTCAATTTTACAACGGGCGTTGGCTGACCGTTGTTATAGAGTGATATTACAACGGCCAATGTAGACCCATTGTAATAGATGCCCAACACAGCACCTTTATTACAACGGGCAATGATAGCCTGTTGTAATAGATAGTTATTACAACGGTCCATTTTGGTCCGTTGTAATAGATTTCCTATACTGCGCCTTCTTTACAACGGGCTATGATAGCCCGTTGTAATAGATAGCTATTACAATGATCCTTTCATGACAGTTGTAGCAGATGTAAATTTTACAACGTTCACAATAGGCCCGTTGTAGTAAATGCTAATTTTATAACAATCCTAAATACTTGTTGCAAAAGGTGCTAATTTTACAACGGACAAAATTTTTATTGCTTCCTTAAAATTAATATTTAATATTTAATAATTAATCATTAATATTATATTAATCATATGTTACTAATTATTGACTATAATATTACATTACTAATAATATTTATTACATTAGTCATATGTTATTAATATTAATTAATCATTAACAATATTATATTAATCACATGCTACTAATATTTATTATTCATTAATATTTAATAATTAATCATTAATAACTAATAATTTATAATAAGTAAATAACAATAAATACTAAATTATTTATAGTAATAATAAATATTTATTATTAATAATTGTTATTAAATAGTAAAGAATTTGTAACATCTCGTATATTTTGATTATTTAAATTATTTAATTAAAGACAAACGCTAGTCAAAAATAAAGATAGAATGTTGAATTTTGGAATATAAATATTATATAAGAAATTAATTTAGAGAATTTTATAATTTAAAATATGGGCATTCGTTTCATCGAATTTTAAACTAGGTAACTCTTTTGAAATTGTTATATATAAACGGTTTCTGTAACAATGTGCATAACGAAATTTCACGTAAAGAATTAAATAACAGATTTTAGCGTGATATTATATTCGTATCGGTATAGTGGATACAATGTTATATATAATTTATGTGTTTGGATAATAAATTTGATTGGTGAAACGGTTGAAATATTTGTTTACAGTCTAGATAGACATACCAATATCGAATTAAACTACGTAGATATTATTTTAAAAATAAAATGGAAGTTTTAATTGGTAGATAGGAACTTGGTAAACACCGTGAAAATTGCACGTTCAAAATTTTAGGAATCAGTCCTTTTCTTTGATGGATGAGAGAAAAGGGGTACCACCTACCTCGTTCGGAATTTATTTATAATTGTTCCTCCGTTTCCCTTATCTCCACCGTCCTATGTTATTTTATTTCTCACCGTTCTTTTTCATTTTACTTTCTTTCCACCATCCCTTCTTCATTCTTCAGTTCCACGAAAACCCTTTTTCCCCAAATCCAAAAAAAAAGGCCTCCTCCTTTCAATTGTCAGCCGAAATGTTTTTCCCTAAAATCAAAAAAATTAAATCCACCTCTTCCTCCTAAATCGAAATCACACCTCCTCAGTAATCGACCGCTTCACTCCAGCTTTCGCCAGCACCGAAAACAATCGCTGCCTCATCTCCCTCCTCTCTACTTGTCTCTGCCACCAAACGGCTTCTGCTCTTTCCCCTTTGCATTAGCTGGAACTGGGAAAAAAACAAATCGAGGAAGCAGCACCGGAAACGTCGCGCCTACCACCGCAAGGCCAGGCACCTATCTCATCGACCTGACATTTCCGTCCGACCCCTTCCTTTCGGTCCACATTTGTCTCACCCTTTCCAGCGTGAAGCTGAGCACAGTTGAGAGATAACAGTAGCAACCCCTCTTTGTTCGCCAGCACATTCGTTTCTGAACTGCCAAGCCCCGATTCTTCTTCGTTGCGATTGCAGGTGAGTTTTCTCATGATTAACGCATTTCAAGTATTTTTAACTTTGATAAGAACTGACATTATAATGGTTGATTGTTGCTTGTGTGGTTCGCTGGGCTTTCACCTTACCATTGTTTAATTACTCTTTGTATTTGTGAGTATACACATATGTCATTCATGCTTGAATCCGTATTTTGTTCACCTGCTTGTACACATGTTTCTCTGCCTTGAACCTGAAATGTATTCTGACATAAAACTACCCTGAATTGTTGAATTCATCCGTGTTAGTTTAAGCTTGATCTTCCATAGGTATATGGCTAGTTGTGTATATTTATATGCATACGCATATGTGTATACATATATATTGGCTCATTTATAAACAGTTAACAAATGCCCCATTTTATGCACCCTGCAGCACCATTTACTGTTTTTATGGGCTTATATCTCTTGCTGAATTGTTTGCAATTACATGTTGATTCATATGTTTATCATCTGAACTTGGAATCTAAATTTATGCCATGTCGCTTGTGTTACTCTTGTATGTACTAGGGTTTGCACATTAGCATGCTACTACATGCGCCTGAACTTGATATCACACTTGTGCAGTTGCATTTTTCTTTGTGTTATCACCTGCTGCATGTGTCTTCATTTTCTTTAATGGTTGTGAAGTCATGGTCTAATCAATTTTGTTCCCTGCACCTTTTATTTTGCAAGTATGCCTTGTAATTTGTCCACTATATTAGTTTGCACCTAAATAACTCCATATAGTAGTGCCGGGCTTGCTATGGATTCCCTTATACATGTTCTTCATTTTTTGTTTTGCTGCCTTTTTATTTAGGCAAAGTGTATATGCATTTAACAAGTAAAAATGTCTATGCTGTCTGATTTGTGTCCTTGCGTCAATTGTATATGTATATGCCGATCTTCGCTTTTTTGTTCAGCAAAACACGGTCTATTCAAAAACCAGGGTTCGTCATCAATTCTGTCGATCGTTGCTTTTGCTTTTCAATCGATTAAACCAGGCGACTTAAAATTATTTAACCACTTGCCTTCATCTCCGCTTCCGTCTTCTCCTTTACGGATGTAATCGAAATTTTGGAGGTAAATAGCTTGTTTCTTTTTACCCCCTTTTTTTCTTCAACCATATGGGAGCGACTCCTAATCAATGGTTTTGGTAACAGGATATGAATTTACAATATTAAAATCTCGGTTTTGAGATTCGAGAACAATAGATCCCTATTCTACTCCACAATTCAGTATTGAAGTACAAGAAATTTCTTTTTTCTAGCATGTCACCGCTTCGTACTGAGTCGCTTAGTTTGTTAAATTCAAAGAAAGCTACTTTATCAAATCATTTGCAATTTTACAGTTTACAAATCACACACGGTGTATCTTTTTATCCTTTTTTTTAAAGTAAATTGGCATGCATATTTAACTTTTTCTTACAAACACTTTATTGTGTGTAAATACATTTATTAATTTTTTTAGTTACTTAGTATTTTAACTGAATCTTTTCTCCGAAAGAGTTTTGTGGGTTAATTGAACTTCTGTCTTGTTTTTTAGTTATTGTGGTCTGTGATTTGAAAACATATACATTTATCAATTATTTTAGTTGCTTATGTTCTGTTTTTTAATTAACTTCACTCTCTTTAATTTGGTGATGGAACAATAAACTAGGCTGTTGTCATGCTTTCTGGTTGCTTGGATTACTTTCTTATATCAGTCTTATTCGTTCCATAGATCATTGTACATATATTATATATTTTTTCTTTTCTTTTGAAAAACAAACTGTTATGGTCTTTATTAGACTGGTCGTAACTTAAAAGTTTTGATCCGATTTGGCAGGTTTTTCTTTCATTGGTAAGGCAAATGCATAAGTGACAACTTCGTGTTTCATCATTTTCCAAATTTTTGAGGTTAACTGAGAGAGAATATAGATTCAAATATACGATGTTTGTTGTCACGAAAAGTAAATCACAAAAGACCGAGCTAAATTCGATTATGCATAGCTTTTGATGCGTTAGTCTGATTATGATGAATTTTCAAATTTTAGAAAGCTTCAAAGATGAGGAGAAACATTTATTTGAAGTAAGTTGTAAAAATTTGATTATTTTCAAGGTTAAAAGGGTTGTTTTGTTAAGTGGGCCTATTCTTTTATTCCATTTTATATTTGATACTGCTGCGTGGCTGAAGCTGCTGAAGCAAAGGCTAAGGTTTGAATATGGGAAGGAAGCGCATCTGATAGGTTCAATAGTTTTAAATGGCAAAAAAACATTTGCATATGTTAGTTTTGAAATCATATTATGTTATCATTGTTGTAGATGAGTTGGCAAAACAAGATGATGGGCATGATGAATTGGGTGGCATTTTAGGATAGCCTAAGGAGGCATGACCATCGACATGGGCACTGAAATTAACATGTTTAAGTTAACATCTTTTCACTATTCATTATACAGTATATTTGTTGCTTATACAATATAGTTGATGATAAATACAAGTATTAATGTTGATGACCTATTTTTGTAAATGATTTCTTTTACATTTATAATCTAATAATAATGATGCTATAAATGAGATGATGAAATGCTCTGGTCTCTGATTACTTTTACAGGTTTATATGAAGCTAAAGATATAATTTCCCTTAGATATGTTTATGAAATCGTGATTATAATTAATATTTTTCATGATAATATTCAGGCAATGGAAGAGGAAATATTCAAGCATGCTTCCAGTATCATTTTGTAGCAAGTTTCCATAGTGCTAGTGCAACAAACGTCAAATTTCAGCATGGTAGCTATATGAAATCAGTTTCTATAACACTGCTTTTACATGTATGATGTTAAATGATAGTTAAATCATTTACATGTATTGTTCTGGAGTGTAATAAAATATTTATATTAAAATAAGAAATTTTGAGTTCAATATTTTAAATTATGCAATATTTTTATATTACTACATTTAGATTTTTTTAAAAAATAGAATACTTTTTACAACGAGCAATGCCCGTCGTAATATAATGTATTACAACGGGTTTATGCCCATTGTCATAGAGTTGTTGCACGTGATAGAGCATGTTATTACAACGATCTTTTACAACAGTCACAGACCGTTGTAATTTAGTGAGGACCTATTACGACGATGCATATTAGGACGGGCATTTGCCCGTTGTGAAAAGCATATAACAACGGTTTTTTCCCGTTGTAAAAGCACTATTTTGTTGTAGTGTTAGAACTGTTAGAATGGTCTAAAACGCCGATGTATGGCGTAAAACAGTCGCTGGAAAGCTGTAGGAAATGTGCAGGGTTTCAAACCGTAATATTGGACTCGGATCGGATAGGAGAACCGGGTAGGTGAACTTGATTCGGATTTGAACTTAGCATAACGTGCTTGGTGTGAAGGAAGGCCATTTGCTTAGAGTTGGAGTTGGGCAGGGGATCGGGTTGGAGCTAAGAAGGGAAGACCGGATCGGATCGGGCGAATGAAGAAGGATGGGATTGGATCGGGACATCTAGGAGGGAGCAACCACCGAACCGAACCAAGAAGCAACCACCGAACCGAACCAGGAAGCAACCACCGAACCGAACCAGGAAGCAACCATCGAGCTGAACCCAGGTAGAGGGCATCCAAACCGAGCTAAAAGGGGAACATCCTAACCGAACCGCACCCAGGAGCATACTAGGAAGTATTGGACCGAACCAAACCCGATGAAGACTAGAGCACTATGCATATCTGAACCAAGCCAGACGAGGGCTATCACTACTGCACGATGACTCTTTTGAAGACCAACTCCAATTCTACTAAGACCCGAGATGCAAAGGAAGTCCAAATAGGAAGTATAACTCAGGATCCAGTTGGGAACCAACGAGTTAACTTCGTGATTAGGCTTTGCTGCGGGACGTGTGCTAAGCGGTCGTCGATGTCTATGACTTTGGATCACTATGTATGGGAGGTACGTGAACGGATTCAGGGCCACAGTGGCCTAGGTACGACTAGTGGGCTATAGACCAATGAAGTCGGGTCATTTGAAAAGGTTTGGTCATGATCCCATGGGATAAGCTTGGTGCTAGCAGTAGTTGTACAAGTCGAACTCCGTCATTACCTCGATGGGGCTAGTGATCAAAGTGGTGGATATCGTATGCTTTACGCACTGAGTGAGAGATGTGAGGATGGTTGCTATGCTTGATTGTTTGCCATCACTATGACATGCACACCCCCACCCCCGTATTCTTTATACCATGTGATAGTGGCACCTTAGAGTAATGTACAATATGTAGTACTAACTCTTTGGTTGTAGGTCCAGGTTCAGGTATGGTTTAGTATACCTGTTACTGTTCTGTTTTGCTGCTTATCGCTCATACCTGACTTTTGTCTGACCCATAGTTTTATGTATCTTCTTATTACTCTGAGTGCTCTCACGAGTAGACTAGAGACAGGTTAGCTGGTGATGCACGAGTAGTTGTACCAGAGACGAGCAGGAGCCTTCCACGTATGATATATATATATATTCTCCTTGTGTCGCTGCTGGTCACTACTTTGGGCATTAGTAGTGCACCCTTCCTTTCTTTTGCTTTAGAGACAGTTTTAAAGTTGTAATAATGATGATGTGGAACATAAGCTCTATTTGGATTTTCCGCTGCCATGATGTTTAGTTTCAAC
Organism: Allium sativum; assembly: GCA_030737875.1. Classification (NCBI taxonomy): domain Eukaryota; kingdom Viridiplantae; phylum Streptophyta; class Magnoliopsida; order Asparagales; family Amaryllidaceae; genus Allium; species Allium sativum. Next base: position 844,992,490 of record CM060919.1, on the reverse strand, counting down.
TTATGCACTGTCTCACCTGTTTTATGTCTAGTATGTTATTATTATATTTTATTCCATGCGCTGTGAGACATTCTACAGGTTCTTGATTAGTTCATTCTCTTCTTTCCTTTCTTTGGCGACCGTTCCGGGCTAGCCGGGCATATGTACAGTGCACTTTCGGAGGAAATACCGACTGGTGTGGGGCGGGCCGTTACAAGGGTCTATTTTTCTACCATAGAAATTTCGAGGACGAAATTTTTTTTAAGTGGGGAAGAATGTAACGACCCGTATTTTCTACGATATATTATTAACTTATTTAATTATATAAATAGTGATAAAGAATTAGAAGGTCGTTTAATTAAATAATATTGAATATTTAATTAAATTAAATAATAAAATAATATATTTAATTTCTGAAATAGTCAGAAATAGTGCATTTGCAATATAATGTGAACTGGACAATTAAAAATATTTAAAGCTAAGAATTTGATTTAGAATAATGAATATATTATTTTGACGACAGTTGAACGTATAAATTTTATTATATTTATAATCGAGCTTGAAATGGCGCAGCAGTTCGCTATTTGGCGATTTGAACTTCAACTAGATATACAGGGTCCATTTTAAATCGGATTTCTGTGAAATAAGAAACATTAGGAGCTGATGAAGTATATTTTTCTGATGGAAGAGAAAAATCAGGATTTCGTTGTATAGATTGTGAGTTGTGTCCAAATCAAATTTTAAAATAGTCGCTATAGAATCGTTTATCGACCGTAACGGTTTATTTGATATAACTAGATACCAGTTTCGAATTTAGACAAGCCCTTTGAGACGTAGTGATAATTTAATTTTTAGAATTTACTGTAATTTTTAATTAATTAAATATGCAAATTTTTAATTGGAGTATTTTGCACCCTATATAAATAGTTTGGGGTTTCACAAAATGAGTCAACCTACTGATATTATTATATTTTTAGGATCGTGGCACCGAGCTCGATACGACGACATTTTTTCTTCTGTCCAGAGCAGGTCATTTGTGGATGGAGTTTTATATAATAGGGTATCCTAACTTTTAAAACAATACTCTATCCTTCATGCGGCCAAAACAAAGGCCATGTTCATTCTTCTCAACCGCTAGTTTCCTTGGCCCTTAAAACAAATTCGTGCCATTCAGTAATCCACAAGAGAAATCAACTTTTACTGATAAATACCCCTCCTTAAACCTAACTCTATTGTTTTCATGGTCAAACATTCCAGCCGCCACCAATTCTTTCATTTCCTCATAAGAAGTGAGTTTTCAAAATGTAACGGCTGGAAATTTCCGACTCCTCGAGAGTCGGAAATTCCGAGCACGTTAGTGAAAGAATTTAGAAGGTGAGAAAGAAAAGATAGAACTAATAGAATAGAAGAAGAAGAAGAACATCAGAATCATCAGAGTAACACGAATCTCATCGCGGAACGAATAACATATAATATATAACATAGCTTTGAAGTAAACAGTTATATATTTACAATAGCACTTATCAGAGTACAACACTTACAACACAGCGGAAATAACTATAGCTATAGAATCTTGCAGCCTCCTGCTTCAAGCTCTCCAAGCATATCTGTAAATCCCGACTACTTGACTGCCCGTACAAATTTAGGCACCCAAGAGTTTAGGGAAAACAACAAGGTAAACTCCGGGTCAGTCATGGGACTGGTATGAGTAAAATAGTTTAAAACAGGTATAGGATATCTCATAAGACCACGCCGTGAATACGGAACGGGTTTTTCCCTTATGAGTATCTGAACAACTTTGACAAGCAATATCATTGTGATATTATAATAATGTCTAAGTACAAATAGGTATCAATCTAGCAGAAACGCTTGCATCTCACGTTCTACATACATAGCATAAACCGCAGGGCGCTTATTGAAGATTGGATTCCAACAGACAAGGTATGGGAGCACCTTCTGAATAGTGTACTCTAGAGGTGATACACTCAGGGTTCAACAAGAACGTCTTGCAACCCGGCCACACATGACCGCTCACTCATTTAGCTTGAGTGTCGCGAATATATTGCCACCACGGTTATAGGCCATCAAACCGTCATCCGAAGATACAGAATCAAAAAGAAGTATAAATATGAATATTCACTAGATCGGTGACAATACACCCTGCTTGGGAATGACCCAACTAGCCATGCTGCCTAGCCCAACTTTTGTTACTTCCTGGTGTGAGGCTAGAAGCTACGTCTATCTTCAGAACATCTGATCACCATTCACTTTGAATGTCACATCGTCATACCCGCCAAATCACAAATTGACTTATCCAAAAATAACACGGGTATACAGCTAAGAGAAACGAATTCCTCCGCCACCAAACGTGAATACGTTTGAACAGATCAACTTACGCGATCCATTGGATATACTCTGTCAGACCTTCTTCCATATACGTTGTCCTGGGACTGGACAAACCGAAGGCACTATTCAGTATATCCATCTTAGACACTGTTATCTAAGACTTATACAACAGCCCTTGCACTTTACTCCGTCTTCAATTTATCTTTGGCATATATTGCTCGCAACGCTTATGCCGATACAGAGTGGTTCTTTGGATAATAATCCAACTGGTCTCTCCATATTAACAACGTTAAAATGGTAAAAATTTTGATAGCCTGTGATCTAACTATCAAATGAAAACATGTCGGTGTACAAACAACGATCTTATTTCCAAATGGGAATTCGATCGATCAATCATCATATGTTCATATTTCCTTATTTCATATATTTGGAAAATATATGTTATTAATCATTGCAAAACATTTCCATAGTTTATTTTCACATCACTATTATTTCGCAACTATCAGTCCCTAACTGTAACTAGTATGAGAACAATTCTCTAAGTATCAATACGGAAGGTCGAAACCAACATCAGATCGTCACTTAGAAAACCGTTCAACTTACCCTCTCCAGTCAGTTTCTGAATTTGCTTAACTCTATTTCTTAAATTCTTATCATGAAAACATTTCATTTTCTATGTTTAGAAAACATATCTGACTATATTTGGAAAACGTTTCCAAAACTCATTTACGGATTTCCAATGAACGTTGTATAAAACATCGTTACTCTTAATCCATTAATCGCTTATTACTTAACTATATTTCAAATCAACCTTTCTATCGAACCACAACTATTCCTTTGTCAATTCTGAAGTCAATCAAGTTGGGGTATAATTACCTCTCAGACCTTAATTGAACAACGTTCTTTACTGTGAAATAGATGAAGCTCGTCACTCACTTTTTCCAATCATCTGTTTACGCAAATTCTCGGATTCAGGTTACGAATCTACTTCTTATATGACAACGTTTGATTATAACTATAACGTTATAATTCCTACTTCTACAATATCTAACCTGAATTATAACTTTATCTCCTAACTCGAATAATTTAACAGACACCTAATTTCTAAATCAATAACTAAATCTTGATTTAAACCCTGGAAAGTAAATAGTACTTTCTCGAATTCGACGTATAACTCTCCTTCGAGTAATCTCTATTTGATTAACTCTTCTTTGAATAACCTATATTCGATTTTCTCTCTTCGAATAACTCATATTCGAAATCTCTCTCTTTCGAATAAACAATATTCGATCTCTTTCTTTCGAATATGCTATATTCGAAAATCTCCTTTCGATTTACTAATCGATAACTCCTTTCGATCAAACTAAAATCGATAACTCCTTTAACTTTATTCGAATAATTAATATTCGACTAACTCTTTTGGATCGACTCATTTGATTAACTCCTTCGAATAATTAATTCGAATAACTTACCTTCGAATAACCAATATTCGATTTACTCTAACTCGATTAACTTAATTCTAATCGATTTACTCCATTTCGATTCAACTTAATTCAAATCGATTAACTTAACTCAAATTGATTTACTCCTTTCGAATAACTAAATTCGATTTAACTCTAATTGAATAACTAATATTCAATTAACTCTTTCGTGTTTAACTCTATTTGAATAAGTAATTCGAATCACTCTAATGTGTTTAACTCTATTCAAATATCTAATTCGAATAACTCATTTCGAATAACTAAATTCGATTAACTCTTTTAACTTTACTCGAATAACTATATTCGATTAACACCTTCTTTCGAATAACTATATTCGATTAACTCTTCGACTAACTCCTTTGGATTAACTAACTTCGAATAACTCCTTTGGATTAGCTAACTTCGAATAACTCCTTTGGATTAACTAACTTCGAATAACTCCTTTGGATTAACTAACTTCGAATAACTCCTTTGGATTAACTAACTTCGAATAACTCCTTTGGATTAACTAACTTCGAATAACTCCTTTGGATTAACTAACTTCGAATAACTCCTTTGGATTAACTAACTTCGAATAACTCCTTTTGATTAGCTAACTTCGAATAACTCCTTTGGATTAACTAACTTCGAATAAATAATATTCGGTAACTCTTCTCAAATGAATAACATTTGATTTCTCCACTCGAATAAACTATATTCGATTTCTCTTCTCTCGAATACACTATATTCGATAACTCTACTTCGGATAAGTGATATTCGACAACTCTACTCGATTAACTCTACTTGGATAACTCTAACTGATCAACTCTAACTGGTCAACTCTAACTGGTCAACTCTAACTGGTCAACTCTAACTGGTTAACTCTAACTGGTTTAACTCTAACTGGTTTAACCTAACTGGTTAACCTAACTGGTTAACTCGTCTCGATTAACTGAACTAATCCACTTAGTTTAACTTAGCTAATTCACGTTGATTAACTCTAGCCGATTCGCTTAGTTTAAATCAACTAATTTACTTCGATTAACCACTTAGTTAACTTAACTAATTCACTTTGATTAACCACTTAGTTTAACTTAACTAATTCACATCGATTAACCCTTTAGTTTAACTTAACAAATTCACTTTGATTCACCGCTTAGTTTAACTTAACTAATTTACTTTGGTTAACTTAACCAATTACTTTGATTAACTCGACTAACTCGCTTTGGTTAACCTAACCAATTACTTTGTTTAACCCGACTAACTTGCTTTGGTCAACCTAACCAATTTCTTTGTTTAATCCTTTATACTCGATTAACAAATATTTCTCCTTTATACTTGATTAACCAATATTTTCCTTTATACTCAAAATCCCCTTTTTTTATAATATAAAATCCATCGATTTTATATAAATAAATTATTTTCAAATTATAGTTTGAAAATCTCTTTTCTATATCCTGGTATTTCTTATGGTTTTTAACACATCATCTAACAACGATGAATATCGTCCAACCACACATAATCACAATAGATTATATATATCACATTTATATATCACAATACATAAATTACAGTAAAAATAACTGTTGAGGAATCCCGTTGGATTCCTCCAACCTGTTTCCCTGCATCACAGATGTTAGACAATATAGATAACATCATTTCAGTTCCATATGATGTATTCTGTTAAACAGAATCAATGTAGAAATTTAACTAACTGACTAGCAGTTCAATCAACCAATCAACACACAGTCAAACAGACAATTTTAACAGTTCTAACAATGCAACATGAAATTATAAACTGTTCAGAGTTAGTGAGATTTACTCACATTGGCGCGTTAATCGTTAAATAACGGTTTGCGTTATTTGATTCAGTCGGACAATTTACTTCGCCATAAATTGTAACGAGCTCGGATTCACTTCCAGTCAGCTCCATTGTGTTGCTCCTGTCCATACGATCCCAATGCAACTTACGGTTTGAAATTCTGATCTCGTATGGTCCCGGTATTAGATTTACAAGTTCGAACACCTTCTTGAATAAAATAAAAGTTAAACAAACTCTCTTTGGGCCTTAACCTACCCGGCCCATACCCTTTTTATCCAAACCCGTATACTTTATCTTTCCCAAATTCTCTGTACACAGCCGATCCTAACTCCTTCACCATTCTCCAATCTTTCCATCGCCCTTTCCCTAACACCCCTCCACAAACTCTTCAACTAAAAGTACCAAAGTACTCCTCATCAAATTCTCAACAAACCCGTAACAAAATCTTTGAACTCGAGCTCGACCTTGGCATCCCGTCATTCACCTCGTCCCCGTCGGCTACAGGTTCGAGCGGCTGAAATCATCTTTGAATCCCTCAAAAAAAAACTCACGTAGGTGCTGAAATATACCCTGAATCCAAATCCAGTAATCGATTTGTGGATCATCACTCCATTTTCCCGAAAGATAGAACTTAGGGTTCGTTGTGTACTTCGGAGCGACGGAAACAACACTCGATCCTTCCAAAACTCCTACTGTAGTGAAGATAACCTCCCCAGTAACTCAAAGATACCATCTTTTGATTTATAGAATTTCCTACGAATTGTTTGAGATTTTTAAAGTGATCGCTTTGGTTTGAGAGTGCATTTCCTGACGGCGGCTTGGAAAGTGTTTGACTAGTGGCAAAAGAGAATTCGGTTTAGATGTGTTAAAGGAATATATTTATAGGGAATTCTTTGAATGAAGGACGCCCTCCCACGTTTTCTCCCTTATTATGAGGTGGCGTGGCCTTCAATTTTGACCAACAGAACGGATGGTTTGAGGGGGTGGTTCGTGGCCTCTGTTAATCCAAAGAAAGAAAGGATATTTTATTTTAGCATTTTGGTGACCCTTATATGTGGAGTTCTGTTCTCATCCGGACGACCAACGACAGAAATGAAAATACTGTTGTGACGAGCATCGTGTCACAGTTCTAAAAATATAATAATATCGGTAGGTGGACTTATATTTTGAAACTTCAAAATGTTGATTTCAGGGTGCGAAATACTTCAAATAAAAAGTCGCTTATTAAATTAATTAAAAATTACAGTAAAATTCTAATAATTAAATTATCACTATTTCCCAAAAGAACCTTGTCTAAATTCAAACCCGATATTTAAATACACTCAAATAACCGTTATGGCCATAAACGAATATGCCGCTGTTTTTCTGAATATTTGATTTGGACATAAAACAAAATCTGCACGACGAAATCCCGATTTTTCTCTTCCACTAGAAAGATATACTCCACCAGCTCCACACGTTTCTTGTTTCACAGAAATCTGATTTAAAACGAATCCTGTACATTCAGTTGAAGTTCGAATTGCCAAATAGCGAACTGCAGCGCCATTTCGAGCTCGTTTATAATTATATTATAAACTATACGTTCAACTGTCGTTTATTTAATATATTCGTTATTTAAATAATTAAATAACTTAATTATTCTACCGTCAAAGTCTAGTGGTCCAGTGGTTTACGAACACCATGAGTTGCTTCATGTAGTTTGCAGTGGCACAGGTTCGATCCCCAGCGGCCACAATACCGAGACACAGTGCACGGCCACTTTAAAACCGGCTGAACCAAAGGGCATGGTAGACATAGTCTTCGTGTCCCCAAAGTTTTCAAAAAACAAAGTTTTCAATCCCTCTTTTTTTCCTTTTTTCATGGCGTCACCCTCTGTCCCTTCCATCCCGCCTAATCCCATCCCATCCAGTACCACATCCCATCCCACCTCGAGCCAACCAACTGACGTCCCTCCCTCTGACAATCCGCCGCCCCTGCCACCTGAACCCTCACCTGCTACTCCCCTTCCACACTCGACGTCCGATCCCGTTCAAACTCCTCCTTCCAATACTGTGTGTCACCAACCTTGGACTTACTTGTTTAAGCGCAAGCCGAAGAACGCTGGTAAGTACAATGCTGTTGATATCACCCCAGTGATTATTGATGGAGCTCTCGAGCTCGTAGATGGAGTTACAGAATCTGGAATGGAAGTTTGGCAGGATTTTTTAGTGGGTTTCTTTTTGGACAAACCTCTATCTTACACCGCAGTTATCAACAAGCTCTTGGCCATCTGGAGACTGAAAGGTACAGTTACTGTTAGATCTGATGGGGTGTTATTCCTCTTTGAATTTTCGAATGATGAAGATAAGAGTAGAATCCAACAAGCTGACCCGATTATCCTGAATAATAAGCTTTTCATTATTAAGCTGTTCGATCCAACTATTAGTAATGTACGTGGAAATATACGGTCAGTTCCAGTTTGGGTTAAGCTCTACAATATTCCTATAATATATTGGTCGAACTTTGGGATAAACTGGATAAGCTGCATGCTCGGGAGACTGTTATGTATGGACGAAAAGACGGAAAGTCGTGAACGAATTCACTACGCCAAATGTTTGATTGAAATTGAACCAGATCAAGAGTTAGTGAACGACTTTCTTGTGAAAACTCCAGAAGGAGGGGTGCAGAAAATTTTGTCGAGTACCTTTGGAAACCTGAAATTTGCACCTTCTGTAAGTCGTTTGGTCACCGTAGTGAAGGTTGTGATAATTACGACTCGGCTGACAAGAATAATAGTGAGGTAAACCAGAGCAAAAAAAGTGAACAAGTGGTTCGAAATGTTCAGCAACGTGAACAGGTCATTTATAAACCGAGAGTTATGGTAAATAACAACACCCGGAACTGGCAGGTGGTTGTAAATAAGAAGAACAAAGCAATAGCAAATGAAGAGAGAAATAGAAACACAATAGAACCTGAACCAACAAAAGGAAATGCTAGTAATGTGAGTAAAAGCAGGGCAAACAATGTAAGGAAAGAAAACACTGTATTAGAAGTGAGAAACAGGTATGATGCCTTAGAAGAAGGGGAAGTAGCAAATGAAACAAACGAGGAAGAAACTGAACTGAATTATATTGAAGAATTAATAGAACAAGGGTTTGAAGATATTAATGCATATGTCATTCCATCAGTTGAAGATTTTATGCAACACAAGAATCCTCTGAAGAAAGTTACTCTTGATGAAGCAATTCAAAATAATGAAGTAGGTGCACAAGAAGTTGACGAACAGCTTGAAATAGAAAAGATCTACGAAATGATCAAAAAAACAATAGATGAAGGTATGCAAGTGGATAACACATTGGAGATTGAAAGCATAAACAAAAATAAAGACACCCTATTACTCAGTAAAACTGGTGAAGAAGAGAACAATGGCAACACAGTAGTGCAAGTGTGTGAGGATTTGCAAGATGTAGAACTTAATTTACATGCACAAAACGTTCATGAAAAAGTCCCACCTGACCCCCTTCTCATGCAGAATCCCACGTCTGTTACAATGCAGGTATCAGAGTCTGGAATGCCTTCACCTTTCACTACCCAAACAACAGTGACTCCTTTCAAAAACTTGTACTCTAAACTATCTCCACCGCCAGCCTTTAGGTCTCCACCTTCTGATTCATTCACCCCAATTTCCTATAAGAAAATCAAGTGCAAAAAGAAGAGTGCTTCTGCCAGTGTACATAGCGAGTATGGGCTAAGAAGTAAGAAAAGAGAAGTACCAATCCCCCCTTCAGTATAATTTATGATGAAGAGCATCGGTGCCTGGAACATTCGTGGCGGACATGACGATACAAAGTTGGACCAATGTAAATCACTTATTGCTGAGAATAAACTGTGCCTCCTCGCCTTGCTTGAAACTAAATTGAATCGTCAACTTACTCTACGAGCTGCAAAATACATCAACCCCTCGTGGCAATCTTTGCACAACCTTTTGGAAGCCCCTTACGGCAGAATTCTTATTCTGTTTAATCCCTCTAAAATCCAAATAAAACTAATCCATTCCTCTTCCCAAATGTTACACTGCAGTGCGACCTTCCTTGATGATCAAATCCCATTCTTCCTGACTATTGTGTATGCAGCGAATTCCTTGAATGTCAGACAACAGCTGCTTAACGTAATTCCCTCTCTCAATCCAGTTACCAGCCCATGGATAATATTTGGCGACTTTAACTGCTGTTTTGATGTATCCCAAAGGACTGGAGGCAATCCATTATCTTTATCCGAGATTACTCCTCTGAAAAATGCAATAGATCATGCCAACCTCATTTACATTAAAAGAACTGGGATGCCATTTTCCTGGAATAATAAAAGTAGAAATCGCCCAAGGACTTACTCTTTGATAGATCATGCCTTCTGTAACTCTCCAACATTCAACTTATGGCCTGCCATCTCCTATGACCAACCTCCCCCTCTGTTATCTGATCACTCCCCTATTATCCTTCACCTCAGTGGGCTCGTCATGAAAAAATCCTCTAGTTTTAAATTTTTTAATAACTGGTTCTATGAACCTGACTTTCTAGACATTGTTTTAGGAGTTTGGGGGAGACCAACCTTTGGAAACCCAATGTTTATTTTACAGATAAAACTGAAGAAAGTTAAAGAAGCTCTGAGAACTTGGGCCAAGCAAAAATACGGCGACGGCAACAAACAAATCGCTTGTTGGAGAAAAAAGCTTGAAGAAATACAAAATGTTATGGCGCATGATCATGCCAACCCGGAGCACTCGATTGTGGAGACCTTCACCTCAAAACAATATCAAGAAGCACTGAGAGCTGAAGTTGAAATGACCAAACAAAAAACGAGGATTAAGTGGAAATTGGAAGGGGACAGTAATAGTGCTTTCTTTCACGCGTCATTGAAGGATAAGCAGTGTAGAGAAAACCTGGTTAAAATAATCGACGCGAACGGTAAACTTGCTAACACTCAAGATGAAGTTGAAAAAACTTTTATAAAACACTTTGCCGATTTACTTGGAAACAAAAACTGCTTTAGACCTGACATTGATCGAATTAACCCTTATATACTACCAAAGCTTTCTAGTATAGATCATCACTCTCTGTGTAATGAAGTATCCGATGAGGAAGTTAAAAGAGCAATGTTCTCTCTTACCAGTAATTCTTCTAGCGGCCCCGACGGTTTCAACGCATTCTTTTATCAAAAATGCTGGAACCACATTCATGTTGAAGTGTGCGCTGCTGTGAAACACTTCTTCAAAACGGCTAACATGAGTAGTGCGTTCAACAGTACTAACATAGCCTTGATACCGAAGAAGAAGAATGCGACGACTATCTCGGATTACCGTCCAATCTCTTGCTGCAACACCATATACAAATGTATTTCTAAGATCTTAGCTACGAGACTGAAAGTGGTTCTCCCATCTATTGTATCAACAAATCAAGCTGCTTTTCTCTCTGGTCGAAGCATTCTGGATAATGTGTTAGTATCTCATGAGTTACTCAATGGTTACTCGAACAACAATATAAGTCCCAGAGCAATGTTTAAATTTGACATCATGAAAGCATTTGATATGCTTCAGTGGGATACCATTGTTAGAATTATGGGGTACATGAACTTCCCTCCTCACTTTATAAAATGGATATACTCGTGTATCTCATCTCCTATGTACTCTATTTTGGTTAATGGTTCTCCTGTAGGCTACTTTGGTAGTCAGCAAGGCATAAGGCAGGGGGACCCCTTATCGGCTTATATTTTTATCATTATCATGGAAATGCTAACTCAAATGTTAAACGACAGGATTGAAAAAGGCCAATATACTCTACATCCGAAATGCAATGATCCGAGAATTTCGTCGTTGATGTTTGCAGATGATTTAGTATTATTCTGCACTCCTGATAGTAGAACAGTGAATTCAATCTTTGAAACGCTAAACAGCTTCTACTCTATGACTGGACTCCAAGTTAATTTGCAAAAGTCTGAAATGAGGGTTGTTGGCCTATCTTCTGAGTATGCAAATGAGCTCTCGACAACAACTGGGATTGCTTGTAATAGTGACACCATCTCCTACCTTGGGCTACCATTAACCACAGCCAAAATCACTACTAGTCAGTGCATGCCTTTATATAACAAAATCACGACACGTATGACGTACTGGACTTCTCGTCTCCTTAGCCAAGCTGGTAGGCTCACTTTAATTAAAGCTGTGATTTTCTCCATGCAAGTATATTGGGCAAGGACCTTTCTTCTTCCTACCAAGTTGATAAATTTAATCAGGTCTGCTTTTATGAAGTTTCTTTGGAAAGGAAAGATGGACGGTAGGTATCAAGCACCGATAGCCTTTAAAGAGACAGAAAAACCTATGTGCTATGGTGGTCTCGGCATCGTCAACATGGTTACCTGGAATAAGGCAGCCTTTGTCAAGCACATTGACAGTTTCCTTGGACAGAGCAATAGCATATGGGTTAGATGGTCTAGGAAGCGTGTTGTCAAAGACAAATACTTTTGGACGATGCCGCAGCCGCAGAATTTGAGCTGGACATGGCGGAGTATATTCAAACTCAGAAGTCTGGTGTTGCCTTACTTCAGTTACAAAGTCGGATTCGGTACTGAACTGAAACTGTGGCAAGATCCTTGGATAAGAAATGGGTTTATTCTCTGTCATGAGCTCCCTGATATTGAAATAGAAGTGACTGGAATTAGTAGAGATGCTAAAGTACAACAATTTATTTCCAGTAATGTCATATTACTTCCACACTCGGCAGTAAATAGCATAAACATTCTATGGAGAGAAGCGCGCAATGTTAAGGTAGTCGAAGCAAGCGACAGTATGACACAATGGGGAAGGAGGAAATTACCTTTTCAAATCAAGAACATGTACAATAATTTGTCTGGATTTGATTTATTGCCGCCTTGTAAATGGAAGAAAAGAATATGGCACAAAGATAATACTGCTCGTGAGAATTTTTTTGCATGGAAAGTTCTCAATAAAGCCATGTTGACAAAGGACATACTACACCAGAGAGGGATGAATATTGATCCTATGTGTGTGTTGTGCGGTGATAAGAATGAAAGTCTAAACCACTTATTTTTTGAGTGTGACGCAATATTCTCATTGTGGCAAGATATCAAGCAGAGCACTGTCACGTTGGGAGCTAGTAAGAACAGTGTAAATGAGTGGTGAAACATTGAACAGATGACAAGTTCGAAAAGAAGAAGGGGTAGGCTTCTATGTTATACTCTCAAGAAATTTATAAATGCAACTTGGAGGGAGAGAAACGTTAGGATCTTCAGTCCTGAAGATGCCAAGAACAAGGAACAGTTTATCGCATTTGTTAAATTTGAAGTAAGGAATGGTTTGAAGCTGCTTAACTTCACCTTCGATCCTGGAATACTGCAGCGGCTTCGGTAACTTAATTGTAAATATGTGTTTTCTTTTGTTGTGTTTCTAGTGCTAATGTACCGAGTTTCTGCGTTTTCTTGTGTGTGTTGTAACTTTCTTTCTTTTCTCCGGTGCATTAATAAAGTGGTAGGGGTCCACTCAACCCCGTCGGCCTTGCCAAAAAAAAAAAAAAAACTTAATTATTCTACCTTACAAAACGCGCCATTACACAAAATCAAATTAAAAATCAGACCTTCCATATAAAAATCCAATCTCGGATTCAACGTTCTTCTTTTCCAAAGAGCTCAAACCCTACATACGTATTGTCGAGTGCGGTTCCAAATCTCTGTTGCTCGAATTGGTGAGTTGTAAACTAGGGTTCGGGTTATCGGTGTTGTTGCGATGGACTGGAGAAGGAAGCGGTGTAGAGGGAGGGTCGTCACGGTAGAAGGTCGGGTTATCGGTGTTGTTGCGATGGACTGGAGAAGGAAGTGGTGTAGAGGAAGGGTCGTCACGGTAGAAGGTAGCGATTTTGGTTGGAAGTATTCAAATGCGTTTCCATATACTGTTGGGTTCCTGGAGATGTAAATCACGATAAAGCAGGGGTTAACGATGGGATTAGTATAAATGTGGCTTAATTAGTTGGTTACTTGATTAATGAAGTAATTAAGGGTTTATATTGAAGGGTGATGTGGGTGTGTCTTTGTCTGGATTTAGGCGACTGAGGAGTTTGGTTAGGGGATTGAAGTCAGCGTGCTTTTTAAGTGATGGGAGATCAATCTCATTTTGTTGTTGCATGTGCAAAAGGTGGTTCAGGGAAGGTATTTGCGTTAAACTGTGGCAATGGGAAGAGTTTGTGTTATAGGAGCTCACAACTACTAGTGAAGAAGAGTAGTTGAAGTGCAGCTTTGGGTTTCAATATGAATAAACATTGGGCCGACAAATTAAAGATGCAAGGCCCAATCGAAAGAAATATATATATATAGCAAAAGAAAGAAAGGACGCTGGTCTAAAGTTTGGTCGGACTAATATTAGAAGTGGGAATGGATTGGTCTATGGGAGGAGAAGACACTTTGCACCGTGGGTTTGCTAGAGGAATAGGCCGTGAAAACAAATGGGTAAAGCCCAAACTTTAGATTTAATTAAGTTAAATTAAAATAAAATAGCATATTAATTTATAACGTCTCCAACGTATACATTATATATCAGAATTTCAAATGGACTAATCCGTTAGGATCGTATAGACGAGCGCAACACACTGGAACTGACTGGAAGTGAATTCGAGCTCGTTACAATTTATAGCGAAATAAATTGTCCGTCTGAATCAAGCGATGGTTATCGTTATTAACGATGATCGTACAATGTGAGTAAAACTCACCAACTCTGAACAGTTATATTTTTACTACATATTGTTAGAACTGATAATTATCTGTTGATTGTTGTGTATTGACTGTTTGGTTGAATTGCTTATGTATTGGTTGAAATTATAGATAACAATATATATAAATCGTTAATCTAATATTGATTCTATTTAGCAGAATGTTTCATATTGAAATGAAATCGATGTTAATTTTATTGTTTAACATCTGTGATGCAAGGAAACAGGTTGGAGGAATCCAACTGGATTCCTCAACATTTATTTTACTGTTTTTCATATATTGTGATATATGATGTGATATATAATCTGTTGTTGATTATGTGTGTTTGAATGATATCGATCACTGTTGTTTGGTATTTTAAATACCGTAAGAAAACCGTGGGATGAGAAAGGAAAATTTCAACAACTATATTGAAATAAAATATTTTATAAAATCGAAAGATTTTATATAGAAGGAAGATTTCAAACTGTATATTGAAATAGAATATTTATAAAATCAAAGGATTTTATATAAAGGAATATTTATAAAATCAAGGGATTTTATAAAGGGAATTATTTGTAAAACAAATATAAAAGGGAAATACTTGTAATACAAATAGAAAGGATATATTTGTAAACCATTTACAAATAGAAATGAGAAGGATATATTTGTAAACCATTTACAAATAGATTTGGAAAGGGAATATTTGTAAAACATTTACAAATAGAATTGAAAAGAAAATATTTATTTGTTAAATAAATAGGATTGCAAAAGAATATTTATTTGTTAAATAAATAGAGTTATAAAAGGAGATATTTATGTAGAAAATAAATAGAGTTATAAAATGAATTTATTGGAAAATGAAATGAATGTCATATAAGGAAATATTTGGCAAATGAATAGAATTTTACATCAGGAAAGTTTAGACCCATGCTTCGCACATGGGTATAACATGATATGGATTTAAAGCAAAGATTTTAAATAGAATCTGTTGTGACCAATAGATTGAGAAGATTAATTTATAAATAATATTTTATAAATTAAATAAAATATTTATCATTGGATAAATAGAATATATAAGTCATGGCTTATATAGAGAAGTAAGAATCAATTTCAACATCGATATTTGAAACTGAATGTATAGACGTAAAGTTAATTAAAGGAGTTAATCAAAATGTGTTAATCAAAAGGAGTTATAAGAGTTAATCAATTAGAGTTAACCAGTTAGAGTTAACCAGTTAGAGTTAACCAGTTAGAGTTAATCAAATAGAGTTAATCGATTTGAGAGTAGAGTTAATCGATTAGAATTAGAGTTAATCGATTAGAGTAATCAAATAGAGTTAATTAAAGAAAGATAATCGAATATAGTTTATTCGAAAGAGGAGTTATAGAATATTAGTTATTCGAAGGAGTTATCGAATATTATTTATTCGAAGGAGTTATCGAATATTAGTTATTCGAAGGAGTTATCGAATATTAGTTATTCGAAAGGAGTTATCGAATATTAGTTATTCGAAGGAGTTATCGAATATTAGTTATTTGAAGGAGTTATCGAATATTAGTTATTCGAAGAAGTTATCGAATATTAGTTATTCGAAGGAGTTATCGAATGTTAGTTTATTCGAATAGAGTTAAAAGGAGATTATCGAATATAGTTTATTCGAATAGAGTTAAAAGGAGTTATCGAATATAGTTTATTCGAATAGAGAAAGGGGTTAATCAAATATAGTTTATTCGAAAGGAGTAAATTGATAGGAGTAAATTGATAGGAGTTAATTGATAAGAGTTAATTGATTAGGGTTAATCAAAATGTGTTAAACAAATAGAGTTAATAGAATTGAGTTAATCAAATAGAGCTAACCGATAAGAGTAAATCGATTAGAGTTAATCGAATAGTGTTAATTAAATAGAGTTATTTGAATATAGGTAATTCGAAGAAGAGATATTATCGAATATAGTTTGTTCGAAGGAAAGAGTTATCGAATAGAGATTTATTCGAAAGAGAGTTACGTAAGGAAGTTTGTTAAAGATTTAAAAGATAAACTTTGACTATTTCGAAGTTAAAACGTTGTTTAGTTAAGGTCTGAGAGGTAATTATACCCCCAACTTGATTGACTTCCTTCTTAGCTAAGGAATGGTAAGGTTTGATAGTGAAGGTTGGCTAAGTGAATATAGTTAATGAAGGCAATGGTTTGAATTGGCATAGCGATGTTTTATTTAAACATCTGTTTAACTCCAATGAATGAGTTTTGGAAACGTTTTTCAAATGTAATCAGAGATATTTTCTAATTATAGAAAATGAAATGTTGGGTAGCAAAGAATACTAGAATAACAGTGATACGTGGAAAGGAGATGGAAATGTCTTCCAATGATTAATAACGTATATTTTCTAAATTTAGAAAATATGAATTTCTGTATATATATATATATACAGAAACAGGAAATGGAGAATGAATAAATTAATGATAAATTAATTTAAGAGATAAATGTTGATGTTGATCGATCGATAAAATTTCCATTTGGAAATAATATCGTTGTTTGCACACATGTTTTTCTTTGATAGTTAAATCACAGACTATCAAAAGTTTTGACCATTTTTCCATCGTCAATACGGAGAGACCGGTTGGATTCTTATCCAAAGAACCACTCCGTATGGGCGTTAGCGTTTCAAATCAAATTGATCGAAGACAAATCGAAGATGGAGTAAAGTGCAAGGGCTGTTGTATAAGTCCTACGTAGAGATTGCCTAGGATGGATGTACGGAATAGTTCCTTCAGTTTGTCCAGTCCTATGACAACTTGAATGGACGAATGTCTGACAGAGTATATCTGGTAGATCGCGTAAGTTGATCGTTTCAAACGTATTTACATTGGTGGCGGAGGAATTCGTTTCTCTTAGCTTATACCCGTGGTATTTTCGGGGAAATCAATTTGTGATTTGATGGGTATGACGATGTGGCATTCAAAGTGAATGAATGAGTAATCTGTTGAAAGATACGTTATGACCTCCAGCCTCATCAACTGGTAAATGACAGAAATCGGGCAGGCAGCATGGCTAAGTGGTTCGCAACCAATTAGGGTATATTGTCACCATCTAGAGAATATTCATATTTGTTACTTCTTTCGATTCTGTACATCCTGGGAATGGTTATGTTGGTTTACCAACTGTAAGGTGACAATATATTCGATACACTCAAGCGAAATGAGTGATCGGCCATGTGTGGCCGAGTTACAAGATGTTCTTGTTGAACTCCAGTGTATCGCTTCTAGAGTACACTGAGCAGAAGGTGGATCCATACCTTGTCATAGATGGAATCCATTCCCCAAATAAGAGCACGCATTTTTGATTGTATATTATATATAAAGAACGTTAGATGCAAGCGTTTCTACTAGATGATTATTATATTGTGGCTGATAGACATTATTATAATATCAAAAGAGTTTTGATATAAAGTTTATCGTTTCTTTCAAAAAGAATTTGAAAGTTAAATCAAATGGTTTGGATTCT
Source organism: Allium sativum (assembly GCA_030737875.1). Lineage (NCBI taxonomy): Eukaryota > Viridiplantae > Streptophyta > Magnoliopsida > Asparagales > Amaryllidaceae > Allium > Allium sativum. The sequence goes on along the minus strand of CM060919.1, from coordinate 844,974,649 downwards.
CATAAGGGAAAAACCCGTTCCGTTATAAGGCGTGGTCTTATGAGATATCATGTTATTGCTCAAACTATTTTAAACTGTTTTACTCATACCAGTCCTCTGACTGACCTGGAGATTATTTTGTTTTGTTTTCCCTAAACTCTTGGGTGCCTAATTTTGTACGGGTAGTCAAGTAGTCGGAATTTACAGATACTCGAAGAGCTGGAGCAGGAGGCTTCAGAATTATATAGCTATGGTTTTTCCGCTGTGTTGTAAGTGATGTACTTTGGAAATGATATATATATATATATATTCAAGTACAGATTTATATTTCAAAGTTATGTTATGAAATATATTCATTCGTTCCACTGTGAGATTCGTGTTTACTCTGATATTGTATGTTCTTCTTCTTCTATTCTAAGTTTCTATGTTATCTATCCTCACCCTCTAATTTTTTTTATGGACTATCTGGTATTTCCGATGCTTGGTTAGTTGATATCGTGTTTGGTATCGATAACCAGGATCGCAAAAACCCTGGGTTGTTATAGGGCTCTAGCTCAATTAAGGCAATGAGAGAAAGTGCAGTTAATTCCATTGGGTTCGGAGCAACAAGTGGCTGCTACATTGTATTTTTGGTCAAGCTCAATGGGTTTGGGGAGTTTGCGTCACCTAACATTGATGAAGGGAAGTCAACGAGGCTCCGTTTCTGTTGATGGAACCGAAGTTGGAATAGAGGGTGGAATAAGGAGGAGATTGTGTTGTTGAGTGGAATAGTGGTGTCGATAGAGTTGATAGGTCGTTGAAGCGTGGGTGGTTGAGGGTCAAAGGAAAAGTCAAGGGTTATGTTTGAGTGTACAGGGAGGGGTTTTGTTTTTGGAACGAGGAAGAAAGGTAACAGAACGTGCTATAAGAGTGAGGGAAAATAGATTAAATAATTAAATTAAATTTAGTTTTAAATGTCGAGGACTTATTAAAATCATATACATTTCATATGAAGTCATATTAAGGTGTCGTCTACTCCGATGGGCTCGTATTTATGAATACTACTGTATGATGTGGATTGATCGAATTCTGATTAGTTTGGAATTTTACCAAATTTCAAATGCCTATTCGAAAGTAAACAAAAACAACGTGAAATCGTCAGTTTGGAATGGATGGTGAGCTAAAACTCATACTTTCTGGAATATGGTTGTACCATATATAGTTATCATTGTTGTTTTCATATTTAACCGTGTGATTGGTTGTTTGGATGATTTACTATTTGTTTAGTTGGTTATGGTTACATATGCTCGCCTGCGGAGCGGATACCTTTGATACTTCCTGCTTTTAAGTGGATTATTAATCTTAAATGAATTAGATTAGATTATCGGATTCATATGCATATACGAAATGGTATAAGGTATGTGATGTACGAGGACAGGTGTAACAGCCCGCATTTTACATACCGGAGGATCGTAAAATATTATTATGTTATTCCCTGAGGGTTGGATCATTCTCGTATTTTAATATGTTGGTTATGGGGATGTGAGACATGTCCATAATTTTTACCAATTATATTTGTGACTGTTTTTCCCCTGTAAGTCTTGTCCATAGCATAACTTTTGACTGAGGTTGAATCAGGTGCTGAGGTCAGTCTGATTAGAAAGGAAATGGTGTTGCCAATTCCGTAGAGTGGTCACATTAAAGATTTGGTTTAGTGGTTTGGGAGGAATCGTTGTTTTTTGTGTTTCACAGTTTGTTGTTCATGTTTTTGAACCAATAGTGGGATGATTTGGAGAGACCCATTAGTGGGATGGTGGAGGCTATAAATAGGGGGTTAGGGGCATTGGAATAGTTTACTTTATCTATTCTCTTATTTGGTTGAGCTTATGATCCTCCTTGCATAATCAAATACACCTTTCCACCATTAAAATTCTAGATCTACATAAGGTAATCAAATATCTACATCGTTTGAAGATAGATTTACATCAATCGAAGAGAGATCTCATCAAATCGAAGAGTTTGAAGCTAATTCTTCGCTGTCCGGATTTAGATCCAAGTGTTTTCATATTGTTTGAAGATTTGGTGAGTGATAAGCATCTCTCATACAGATTCAATAAAGTATATAAGTGTTTGATCATAATTTGTTCATTTTTAAGTTGTTCTCACTTAGATCTACATCATGGTAAGTATAATTTCATATGAATCGCCATAGGATCTAAGCTAGCAACTTAAACCGGTAATTTCTATGGTAAATCATGTGTTATTGCAAGTTAGATCAATTGATTTGGTTTCGTTTATTGTTTATCATGGTTTTGGTGAATTTCTCATGTTTGATTGATGATTAATCGTTGTGTTGATGCTTGTTGGTGATTGATTTTGATGGATTAGCTAAATCAAGTGTTTTGCATGAATTTTGAGTTGAATTAAAGTTGAATAGGCCAGGAAATCGTATGGATTGGTTGTTTGCGAACAAATTAAACAATTGTAAACAACTGTAAAATCCGTTCGGCTTTCCTAAACAACAAGGATTGTTGTAAAAGATTTCAAACTCTGGGACCAAAGATATTTTAATTAATAAATCCAATCAAGTTATTCCAGGATTTTGATTGATTGAAAAGATAGAAAATAACAACAACAACTAAATAAAAAGAGAGATTTATATAATAAAAGAAAACAATTAGGGGATAATGACATAGATTGGATTCATACTCATCAATAACCAACAAATAAATATAGATCTAATTCATCTTTCTGTCACACACATGAATCAACGATAATTAGGTTCTTAGAAACAAATAAGTAAATAACAACAAGCATACCCTATGCAGGAGCTGAGCTCTTAAACAACCATAGACTATCAGGACAGATTCACTAATTAATTTCTAAAACCCTAAAATTAGATCTAAATCTGATAATTGTTAGATCGAACACGAATATACCCTGTGAAGGAGCATAGCTCTTAAACGACACAGAATATGAAGGTTCAAATCTAACCCTTGATTCAAATCCAGATCTACATGTATAAAGTCCTCATCTATTGGCTATGTGATTCATACTGAATCATATCTATTAGCGTCATCACCCCCCAATCAAAAGGGGATTAGCTAGATATAGCTAAAGAAGAAGAGAAAAATAAAATAAACAAAATAAATAAAGTACGATAAAAAGTAAAGAGAAAGGAAGAAGAATGATTTTATTCCAAGAAGAGAATTACAGAATAAAACCCAATGTGTTTTTACATGAATAAGGTACAAGGTATTTCTAGTTGTATTGGCCAAGACCTAGAGGCTAATTACACAATGTGGGACTAAAGATTTAGCCCAAATAACACATAAGCAAGTGTGAACGCAGCTGTAAAGTGAGAGGCTTTGTAAGTGAGCCAATGTGAATGCAGTGTGAACGGATTTGCAATTGGCATGGCTTGCGGGCATCAAATGACATCAATTTCAATTGTTTTAAGCATGAATAGGAACTCCATATCATCTGCAACAAGCTGACTTTATGAAAAGGCATTGGACTATTAAAATATGCGGCAGAAGGTGGTTGAACAACAACATTTCTTCAAGCTTTAATCTAACACTCAAAATCAACACTCTTCATACACCTATTCTTCAAGCTTTTCAAAAATTAAGTGCATTAATCCATTCATCATATATAATCTGAAAACACAACTATAAATACACAGTATCGATTATTTTAAATATAAAGTAAGATAAATAAGCGGATAAAATATACACAATTACGTGTATATCATTGGTCTCATATTGCAAGGATTGGTTCGGTTTGGCTTCTTTTCTAAGCAATGGATGATTCAGTCATAGTTTGATGGAACGGGAAGAGATTTTGGGTATGGTGCAGTCACAGTTTGATAGACCGAGCAGAAATTATGGGCATGGATCGATCATAGTTTGACGGACCGGGCAGAAATTTTGGGCATGGAACGGTCACAGTTTGATGGACCGGACAGAAATTCTGGGCATGGATCGATCATAGTTTGATGGGCAAGGAAGAAATTCTGGGTATGGTTCAGACATGTATTGATCAGACTTGTCTTCTGGATGGATCGGACTTGTTTTACGGTGATGGACCGAGAAGTTTTTCGAAACATGGACGAGGTAGTTTTTCTTGAAGCATGGACTGGATGGGATCAATGGACCAGATATTTCCACGGACCGGGCATGAAAGTGACATCATTTCTAAAATGTTATGGATGGAAACTCAAGTGTTGTGGTATGTTTTTCATAGCAAAAAGGATGAGACGTTATGGATTGAATATCGACCAAACGACATATGTTCTTAGGTCAACGATGATCGTCGACCAAACGACGTATGTTTTTAGGTCAACAATGATCATGGCTTCAAAGTAATTGAAGGAGGAATGTTTGAAGTGTTGTGATGTGTTCGTTGATCGGTGTAAAGCAACGAATGTGAAGATGACTCAAGGGTGTTTTGTGTTTGTGGATAATGGTTGCTCGAGGGGGACTTGAGCTTGTGAATGGTCATCGTGGTTGATGGTTAGATATGCGAAGGCTGAGAGATTATCGTTGTCGTAGGTTCTAGCGAACTCAAAGCAGAGGTACTTTGGGCAGTCGTGAAGGGCCTCGTACCTTTTGTAGTCGTGAAGGGCCTAGTTGTCGAGGTTGGAAAGACAAACATATAAGTCATGAATGCATATGGAGTTTTTGCTAGAATAGGGTTTTACCATTAGCCCTTGACATATGGCAGGTGGTCATCATGCGATTAATGATGGTTTCGAAGCAGGAAAGTCAATGAAAGCCAGGGTCATGAGTGTGATGTTTGCTTTGCTCGTACCATCTCACATAAGTTTTCTAAAGTCGAAGGAGATGTTGCTTGGATGCTTGTCTGATATTGGTTTAGGCCTCTGGGGCTTGTGCGTCAGGGATGTTGGTCTCAATTAGGATGGTTTACGTAAGATATAACTAGTTGCTATGATTGTTATTATATGTTAGCTGTTATGATATTGTCTGGTTACTTTTGGTTGTCATGATTGAATTGGTGTTTCTTGATTGCTGTGTTGTAAAGGCTATCACTATCAGACGGGAGGGAGATGAGTTTGGGTTCTTCTCTGGTGTTGGTAGATTGGTTTGTTAGTCTACCTATTCTCATATACTTCGTTGATGATGTTAGATAGTTGTTTTATCACTCACTAAGACTGTTGTTTTAACTCAAGGTTTTATGTTTCACTCTTATTACCTAGGGTTGGTCATCCAGTTTTGGATGGCCAGACTAGGTGGCAGGTGACAGGTGATTAGTAAGGAGATGCTGTTGTGCGGTGGTGAGAAGGGGGCTGGCGTATTACTTTGCTATTACGTAGTACCTTTGTTTTCACTGTTTGAGAGTGTTTGTTGTGAGACTTTATGTTAGACTTTGATGTTTCCAATGATGTGTGGATAATATTTCAGGGTGTTATGAAAGTTTGAAAAGTTTGTTATATGATGCTCCACTATTTCTGCCTGTTGTATATGTTCAATTATATTTTATCCTTGCATTGTGAGTTATACGACAGGTTCCGCATGTGTTTTATATCTAGATGATCGTCCATAGCTATCTGGCACGTCTTTCAGCGCATTATTCCTCTTGTTAACTGCAGAAGTTATAGGCGGTCCTCACATTTGGTATTAGAGCTCTGGTTATCGATTTTAACTAAAGTTCAAAAACGTAATTACGTTTGATAGATGTATTTGTAGATTTTGATGGATGTATACTATACATTAGTGTATAGTAGTAGCGTTTGAACTCCATTAGCAGTTTTTCTTGTAAGTGATTAATCATTTTGTATTACATATTTAGAATGAGTCGACGAACTTCAAGACATAGTACAAGGGAGGAGGCTGTGCCTGGAGGGGGAAATGGCGGTACACCAGACTACCCAGTTATGTTTGAATCCATGATTGAGGCATTCATGAGAAAAGTACCTGCTCTAGTGGCAGCTGTGGTAGATGTAGGTGTGTAGGTACTCAGGGTTGTGGATTTTGCGAAGCTATGTAAAGACTTCACATCTCTAGGAGGAAAGCAGTTTAAAGGGACTGAGCCAACTGAAGTGGTTCAGAGGTGGTTTGATACCTATATTCGTATTTTTGGAGACTTAGGTACAAATGATGCAACTAAGAGGAAGCTTGCGTTAAGGTAGCTGCAGTGCAAAGCCATGGAGTGGTGGAATTCTGTTACGCTTGAGACTCCGGAAGAAGAGAAAACATAGGAGCAATTCCAAGACAAATTCGAGAAAAAATTTGTTTCTACTGCTCAGAAGTCTGTTTAGTTCAAAAAGTTTGTGGAGTTGAAACATAAAGACCAGTGTTTGATTATGTTTCTGACTTCGAAGCTTTATCGAAGTATGCTCGGTCATATGTGGGTACTCTTTATCAGAAGAATAAGAAGTTTGTCATGGGTTTGGACGAATATCTTGGGAATCATCTTGTGGATCATCTTGATGATACTTTTGAGAAGATTGTTGAGAAGGCTTTGAGGCATGAAAGTCTTTTCCCAAGAAAGAGTCTGTTGCTATAGCTAAGGAAGAGCAAAAGCCACAGTAGGGTGGTAACAATAAGAAGAGGAAGCAAAGACGGCAGAAAGGAAATGATGGAAATAAGAAGCCAAAGAGTGAGGTGGTTTGCTTTAACTGCCAACAGAAAGGTCATTTTGCTAATGAGTGCAGGAATCCAAAGGTTGAGAGGAAGTGTCACAACTGTGGAAAGAATGGGCATCTCAAGAAGGACCGTTCAGAACCGGCTAAGGGAAAGCAGATAGTGAAGGCTTATGCTTTGGAAGTTGTGCCATTTTCTTCAAGACCTCCTACTATAGAGGAAAAGAGAAAGGGTGTCGTCATTCAAGGTACTTTTTCAGCTAAAGGTGTTCCAGTTCGTGCGTTTTTGATACTGGAGCATCACATTCTTTCATCTGTAATGAGCTTGTGTGTCGTTTAGGTTTGGAACCCAAGATATGTGATAGACCTTTGGTTGTGGCAAACCCAGTTAGAGGTTCATCTAACCTTTGTATGTTATGTCGTGGTTTAGTCTTATCGAGTCATGGTTGTTCTTTTTTGTGTGATTGCTTTGTTATGAACTTCGTTGGGTTTGGGATCATCTTGGGCATGGATTGGCTCAAGAGGTATGCGGCAAGAGTGAATTGCGAGAAGCTCGAGGTGAGAGTCGGGGATGTGGAAAGGTGAAAGATTTTGATTCGATGTATGCCTGAAGATGATGTCTTCGTAAGATTTTCATATTCATTTGGGATTCCACGGGAAGTCTTATCATCTGTGCTGATCGCAAATGATTTTGCGGATGTTTTTGACGATGTCAAAGGGTTGTCGTCGCATCGTGAGATCAAGTTTATGATCGATTTAGTCAAGGGTGCTAGACCTATCGTTATGCCTCTTAGGTGGCTGGCACCTAAGGAACAACGAGAGTTAGAGGTGCAAGTTCGTGACCTTTTGGGAAAAGGATTCATTAGGAGAAGTGTATCCGAATGGTGTGCATGTAACACCCATAATTTTAACACTAAAGATGATAAATTAAAGAATAATTAATTTAATATCCAGAATTAAGAAATCCTTTGACTAAGGGAGAATGTAACACCCCATAATTTTAATAACACTAAATATGATAAATTAAAGAATAATTAATTTAATATCCAGAATTAAGTGAAACGGACTGCGCCATTGCATTCATCTTGGAATTTTGGTCAAAATAGACGTCTGGTTTGCGTAAATCGGACACCGTATGAAGAAGTTATTAAGGTTTGAAATTTGTATACGTATAAGAACAATATATATGAATAAAATAAGTCCAAAAATTCAAAACATTTCAAAATCACGTTGAAGACCTGGGCGGGAAAATTCCCGCTCTAGGTGTTGACCTAGGAGTCGACGCCATCATAGGGGTGTCGACACCCATGTCAACCCACATAAGGGGGTAGACCTAGGAGTCTGCCTCCGCCCAGACTAAAATAGTTTGTTCTTCTTCTACAATGGAGGTTAGTCTATTTCAGAGATCAGTGATTCAGCATTTGCAATTCTTCTTCTATTTTCTTCTATTTCTTAGATCCAATCATGGTGAGTTTATGTTAATTTTAGATCTAAATAATTAAAAGTTAATCTTGACATGACTATAACTTGGATCTAAGCCTGTAACTATTTGAATCATATCTGATCTGCTATAACTTGGGTATTTAAGTTATTCTGATATGACTATGAACTAGATGTAAGCCTATACCTATTTGTCATGTAAGATCTGCCATTGCTAGTTTATCTAATTAATTACTTAGATCTCATCATGCCTGTTTATGTTAGAATCAGTATTATTGTCACATGTTCATCTGATCTATTCCTATATGCTTATCTTGTCATTATGCCACTATGTGTTTATGCCTATTTCTGCCACTATATGTCAATCTTGTTAGTATGATCATTTCTGTCCACTTCCCTTTATCTTTTCCCTTTTATTTTCATGCCAGGCTATGTTCGAGCCTAGGTATGCAGCTGAAATATGCGAACGCGTTAAATTGGGAACGATGGGAAAACGGTAAAATTGGGGCATAACTTGTAATTGGAAATTCGGGCATAATTTGAATGAAATATATGAATATGAATTTGGGGCATAAATTGAATTGTGATTAAAGACCTTAATTTGGGGCATATGGTTCATTATGAACATGACTTGGGAAAGGGGCATTAAAACCTATAACGACATAGGAATAATTGGCTAATATTGAAGACGTCTAGAATTACAGTAATTAGAAAATTATAACCGCGCTTAGACATGAGGTTAGATTACACTTGTGGTGGAAGTCTGCTCGGAACCGCCCGACATATACAGCAACCATGAGTGGTGAATCTAATGTGAGGGGTCTAAGTGCATAAACACGAGACATACTCAGACACGAGGTTAAGCCCGATTTGTGGAAGAAGTCTGCCAGGAACCAACCGGCATATCCAGCATCCACAAGTTGTAGTATTAATGTGGGAGGTCTAGTACATTATAACCATAAATGAATATGGTAATAAACATGAATATTTAACCTAGTTGAATGCATAAGGATTGTATATGTTAATTTGAGTAGGGGTTAAGTAAACTTGAATGAAACAGTGGGAGGGTTAAGTATATCTTGGAGTGGTGGGTAATATTTATATATAGTCCCACAAACTTAACTTATGGGGTTATGCAATCTTTTTACTCTGGTATGGTATAACCTATGGAAAACCTAGTGGGATGCAAGCATAGGTGGAAGCTTGTATCATCTTGTGTGTGGGACTAATTTCAGTTAGTAACCCATATATAGGTATCAAACGACTACTCCGAACTAGGTCAGAGTCAGGGACGATGTGGGCGGCGCGTTCCGACGGGTTCATATGCATGCATGAGTCCGGTAGAGGAGGTTTAGATGTTGTAACACCTATAGATATGGTTGTGTACATCCTGAAAACGAAGGGTTACCACTTTAGGAAGTGATACATCCTACTGTGGGGCTAGCATATGTTATTTATAGAATAGGGAGCCAATCGATTAGTGTAGTAATTAGGGTACATCTAGACTCTGGTATGTTTAGGAGCTCGTTATTATCCTTAGGGGTAAATTCCGGTATGTTGGGATGCATGTTGATTGTATGGGGTTAAACCTCTCACTAGAAATACGCCTAAGTCTACCATCTTATAGTTGTTGTGATCATCTCCTTCTGGTTATACTAGTAGTCGTGTAGAGAGAAAAAGGAAAGTACTAGAGATGCATAATATACTCTATCATGTTTATCTTGTTTACCTTATAATACCTGCTTTTTATGACGTTATCCCTCTTATCCACTTTATATGCCTATCATGATACTTTTACTTATTTATATGCTAAAAGTAACTGGACTCGCCAGACTTTATGTCTAACCTATTTTGTTTCCTCTTCTTCCTCTTCCATTCCCCTCCCCCCCCTGGGTTCTCAGGGTAGGAATACTCAAGCTTAACCAGGACTCTGCTTTCATCTTGCTTAGAGTTGTTTTTGTTGTACAAGTTGATTTCATCTCCCTCTACTATGGCTATGTTTTTAGGGAATTATGCTTCTTTTATTATTGCACTCTGATGTTTTAAGTACAAGACAGAAATTTTAAGATGATGTACTGGGTTTATGTATTTTCAGACTTATGATGTTTTGAACCACGATGTTATGTTTTCTGCTTAATAAAAAATTTAAATTCCGATGTTATTTTATATCTATCTTGTAATGTTTCTATTTTTGTTTACCTACAACGCTTCACGAAACTTAATGCATACTCTTAATGAGTGACATTAACGGACATGGGGAGTCACACTTGGTATCAGAGCTGAAGGTTATTAGATTGGATAAAAGATTTTCGAAAATTATTTTCAAAAAGGTTTTAAAAGGAAGCATTTTCAAAAGAAAGGTCTGTTTTGAAAAACATATTCCCCAAAGCCATATGTAACATCTTTCGATTTTCTATTTGAATCCCTTTTCCTTTTCTTTTCATCATGTCTAGGGAACCTAATATTCCTAAGGGCGTTACGACACAAGGCTTGTTTTGTTGGTATCTAGAGGCCACGGCACCTGCCGGTGGTCAAGCAGACGTTCCTCCCCCAGCTGCACCCGCTGTTCCTCATCCTCCCCCCCGGGAGTAGATAATTTCTCTAAGATCTGCAAAGATTTCTGTGCTATGGGCGGAAAGCCATTCCGAGGAGCCGAAACTTTCATAGAGGCAAGGAATTGGCTCAAAGAGATGGGGGACTTGTTTGGAATTTTCGAAGTGGATGATCGTAGGAAGATTCATTTAGCTGCTTAGCTGTTAAAAGATGAGGCTTTATTCTGGTGGGAAGCGACACAAGCAGGGCATCCAAGGGAGACTTGGGATGATTTTCGCCAGAGGTTCGAAATGAAGTTTCTTTCTCAAGCTGAGAAAAGCATGCAAATGGAAAGGTTTCTAGCACTCAAGCAAGGAGGAATGATTGTCAAAGATTATGTTAACAAATTCAATCAACTGGACAGGTTTGGGTTGGAGCTACTGGATACTCCGCATAAGAAAGATTTGTTGTTTGCTAAAGGACTGAATGAACCCCTCCATGGGTTAGCTATGTCTCATATTATGATGGGAGCAACTTTTGAAAGGCTCGTTGATATGGCATTGATGCATGAGGAAGATAAAGATGAAAAGAAAGAAGTTAAGGTGGAGGAACACAAAACCAGAAAGTGTGGCCCAAGAAGGGAAAACAACAACAACAACAAAAGAAGGGCGGAAAGAACGACAAGGCTAAGGATAAGAGGAAATGTCACAATCGTGGATGTGAGGGTCATTTGATTAAGGACTACAAAAAAAGGAAGAATGCTTACTTCAGTTGTGGAGAGGTCGGACACTTTTCTAAGGAGTGCCCGAAGAAGCAAGGACAAGGTCAAAGGGCAGGAGCTTTTGGAGGGCAGGTGCATGCTCTCGTGACCAGTGCTCCAGATTGAGGTAGGAAAGTTTCCGTTGAAGGTTTGATTTCTCTTTCCAATCATCCTGTTAGAACTCTTTTTGATTCTGGCGCTTCACATTCATTTATATCAGATTCTGTGGTTGAGTCTCTACACCATAATACTAGTATGGTAGTGGATCCCATTGTTTTCTCAAACCCCATTGGGGGTACGGCTCATTTGTCCATGATTTGTCGGGGTTTAAGAATATCTGCGTTAGGCATCGAATTTGAGTGCGATGCATATGTGCTTGGTTTTATGGGCTATGGTTTGATTCTAGGGATGGGTTGGCTAGCCATGTATGGTGCCATTATGGATTGTGAGAGGAGGGTCATTAGACTTTCGACTTGCCATGGGAGGACTCTCGAGAAACCAAAGGGGTCTATCATGCTTAGTTTCCTAGATTTGCTTGACGCATCTATCGACGATCTATGATCTGTACCAGTAGTCCGTGAGTATTCTGATGAGGTTCGGGGATTACCTCCGAGGCACGAGATCGATTTTCGTATATACTTTGTAGACAATGCAAAGCCAGTTGCATTGTGTATGCGCCATATGGTTCCAATAGAAAGGAGGGAGCTTATCAATCAAGTAGGGGAGCTACTTGAGAAAGGGTTTATTAGGCAAAGTACATCTGAATGGGGTGCTCCGGTGGTATTCGCAACTAAAGCGGATGGCTCGCTTCGCTTATGTGTGGACTATAGGAAGTTGAAAAAACTCACTAAGAAGAACAGACACCCACTCCCGAGTATAGATGATCTATATGACCATCGTGTTGGTGCGTCAGTTTTCTCTTAGTTAGACTTGTCCCGGGGTTTCATCAGTTGAGGGTAGCCAAGGACAGTACAGACAAGACTGCTTTTAGGACTCCGGGTGGTTTCTTTGAATGGCTCATTATGCCTTTTGGGTTGATGAACGCACCCACCTATTTTGTTGATCTGATGAGTAGGTTGTTTCATGATTTTCTAAATAAGTTCGTCGTGGTCTTTGTTGATGATATTTTGATCTTCTTAAAGAGCGAGGAAGAGCATGCCCAACATTTAAGAGAAGTCTTGAAAACTCTCCGCGTGCACCAGCTTAAGGCAAAGTTCTCCAAATATCATTTTTGGAGAAAAGAGGTGTGATTTCTAGGGAATGTGGTTTCTAAAGATGGGATAGCAGTAAATCCCGCAAAGGTAGTTGCAGTTCAAGATTGGCAGATCCCAAAAAATGCAACGGAGGTGAGAAGTTTTCTTGGATTGGCAGGCTATTATAGGAAGTTCATTAAGGACTTTGGAAAGATATCAGCCCCACTCACCAGGCTGACAAAGAAGAATTTGACGTTTTCATGGGATATAGATTGTGAGGTTTCTTTCCAAGGATTGACGAGGGCTCTGACAACAGCCCCAGTCTTGATTTGCCCAATGGAAACAAAGTGTTTACAATACACACTGATGCATATGGTACAGGGCTTGGTGCGGTTCTGATGTAAGAGGGAAGGGTAGTATGTTATGGGGTAGACATCTAAGGGTTCATGAGAAGAACTACTCTACCCGTGATTTAGAGCTAACTGCCATAGTATTCGCGCTTAAGACTTGGCGCCATTATTTGCTTGGAGAGAAGTTCAAGTTGTACATCGATCATAAATCTCTCATGTACTTGTTCTCACAGAAAGATCTTAATTTAAGGCAACAAAGGAGGATGGAGTTCCTAACATCTTATGACTTCGAGATTGCTTATACCCCTGGCAAGGGTAATGTGGTGGCAGACGCACTAAGTATGCAAAGGATGGCCTTGAGTCCTCTGTTTATGGAGAGGAAAAGCTTGGAGTTCATATAGACTTTTGACTTTAGACCCTCTACCGAGTTTTTGCCTAGTTTATTTGCATTACTAGAGAGACGACCTACTCTTATGGATCAGATAGGAGCTTCGCAGCAAAAGGATCCATAAATTTCAGACATCTTGGATAGGCTCAGTAAAGGGGAGACTTCTAGTCATCCCATTAGATATTCCATAGAGGGTGGTTGCGACGAGATGGAAGGCTTAGTGCTTCCCAAATTAGGAGTTTGTTAAAGACAGTCCTAGAAGAAACCCATCGTTCTAAGATGACTATTCATCCACGCGGTGATAAGATGTATAGAGACATGAATAGGGTTTTCTTTTGGGCTGGGATGAAGAAAGATGTGGCAGAGTTTGTTTATCAATGTTTGATTTGCTAGCGAGTCAAGGACGAGCAAAAGAAGCCCGGTGGTTTGCTTCATCCTTTGGAGGTTCCACAGTGGAAGTGGGAGAGCATCTCTAAGGATTTCATCAATGGTTTGCCTAGATCAAGGAAGGGAAACACTAGTATTTGGATTGTAATAGACAGACTTATTAAGAGCGCTCATTTCATCCTAGTTAAGAATAAGAGGATGGCAGCATGGTTGGCAGCAGTTTATGTTCTTGAGATAGTCTGTCTTCATGGAGTACCTTCCAGTATCGTGAGTGATCGTAACCCCGTTTTCACTAGTGAATTTTGGAGGACCTTGCAAGAAGCATTAGGTACACAGTTATGTTTGAGCACCGATTATCACCCTCCGACCGATGGATAGACGGAAAGGGTGAATAGAGTTCTTGAGTATCTTTCAAGACTGTGTATCCTAAGCTTCGAAGGGGCTTGGGAAGAGCATCTTCCTTTTGTAGAGTTTGCCTACAACAACAGTTATCAAGCTAGTATTGGCATGGCACCCTTCGAAGCATTATACGGATGACCCTGTAAATCATCGACTTATTGGTGGGAGTCTACAGAAAGACTTCTACTTGGACCAAATATGATTAGAGAAGCATCCTAAAAGATTGATCTCATTAGACGGCGAATGAAGACAGCTTGGGATAGGCAGAAGTCATTCGTAGACAAGAGAAGGACTGACCTTGAGTTTGAGGTAGGAGACATGGTTTTCATTAAGGTGTCACCTTTGAGGAATGTGGTTCGCTTTGGATCTGTAGGAAAATTGGTACCAAGATTTGTAGGACAATTTCCCCGTGATAGAGAGGATTGGCCAAATAGTCTATAGAGTAAAGCTACCAGAAAGACTACCCAGTGTTCCATGATGTTTTCCATGTTTCTAATTTGCGGAAGTGCTTACATGATACCGCAGAAGTAGTAGAGCTGAGTATATTGGAAGAAGTAGAGGTGGAACGGGAGGCGACAGTTAGACGATTTCCTACCCGTATTCTTGGATCAGAAGTTAAGAAGCTTTGCAGCCGAGAAGTCAAGTTGATGAAAGTTCAGCGGGGTGATAACCCAGAGAATGCAACTTTGGAGACCGAAGATAAGATTCACGCTTCATACCCTTTCCTTTTCGAGGGTATGTTCTTGACTTCCTTTCCAAAGCTTTTATTCATGCTTGTTTCTATCATTTGAAGAATATCCTATTGATCGGATCTTTGACCTTTAGGTAGGAAACCCATGGATGTAAACATGTGTTTGAGACATGTTATGTTTGATGGATGCAAGTGTTTGCTAGTGGTTGCTTGTGCATGCATATAAACACACAGTATGTACTAGAACGGCTCAATCACTCTCATAATGCATATGGATGTGTGTGCATTTTTCTTCTTTTAATGGATGAAAGTGGGTGTATCATCATATGGATGTTGCTCGTGCATGCATATACACACAGTAGGCACTAGATCGGCTCAATCACTCTCATAATGCATATGGATGTATGTGCATTTTTCTTCTTTTAATGGATGAAAGTGGGTGTATCATCATATGGATGTTGCATTTGGACGAATGATTGTGCACACACATAGAACTTATATGTTATAATATGGTTATTTGCATACGTGATGGATTCATGGCACTAACATACATTGCATTAAGGAGGTCAACGGAATCAGTGGACCACCTGGCCTTTTGCATTACTAATGGGACATATACATACACCTTTGCATTTGTTCATATAAGCATTAGAATTTTTTAAGGACATTGGATGCCTGTGATTGGTGGATGAGTAGATGGGTGATGGATGTTAGGATATACATTCTTCTTAACTTAGAGAATTCGGGGATGAAATCCTTTGAGTGGAGGAGAATGTAACACCCAGTAATTTTAACAACATTAAATATGATAAATTAAAGAATAATTAGTTAAATATCCATAATTAAGTGAAACGGACTATGCCATTGCATTCGTCTCGGAATTTTGGTTAAAATGGATACCTGGTTTGCGTAAAACGGACACCGTATGAAGAATTTATTAAGGTTTGAAGTTTGTATACACATAAGAAGAATATATACGAATAAAATAAGTCCAAAAATTCAAAACATTTCAAAATCACGAGGAATACCTGGGCGGGAAAATTCCCACTCTGGGTGTTGATCTAGTGGTCGACACCATCATAGGGGTGTTGACACCCATGTCGACCCCACACAAGGGGGTCGACCCCTATGCCGACACCCCCTAGATCTGGGGCAGATTCCTGCTCCTGAACGTGGACTGATTTCTACCCTAGATTTGTTGGTTCTAGGCTATAAATAGGACCTTATACCCATTGTTTTCTTCACACAAAAAAATGAAGAACTAGATGCTACCTATGCCTAGACTAAAATAGTTTGTTCTTCTTCTACGAGCGGGGTTAGGAAAATTCAGAGATATGTGATTCAACATCTGCAATTCTTCTTCTATTTTCTTCTATTTCTTAGATCCAATCACGATGAGTCTACATTAATTTTAGATCTAAATAATTAAAAGTTAATCTTGACATGACGATAACTTGGATATAAGCCTATAACTATTTGAATCATATCTGATCTGCTATAACCTATGAATTTAAGTTATTCTGACATGATTATGAACTAGATCTAAGCCTATACCAATTTATCATGTCATGTCTGCCGTTGCTAATTGATCTAATTTATTACTTAGATCTCATCATGCCTTTTTATGTTAGAATCAGTTCTATTGTCACATGTTCATCAGATCTGTTTCTATATGCCTATCTTGTCATTATGCCACTATATGTTTATGCCTATTTCTGCCATTATATGTCAATCTTGTTAGTTTGATCATTTCTGTCCTCTTCCCTTCATCTTTTCCCTTTTATTTTTATAGCTAGGTTACCTTCGAGCCTAGGCATGCCGCTAAAATATGAGAACGCTTTAAATTGGGAACAAGGGGAAAACGGTAAAATTGGGGCAGAACTTATAATTGGACATTTGGGCATAATTTGAATGAAATATAAGAATATGAATTTGGGCATAAATTGAATTGTGATTAAAAACCTTAATTTGGGGCATATGTTCATTATGAACATGACTTGGGAAAGGGGCATGAAAACCTATAACGATATAGGAATAATTGGTTAATAACGAAGATGCCTAGAATTATAGTAATTAGAAAACTGTAACCGCACTTAGACACGAGGTTAGATTACACTTGTGGTGGAAGTCTGCCCGGAACAACCCGACATATTCAGTGACTACAAGTTGTGAATTTAATGTGAGGGGTCTAAGTGCATAAACATGAGATGTACTAAGGAAGAAGGTTAAGCCCGGTTTGTGGAAGAAGTCTACCCGGAACCAACCGGCATACCCAACATCCACAAGTTGTAGGCTTAATGTGGGAGGTCTAGTACATTATAACCATAAATGAATATGGTAATAAACTTGAATACTTAACCTAGTTGAATCCATAAGGATTGCATATGTTAACTTGAGTAGGGGTTAAGTAAACTTGAATGAAACAGTGGGAGGGTTAAGTATATTTTTGGGTGGTGGGTAATATTTATATATAGGCCCACAAACTTAACCTGTGGGGTTATGCGATCTTTTTACTCTGGTATGGCATAACATATGGAAAACCTAGTGGGGATGCAAGTGTAGGGGGAAACTTGTATCATCTTGTCTGTGGGAACCATTTCATTCACCCATATATATGTATCAAACGAGTACTCTGAACTGGTCGGAGTAGGGGCACGCTTACTGGGCTGATTGTAAGAGAACAAAACGTAGGGGACAATGTGGGCGGCGCATTCCGATGGGTTCATGTTGGTGCATGGGTCCGACATAGGAGGTTTAGACACTGTGACACCTGTAGATATGGTTGTGCACATCCTGAAAACGAAGGGTTGCCTGTTTAGGAAGTGATACGTCCTACTGTGAGGCCAGCACAGGGTATCTACGGAATAGGGAGCCGATCGGTTAGGGTAGTAATTAGGGTACATCTGGACTTTGGAATGTTTAGGAGTTCATTATTATTCTTGGTGGTAAACTCCAGTATGTTGGGTTTCGTGTTGATTGTATAGGGTTAAACCTCTCACTAGAAGTACGCCTAGGTCTACAATCTTATAATTGTTGGGATCATCTCATTCTGGTTATACTAGTGTCGGTGCAGAGAGAAAAAGGAAAGTACTAGAGAAGCGTAATATACTCTATCGTGTTTATCCTGTTTACGTTGTCATACCTGCTTTTTATGATGTTATCCCTCTTATCCACTTTATATGTCTGTCATGATACTTTTACTTAATTATATGCTAAAAGTAACTGGACTCGCCAGACTTTATGTCTGACCTATTTTGTTTCCTTTTCTTTCTCTTCCGTTCCCCCTCCCTCAGGTTCTCAGGGTGGGAGTACTTAAGCTTGACCCGGACTCTGCTTTTATCTTGCTTGGAGCTGTTTTAGATCTATCACATGATTTCATCTCTCTCTACCATGGCTACGTTTTTGTGGAATTACGCTTCTTTTATTATTGTGCTGTGATGTTTTAAGTACAAGACAAAAATTTTAAGATGATGTACTGGGTTTATGTATTTTTAGACTTATGATGTTTTGAACCACGATGTTATGTTTTCTACTTAATAAAAAATTCAAATTCCGCTACTGTTTTATATCTTCTTTGTAATTTTTATGTTTTTGTTTACCTATAACGCTTCATGAAACTTAATGCATTCTCTTAATGAGTGACAATAACGGACATGGGGTGTCACAATGCACCTCTTGTGTTTGCAACCAAGACTGATGGATCTTTGAGATTGTGTGTGGACTACCATGAGCTGAAAAAGGTGACCAAGACGAACAAGTATCCGTTGCCGAGGATAGATGAATTGTTCGATCAGCTTCACAAAGCCAAAGTGTTTTCTTAAAGGGATTTAGCAATGTGATTTCACTAGTTGAGAGTGGCAAAGAATAGTGTGTCAAAAACTGCTTTTAGGACACCATCTGGTTTTTTCGAATGGTTGATAATGCCATTTGGGTTGACAAACGCGCAAGCGTACTTCGTGAATCTTATGAATAAGCTTTTTAGAGGTCAGTTGAACAAGTTCATGCTTGTGTTCATGGATGATATTTTGGTTTACTGCCGGAACGTAGAAGAACATAAGACACACTTGCGAGTTGTTTTGGAAATCCTGCGAAAGCATCAGCTAAAGGCTAAGTTTTCGAAGTGTCACTTCTAGAAGAGCGAAGTGAGATTCTTAGGCCATGTCTTTTCTGGAGATGGAATAGCGGTTGACCCTACTAAGGTAATAGCAATCCAGGACTGTGATAGACCTACGAATGCAACGGACGTGAGAAGTTTCCATGGATTGGTAGGTTATTACTGATGGTTTATCAAGTATTTCTCCAAGATAGATGCTCCGTTAACAGGATTGATGAAGAAGAACTAAGTGTTCACATGGGATGCAAAGTGCAAGTCAGCTTTTGGAATCATGAAAGAGAGGCCGACGAGTGCTCCTCTTTCGACGATTCCAAGTGCGAATGAAGAAATGGTGGTATACACTAATGCATATGGTACTGGACTTGAAGTAGTGCTGATGTAGAAGGATATGGTTGTGGCATACGCGAGTCGACATCTGAACCTGCACGAAAGGAATTATCCAACTCATGATTTGGAGTTGGCAGCGATCGTGTTTGCTCTGAAGATGTGGAGACATTACCTGTTGGGGGTTCTATTCGAGTTATTTACGGATCACAAGTAATTGAAGTACCTTTTATCTCAAAAGGATTTGAATCATTGGTAGCAACGGTGGTTAGAGTTTCTGGCATCATATGATTTTGGTATAGCCTATACTCCTGGGAAAGGTAACACAGTTGTAGATGTGTTGAGTCGAAGACATGCAGGATTGGGAGCAATGTTTTTGGAATGGAAGAGCCTCGAGTTTTTGGCAGGGTTTGATTTCAGGCAAAGGTGTGATTTGGAACCAGAAATGTTGGCAAACTTGTCGATAAGACCTACCCTTATCAAAAGGATTGGCGAAAGACAAAAGGGAGATGCAAAGCTTGTCGAATTTATCTAGAAGATGGAAACAGAGAATAAAGAGTTCGAGGTCGATCGAGAGGGATGGCTTAGAAAGCAAGAACGACTGGTTGTTCCTGATATCGACGAATTGAAAGATGAGGTTCTAAGGGAATGTCATCACTCACAGTTGACAATTCATCTCGGTGGTAATAAGATGTATCAAGACATGAAGCGAGTCTACTACTGGGAAGAGTTGAAAAGAGATGTGGGAAAGTTCATTTCCAAGTGTATGAACTATCAGTTGGTGAAAGCTGAACAAAAGAAGCTGAGTGGGTTGCTTCGGCCATTGGAAGTTCCTTCATGGAAGTGGGAGAAGATATCGATGGATCTTATCGATGGACTACCCAGAGCCAAGGTAGGAAATGAAGGAACATAGGTCATCGTGGATCGATTGACCAAAAGTGCAAGGTTTATTCCTGCTAAATCAACTAGGACAACATGGAAGTTGGCTGAGCTTTATATAAAATGGATAGTTCGAATCCATGTTATCCCGAAAAGAGCATAGTGAGTGATCGAGATCCATTGTTTACAAGTAGATTTTGGAAAAGTTTGCAAGAAGCTTTGGGAACCGAGTTGTGTGTGAGTACAGCTTATTATCCCCAAACTGATGGTCAAACCGAGAATGTTAATCGTGTTTTGAAAGATCTCCTACAAGCTTTTGTATTAGACTTCAGAGGATCGTGGGAGGACCATCTACATATAATGGAGTTCGCATATAATAATAGCTACTAGTCGAGCATTGGGATAGCACGATATGAGCCGTTGTATGGTAAACCATGTAATTCTCCGGCATGTTAGTTAGAAACTGGAGATATGTTGATACTTGGGCCAGTGATGATCAGGGGGACATCAGATTGTATCTAGATCGTTCGACAACGAATGAAGGCAGCCCAAGATCGTCAGATGAGTTATGCCGATAAGCGTCAGAAAGATTTGGAATTCGACGTTGGCAATATGGTTTTCGTGAAGATTTCGCCGTAGAAACATGTTGTTCAGTTTGGAAGCAAAGGAAAGTTGGCTCCAAGATTCGTTGGACCGTTTCCGATAATCGAGCGGATTGGAGAGCCCACGTATAGATTGGAGTTACCAGAGAAGATGTCAAGTGTAACACCTCGCATTTTTAACTAAAGATAATAAAATAAGAATAACTTAATTAAATATTCATAATCAAGTAAAATGGATTGTACTGTTGTGTTCTCTCGGAGTTCTGGTTTAGATAGATCCGAGTTTGCATAAAACGGACATCGTATGAAGAAGTTATGGGCTGCAGAAGTTTGTCAGAGAAAACAGAAACAAACCAGACCAATTTTCGGCCACCTTCAAGGGGGATTAACCCACACGAAGGGGGGTCGACCCCCTTCAAGGGGGTCGACGCCCTTACGGTAGATTTTGATAGATTAGGTTTTTTTTAGTTTTTGACATTTCTGATGATTTTTGGTCAAATTTGAGGGTCCTGGTTGCTCCAATACACCTATAAATAAGACCTTAGACCTAACCCTAAACCTCACAATTTGGAGGCTACATTGAAACTCTGCCATTACTCTCTCTCTCCGCAAATATATTCAGAAATTTAGATTATTAATAAGAAGATTTTAAATTTCAAGATCATGAAGAGAGAATCGACTTAATAAAAGATTGTTCGGGAACATGAAAAGCGAGGTAAAATTCTCGATCCAATCCATTCAAATTATTACTCTTTCTTTCCCTTCTCTTTTAGTGAAAAGAATCAATCCACGGTTATTAGGTTTCAAATCAAATTAAAGGGGAAAAACTATAATGCTAAAACTGGATCAGATCCAGAACTGGGGAAAGCATAAAAGGTGAGTGGATTTAAGCTATACAGTTTAGATACGAATATGTTAAAGTTTACCATTCCCCTGTATGTATAATTGAAATGCGATATGCTGAGAAATGTAACATATGTTAATAATGCCTAAAGTGATGGGTACGAAGTAGGAATAATTAATATGTTAAATATTAATTTGTTGGGATATGAACTTATCAAATCTCGTATAGTAATTACCGTTACTTAAATTTCATGACAATTTGAGTAAATTGTGTACCCATGCCATTAACTGTAAGAATTGAGAAAGGTACATATTGGTTTATGTGATTTAAACAACTATCTGATTAATTGATTACATGTTAGGAAAGAATTGATTATATGTGAAGAATTATAATAGTCATGATACAATTGCATGTGAATTATAAATTATAATGGATAATTGGAAGAAATAAACATGCCTAGACTGTATAAAAGGTTTACGATAAATAAAAAATTTAACCGCTCTTAGACACGAGGTTAGATTTCACTTATGATAGAAATATACCCGGAACCGCCTGGCATATCCAGCATTCACAAGTGGTAAATTTAATGTGAGGGGTCTGAGTGCAAAAATTAAAACATGCAATGGTACTAAGATACGAGGTTAAGTCAACTTGTGGTAGAAGTCTGCCCGGACCCGGCCGGCAAATCCAGCGTCCACAAGTGTAGGCTTAATGTGAAATGTCTAGTGCATATATATGTATATATAAATATATATATATATATATATAATAAGACATGAATAAATGGCAATGATGGTAATTAAATGTCTAACTCAGAGAATAAGAAAGTAAGGAATGTAATGGATTGAGTTAGTGTGATATGAAGGAAAAGTGATGTATTTCCCTAAATGACCTATTTATGAAAACGTGGTTGCTAGTAAGCCACAGTGAATAAAGTAAGAAAAGTAAAGAAATTACTTGCTAATAAGAATTTATATAGGAATACAATATGAAAATAAATCACTGATTCCTTATACCAAACTAATAAAGTGCATGATATGTATATTACAGTGAATGAAGAATAATGGAATACAACAATAAAATAAAACGGTTTAAAAGGGGAATGAAAATCTCCTATTATAAATAAATAACATTGATGAAAAATGTTGTATAATAGGTAGATTTGTCCTAGGGACAAGAGAAGATTATAACTTAGGTTATAATAAACTAGTAAGGAAATGGGATAACTAGTGAAATGAGATAAGGGACACTTAATTTTAAATTAAGTGATCATTAAATGGGGAAAAACTGAAACCAGTTGAGAAAAGGGGAAAATGTATGAAATATAAGAAGTTATACTTAACTATAAATCAAGTAGTCTATATACTTGAAAGTCTGAAACCCGCTGATAAGAATAACATGTTTAGACTTGTCCTAGGGACAAGGGGAAATTATAACACAGGTTATAATAATTAGGTAGAGAAACTTATTAATGGGCCTTAGTTAATAGAACTAAGTTAATAAGTAAACAATGATAAGTTGTAGTAATGGTGTAAAATGGAATTATGATAAAATGAGGAAGAATGAGGAAAACTTATGAAATAAGTTATATTTAATCATAAATAGTGACTGACATGTTAAAAATGTGAATTGAGATACACTTAATTACATACTAAGTAAAACATGTCATTATGAAGATGAAATCAAACAAGAATATAAAAGAGATTGTGGATTACAGACCTTGGGCCACAATCTAGAGAATAACATGTTGTGGGCTTATTAATAAACTTAAATGGGTTAAGTTATATAACCAAAATTAATAAGCAAGAGGAACTTGGTAACTCGATTAAGAATTCAATATGAATGTGAATAACCAAGTTAAATGGAAATCTGGCGAGGTAAGGCAAGCGCGTAAAAGAATGTTTAGACATATGGTCTAACAACATATAAAAGTAAGGCGCTTGGACCAGTCCGTACGATTGAGGGTGAATAACCCAACGGGGTAGATCATCGTGGTGTTATAAGGCACAAGGGGAGCGTATATTCATCTGGTTATTTTGTCAGCTTCAAAGGACTGGAAGGGGAAGCACGCGGGTTCCTGAGGTTCGTAAGGTGCTCCAAGTAGTCCTCTTTGCGGTGGCAGATGTTTTAGGCTATACTCGCAGAGGTTAGATCTGCGCATAACTACTAAGTGGGTGGGCCTTGACTGCAGAAGTAACTATGCAGTCAGAATGTTGTGACGCAATGACACCAGGGTGATTCGGCGGTTGCCTCAACGGGGAGGCGAAGGGTCACGACGAACAAGGATAGTAGATTGTCAGATACCCATCATCGGCAACCAGTGGGATGTGAAAAGACTAGAGCTAAAACCAATAGACCATTCACCTTTCACTATCGGGGTACGGTGGTTGAAGGAAGTCGCCAAATGGATGTTTAGATTGTTTTTTCTTAGGGGCAGTCGTTTAGCTCTTGTAGTCTTTATTAGTTAAGGGAGAGGCCTAGGTAGGGCCATAGCCACCACGAAAACAAACACTAGGAATATCTATAGAGGCTCTTACAAGACGGGCCTGTACAGATATGGAAAAGCTCCCGACTTAGTTCCGTGTTTCTTGTATCGCCCTGCCATGGAACTCAGTGCACATTAGAGGATGTGCGATTGAGGCATCGAGCTACAATTGAAGATATGTATAGTGGACAGTCTAGATACATGCATGTCGGCTCTATGTGGTGTATTGTAGACTTGATGGCATTACTCTGGTATGAATTTTGATTAAAACAAAGGTGGCAGTCTGAACGTTTGCGTAGCATAGCAATGATAGATATATGCAGAATGTAATATTGTTATCCGTACGTCACTACGGCGTAGGATGAGGGACTGCGTATATTTCGATAGCGTTACGGTGGAGACCGTGCGAGTGGAGTACCGTGGGGCGTACCTTAATATTGGGGGTAGCTACATATATACTGTATTAGGATAATCAACTGGGAAGTAAATGGTTGTGACGTGTGTGTAAGTCTTGAGTGTTGTTAACCCAAGTAACCTAATGAATAAGAAAATATGATTGAATTGTATATGTACTATTATCCAAAGTATATAATTTAAATCCAGTCACCAGAACTTAGTATCTGACCCCCTCCTCAGAACATAATCGCAGATTAGATTTGTGGCAGAGACATGATTACTTTGGATACTAGTTAGGCAGTATTACTAATACAGTAACGCTATGTTTTGATTATATTATTTTTTATCCATTCCGCTGTGAGATATTTTCTGAGCTCTGACATGTTTTATATCTTTGTCTTTTCCGCAGGATACCAGAGCAAACCAATCCGAGTTTCAATAGATTGGAATTTTGGGAAAAAAACCGGTCTATCGGAATTCGGGTTGTTACATCAAGTGTGCATAATGTTTTCCATGTGTCATTCCTATGGAAGTGCATGCATGATTCGCATGTGGTGGTATCTCCAGAACAGTACGAAGACCTAGAAGTAGAGACCTTAGTTACGCGACCTCGTAAGTTGGTTCGTGTTGTGGTGAATGACACGAAATAGCTTAGGAGGAAGACAGTTAAGTTAGTCAAGGTACAATGGAGTGAGGATGATGACGATTGTACGTGGGAGATGGAAGAGAGTATGAAGACGACCCATCCAGAACTCTTCGTCGGTATGACCCATAGTGTAGTGTCACTCTTACATCATTGTAACTTGTTGTTTTTGCTAGTAGAATTCTGCATGTTAGGATAAGGCTATGGATGCATGGCTTGATTGCTGCTAGGTTGGATGATAGAATTGGCTTGATTTCATGCGGAATTGTTGTGGTTGCTTGTGTATGCTTGGAATTTCGAGGGCGAAATTCTTAAGTGGGGAGAATGTAACAACCCGCATTTTACATATCGGAGGATCGTAAAATATTCTTATTTTATTCCCTAAGAGTTGGATCATTATCATATTTTAATATGTTGATTACGGGGATGTGAGACATGCCCATCATTTTTATCAATTTTATTTGTGACCATTTTGCCCCTGTCAGTCTTGTACAGGGAATAACTTTTGACTTGGGTCAAATCAGGTACTGAGGCCGGTCTCACAGGAAAGGAAATTGTGTTGCCAATTTCGTAGAGTGGTCACATTAAAGATTTGGCTCAATGGTTTGGGAGGAATCGTTATTTTTGTGTATTACAGTTTGCTGTTCAGGTTTTTGAACCATTAGTGGGCTGATTTGGAGAGGTCCATTAGTAGGCTAGTGGGAGGCTATAAATAGAGGTTAGGGGCATAGTGAATAGTTTACTTTTCTCCATTCTCTCATTTGGTTGAGCTTGTGATCCTCCTTGCTCAATCAAATACACGTTTCTACCATTAGAATTCTAGATCTACATAAGAGAATCGAAGAACTACATCATTTGAAGCTAGATCTACATAATCGAAGAGAGATTTCATCAAATCATAGAGTTTGAAGCTAATTCTTCGCTGTCCGGATTTAGATCCAAGTGTTTTTGTGTTGTTTTGAAGATTTGGTGAGTGATAAGCATCTCTCAAACGGATTCAGTCAAGTGTATGAGTGTTTGATCATAATTTCTTCATTTTCAAGTTGTTCTCACTTAGATCTACAACATGGTAGGTGTAATTTAATATGAATCACCATAGGATCTAATCAGGCAACTTAAACCAGTAATTTATACTGTAAATCATGTGTTATTGTAAGTTAGATCAATTGATTTCGTTTCGTTTATTGTTTTTCATGGTTTTGGTGAATTTCTCATGTTTGAGTAATGATTAATCATTGTGTTAATGCTTGTTAATGATTGATTTTGATGAATTAGCTAAATCATGTGTTTTTCATGAATTTTGAGTCTAATTAAAGTTGAAATGGGCGGGAGATCATATGGATCAGTCACATATTGCATGGATTGGTTCGGCTTGGCTTCTTCTCCCAACAGTGGATGGATCAGTCATAGTTGGATGGACCGGGAAGAAATTCTAAGCATGGAGCGGTCACAGTTAGATGGACTGAGCAAAAATTCTTGGCATGGATCGATCACAGTTTGATGGACCAGGTAGATATTCTAACCATGAAGCGGTCACAATTTGATGGACCGGGCAGAAATTCTGGGCATGGATCGGTCATAGTTTGATGGATCGGCCAGAAATTCTGCGCATGGATCAGTCACAGTTTTATGGACCGGGAAGAAATTCTGGGCATGGATCGGTCACAGTTTGATGGAGCGGCCAGAAATTCTGGGTATGGGTCGGACATGTATGGGTCAGACATGTATGGATCAGACTTGTCTTCTCGATGGATCGGACTTGTTTTCTGGTGATGGACCGGGTAATTTTTCGAAGCATGGACCAGGTAGTTTTTTGAAGCTTGGACTGGGTAGTTTTTTGAAGCATGGACCAGGTAGTTTTCTTGTAGCATGGACTGGGCGGAATTGATGGACCGAACATTTCCATTGATCGGGCATTTCAAGGACCGGGCATTTCAATGCTGGATCGAGAAGGAAAGTGACAGCATTTCTAAAACGTTATGGATGGAAATTGAAGTGTTGTGGTTTGTTTTTCATAGCGAAAAGCCTGAGATGCTATGGATTGAATATCGACCAAACAATGTATGATTTTGGATCGACGATGATCGTGGCTTCGAAGTAAATTCAAGGAAGAATGTTCGAAGTGTTGTGAAGTGTTCATTGATCGGTGTAAAGCAACGAATGTGAAGACGACTCAAGGGTGCTTTGAGTTCGCGGATAGTGGTTGCATAATGGGTACTTGAGCTTGTGAATGGCTATCGAGGTTGATGGCTAGAGATGCGAAGTCTGGGAAATTATTATTATCGTAGGTTCTAGTGGACTTAAAGCAGAGGCACTTTGAGCAGTCGTGAAGGGGCCCTGTACCTTTGGCAGTCGTGATGGACCTAGTTATGGAGATTGGAAAGACAAACATACGAGTCATGAAGGCGTATGGAGTTTTTGCTAGAGCCGGGATTTACCATTAGCATTTGACATATGGCAAATGGTCGTCATACGATTAACGACGGTCTCGAAGCAGGATAGCCAGTGATAGCCAGGGTCATGAGTGTGATGTTTTCTTTGCGTGTACCATCTCACGTAAGTTGTCTGAAGTTGAAGGGGATGTTGCTTGGGTGCTTGTCTGATATTGGTTTATGCCTCTGGGGCATGTGCTTCAGGGATGTTGATCTCGATTAGGATGGTTTACGTGAGATATAACTAGTTGCTATGATTGTTGTTGGATGTTAGTTGTTATGCTATTTCTGGTTACTCCTGGTTGTCATGATTGAACTATTGTTTCTTGATTGCTGGATTGTAAAGGCTATCACTATCAGATGTGGGTAAGACGGGTTTAGGTTCTTCTCTGGTGTTTGTAGATTGATTTGTTAGTCTACCAATTCTCATATACTTTGTTTATGATGTTAGATAGTTGTTTTTTGCTCATTAAGACTGTTCTATGACTCAAGGTTTTATGTTTCCTCTTATTACCTTGGGATGTTCATCCGTTTTTGGATGGGCAGACTGGGTTGCAGGTGACAGGTGAATAGTGAGGACGATGCTGCTGTGTGGTGGCGAGCAGGAGGCAACCGTATTAATTTGCTATTATATAGTACCTTTGTTTCCGTTGTTTGAGAGTGTTTGTAGTGAGGCTTCATGTATAGACTTTGATGTTTCCAATGATGAATGGATAATCTTTCAGACTGTTATGAATGTTTGAATAGTTTGTTATATGATGTTCCACTATTTCTGCCTGTTGTATATGTTCTATTATATTTATCCTTGCGTTGTGAGTTATACGACAGGTTCCATATGTGTTTATATCTAGATGATTGTCCGTAGCTTCCTGGCATGTCTTTCAGCGCATTATTCCTCTTGTTAACTGCAGGAGTTATGGGCGGTCATCACAACAGGTTGGAAGGATCCAGCAGGATTCCTCAATGTTTTGGATGTTAATCGCTTTCATATTATACAAATATGAAATGTCTAACATAAGTAACATTAAAATATGATTTTGATGATGATTTTTGAATTAAATCCAGCCATGATATATATTTAATTAATAAATGGTATTAGTTAAATGGTGGCAGCAAATGACCTGAATTTAATATTTTTTAAATGTCGATTCGTCCAAAGGCGAATTGACTAAGGTTGAAGTTACAAAAAAATCATAATAAAAATAAGGTTTAGAATTGAAATTTTTATAAGTTATGTAAAATAAAATTTTTATAAATAAATCATTATCTGTAATTAGATTTGTGAAGAAATTTTAAAATTATTTGTGCAGCGAAATTTCTTTTTTATAAGAAGTTTTATAATTGGAGATTTTGAATGTTAAAACTTAACCAAGTTTTATGAAATTAAAAAATCATATCTTACAAACTTTTTTGAACAAGTTAATAAATAACTCTATTTAACTTGTAAAATGATATAGAATGGTCTTGGTTTATAAATAGAAATTTATGGAAGCTTAGGTATTCATAAAAGAAAATATAAACGATTAAATTTGATTTCAAGCTAAGTTATAAAAGTTTTGATTGATAATTAAACAAGTTTTGATAAGTTGTGAATTTTTATAAAGAAAATAAAAAATTTAAATGAAATTTTATGAAGTAATTTATAAAGGATTTATAAAAGGATGTTATAAGAAATCCAAGTTTTATAAAGAAATACTAAGGTAATAAGATGGTTTTAAATAAGGGTTTACATAATAAATGAACTAAGTAAAAAAACAATCATAATTGGAAAGATAAATTCAGATGTAAGAAAGGGGTTTTAAAACCTTATTTATATTAAATAGTTAATGGAACTTATTACGACATACTAAATGTTTTTAAAACCTTATTTATATTAAATAGTTAATGGAACTTATTATGCCATACTGGATATCAGATTTTGTATTAACAAACTTCTATCTATCTTGAAGATAATAATGTTATCAAGTCAAGTTCTGATAGTTTAATAAAATATGCTAATTTGAATGACTTAAAGGTTATTTAAGGGATGGTACTAGTTTGAAAACCAAAGTTAATGTTGGAAATTAAATTATTATTTCTATAAATGATATTATACTTTAATCTGTAAAGTTTAGAAGTTAAATAAAAATGTTTTGGTTTTATAATAAATGATGTGTCACATGACATTTCTTTGGCCCAGATATGGTTTGTGTCTATATTTATACCATTTCGTTAAGTATATATCATTATTTTCCAAGTAGTGAAAGTAATATGGTTTGTGTTACTCTTATTCAAAGAGTAAGTGTATGGCTATGGTTTTAGAAGTACTAAAAATAAGAGATTGGCGAATATATTTATTTGATTGAGATAAGTGTATGGAATCAATTTTCAAGAATCGAAGAAATGATTATAATGTGCGATTTTAATTAAAAGCGCTTATGCTATGATGTACTTAACTGTACTATTATGATTTAACAGTTAAAGAACCAACTATCAATAAATTCTATTTTAACTAATAATGTGTTGATTCGAGTAATTAGGATTGGAACTAGATCAAAATCCACTTCAAACTGGCTTTGCATTCCAAACTAAAAATTGCAGATGTGCTTAGGCTTATGCCTATGATTTAAAGGCATAGATGTAACACCCCGTAAAATTCAAAAATACTAATAATAAATAATGAATTAAAAATAAGCAATTAAATAATATGGGTGGAAAATGAGATTTTGCAGCTTTAGGAATTTGGCTGCGAAACTCTTTTATTTGGATTCGTGGCGAAATTCTGAATCGTTTTCATGTATAATATGCTGAAAACGATCAACGTATGAAGAATTTATGAACAAATGAATGTGGACCGAAATGGATAATATATATATATGTGTGTGTGTGTGTGTGTGTCCAAGATAAATTCAAAATAAAGAGGAAGAATTTGAAATTGAATTGAAGGTAAGATCATAGGGACAAAATATATTATATATATGGAATAAGATTAAGAGATTAAGGAATGTATTAATTAAAATAAACACCTCAGCAACGCTTCTTTATTGGGCGTTCCAGCCCCCAAGGGGTCGACCACCCCCCTTAAGGGGTCTCGACCACTTGGCGGTTGGACAACCCAATAAATCTAGGTGGCTTGTTTTTTTTTTTTTTGAGGTATATATAAAAATAAAAGGCTTGGATTAATTCTAAGTAATCCAACGGTTTATGCTCACACGGACAACTATAAATAGCCCCTCAAATCACACATTAGAACCCTAACCATTCTCCATCCCCGCCTCCATGCTACCTCTCTACCATTACTAAATTCCAGATAAAATAAAAGAATAGGTTAAGGATTTCTTCTATTCCTCCAATCCTATTCTTAATCTCTCTATTCTAATTCATATAGGTTTAGTGTTCTGGAATTTGGCATAAACATATATACATATATATATATACATATATATATATATGAGATTCTAATACATGTCTTTTATGTATATAATTAGAAGAATTATTGGAGCACGTTTGACCACAAAGATTAAAGCATGTATCTTGATCTACTATAAATTTCTCTTTGTTCTGCCTAGATCTGTGAGTGGAATATCGTTTACTTAAGTCACATTCATGTTTTTATTTGATTATCATGCTAAAAGATATGCCTAGTAGGATTTGGAAACCGATAATATAAACAATAAAACCCCCAAATCATCTATCTTGTATTTGCATATGAATTGCAATGATTATTTGGGTTTTGTGGATTTTTGATTTTAATATTGGTTTAAAGATGAAAATGGGTGCTGCTATTATTATTTCTATTTTGTATAATTCACCTTTATCAAACATTTGATTGTAACATAAAAGGATTTAGATTTAGGTATTTCATGATTTTATTAGGTTTGGATTCTATATTGTGTAAATGTATGTAATACTCTATTTTTAGTCTTGTATTGAGATCATTCCAACAAGCCCAGAATGCAAGTTGAAAGTTTGTATGAATGTATATTTTCCATCCACTGTTATATGTTATCTTGTATTATGTCATCATGCCTAAGTTGTAGCAGTAAAAGTATGGAAAAACTAACTTGTATGCCTTGATTTGGATAAATTCACAATTGCCACTTAATTAGAATGTTTCCTCATTTATATAAATAATTAACGTTGTCATGCCTTATTACTATATTATTAATATAGTGTAATCAACGTAATTAATGTAATATTAGCTTAATAAGTGCGATTAGGATAAGGTTTGAATTCGAAATGTCCCCATGATAAATATATCGATTGCTTGTGTGGACGTCTATATAATGGCTTTAAATATATATTAATAGTGACGCATAGACAAGAGGTTAGTTACCATTTGTGGTAGAAGTATGCCCGGAACCGACCGGCAAATCCAGCAACCACAAGTAGGCCTAACTAATGTGAGATGTCTAAGTGTCATGGACTATTCAAAACCTTAATACACTAGACATGAGGTTAAACCAACTAGTAGTAGAAGTCTGCCCGGAACCGACCGGCATATCCAGCATCTACAGGTATACGATTTAATGTGAGAGGTCTAGTGTATATACATATATAACTATATATATATAAGTTTATTGCGTGTGAAAATAGGTAGGTTTACTACACCTTAAGAAGGTCTTAAGTAGCTGATTTTATTTTTATCTAATTTGGGTCTTAAGTGGTCAGGACTAGGATCCCTCCGAAGGTTTACTCCTTAGAGTGGAACCAAAGTCATGGGACCCACCCTTGTTTGATTTGAATTAAGTCTTTGGGTCCTCCTTATATAAAGTGGTTAGGCATAAACGGTAACGAAGTAGGGTAGTTCACGGGGATGTCCACTTCCTCTAGAAGCTTGTTAGGGATCAACTAGGGACAAACTTGGTAAATGAAAGATATATGGCCATTGCATGCTAACCAACTGTCTAAGAGAAGTCTTAAGCGACATAGGTGTCCTACCATGATATCAGTTAAGTAGTAGCGCTCGCAATACTTTTTCTCATTTTACAAGTGAGAATATAGACATAAGAACGTTAATGTATTAGGATGCGGTCTAAAGGGGCTAGGGGTCCGCCTCAGGGTTATAAGAGATCATAAGAATCCACCTTTAATAGGGCTGTAAGTGACCAAGAATGCATATCTCGTTGGGTATTTACCCTAAAAACACTAATGAGTGACTGACTTGGATATCCATCCCCATTGGATAGATACTTGGTGTTTGTGTGAGTCTTGTGTGCTTCATAGACATACCTTGACATATGTAACCTGCTAAAAACATAGGGTATGGGCATTAAGTAGCACCATATTTCAATCACACAAAGCTTTATGTTTTGACCCCTCTCCTCAACATGTCCAACAAGTCAGTAAATGGGGTAAAAGCCATGGATGAATTCATGATTGAAGCTGATGAAGAAGACAAAGTTGTTATGCTATTATTACTAATTATTACTTTACTTCATTTGGAATCTAGTGAGAATTAACTATTTGATGCACCCCTTGAACAAATGTAACTGGGACTGTTGTATTTCTGAGATTTTTACTGAATGGTACATCTTATTTGAGTATTATATTTTCTCTTTCCATTATGTGAGAATTCCATTCGAAGTATATATTATTATTCTGTGCAAATGTAATCCTTACACGAACCAATGACCCATTTAGAATGGTTCTAAGTTTCGATGGGCCTTTTCTGGGTTAAAATTTAGGCCCATTTCGGGCGGGTTTTTACATTTGGTATGAGAGCATAGGTTACCCGATTATAAGGGAATTATATGTATGAGAGGCTATTTGTATATTGAAATAGATTTTTCAAACTATACATATAACATATATATATATATATATATATATTTACGCCAATAAGCATACACATTTATGCTAGGTATATTTATTGTTTTCTTCCCTTTTAGCTTAAATACTATCTCAGGAATATCCACTAAAGGATTCTTCCTTTTCTTTTCAAATAGTAGAATGGTTGAAAATCCTTCTGAGCAGCGTAACCAGGCAAGACCCTGCTACTTGCCAGAATGGTTTCAACAGTATCCACGTACTATGAACTGGTCCTTATTGCTAATATTTCCCCAACGGCTCTTGCATCTCCTTCAGTTGAGGTAGCCATTGAATTTTCTCGCTATTATAAGACCTTTACGAATCTTGGTGTGAAATCATTTTCTAGGAAAGAAAGTTTTACTAATGCCCAGTCTTGGCTAATGGATTGTAAAAGAATTTTCGAAGCTACTGGCTTGGATGACGAGGTGAAGAGGAGAATTGCGGCCTGGCATTTGAAGAATGAGGCCCTTTAATGGTGGAACTTAGTATTAGTATTGAATGAGGCCCGGATATTTACATGGACCGAATTTGAAACCCATTTCAAATAAAAGTTTTTTCCAAGAGCAAAAATGACTATCCAGCTAGAGAAATTCATCCACCTCAAGCAAGGAAGCTTAGCCTACAAGAGTATGTATCAAAATTTACCGAATTATGTAATTTTGGAAGTGGATTGGTGGACACTCCCATGAACAAAGCCCTTAGAATTGTCAAAGGACTGAACTCCCCATTGAAAAAAAACTTATTAGCCCAAGTAACGTTTGGGGCAACTTTTGACCCAACTTGAGACAGCCATCTTACGCACGGCGGAAGGCCCCATGGAGGATAAAATTGGAGAAAGGAGAAAGCTTCAATAAATATAAGAAGAAGGAATGGTCGAAAAACAAGAAGAAGAAAAAAATTCAAAAAGGACGCAAAGACTTGTACGAGGTGCAACCGCAAGGGCCATGAGGCCAAGGATTGTAGGACCTCGTTGGCGAAAAAGGAGTTTAAGGGAAAATGTTACAATTTCCATGAAGAAGAACACATATCCAAAGACTGCCCAAAGCCCAAAGTCATCAAGAGTGGCCAGAACTATGTAATAGAGGCAGCACCAATTCAAAGCCGACCCCCAAGAGACCAAGGGCAGCCCGTACTTGAAGGTATAACCTCTGTTTTAGGAAATTCGGTATACATCTTGTTCGATTTCGGAGAAACTCACTCTTTTATCTCCACGCGATTAGTAAATTTGTTGAATCTTTCCATATCTATCTCGAATAGTCCGATAGAGGTGGCCAACCCTATCAGAGGATCTAAGTATCTTAAGCTGTTTGTAATGACCCAGTATTCGTGGTCGACAATGTCATGTCCATTGCGAAGCATATGCGTTAGATTTTATAGGGTATGAACTTATCCTAGGCATGGACTGGCTATCGTTTTATGGGGCCGTCCTAGATTGCGATAATAGGATCATTCGTCTTAGGAGCCGAGGAGGACATAGTTTCAATATTCCTTGTAATTTTAGGAAGAAGGATACAGCCTTATTATACTCCTTATCTCCTATTTCAGAAGGACCATTTTCGGTCCCTAAAGTTTGTGAATTCTTGGTTGTCTTCGAGGAAGTCATGGGACTTCCACCCCACAGAGAAATCTCTTTTCGTATTTACCTAGAGAAGGATGCTAAACTGTATCACTGCCATTGAGGCATATGGCAACTAAGGAAAGAAGGGAGTTAGACAAGCATATTTTAGAGTTTTTGCGAAAAGGTTTCATTCGACGAAGTACCTCAAAATGGGGTGCACTTGTTGTATTTGACACCAAACCAGATGGATTTTTGAGACTTTGTGTGGACTATAGGGAAATCAATAATTTGACCAAGAAGAATATGTACCCTTTACCTAGAATTGATGACCTTTTTGACCACTTAGGAGAGGCCCGAGAATTTCCAAACTAGACCTTGCTACTAGATTTAACCAGTTGAAAATTGCGGAGGACAACAAGGAAAAAACTATGTTTAGGATGCCAGATGGATTGTTCCAATGGGAAGTTATTCCCTTCGAACTAATGAATGCACCTGCTTTCTTTGTTGACCTCATGAGTATAGTGTTTAGTGGTATTCTAAATAAAATTTTGGTAGTCTTCGTAGATGATATCCTTATATTTTCAAAAGATTGTGAAGAGCATGAAAAAAGATTGATACAACTGTTAGGGATGTTAAAAAAAACCAATTGAAAGAAAAATTCTCGAAGTTCCATTTCTAGAGGGAAGAAGTAAGATTTTTAGGACATATTGTGTCGAGCAAAGGCTTGGCCTTGTATCCCGCGAAGATTGACGCAACCAAGGAATAGAGAATACCGCGGAATGTTATAGAGGTGAGAAACTTCCTTTTATTGGCCGGATATTATACAAAATTCATTAAAGACTTCGCAAAGATTGCTACTCCATTAACCTAATGGACGAAGAAGAATTTTAAGTTTTCTTGGAGTGATAAATGTGATACATCCTTCAAGAAATCAAAGGAAGTATTTACTAGCGCACCAGTCCTAATTATACCCGATGGTTCGAAATTGTTTACCGTTTACATTAATGCATGTGGGACCGGTTTAGGAGCAGTCCTTATGCAAGAAGGAAGAATAGTTGACTATGCTAGTACACAACTCAAGGATCTAGATTAAAGACCCAGTTCACGACCTTGAGTTAGCCGCAATAGTGCTCGCCCTTAGGATGTGGAGGCAATATCTTTTAGGGGAGAAATTTGAACTTTTTACTGACCATAAATCCCTAAAGTATTTATTTTCTCAACGTGACCTAAACTTGAGACAATACGATGGATGGAATATATTGCCTCATTTGACTTTACGATTCAATATACCCCGGACAAGGGGAATGTTGTGGCGGATGCTTTAAGTAGGAAACGTGCGACTTTGAGTACGATAATAGAATGGAAACAATTTGAGTTCCTCGCTAATTTTAATTTGCAACCCTCACTAACCACTTCTAATAATTTTCTTGGGGCTATGATAATTAGACCTAACCTAAAAGAAAGGATCCAAAACGCACAAGAATTTAACGAGGAATTAAGAAACATAAAGGAGAAAGTGGGAAAGAAAGTTACATTTCCTCATTCGGTTAGGTATTCGATCAGCGATGATGAGAGTTTACTTTGGGATGAACGACTTTATGTCCCTAGAGATGAAGCATTGAGAAAAGAAATTCTAGAGGAGTGTCATAGGTCAATATTGACCATACACCCCAGTGGGGATAAAATGTACAAGGATATGAAGAGAAATCTCCATTGGGAAGAAATGAAGAGAGATGTAGTCGAGTTCATGGCCAAATGTTTAACATGCCAAAAAGTCAAAGCGGAGCAAGGGAAGCCTGGAGGATTGTTGTTACCTTTAGAGATCCCTACGTGGAAGTGGGAACATATTTCCATGGACTTTATAGATGAACTTTCTAGAAGCCAAAAATGGAATGAGGCCATTTGAGTTGTGGTAGATCGTTAAATCGAAAGCGACCATTTTATACCAGTCAAGAAGGCAAGGACTGTTGCCTCGTTAGCCCAATTATATGTCAAAGAGATAGTCAGACTTCATGACATCCCATCGAGTATTGTGAGTGATAAAGAGCCCTTATTCATAAGTGAATTTTGGAGAAGCCTACAAGCAGCATTGGGAACGACCCTCAATTTAAGCACAACTTATCATCCCAGACAGATGGACAGGCAGAAAGAGTAAACAGAATCTTAGAAGACCTGCTTAGAGCTTGCATCATCGACTTTGGAGGAGTTTGGGAGCTGCACCTACCACTCGTAAAATTCACGTATAATAATAGTTTTCATGCAACGATTGGTATGTCCCCTTTTGAAGCGCTATACGAGAGGCCATGAAAATCGTCAAATTGTTAGTGGGAAACTACCGACAAGGCTATACTCAGACCAGACTTTGTCCGTGATTCCACGGAGAAGATATCTTTGATTAGGCATAGGATGAAGGCAACCCAAGACCATCAAAAATCGTACGATAATAAGCGAAGGAGGGAACTTGAGTTTAATATTGGAGACTTGGTATTCGTAAAACTATCACCTCTTAAGAAGACTGTTCAGTTTGGGAAGGCTAGGACGTTGGCTCTAAGATTTATTAGGCCTTTTCGTGTCATCGAGAAGATATGATCTTTGGCTTATCGAGTGGATCTCCCAGAGCGTCTATAGGGATCCATAATGTTTTTCATGTATCTCAACTAAGAAAATGCCTTCATGATTCTGCTATCAGACATGAGCTTGATGAAATTGGGGACATAGAAAAACTCGAGTTGGAGTCCATAGTGCCCCGTGCCACTACAAGGATTGTAGAGCATGGAATTAAGAGACTCCGCAACAAAACAGTTTGCCTCGTCCAAGTACAATGGGGAAATGATCTAGCGGAAAGCACATGGGAGATCGAGGATAAGATGAGACAGACTCACCCAAATCTTTTCATGGGTAATTTTTCCTTAAAATAACGTTTATGGATGCATCATGATTGTTAGATTGGATGTTAGGAAATGGATGCAACAACATTGCACTGAGCACTCATATAACAATATATGCATATTCAGGTTGTTTACATACATATTGCATCACTTATTACACCTACATGCTAGGATAGAGCTCACTTTAGTAAGTATGCAGTTCATAAACACTGCGAGTCATAGATGTTTACGGATGAATTAAAAATCAGATGAGTGTACAACATGGATGTTTCGATCGATGGAGCGAGTTATAATTTTCACCATTGAACAGATTTCAGGACAAAAACTAATTTTAAGGAGGGAAGAACGTAACACCCGTAAAATTCATAAGTATTAATAATAAATAAATAATTAAGAATAAGAAATTAAATAGTATGGCTGGAAAATGAGATTGTTCATGTTTAGTAATTTGGCTACGAAACTTTTTTATTTGGATTCGTGGCGAAATTCTGAATCATTTTCATATATAATATGCCGAAAACAGTCAATGTATGAAGAAGTTATGAACAAATGAATTTGGACCGTAAACGCAGAAAATATATATAACTAAATGGATAATATATATTTGTGTGTGTATGTGTGTATGTGTCCAAGATAAATTCAAAATAAAGAGGGAGAACTTGAAATTTGAACTGAAGATAAGATTATGGGGACTCGAGTCGACGGCTTGGTGGTTGGACAGCCCAATAAATCTTAGTGGCTAGGTTTTCTTTGAGGGATATATAAAAATAACAGGCTTGGATTAATTCTAAGCAATCAACGGTATATGCTCACACAGGCAACTATACATAGCCCCTTAAATCACACATTAGAACTCTAACCATTCTCTATCCCTGCCTCCATGCTGCCTCTCTGCAATTACTAAATTCTAGAGAAAAATAAAAGAAAAGGTTAAGGATTTCTTCTATTCCTCCAATCCTATTCTTAATCTCTCTCTATTCTAATTCATATAAGTTTAGTATTCTGGAATCTGGCATAAACATATGTGTGTGTGTGTGTATGAGATTCTAATACATGTCTCTTATATATTGTAACGACCTGGCATTTTTCCCGTCTCAAGTCGGTAATTAAACTAACTCGAAACAATCAAAATGACAGATTGTTATTGGCTTACACGGTTTAAACAGAATCAATACAGAATCACATAGTACAAAAATTGCAGTGGAATAAAAATTTCACATAAATATCAGAGTTTGACAAATTTGTACATCGGAAGATAATATAAATCTTTAATACATAAATTTTAATGAACAAAATTTACTTCTTTTTTCCGAGCTTAGCTCGCGCATGAGTCTCTACGTCTTCGCGTCCTTTCCAGTTTTGCAAGCTAATATCTTTAAACCTGGAACACTTAGGGCTTGACCCGAGTGTCCCATGCAAAATACACAAAACACCCAAGTCAGGATTAAAATTATTTTAAGTTAGCACACTTCGATAAAATCACATAAATATAATTAGTTTAATTCCAATGGTATATTAAATAACTCAAGTACCCCGATTCAGTGGACTATTGGAAATAAATGGAACATACACAACACCCAATGTGGATATTTATCCATTCCCAAATAGCAGATAGTAGGTGAGATCAAGGTACTTCATTAATGGTTTATGGTCACAGTGAAAGGGAAACACGCTACAATTAAAATATCAAGTGGGGTAGTAAATTGGCGGCAACATCTTACGTTAAGCGTGTAAGAGCTGAGGTATATGGAGATCGCCTAGTTCAGGACATATAAAGCAACATTAACTAGCATGCTACCATGAAAAGAGGGTATATGCATACACACATTTCCCAAGTATGTGTTTCATGCAAATGTACTGCAGCCACGGTAGTATATGCATGGAAATCTCAAACGTAAAGTAAATGCAAGGAATTCTGGGTGGAGAAAACGATGCACTTGACAGGTAGACATGAATAATAAGACGGACATGAGACACGCACCCACTGTAAATGGAGTGAAGGATAATTCAAAGGTCTACGATGGTTTGCTTCGTATGATAATTTAAAGATATGCAGACTAAATATGTATAACACTTACTCTAGAACAGTGTAAAGAATGGAGGTTATATAAACCATGCTTCTAAGTGATAGTAACAAGACGTAGTCATGATTCATATTTACAAGCAGTACACTTTTCTAGCAAGGTATGGATATGGCAGAACATACCAAGTTTAAAAAAATGCTAATAGGCCCAAAATGACATGCATGCATAAAGAAAGGATACGGAAATCATGCAGGGGAAATTACATGCAGCACCACAAAGTTCAAGCAGCCTGAATATCAGCAATGGCATGCGAAGAAAGTGCCAGTTTAAAGGGGACAGGATAATATCTCATACGTGGAGTATAAATTAGGCATGCACCAAAAAAACTCAAATGAAAGTAAAGGAATTCGAAGCAAAAGGGAAGGACCAGTCCGCATATGTCATTTTACAGTCCATGTATGTAATATTTTGGCATTGAAACTCAACACTAGAAATCTTGATAGTACTATATAGTGACAACAACAAAAAGGGAATAGACTGAAAAATTTACAGTCAATGCACCCAAGCATGGAAACACAGAGCCAAAGTATTCAATGTCTAATATGAGTCAGGCTAAACTGAAATGTGTGTGTGTGTCTGTGTGAGTGTGTGTGTATATGTGTGTGTGTGTGTATTTCTGGACAGAAAAGTATTGCATGCGGAAAGCATGTTCTTGGGACAAAGTATAAGGGTGTTACAGCAAATTAAAGAGCTAAGTATTTGTTGTCAATATTTATAAAAGTCAAATAGGGAGGACTTAGATTTGGTGTGCTATTATGGCCAAAAATGGAAAATGCGGATCGTACATTTCTACAGCTGAACTCAAGTATAAACAAAATGCAGACATGCATTACCATCTCTGAAAGCAAGTATAAACAAAATGCAGTACTCCATAAACAAAATGCATAGTAAGGGAGGTTCTCTCAATATAACATCTTGTGAACTTTGGACAAACAATGCAGCGCATGTATGATGAATGGACTTGGTAATAAAAAGGAAATGACAAGCCTGTCTAAAGAGGAGTTATAGCAATTTTAAGAGGTCGGACATCTTGAAATATGTAAAATTTATTCTTATCAATATTAAACCCCAACGACTGGAACGGTCGCAAAGTAACCCCAACTAGTTCTATTTAATGAGTACGCGAAGTCGAAAAACATGGAATAAATTTAATTGTAAGGTTACTTACATTGCATCGGTGATGGAAGCACCGAAGACGGTGGATGGTGGACTGAAAACTAACGGTGCGTGGTTGCAAGGTCAGCTGGAAACAATGCTAGTGGCCGAAACGATGTGAGCGACTCGACTGGCCAGCCGCCGTGGTATTTCCCTCAACGCGATCAGCAAGAACAAGGCAGAAAGGTTACAATTTGGAGGCGGGTTTTGGATGCGGCTTTGATGTTGAATGTCGGCGGACGACATGGCTACTGGCGGTGATGCGGTGGCGGTTCGGTTTGTTAGCGCGAGGAGAAAGGAGAGATCGAATGGAGAGATGGCGGACGGTGGAGCATAGGCGTAGGAGGGTGTTTGGCCACCGCAAATCGATTTGAGGAAGGATGGGCTTGAAGTTCGATTTGGGTGAAAGGGGGAAGCAAATGATAATGGCAGCCATTCCTTCCTTCGATTTGATTTTTTAATTTGGAGGAGGGTTTGTTGATTTAGAGAAAGGGGGAACATCGAATATTAAAATGAAGAGGAGGATGCATATTTCCTAAAAGCAAAAGGGTGTGTTCCTTTATAATATGAACAAAGGGAACCAAAGGCAGAAGAAGACAACAATGTGGTAAACACACAGAAAAGGGAGAACAAGTGTTCAGCTTCACAGTAAAACAAGGACAGATGGCAAAAAATTCCACCACCCAAATCTGAAATGAGATTTCTGGGGGCTGCTGCAAATCCGAAGAGAGATTATCAGATTTGGTCAAATATGGGTAGATTAAATCAGTGGGCTGAAATGGTGAAAATGGTTTGAACGTTGCTTAAATAAATGAACGAACATTACAAATGAGCGATTTATAATGTTGTTTACACATTTAGCTACATCATAATGTCAACAATATTAATGATAAATCAAAGTAAAGGTTAACGCAGTAACACGCGAAAATTATTACTCAATTTATTCTTTCCTTTATCTTATATCAACTGTATCCAACTATCGTTGTTTACTTGTTTTCAAACATGTTAAGAATTCAACCTTTACCAACCATAACATAACCAATAAATAAATTTAAATGTTAACGTAAAATACGCAAGTTCTAATTCACAAGTTAATTCTTTCCGTATATTCAACTATTACCGTTTTGAAACAAATTAACACCCAATGGTTATACAAAACAAATTAATTTGGACAAAATATGGTTGATTACTGAAGCTCAACTAAAATAAATAGATAAGCGTTAAAAATACTATAAACTATTAATACAAATAATTTAGTCCAAAAACAAATTTTATGCAAAAGAGTTTACGCAAACAAAGAATATACTATATAAAAGTTAAACACAATAATTTAGTTTCTTAATAAGTTCAAATAAAATGATCCAATATAAATAATATAGAAAACATAGTTAAGGTGAAGCGTAAAATAAAATTAAATCTGAATAAAACAAATTCTTCTAATATAAAGTAAGTAAAGTGAAATGTGTTTAATATAAATAAAAAAGGAATATAACCTAACGAAAGTTAAAATGTCGTAAATATTAAACACAAAATTTAAATCAAAAGTAGAATTTCATAAATACAAAAGAGCTAGAATACAACTAAGAACAATATATTTAAAAGCCAAATACCAATAAACCATAGGCAAATTAAATTACATCCAAACTTTAAATTTCGACAAACATTTATGTTAAAATTAAATTTACAAAAGAATATTCCTTTATAAGTTTATTTAAATACATTCCACAAAATTGAAATTCAAATATAGTTATATTCTTATTTGCTCAAAAATAAGTAAAAAAATTTAATTCCATATCAAAATGTCAAAAATTTTGGTTCGTTACAGCCTCCCCTACTTAAAACTTTTCGTCCTCGAAAAGGAGAGTTGTATAATTTATACTTAAATAAAACAAATCTTACTTATAGAATTTATTAAAACCAAATATAAATAAAAGTAATCAAATCAAAATATTTATAATTTCTAATAAGCTTGAAATTTATAGAAAGGTTCTTAATAGAATAACAAAATTTTTATCACCTGACTAAATTGCAAAACTTCTTATATCAACTATTATTTAATCAAAACTTAAACCATTGTATAAACTAAATAAGGAAATTTGCTATGTTCAAAGTACAAGAAAATTTAAGGGAAATTAGTTTAAAATGATAAAGTTACTTTGAAATAAAAAAGTAGATTTAATAAAATCCAAAGCGTTTAAGGTAAGATAGCTTTAAAGGCTACAATAAAATGATTAAATATAAGCAGTTTTTAGAAAACTTGGTAGAAAATGGATAATGTTATAAAGTATTAAAATAATGTAAGTAAAAGAACAAATGGATAAATCATAGGTACAAATGCAAAATATAATAGCTTAGTTAAGTAAAATGAACAAATTAGATAAGTTAAATTAAAATACTATATAAATTTGAAATCATAAATTTCAAAACATTAGAAATTCTCAAAATGATTTCTCCGAACTTAGAATCCCATTTTCATTTCAAACCATTGAAGTACTATACATTTCTTTCATATAGAATCATACTTCACTTCGGGATTTTAAAACCAAAATCGCTTTCAAGTATATCAAACATATATGTTAACTCGAAGCCTAACAAGTCCATCGTCGTCCTTGCAAACTTTAGATATGCGTTGATCAGGCGTGTGACTAAAATATACAAGTAATAAATATACTTGTTTCAACTTCTCATCAAAAATTCTATTCATTTCCTCAAGTTTCCCATGACAAGGCCTAAGGGCAGCCTATCGTACGCAATAATATAGATAATTAAGGTCGATTCGGACACCTAAAACAAACCATCGTCGAGGGTTCTCAAGCAAAGTGTACATCATGGTTTTCGTCGAGAAACGGAACCCCAAGCATAAATCGTGGAGCACATATATCTCGGTTTTTCATCCAAACATGGATACCGTATATGCCTAGGTTGTTATTCCCAAATACCATCATCGAGGGATCTCAAGCGAAGTGCATCTCACGGCTTTCGTCCAGACATGGACCTCCAAGTACAAAATAGCGGAGCACATATAACACGGTTTTCATCCAGACTCGGATACCGTATATGCCTAGGTTGCTCACCGTAAATCACACGCATCCTTCTTTTAGTCACGGGTCCCCCAAATCCATGAAACATATCAAATCATTTCATATCCCGAAGCCATAAGTCATTTCGCAGCCATAATTTGCAAATACTTTCAATCATAGTATTGTTATTTTTCAAACATTTCAAATATCAGGATTCAAGTCATCGAAATTTTCTGAGTTCATAAATCAATTTATAAACTACTCATCATATCCAAAATAATTTGGAAAACAATTCCAAACAATTGAAAATATAATTTCAACTTCCAAAAATAGAACTTACGCTTTATATTTCGAAATTAATGATCTTATTCAAAACATTTCAAGTCTTTCAAAATTCTTCAGAATAAAGACTTTAAGGATCATTATATCAAGCTTTATAAATTTCAATTTATTTCGAAATAACACTTTCGACAATTAAACATAAGTTGATGTTTTCAAAGAGATACATTTTTCCATAAAAAATTTCCTTTCAACAGTTGGAAATCAAATTTGATCAATACGATTTTCTTATCGTTCTTTCAAATCAAGTAGGCATTCTGAATTTAAAGCTTCGGAGAATTGTTTATAATCTATACATAAGTCATAACAATCTTTCGTTAGATCAAATTTCCATTTCAAATTGTTTCAAATCATTTTCGTGATTTCTAAATAAATTTCATATTCTCGTAATACAAAATTTTCAATACTTCAATCAGCGTCTTAGAAATCATTTACAAATTCATAAAATCAAGTTCTTTCTTTTCAAACATTATTTTTTATCTTATTTCAAAATCCTTTACACCACCATATAGGATTTGTATTCTGTCTCATTTCAAAT
Organism: Allium sativum; assembly: GCA_030737875.1. Taxonomy (NCBI): domain Eukaryota; kingdom Viridiplantae; phylum Streptophyta; class Magnoliopsida; order Asparagales; family Amaryllidaceae; genus Allium; species Allium sativum. The sequence continues at coordinate 844,929,856 of CM060919.1, read as the reverse complement.
ATTACACCTTGTTTGAAAAGTTCACATTTTCCTACTGTCGGAAAAATCTTTCATTTATATTCAAAATACCATATCATGCTTGCTCTACGCACTCTGATTATGTACATATTCCAACTAGTATCAGTAAACCATTCCAAAATATTGATTTCAAAATCTTCGGAACCGAAACCTCATAATTAATATGTCAAAATCCAAAGTTTTTTTTTTATGTAACTTGGATAACAGTTAAATATTATTTAGAACTCATTTCTTGAGGTTCTGTTAATCATAATATTCTGGACAAATCAAAATTATCTAGTTTGAATTATACCTTAGTTACGTTCAATACATGGCACAAAGGGTATGCATTCATGGATCAAATCAGATTCCATGTGTTAAAAATAGAAGTTCAACATCAAACGAGTATCAAGAGGTATGTTGGCTCAAATCAAAACGCTTGGCCGAATTCATAAGATAAAAAGGTATGGAAGTCATTTCTCACGAGCGGACGGTTCGAATTTAAATGATTATCCTAGACCAAGATAGGAAAGTCAAAGGCACACAAGGATATGAATTTCAGCAGTTCAATCTTGGGATACTCGGTATTTTCATTGATTTCCCTCTTGAATATGTCTTACTTTACAATTTATATCATATAAGTGATTACTTATCAAGTAATTTCCGTTCATTTCATAAAGTTTTAACAGTATTCTCCCCTACTTAGACATTTATCGTGATTTGGTTACTACTGTCAAAATATGAAATGTGGGGTGATATTCTCAACATATCATAAGTATGATTTTTCAATAAATAACTTACTTGTATGCTTTTCAAAATTTAATTATTATTTCAGAACTTCATCTTTCTTTGCATTACAGTGATCTCTCGTTAAATAACTTCCGTGTCAAATATCCTGACTTTTTATTCCAGTCTCAAAATCAATTTGTTTTCTAGATCGATTTGATTTTCAACATTATTTCAAATCTAAATTCATATTCTCAAATCAATTTTATTATTAAAACATCTCCTTTGATTCGGATTTATATGTCACGTATATTATTGTTAAACTGAATCTTCGCATTCAGTTACTTGGACCGGAAATTTTTCGGATCTAAATACATCAAGTTTAATAATTTCAAGTAAAATAGTAGAGTTTTCAAAACATAAGTTGAAATATCAAGTTGGGTAAGGAATAAAGTAAGACTTCAAACAAAATAGTTAAGTACAAGATAAATTAGGAAAAATATTTTAAGTAACATAGTATGATTTAAGGTAGCGTAAGTTGGAATATCAAGTTGAGTAAAACATAAGGTAAAAGCTTCATAAATTATAAACCGGACAAAATAGTTAGGTATAAGATTATTTAGGTAAAATAATTTAAGTAAATAGTAAAATCAATTTTGAATTAAAACTTTTAGTACAAAATAGGTAAATTGAAATATGGTTAGTACAAACACAATTAGAACATAAGCTTGGCAAAATAGAAAGTTAAAATACCGTAAACTATTAGACACAAATAAAATGGGATGTTAGAAAATATAATGATGGCAATATACAAAGAATTTATAAAAGAGTCAAGTAAAATATTATATTTACAGCATACAATTAGTGAAGACAAAATTGAGGCTAAATAATATAATAAAATGGCTATGACAAAAGCTAAAATATAAAAATAGGAATAATCTAGTAAGATAGTAATTGATTATAATTAATTTAGAAAGTAGAGATTGGTAAAATATATAGTAACTAAACACATATGAAATGGTTAAGACATAGTCTAAAATACTATATAAGTAAAAGTAGACAACTTGGTACAAAATACAAGTTTAAGAAAATGGTGAATAAAATTACTAAGTTCGAAGTTGGCAGAGCAAGTTTAGTTATAAATTAAATTTAACCCAATAGTTTAATCAAGATCTACATAATAAAAGTATTTAATACCAAATTTTCAACCGATCCCGGACAACTTGGGTACCGATTCAGCTCGCGTCTCATCGCATCTCGTTTCTCAAGCCGAGTATCCAATTTTCAACTTTTTCAAGTTTTCATAATACTTTTTTACTTAGTACTCGCCTTGATTTTTCCTTTTTCCCACAAAATCCCAAAATATTTGGTAAAACCAATTCACTAATCACGAATTTTTATTCTAGTTCCATAATCTTCTCTTTTTCCTTTTTTTCTTTCAACAAAATCTTTTTTTCCAAATAGTTTATAATAAGATTTCAAACGGTTGGAAAACCATTTCATTTATCTCTTTTATTATCCTTGACGATCGATTCCGAAGAAAATTTACCGCAAAGCTATTTAGTTGGAAATTTCAAAAGAAGCTTTTATTTTCGAAAATATTTTTCCTTAAATATTTATCCCTAAATTCTTCTTTAAAATATTTTATTTTCCAAAATCTCTTCCAAATTTTTTTTTTTTTGAAATCCATTGATTATAGTATCAATTCCGCTCATTTTAAGGTATTTCTACCTTATCTCTAATGAGTTTTTAAACCGAACAAGCCAAGCTTTGTATGAACCAAAGCTATGATACCAGATGTTATGAGCTGGCATTTTTCCCATCTCAAATCTGTAATTAAACCGACTCGGAACGATTAAAATGACAGATTCTTATTAGCTTATACGGTTTAAACAGAATCAATACGGAATCACATAGTACATAAATTGCAGCGAAATAAAAATTTCATATAAATATCAGAGTTTTACAAATTTGTACAGCGGAAGATACACTACGCCATAGATGGCCTATCGTAACGATAATCCATGGTGTTGCTAGCTATAATGATGCCATTGTTATGTTGTTTTTTGTCTATTGCAACACATGCTTCAGTGTGTTAGGATAGATATCAAATTATGTTGCAGTGGCTATAGAAATATTCTAAATAAAAATATTTAAAAAAATAAATACACCTCAGCGATCCAACCATTACTTTAAATAAAATCTCAATCGTCCGTCCACTTCATCAATCCGCACCTCACTTATTTCTATTCCCGCTTTTATTTTCTTTCTACCGCCTCTCTTTTCATTTCGTTTCTACCCCAAATTCCCAAATTCCGAAAATCACTGATCCCTAATTCTAAATCGAATGGCCATCAATTCTCCCTTATAATTTCCATTTACAATCTAATTGGTCGGCTTCAAGACAATCAGCATCCCTTCTCATCGTCGCTATTTCATTTCTCCTACCACTGCTTACTGTCATCCTCTGCCTCGGTAATTTCCCATTTTTTATCCGCTGCAATTCCAATCGGTTGTTGTGCCCTTCCTCCAACTCCATCTGTGCGACAGTCTGGTTATTTTGTCAGTTGTCTACGTTACGCTTTGCATTTATTGAGGTAAAATTCCTAATTTTTTGTTTTACAAAATCCAGTTTGTAACGACCCGCATTCTACGCATCAGAGGATCGTAGAATATTTATTTCTTTCTCATGCGAAGTCATATAGTCATGTAACTTTGGAAGATGACTATTGGGGTCATTTCCCATGTTCATGATTTTGCCCAATTTTAAATGACCATTTTGCCCCCTAGATGATCTTGTTTCGGCCATAACTTTTGATTGGAAAGGATTTTTGACCTGAAACCTCTTCCGTTAGATCCGAATGATGATTTACCTTTCTGTAGAGTGGTCACATTAGCCAAACGGACTTACCGTTTGGGAGCTATGGCTGAATTAATGTTTAAAGGGTTAAAAAATGCTTAACCGGGCTTAATTGGGTAGTTAATAGCTAGGCCCAATGGTGGATTTCGGAATTAGGAGTATATAGGGGCAGATTAGGGTTAGAAAACATTTCTTTAGACACTTTTTCAGCCGCCACTTTCATTCTTGGAACCCTAGTAATAGCCTCCAACATCTAGAATCACCTCTAATCACTTTCTAATCAAGTATTAGCCTAATCTTCACCAAATTAAGGAGAAATAGCACAAAATCAAGGTCGGAACGGCTGTATAGCCTTGGGAACAGCGCCAAACAGAGGATAGTTTCAGATTTGGTATTTTGTTTGTGGCTAAGGTGAGTAATTTGCATAGTTCCTCACTAATTATGGTTAATTAAGGGTAATTAGTGTTAATTAGCGAAGTTAAACTTGATTAAATTCTGGAAAAATATTTATAAATTTCGAAATATTGTTTTAGGCCTATGTTAGAAAATTTGGTTAAGTTTTGCTAATCTTATAATTAGGTTTGCTTAAACATGCTTAAGGGGAAAATATAGGTTTTTGGGTATGTTTGATCCGTTTTGACATGTTAATTCATTGTTTTGGTGTTTATGGTTAGTTCTCTATGTTGCTATGACTGTATGGTATGCTTTGTGATTGATTAGAAAAGTTAGAGTGGTCGAAAACGCCGTCATATGGCGTAAAACAGTCGCTGGAAAAGTCGCAGGAAAATTGTGCAAGGATTCAGATCGGTTGAAGGGGCTCGGATCGGATAGTGGACCGGGCAAAAGAGTACCGAACCGAACTGGAACTTGGCACAAGATTAAGCATGGAAAAAAGGAAGGCCACTATAGTTGGATTAGGATAGGATCGGGCTAATGAAGGAGAGTGGGATCGGATCGGGCTAATGAAGGAGAGTGAGATCGGATTGGAGTATTTCGAAGGAAGAAACCACGAACCATGGATTTGCATCGAATCGAACCGATATCTGGAGAAAGAGAGCCACCGAATCGAGCCAGGAAGCAACCACCGAATCGAACCAAGGAGGAATAAGCACTGTGTACCACTGCCTCCTCCAAACTGAGTCGCACGAGGAACTCCATGAACGAAACCCAGACGTGGACTACGGGCACCGAACCGAACTGATGGCGATTGAGGCACTACACATATCCGAACCGATCCGGATGAAGACCAAAACCCGAGATGCAAAGGAAGTCCAAATAGGAAGTAGAACTCAGGATCCAAATGGGAACCAAAGAGTTAACTTCATGAGTTGGGCTTCGATGCGGGACGTGTGCTAAGAGGTTATCGATGTCCATAAATTTGGTTCACCATCAAGACGAATGTTAGGCTACGTATCAGTACAGTGAGGTCATCATGGCTTCATGGGGGCAGAGTGATCGTAGTAAGCCTATGAGCCAGTGCAGTGGAGCCGTTATGGCTCCATGTGGCAGAGTGGACATAGCAAAGGATTAGTGGCTATGGATCAGTGCAATGGGGTTGTTATGACACCATGGGGCAGAGTGATCATAGCAAGGAATTGGGTGATCAAAGTGGTAGATATCGTATGCTTTATGCACTGAGTGAGAGATGTGAGGATGGTTGCTATGCTTGATTGTTGCCATCACTATGTCATGCACACCTCCACCCCCATATTCTTTATACCATATGTTATTGGCACCTTAGAGTATTTTACAGTATGTAGTGCTAACTCTTTGGTTGCAGGTCCAGGTTCAGGTATGGTTTAGTATACCTATTATTATTCTGTTTTGCTGCTTATCGCTCATACCAGACTTTTTTCTGACCCAGAGTTTTATGTCTCTTCTTATTACTCTGGGTGCTCTTAAACGGGAAGACAGAGACAGGTTAGCTGGTTGTGCACGAGTAGTTGTACCGGAGATGAGCAGGAGGCTCCTACGTATTATCTACATATATTCTCCCTGTGTCGCGGCTAGTCACTACTTTGGGCATTAGTAGTGTACCTTCCTTATTTTCTTTGGAGACAGTTTCAAAGTTGTAATAATAATGTGGACATAAGCTGTATTTGGATTTTTCCGCTGCTATGATGTTTAGTTTTCAGCTTATGCACTGTCTCACCTATTTTATGTCAAGTATGTTATTATTATATTTTATTTCTTGCACTGTGAGACATTCTACAGGTTCCTTGTTAGTTCAAATACCCTTCCTTTCCTTTCTTTGGCGACCGTCCCGTGCTGGTTAGACATTGGCACAACGCACTTTCATTGAAATGTCGGCTGGTGCGGGGCGGGTCGTCACACTTGGTATCAGAGCTCTAGGTTGTGTAGTTAACCTAGGGAAAGACACCAGGGAGAGATAATACGTATATGAGAGCGCATATTTGTGATTATTTTGGTTTTCAAAAGCTATATATATACTATTAGTATAGCTAAGGATGAAGTCGCACTGCACTGACACCACAAAGAGGATGGTTAATCATTTCTCTTTACAGATTGAATGATGAGCCGATATACGAGGGGTGCTGGTAGAGGAGCCAATATTAGGAATGCCCCTGACATGAGGACTATGTTCACTGACTTCATGAGAGAGATTCTTAGGGACGTTCAGAGGACAGTTCCCAATGTTGCTAATGGTGGTGGTGCAGCGGTGTAGGCGCCTAGAGCCGATTTTGCCAATCTTTGCAAGGATTACACTGGTCTTGGTGGAAAGCCATTCCATGGAACGGAATCAGCTACATAAGTTCAGGATTTGTTGGATAGCTGTGAGCGTATCTTCAAAGACTTAGGTATCGAGGATGCGATGAAGAGGAAGTTAGCATCCCGCCAACTGCACGGACGGGCAATGAATTGGTGGAATGCTATTAAGGCAGCTACTTCAGAGGATCAAGTTTCATGGGATCAGTTTAAGGCCCGATTCAGTGATAAGTTCATCCCAGCTGCCCAGAAATTAGAGTTGTTTAGGAAATTTCTGAAGCTTAAGCAGAATGGTAGGGCAGTCTCGGAGTATATCGCAGAGTTCGATACTTTATCGAAGTATGGTGTAACGACCCAAATTTTGGCCGTCAAATATTTAATTTAATTTATTTATTTTAAATATTATATTTGGAGTATTAATGAATTTTAATATTTAATTCGCTATTTAAAACGAGGTTTGAACGTTAATTTTATATTTAATATAAATCGAGCTTGAAATGGCGTTGTAGTTCGTAATATTGAATTTTGAACTTTAGTTGAATGTACAGGATCTGATATAAGTCGGATTTCTGTGAAACGAGAAACGATGGAACCGTGTTGATTATAATTTTCATATGAAAGAGAAAAATTCAGATTTTGTGTTATAATGTGTTAGTTATGACCAAATCAAATTTTGAAATAGTCGCTATGGAAATGGTTATTAAAATATGGGCCATTAAAATAGTCGTTTTGCAAACGGACTCAGATTTCGATGAAACTAGTTTCATTGGGACCATAACGTTAAATTATTGTACGGTGTTGAATTGCATGGCAAACCGATGTTGTATGTGACCATGGCAGCCACAAACGCCCATTCAATTTCTATAGCGCGTAATTAATTTAATAAAGGGTTATTTGGGTATAACTTGAACAGACGGTCGAATTAGGATGCGAAACCAATTCCATTGAGTTCGTATCATCGATTAGAGTCAGGATAGGTATATAATTTGTTATTTTTGGAGACCGTGAAATTTGGTGTCCAAAATGACATTGCGGTGCGCGTAAAAATATCCTACTAGGGAAACAGTCTCAGAATGCGATTAAACTGGTACCGTTGGGTTCGTATCGAAAAATTATTGTAGGGTTTCAAGGTTTCAAGTTGATTTGATTTATCTGGTGAGTGTGAAAAAAATTATACGCGTGTTTATTTCTGGTTCTATAAAGGAAATTCTTTCATACGACCTCGAATTTCGACGAAACTTGTCCCATTGGGTCCGGAATACCTTTTTACACTAAGATTAGCCTGTTTATCAGAAAACGAAAGTCGTTTGGGGTGGTTTTGACGTGCTACTTCACCGTGAAGTATCGTTATAATATAAAATAATATAGTAATTAATTTGTCTATAAATAGCCTTAGGAAACCCTATTATTTTGTCAAACCATGTTCTCGCGGTCAACATAATTATGTGCCGCCTCCAACTCTAATGAACGGTGGAAACATCACTGCCTTTCCTTCAGTCGATCTCCTAATCTAGTTACTTTCTTCATAAGCTTCCAACTGGGGTTTTGCTCCGATTGATGAGCTCTTTAATCTGTACAGTCATGATTGGATATAAAGCCTCGAGGTGGCCATTATCGAGCAACAGAGGCTTGTTGATTGTGGTGCTATCGCCGGTAGAAGACAGAACCGGAGGAGGTGTCGTTTTGTACGAAGGTGAAGAGGACTTATGCGCATGGTCCAGCATAAACGGATCGTACTTCGATCATCAACAGTGGGTGCGGCAAGCAATTTGTTTTGTGCGTGAGGTCGAGTTCGACCGGAGCAACTGATGTTTGGGGAAGAAACTAAATCGGCCGAGACATCCTGAACGTAATTAAGTTGTTTAATATAATTAAGTGATTTAGTTGTATGATTAGTGATTAATTATTTTAATAATTAAAACCCTATAGCTTAGAATGTTAATTATTACAGTTCTAATAGGAAGAAGACGGCTTGGTTTTGGGTCTAAAAACGAAAGTTGCAAATCGACTTGATCTTGGAACATGAAACAATCAGCCCGTAACTAAATGTAATTAGTTTTTAATTTATATAATTAGAGTGACTAAATATTTAATTAGGAATTAATTTATTCATATGTAAAACTATGTTAACCAAAACGTTGGTTTGTTACAGGCGACTCGAGCAGATAACGGTGGGAAGAGAGTGCATTGTACTGTACAAAGTGGGACAAAATTTCGGTGATAACATAAAAAGTAATTAGTTAAAATTGAAATTACTTTAATTTAATAATGGTCAACGCTAAATTTTATAATTAAATTAGTTAAAGTATAATTAAGAATTTGTTATTAATAGTGAGTGCATATTTGATTAGAATTGGACCAAACAAATCACATTGGGGCGGTATCGTTGAACTCTACCGTATAGAACGGTGCTAGACAAGACTGAAAGCTACTGGAATTATTGGGTTAATTAGACGCATGTTTAATTTAACCGGAACTGAACCGCTTAAGCGAATCATCTCAAGGTGAGTTAAACTCACTCAGTATTTTCCCTATTTATATTTTATATAAATTGGGTTTTTATTTTGTGTGCTCTGTTTGCTTATGGTTGACTGTTTAATTATATATTTATTGGTTGATTTAACTGATGAAATTAAACCATCGTTTAATTTCAGTGAAATACCAAATCGTTATCCTAACGATTGGTGCCAATAAAGGAACTCACCTTGGATGGTCACGTTTATAAAATAAACGTGTTTAAATTGTTGAATTGTTTGAATTGCATGTAGTAAATGTTAAATGGCCATTATTTATTGCTATCAGTTAAATGAAACTGAATGATCTAGTTTGTGATAACCGTTTGAATACAGGGAAGAACGGGTTGGAGGGATCCAACCGGATTCCGCAAATATATATTTATTATCATATGAACTGTCATGTTTGGGTGATTTATTTGAGTATTGATCATTGATTTGAAAGTCAATCTGTGTTGTGTTTAACCAATGGGTGATTTTGGTTGGATAGTTTTCGATAGATGACCTAGTAATGAATCGTTTTATCAAGAGTTTATTTACCATCAGCTAAATAAATGGAAAGGAAGTTATCAAATGGTTTTTTTTATATAGACGGACTTTGAAATCTATTTTTATAGATTATTTGAATGAAGGTTTATTAAAGTAAATTAATAATCTAGTAACTAAAAACCAAGTAGGTAAGGCGAGTTCTCACATTAATGAGTTTATAAACTATGAGCAGAAATTAACCAAACGATTAAAGATTTGATTAACTGTTACAAATAACAATTAATGTTGATTATTTAATTTAATTAGATTGTTTAAAATAGTTTAAAGGAAAGAACTAATGGAATTGGTTAAGGTATTAACCTTGTTTTTGAGTTGAATAATTAAACTGTTTAAATCAAGATATATTATTAAATAAATTATTTAATCATGAATTATTTTGGAAAGGTCAAATATTATTTTAATTATCTAAAAGGAAGATTAACTATTAAGGTTGAAGTAAATCAATTGGTTTTTGAAATGTTGGAATTGGTTATTATTTAATAAAAACCAAAGTGATAAATCTTGGCATTTAGTTCTGTAAATGAAGTTATAAAGTCGTAAAGCCTTTTGTAGCTAAATGAAATTGAAATCGAATTTAAATTTAATATAAATTCCTATTAAGAATTCTATTGGTAGGATTTTATAAAATCTAAACTGGGCATCTATAAGGACAAGTTATAAATGAAATAATGATATAGGAGTCGAGACAAGTGCAAAATGAGATTGGAAATCTTAAGAAAGTTAAAGGAAATCTGAAAGCCTAAAGATGAAGAAATGGAAATGTTTTAGAACATGATTGTGGAAATGATGAAAGAGTTTTCAAAAGAAAATGAATGGGGTTAAACCCATGTTAAATAGAATGGTACGTATAAGCATTAAGATATCTATTAGGGTGAGATTTCATTGATAAACTTCTGGCTATCCTGAAGATAAGAATGTAGTCGACTCAAGGTCTGAGAGGTAAATAAAATACCCCAACTTGAACGACTTCATAATTATCCAAGGATGATATTAGTTTAGAAACGAGGGTAGTGAGAGAGTCAAGTTAATATTTCCGTGAAAGATATTATGAGCTATAAATTGTAGAATTATAAGTTAAATGATTTCCCAATATTAGATAAAAACGTAGTAAATGTTGAAAGTAGAAATAGAAGACTGAATATGATCTAAAAAAATTCCTAAGTAATGGAATGATTTTGTTTAAAGAATAATATTATGTTAAATAAGAAGCGAGAAAACTATATTTATAGTATCGAAAGATTTAAGAATTTTAAATTTATATTTGTTTTAATTTAAAGGCCAAGTGATGCTGAATACTGAACTAGTGAATTCACTGGATTGTTATGATTGAAACATTGTTTATTTTTTATAGTTAAATCACTGACGATCAAATCTGTCCAATATGATTGTTGGTACGGAAAGATCGGGATCGAATTTATATTCGAAAACCATTCCGTTCAACTAATACGTGAAGAGATTAGAAGATGATCGAGATGGAGCATTGAAGACCATAGATATTCATGAACGGAAGAACCGCGCTACTAATCTCTGGTTTAGCGGCCAGAGATAAACTGTGGTTCTGTCGTGGTTGAAATCTACGAGTTGCAAGGACTACTCGCTATGGATCCCTGGGGTGATTCCTATATGAGAGGCAGTAGGAGAGTGCCTTCAGTTCATCCTGTTCCAAGATGACTTATATGGACGGATGTCTGATAGAGTATTTCCAAAAGGATCACGTACATTGATTTCTTCAAACGTGCCATAGTTGGTTAGCTCCCAACTAGAATATTTTTGTGGACATCAATTAGCGATATCTAATGGATTTGACGATGTGGCATTCAAAGTGAATGGCGATCAGATGTTTTAAAGTAAATTCTGGCCTCAAGCTTCACAACCGGTAAATGACAAAAATCGGGCAGGCAGCATGGCTATGTGGGTCACTCCCATTAGGGTGTATAATCACCTATCTGGAGAAAATCTTATTTTCTTCTTTAATCTATTTCGATGTTGTTCCTTTTCGGGAGACGGTGGGTAGCTCCCAACCGTTGGTGATATACATTCGATACACTCAAGAGAAATGAGTGGTCGGTCATGTGTGGGCAGGGTTGCAAGGCGTTCTTGTTGAACCCAGTGTATTCGCCTCTAGAGATACACTATCGGCAGGTGGTCCCATACCTTGTCATAGTCGGTATCCAATCTCCAATAAGCGCCCGCGGTTTTGTTTGTATACAATATATGTGAAGCGTGAGATGCAAGCGTTCCACTAGATACTATTTACTTGTATTTAGACATTATTATAATATCAGACAATATATTGACTTAAAAAATGTTTTGGGTTATCATAAGGTAAAAACCGTTAGTGTTTATGTGTTGATTTGGTCTTACGATTATCCTTTTCTTCGAAAGATTTTAACTTTAAAATCAGGTTGTGTGATACCCTTAAACTTAGTGAGTTTATCTCACTCTGGTTCACCAGATTGACCCAGTGTTTTGTAAATGCACGGGTTAGCCCGAGGTGTACAGGTTCAGGTTATCGAATCCTGTGAAGTCCAGAGAAGAGCTGGAGATGTTCAGACGTATGATATTATATTGCTACTATTTCGCTGTGTGTTGTATATGGTAATAGGAAATTATAACTGTCCCTGTGTGTGATGTACTCTGATATTGTAAGTATTTCTAAAGCTCTCAGTAAAGATTTATTTATGTATTATATTTTGTTCCGCTGCGATGTGAGACACTGTGTTGTGTTGTTTCTTCTTCTTCTATTCTAATATTTCTTTCTTTCTTATCTCATCCTCTAATTTTTTTCTAATAACGTTCCAGTGTTTTCGGTGTTTGGGAGGTCGGCATGAGTACGGTAAAGGTATTTATGTCAATTTTCAGGGCCGAAAATCCTGGGTCGTTACAGTGGTATCAGAGCTATTGGTTTAGTGATAACCTTGGCTCTATGGCGTAATTCGATAGAGATGGGGTTAGTAATACCCTAGATTGAGTTTGTTATATATATGAGAGCGCGTATTTGTAATTTGATATTAAAATTATTTTTGAAATTATTTTTGCCCAATTTATTTTATAGTAAAAGTAATGATTTTCTCAATTTATTATAATATGGGAAATCGATTGATTGGTTAATGTTGATTTGAATGGTATGTTTGGATTGTGGGTTGATTGCTTGAATAAATCTGAAAATGATAGACTTGGTTTAAAACCAATCCGAAATAAATAAGTTAAATAAACAATCCAGATTAATAAACCAGAATGGATAATTAAAGAAATAAATGAAGTGATTATAAATAATTATAATCTCATGTGGATTAGATTGTGTGTAGAACTGGTTGGATCGTATGATATGGATATTTGAAACTAATTGATGTTGTTTTGAGGACTAATGAAATTTATTTAAGTTGAGAACAGGTGCAGAAGTGCCAATTCAGTTTTAAAATCCAACCAAGAGAAAATTCTGGAGTAAATTGAATCCAGTTTGAATAGAGTTGCGTAATAACTAAGCCAGTTCTAATATAAAATATTGCTTACCGCATAATAACGCTCACAAAAAGGTACGCCTATGCAGAATATGAAATTTTGGTTTTTATTTGGGTTTTGAGTTTGGTTTTTGAATTTTTTCTGACCCTCTTGGTCGATGGACATATATTTCTTGAACCTGCGATATTGCAGATGTCCTCCGTACAGGGGAGACTCTGCCAAAAAATTTCCAAAATTTAAGGTGTTAGAAATTTTTAGAAGATTTTTGGAAAATTCTTTTATTTGAATTAAGTTGGTTTTAAAACCAATTAGAGTAGTCTTGGAAATAAAAATCGAGTTTTAAATTTATTATTTTTATGAAGATAATAGGTTTGTAACATTCTTTCTTACCTTAGCAATTTCGAGGACGAAATTATTTTAAGGGGGGGAAGAATGTAACGACCCGTATTTTGGCCGTCAAATATTTAATTTAATTTATTTTTTTAAATATTATATCTGGAGTATTAATGAATTTTAATATTTAATTCACTATTTAAAACGAGGTTTGAGCGTTAATTTTATATTTAATATAAATCGAGCTTGAAATGGCGCTGCAGTTTGTAATATTGAATTTTGAACTTCAATTGAATGTACAGGATCCGATATAAGTCGGATTTCGGTGAAACTAGAAACGATGGAACCGTGTTGATTATAATTTTCATAAGAAACAGAAAAATTCATATTTTGTGTTATGGTGTGTTAGTTATGACCAAATCAAATTTTGAAATAGTCGCTATGGAAATCGTTATTAAAATATAGGCCGTTAGAATAGGCGTTTTGCAAAGGGTCTCAGATTTCGACGAAACTAGTTTCATTGGGACCATAACGTTAAATTATTGTACGGTGTTGAATTGCATGGCAAACCGATGTCGTATGTGACCATGGCAGCCACAAACGCCCGTTCAATTTCTATAGCGCGTAATTAATTTAATAAAGGGTTATTTGGGTATAACTTGAACAGACGGTCGAATTAGGATGCGAAACCAATTCCATTGAGTTCGTATCATCGATTAGAGTCAGGATAGGTATATAATTTGTTATTTTTGGAGACCGTGAAATTTGGTGTCCAAAATGACATTGCGGTGCGCGTAAAAATATCCTACTAGGGAAACAGTCTCAGAATGCGATTAAACTGGTACCGTTGGGTTCGTATCGAAAAATTATTGTAGGGTTTCAAGGTTTCAAGTTGATTTGATTTATCTGGTGAGTGTGAAAAAAATTATACGCGTGTTTATTTCTGGTTCTATAAAGGAAATTCTTTCATACGACCTCGAATTTCGACGAAACTTGTCCCATTGGGTCCGGAATACCTTTTTACACTAAGATTAGCCTGTTTATCAGAAAACGAAAGTCGTTTGGGGTGGTTTTGACGTGCTACTTCACCGTGAAGTATCGTTATAATATAAAATAATATAGTAATTAATTTGTCTATAAATAGCCTTAGGAAACCCTATTATTTTGTCAAACCATGTTCTCGCGGTCAACATAATTATGTGCCGCCTCCAACTCTAATGAACGGTGGAAACATCACTGCCTTTCCTTCAGTCGATCTCCTAATCTAGTTACTTTCTTCATAAGCTTCCAACTGGGGTTTTGCTCCGATTGATGAGCTCTTTAATCTGTACAGTCATGATTGGATATAAAGCCTCGAGGTGGCCATTATCGAGCAACAGAGGCTTGTATCGAAAAATTACTGTAGGGTTTCAAGATTTCAAGTTGATTTGATTTATCTGCTGAGCGTGAAAAAAATTAAACGCGTGTTTATTTCTGGTTTTATAAAGGAAATTTTTTCATACGACATCAGATTTTGATGAAACTTGTCCCATTGGGTCCGGAATACCTTTTTACACTAAGATTAGCCTTTTTATCAGAAAACGATAGTCATTTTGGGTGTTTTTGACGTGTTACTTCACCGTGAAGTTTCGTTATAATATAGAATAATATAATAATTAATTTGTCTATAAATAGCTTTAGGAAACCCTATTATTTTGTCAAACCATGTTCTCACGGTCAACATAATTATGTGTCGCCTCCAACTCTAATGAACGGTGGAAACATCACTGCCTTTCCTTCAATCGATCTCCTAATCTACTTACTTTCTTCATAAGCTTCCAACCGGGTTTTTGCTCCGATTGATGAACTCTTTAATCTGTACGGTCATGATTGGATATAAAACCTCGAGGTGGCCGAAATCAAGCAACAGAGGCTTGTCGGTTGTGGTGCTATCGCCGGTAGAAGACAGAGCCGGAGGAGGTGTCGTTTTGGACGAAGGTGAAGAGGACTTAGGCGCATGCTCCAACATAAACAGATCGTACTCTGATCATCAACAGTGGGTGCGACAAGCAATTTGTTTTGTGTGTGAGGTCGAGTTCGAACGGAGCAGCTGATGTTTGGGGAAGAAACTAAATCGGCCGAGACATCCTGAACATAATTAAGTTGTTTAATATAATTAAGTGATTTAGTTGGGTGATTAGTGATTAATTATTTTAATAATTAAAACCCTATAGCTTAGTATGTTAATTATTACAGGTCTAATAGGAAGAAGACAGCTTGGATTTCGGGTCTAAAAACGAAAGTTGCAAATCGACTTGATCCTGGAACATGAAACAATCAGCCCGTAACTAAATGTAATTAGTTTTTAATTTATATAATTAGGGTGACTAAACATTTAATTAGGAATTAATTTATTCATATGCAAAACTATGTTAACCAAAACAATGGTTTGTTATAGGCGGCTCGAGCAGATAACGGTGGGAAGAGAGTGCATTGTACTGTACAAAGTGGGACAAAATTTCGGTGATAACATAAAACGTAATTAGTTAAAATTTAAATTAGTTTAATTTAATAATGGTCAAGGCTTAATTTTATAATTAAATTAGTTAAAGTATAATTAAGAATTTGTTACTAATAGTGAGTGCATATTTGATCAGAATTGGACCAAACAAATCACGTTGGGGCGGTATCGTTGAACTCTACCGTATAGAACGGTGCTGGACAAGACTGAAAGCTACTGGAATTATTGGGTTAATTAGACGCATGTTTAATTTAACCGGAACTGAACCGCTTAAGCGAATCATCTCAAGGTGAGTTAAACTCACTCAGTATTTTCCCCATTTATATTTTATATAAATTTGGTTTTTATTTTGTGTGCTCTGTTTGCTTATAGTTGACTATTTAATTATATATTTATTGGTTGATTTAACTGATGAAATTAAACCATCGTTTAATTTCAGTGAAATATCAAATCGGTATCCTAACGATTGGTTCAGATAAAGGTAACTCACCTTGGTTGGTCATGTTTATAAAATAAACGTGTTTAAATTGTTGAATTGCGTGTGGTAAATGTTAAATGGTCGTTATTTATTGCTATCAGTTAAATGAAACTGAATGATCTGGTTTGTGATAACCGTTTGAATACAGGGAAGAACAGGCTGGAGGGATCCAACCGGATTCCTCAAATATATATTTATTATCATATGAACTGCCATGTATGGGTGATTTATCTGAGTACTGATTATTGATTTCAAAGTCAACCTGTGTTGTGTTTAACCCATGGGTGATTTTGGTTGGATAGTTTTCGGCAAATGGCCTACTAATGAATTGTTTTATCAAGAGTTTATTTACCGTCAGGTAAATAAATAGAAAGGAAGTTATCAAATGGTTTTTTTTATAGAGACGGACTTTGAAATCTATTTTTATAGATTATTTGATTGATTTATTTAAGTAAATTAATAATCTAGTAACTAAAAACCAAGTACGTTAGGCGAGTTCTCACATTAATGAGTTTATAAACCATGAGTAGAAATTAACCAAATGGTTAAAGATTTGATTAACTGTTACACATAACAATTATTGTCAATTATTTAATTTAATCAGATTGTTTAAAATAGTTTAAAGGAAAGAACTAATGCAATTGGTTAAGGTATTAACCTTGTTTTTGAGTTGAATAATTCAACTGTTTAAATCAAGATATATTATTAAATATATTATTTAATCATGAATTATTTTGGAAAGGTCAAATATTATTTTAATTATCTGAAAGGAAGATTAACTATTAAGGTTGAAGTAAATCAATTGGTTTTTGAAATGTTGGAATTGGTTATTATTTAATAAAAACCAAAGTGATAAATCTTGGCATTTAGTTTTGTAAATGAAGTTATAAAGTCGTAAAGCCTTTTGTAGCTAAATGAAATTGAAATCGAATTTATATTTCGTATAAATTCCTATTAAGAATTCTATTGGTCGGATTTTATAAAATCTAAACTGGGCATCTATAAGGACAGGTTATAAATGAAATAATGATATAGGAGTCGAGACAAGTGCAAAATGAGATTGGAAATCTCAAGAAAGTTAAAGGAAATCTGAAAGCCTAAAGACGAAGAAATGGAAATGTTTTAAAACATGATTGTGGAAATGATGATAGATTTTTCAAAAGAAAATGAATGGGGTGAAACCCATGTTAAATAGAATGGTAAGTATAAGTATTAAGATACCTATTAGGGTGAGATTTCGTTGATAAACTTCTAGCTATCCTAAAGATAAGAACGCCGTCGACTCAAGGTCTGAGAGGTAAATAAAATACCCCAACTTGAACGACTTCATAATTATCCAAGGATGATATTAGTTTAGAAACGAGAGTAGTGAGAGAGTCAAGTTAATATTTTCGTGAAAGATATTATGAGCTATAAATTGTAGAGTTATAAGTTAAATGATTTCCCAACATTAGATAATAACGTAGTAAATGTTGAAAGCAGAAATAGAAGACTGAATATGATCTAAAAAATTTCCTAAGTAATGGAATGAGTTTGTTTAAAGAATAATATTATGTTAAATA
Organism: Allium sativum; assembly: GCA_030737875.1. Classification (NCBI taxonomy): domain Eukaryota; kingdom Viridiplantae; phylum Streptophyta; class Magnoliopsida; order Asparagales; family Amaryllidaceae; genus Allium; species Allium sativum. The sequence continues at coordinate 844,912,149 of CM060919.1, read as the reverse complement.
AGAAGCGAGAAAACTATATTTATAGTATCGAAAGATTTAAGAGTTTTAAATTTATATTTGTTTTAATTTAAAGGCCAAGTGATGCTGAATACTGAACCAGTGAACTCACTGGATTGTTATGATTGAAACAATGTTTATTTTTTATAGTTAAATCACTGACGATCAAATCTGTCCAATACGATTGTTGGTACGGAAAGACCGGGATCGAATTTATATTCGAAAACCATTTCGTCCAACAAATACGTAAGAGATCAAAAGATGATCGAGATGGAGCATTGAAGACCGTAGATATTCATGAATGGAAGAACCGCTACTAATCTCTTGTTTGGCGGCCAGAGATAAACTGTGGTTCTGTCGTGGTTGAAATCTACAGGTTGCAAGGACTACTCGCTAATGATCCCTGGTGTGATTCCTATATGAGAGGCAGTAAAAGAGTGCCTTCGGTTCATCCTGTTCCTGGATGACTTGTATGGACGGATGTCTGACAGAGTATTTCCAAAAGGATCGCGCACGTTGATTTCTTCAAACGTGCCATAGTTGGTTAGCTCCCAACTAGAGTATTTTTATGGACATAAATTAGCGATATCTAATGGATATGACAATGTGGCATTCAAAGTGAATGGCGATCAGATGTTTCAAAGTAAATTCTGGCCTCAAGCCTTACAACCAGTAAATGACAAAAATCGAGCAGGCAGCATGGCTATGTGGGTCGCTCCCATTAGGGTGTATAATCACCTCTCTAGAGAAAATCTTATTTGCTTCTTTAATCTATTTCGATGTTGTTCCTTTTCTGGAAGACCGTGGGTAGCTCCCAACCGTTGGTGATATACATTCGATACACTCAAGCGAAATGAGTGGTCGGTCATGTGTGGGCCGGGTTGCAAGACGTTCTTGTTGAATCCAGTGTATTCGCCTCTAGAGATACACTATCTGCAGGTGGTCTCATACCTTGTCATAGTCGGAATCCAATCTCCAATAAGCACCCGCGGTTTTGTTTGTATACAATATATGTGGAGCGTGAGATGCAAGTGTTCCACTAGATTCTATTTACTTGTATTTAGACATTATTATAATATCAGACAAGATATTGATTTCAAAAATGTTTTGGGTTATCGTAAGGTAAAATCCGTCCGTGTTTATTTGTGGATTTGGTCTTACGATTATCCTTTTCTTTGAAAGATTTTAACTTTAAAATGAGGTTGTGTGATACCCTTAAACTTAGTGTGTTTATCTCACTCTGGTTCACCAGACTGACCCGGTGTTTTGTAAATGCTCGGGTTAGCCCGAGGTGTACAGGTTCAGGTTATCGAATGTTGTGAAGTCCAGTGACGAGCTGGAGATGTTCAGACGTATGATATTATATATCTACTATTCCGCTGTGTGTTGTATATGGGAACAGGTTATTATAACTGTCCCAGTGTGTGATGTACTCTAATATTGTAAGTATTTCTAAAGCTCTCAGTAAAGATTTATTTCTGTATTATATTTGCTCCGCTGTAATGTGAGACTCTGTGTTGTGTTGTTTCTTCTTCTTCTTCTTCTATTCTAATATTTCTTTCTTTCTTATCTCACCCTCTAATTTCTTTCTAATAACGTTCCAGTGTTTTCGGTGTTTGGGAGATCGGCATGAGTACGGTAAAGGTATTTATGTCGATTTTCAGGGCCGAAAATCCTGGGTCATTACATATGGAATATGTCTTATCGACACTCCCGAGAAGAAGAACGAGAAGTTTATAACTGGTTTGGATCAGTACTTGGGGGAAAGGCATATTAACCACATCGATGAGACATTTGAGTCGATTGTGGGGAAAGCTTTGAGATCAGAGATTCTATACCCTAAGTCGAAGACTGAGGTTGCATCTACAGAGGAGCCAAAGCCACAAGCAAGCGGTGGAGGCAAGAATGGTTCTCAGAATAAGAGAAAGCAGAATCAGACCAAGGATGGCCAGAAGAAAACGAATAAGAAAGATGTTGAGTGCTTCAGTTGTGGTAAGAAAAGCCACTATGCCAAAGAATGTCAGGCCAAGCCAGCGGATAGGAAGTGCTTCAACTATGGCCAAGTGGGACATCACAAGGATAAGTGTCCACAACCCCCTAAAGAAAAGCAAATTGTGAAAGCATATGCTATCGATGTTGTTCCTTCTTCGTCGAATGCCCCAACTGCGGCGGAGAAAGGAAAGAATGTCGTAATTCAAGGTATGCTTTCTGTTCATGATGTTCCTGTTCGAGTATTGTTTAATACCGGAGCTTCCCATTCCTTTATATCTAGTGACCTGGTAGATAGGTTAGGACTGGAACCCGAGATAGTCGATAGACCTTTAGCAGTGACGAACCCGATTGGTGGTTCAACTATCCTTAGCATGATTTGTCTTAACATGGTCTTATCGATTCATGGATGCATGTTTGTTTGTGATTGCTTTGTTTTGAGATTTAATGGGTTTGTCATTATTTTGGGAGTCGATTGGCTCCAAAGATGCGGGGTGGTGGTAGACTGTGAGGGCTTTTTGGTGACAGTTAGAGCGGATGATGGGCGGAGGGTAGTGTTTGGTGGTCTACCTAGTGATGGGGTAATGGCTAGTTTTCTAAATTCCCTCGACATCCCGCATGATGAGTTGTCAGATGTGCCCGTGGCCGGCCAGTATCCGGACATCTTCGAGGAAGTGACCGGACTTCCACCACACCGAGAGATTGAGTTTCGTATTGATTTAGTGAAAGATGCCAGACCTATAGTAATGCCACTTCGTCGTATGGAACCAAGGGAGCAGCGAGAGCTCGGGGTGCAAGTGAGTGATCTTTTGAAGAAGGGATTCATCAGAAGGAGTGTTTCTGAATGGGGAGCACCAGTTGTGTTTGCTACCAAGGCAGATGGTTCCCTTCGATTGTGTGTGGACTACCGCGAGATGAATAAGGTGACGAGGAAGAACAAGTATCCTCTACCACGGATAGATGATTTGTTTGATCAGTTGAGTGGTGCGAGAGTGTTCTCCCAGTTGGATCTCGCGATAGGTTTTCATCAGCTTAAAGTGGAAGCTGAGAGTATAGCTAAAACGGCATTTCGGACGCCATCTGGATTTTATGAGTGGTTGGTCATGCCATTCGGGTTGACCAATGCACCAGCATATTTTGTGGATCTTATGAATAGGGTATTCAGAGATCAGTTGAATAGGTTTGTTCTTGTGTACGTGGATGATATACTTGTTTATTCGAGCACAGAGAAAGAACACAAGGAACAATTAAGGATAGTGATGGAGGTGTTGAGAAAACACCAATTGAAAGCAAAGTTTTCTAAGTGTCATTTCTGGAGGAGGGAGGTAAGATTCTTGGGCCATGTTGTTTCAGAGAATGGTATTGCCGGGGATCCTACGAAGGTGGCTACGGTACAGGATTGGTCTATGCCTAAGAATGAAACAGACGTAAGAAGTTTCTTGGGATTAGCTGGGTATTATTGGAAGTTCATCCAAGACTTCTCCAAGAGAGTAGCACCGTTGACTCAGTTGACCAAGAAGAATCAGGCTTTCATCTGGGACGAAAAGTGTGAGAATGCATTCAAGAGTCTAAAGGAAAAGTTGACATGTGCACCAGTGTTAGTCATTCCTAAGGGGAATGAAGAGATGACAGTATATACAGATGCATGTGGTACCGGACTAGGTGTTGTACTGACGCAAGGAGGTAGGGTTGTAGCTTATGCAAGTCGGCAATTGAAACCGCACGAGAAAAGATACCCTACCCATGATTTGGAATTGGAAGCAATCGTGTTCGCATTGAAGATGTGGAGACATTATCTCTTGGGAGAAAGATTCGAGTTGTTCACTGATCATAAGTCATTAAAGTATCTTTTCTCTCAAAAGGATCTAAATCTCCGACAATAAAGATGGTTAGAATTCTTGGAATCATATGATTTTGATATCGAATATACAACAGGAAAAGGAAATGCAGTAGCTGATGCCTTGAGCAGGAGACATGCCAGTTTAGGGGCTATGTTTCTGGAATGGGAGCAACTGGAGTACATGATTTCAGACCAAAGCGCAAATTGGATCTAGAAATATTAGCAAATTTGACGATCATACCCACTTTAATTGAGCATAATGGTTCCAGCCAGAGGGACGATCCTAACCTATTGGAAATCATCTCAAAGTTAGAGATGGGAATCGACGAAGAGATGAACAAGTATGGGCTTGATCGAGATGGATGGCTTAGAAAGAATGGAAGACTAGTAGTACCCAATGTCAATGGATTGAGAGATGAAGTGCTTAGAGAATGTCATCACTCAAAACTGACTATACATCCCGGTGGTAACAAAATGTATCGAGACATGAAGCAGGCCTACTACTGGGAAGGGATGAAAAGAGACGTTGGGAAGTTTATATCCAAATGCATGAATTGCTAGCTAGTTAAAGCTGAGCAAAAGAAGCCTAGTGGTTTGTTACAACCATTAGAAGTTCCAAAATGGAAATGGGAACAAGTCTCAATGGATTTCATTGATGGGTTACCAAGGACCAGGTCGGGCCATGATAGCATTTGGGTGATTGTGGACCGATTGACCAAGAGTGCAGGATTTATACCCGTCAAGTCGAATAGAACGGCAGCTAAGTTAGCTGAGCTATATATAAAATGGGTAGTGAGATATGATGGAGTACCTAAAAGCATTGTCAGTGACCGAGACCCGTTGTTTACTAGTGGGTTTTGGAAGAGCTTACAAGAAGCGTTAGGATCAGAATTACATCTCAGTACCGCGTATCATCCTCAAACCGACGGTCAAACAGAGAGGGTGAATCATATATTAGAAGATCTCTTGAGACCTTGCATATTAGATTTTGTTGGATCATTGGATGACCATTTCCATCTAGTAGAGTTTGCATATAATAATAGTTATCAATCCAGTATTGGTATGGCTCCATTTGCGTCTTTGTACGGAAGACCGTGCAACTCACCGTCATGTTGGTTAGAAACTGGTGAGAAGTTTGTGCTTGGACCAGATGTGAAAAGAGAAACTTCAGGTAGGGTTAAGATAATTCAACAACGAATTAATGTCGCCCAAGATAGGCAGAAGAGTTATGCTGATAAGAGGAGAAAGGATTTGAAGTTCTCCGTTGACGACTTGGTGTTTGTCAAGATTTCTCCGTTAAAGAGCATGATTCGATTTGGAAGGAGAGGCAAATTAACACCAAGATTTGTTGGTATACTCCCAGTTCTTGAGCAAACTAGGAATTTGGCATATAAAGTTGAACTACCAGAGAAGATGGCAGGAGTTCATAACGTATTTCATGTTTCCCAGTTAAGGAAATTCGTGCACGACCCCGATATGACTATTTAACCGGATCAGTTGGACGATATCGAGGTTGAACCTGAGGCGGTTGGGAACCGTAGGCCTATGCGTATCGTTGGGAACGATACGAAGCAGCTTCGAAGGAAGGTGGCGAAACTAGTCAAAGTTCAGTGGGGTGGTGTTGAGGAAGACTGTACTTGGGAAACAGAGGAGGACATAAGGAGGAAGTATTCAGAACTCTTTACCTGGTAAGATTCTAATTACAATTTAGTTTTCCGCATGCTAGGATAGGCTTGGTTGTTTGTTATGTATGTTTGATTGTTGCGAATGGTTGATAGGCATGCGGGATCCTTTGTTTGTTTCTTAGTTAAGGAATTTCGGGGGTAAAATTTCTTAAGGGGGGAGAATGTAACGACCCGCATTCTACGCATCAAAGGATCGTAGAATATTTATTTCTTTCTCATGCGAAGTCATATGGTCATGTAACTTTGGGAGAAGACTATTGGGGTTGTTTCCCATGTTCATGATTTTTGCCGATTTTTAAATGACCATTTTCCCCCTTGCCGATCTTGTTTCGGCCATAACTTTTGATTGGAAAGGAGTTTTGACCTGAAACTACTTCCATTAAATCCGGATGATGGCTTACCTTCCCGTAGAATGATCACATTAGCCAAACGGACTTACCGTTTGGGAGATATGGCTGAATTAAGGTTTAAAGGGTGAAAAACTGCTTAACCGGGCTTAATTGGGTAGTTAATAGCTAGGCCCAATGGGGGATTTCGAGATTAGGGGTATATAGGGGCTGATTAGGGTTAGAAAACATTTCTTTAGACACTTTTTCAGCCGCCACTTTCATTCTTGGAACCCTAGTAATGGCCTCCAACATCTAGAATCACCTCTAATCACTTTCTAATCAAGTATAAGCCTAATCTTCACCAAATTAAGGAGAAATAGCACCAAACCAAGGTCGGAACTGCTGTATAGCCTTGGGGACAACGCCAAACAGAGGATAGTTTCATATTTGGTATTTTGTTTGTGGCTAAGGTGAGTGATTTGCATAGTTCCTCACTAATTATGGTTAATTGAGGGTAATTAGTGTTAATTAGCGAAGTTAAACATGATCAAATTCTATAAAAATATTTATAAATTTCGAAATATTGTTTTAGGCCTATGTTAGGAAATTTGGTTAAGTTTTGCTAATCCTATAATTAGGTTTGCTTAAACATACTTAAGGGGAAAAATATGGGTTTTTAGGTATGTTTGATCCGTTTTGACATGTTAATTCATGTTTTGGTGTTTATGGTTAGTTCTCTATGTTGCTATGACTGTATGTTTTGTGATTGATTAGAAAAGTTAGAGTGGTCGAAAACGACGTCGTATGGCGTAAAACAGACGCTGGAAAAGTCGCAGGAAAATTGTGCAGGGATTCGGATCGGATAGTGGAGAGGGCAAGAGAGTACCGAGCCGAACTGGAACTTGGCACAAGATAAAGCATGGCAAAGAGGAAGGCCACTATAGTTGGATTGGGATCGGATCGGGCTAATGAAGGAGAGTGGGATCAGATCGGAGTATTCCGAATGAAGGAACCACGAACCATGTATTTGCATCAAACCGAACCAACATCTGGAGAAAAAGAGCCACCAAACCGAACCAGGAAGCAACCACCGAACCAAACCAAGGAGGAATAAGCACTGTATACCACTGCCTCCTCCGAACCGAGCCGCACGAGGAACTCCATGAACCAAACTCAGACGTGGACTACCGGCACCGAACCAAACTGATGGCGATTGAGGCACTACACATATCCGAACCGATCCGGATGAAAACCAAAACCCGAAATGCAAAGGAAGTCCAAATAGGAAGTAGAACTCAGGTTCCGGATGTGAACCAAAGAGTTAACTTCATTAGTTGGGCTTTGCTCGGGACGTGTGCTAAGGGGTTATCGATGTCCGTAACTTTGATTCACCACCAAGACGAATGTTAGGCTACGTATCAGTGCAGTGAGGTCATCATGGCTTCATGGGGCAGAGTGATCGTAGCAATGCTATGAGCCAGTGCAGTGGAGCCGTTATGACTCCATGGAGCAGAGTGGACATAGCAAAGGATTAGTGGCTATGGATCAGTGCAGTGGGGTTGTTATGACTCCATGGGGCAGAGTGATCATAGCAAGGAATTGGGTGATCAAAGTGGTAGATATCGTATGATTTATGCATTGAGTGAGAGATGTGAGGATGGCTGCTATGCTTGATTGTTTCCATCACTATGTCATGCACACCCCACCCCCGTATTCTTTATACCATATGTTAGTGGCACCTTAGAGTATTGTACAGTATGTAGTGCTAACTCTTTGGTTGCAGGTCCAGGTTCAGGTATGGTTTAGTATACCTGTTATTATTCTGTTTTGCTGCTTATCGCTCATACCAGACTTTTGTCTGACCCAGAGTTTTATGTCTCTTCTTATTACTCTGGGTGCTCTTAAACGGGCAGACTAGAGACAGGTTAGTTGGTTGTGCACGAGTAGCTGTACCAGAGACGACCAGGAGGCTCCTACGTATTATCTACATATATTCTCCCTGTGTCGCTGCTAGTCACTACTTTGGGCATTAGTAGTGTACCTTCCTTATTTGCTTTAGAGACAGTTTCAAAAGTTGTAATAATAATGATGTGGACATAAGTTGTATTTGGATTTCTCCGCTGCTATGATGTTTAGTTTTCAGCTTATGCACTGTCTCACATGTTTTATGTCTAGTATGTTATTATTATATTTTATTCCTTGCGCTCTGAGACAGTCTGCAGGTTCCTTGTTAGTTCAAATACCCTTCCTTTCCTTTCTTTGGCGACCGTCCCATGCTGGTTAGACATTGGCACAACGCACTTTCATTGAAATGTCGGCTGGTGCGGGGCGGGCCATCACACGATTTGTTTCACACAATTCATTTTCGAACAGTGCATTACCTCAAAACTGAGTGTTCAATCTAGATACCTTGAGATATACTAGCAAAAACTGAGCTCCAGAATGCACTGTCCCAGACTATAATCCAGAATATTCATCTACAAACAAGCCTGAAACTGAGGCTAGTTTTTTTTGTCTAGAACAATGCTTCTAAATATGTGTAATACAAGTTTGATTCTGGGTTTGTATCTTAGTTTAGTTGAAGGATTTTTGAAACTTAAAAACTAAGGTAGATATGAGTAGCAATATTGGGCATGATAATGAAACAAAAAGTTGAAACAAAGATCTATAAATTGTAGATGGTGGTGTATTTTTGTGGTTTCGTTGTATGTTGATTCACTGAAATGTTCTTTGAGCTGCTATTTGGTTGTTAATTAATTTAATAAAACAGAACTTTAGTTCCAAGTGAAGTGTGGTTGTGAACAATTAGACCAACGACCATATATGAGCTGCATGTTGTAAACAACTGCTCGGGTTTCCTAGGTTGTTGTTGTCTGTGATGATTGAGACATGATACACTGGTTTATGAAAATGGTTTCATAAGGATGCTTACATATACATGATAGTTATCATTTCTTAAGTACTATCATGATCTGTTTCAATAAGACCGTCTAATAAGTATACGTATGATTTCTTAAGAGTGTGTGTGTGTGTAAGACTGGCTAATAAATATATGCATGTTTTGTTTTGATTATGCACACAAATACTGAATATACATGAAATACATACCTGAAAGCCTATTGAATGATTTGCAATTTGTGATATCACTTCAATTCTTCCTTTAAATCGAGTTGAATGACCGCTCAATCAATTTCTACTTCAAATTCGTCAACAGCGACTGTGAGAAAGAACTGCCACCACAAAATCCCAGCGAAGATGAGGACTGTGATGGTAGGGTCGAATGCGGGGAAGAAGTTTTTTGGTTGCTCCATCTGGCCGGTAAGTATAAATTAGGTTTTTTTTTTGTTTCTCCATGTCGATTATCATATCTTTCATTAATGTTTTACTCGAGAATTTAATATATGTGCAGAATGGTGATTACGGGTATTTTATATGGCATGACGAAGTGTATGAAATCAACAACAATTCTGAATTGGATGATACTACTGTTAAATTGATGGAAAAAAAAGACTATATCGCAATTTCTCTTGGAAAAGATGATGAAGCAAAAGCAAAAGAGGGCAAAGGCCGATGAATTTATGGCAGATTTGAAGAAAGAGTTGGCCCTAATGCGCATTGAATGTGGAAAACACGAGACAGGAGAAAAATTCTTTACAAAAGCTTTAGCTATGTCCTGGATCATGTTTGGAGTTCTTTCGTGTGTTGTTATGGCAATGTAGAGCAGTGAAGTAACATGAAATAGCATGCATGGGCAGTTTTTCAGGTATAATTTTAAGTTTTATCACATTGTAGATTAGTGATAATTTTTGCCACATTGCAGATTAGTGATAATTTTTGCCACATTGCCCATTAAACCTAAATTACTGATTACATAATTTTTGCCACACTGCCACACTTGTATACACATTGTTTAGATTAGTTATGTAACTTAGTTATGTTTAGATCAGTACACTTGTATCTACATTGTGCCTCTGTTATGTAACTCAATTATGTAAATGAAACGCAAATGCAAATGAAACTCAGTTATGTTTAGATCAGTATACACTTGTATACACATTGTTTAGATCAGTTATGTAACGCACACATTGTTTAGATCAGGACACATTAATACACATTATTTAGATCAATATGCTATGTTATACTGAAATGCATATGGAATTCAGTTATGAAACTCAGTTTGTGTTGAAAGGAAACTCGGTTATACTATTACCATAGTTTATGCTGAAATGCAATTGAGGCATGCATACCTCTTATTTTGTGCTGAAATGCAACTGTTGTATGCAGGTGAAGGAGGCAGTGGTGAGGATTTTCAAGAACTTGTTACTGAAGGCACTAGAGGTACGCGATGCAGTAGAGGCATTGAACACATTGAAGGCTTGCGCTATATTTTGAAACTGTTTTAATTTTATGTAAATATGAATTTAGGACTTGCTGTGTTTGTTTTTGAAATGTCTGTAAAATTGAATTTAGTGGCTATGTTTTGTTATTTTGTAGTTGACTAAGTACTACTTGTGTTTGCTGGTTAATTTGAAATAAAGAGTTCTTTATTAATTTCAGTTTGATGTTATGTTATGTGATGTTGTCATATATATGATATAATGTTTCAGTATGTGATGTTAAATGTTGTCATAGCTGTGATATAGTGTTGCCATTGGGTGGTAAAATTGTTGCCATAGATTTATGCATGTGGGCCCCACAACTGGATTCTGTGAACCCGGGCTACAGATTTTAGTGGCGATTCCGTAAACCCGGGTTATAGATTTTAGTGGGTCCCACATTTTTTTAAATTTAGTACATGCGGCAACACCTTTGTTGATGTTGCCTTAGGGTCGCCAATGTGTTGCCTTTGACTCTAAGGCAACGCGGCAAAAGGCAACCCCAAAACAGTCTTGCCACAGATCATTTTTTGCCTACAGCAACACTTTTTGGCACCTACTACCTCATTTCTCTGGGGTTGCCGTTGGCCATCTATGGCGTAGTGATAATATAAATCTTTAATACATAAATTTTAATGAAAAAAATTTACTTTTTTTATTTTTCCCGAGCTTAGTGCGCGCATGAGTCTCCACGTCTTCGCGTCATTTCCAGTTTTGCGAGCTGATATCTTTAAACGTAGAACACTTAAGGCCTGACCCGAGTGTCCCATGCAAAATACACAAAACACCCGAGTCATGTTTAAACTTATTTCAAGTTAGCACACTTCGAAAAAATCACATAAGTATAATTATTTTAATCCAATGGTATATTAAATAACTCGAGTACCCCGATTCAGTGGACTGTCGAAAATAAATGGAACATACACAACACCCAATGTGGATATTTATCCATTCCCAACTAGCAGGAAGCAGGTGAGATCAACGTACTTCAGTAATGGTTTATGGTAATAATGAAAGGGAAGCACGCTACAATTAAAATATCAAGTAGGGTAATAAATAGGCGGCCACATCTTACGTTAAGCGCGTAAGAGCTAAAGTATATGAAGATTGCCTAGTTCAGGACATATAAAGTAACATTAACTAGCATGCTACCATAAAAACAGGGTATATGCATACACACATTTCCCAAGTATGTGTTCCACCCAAATGTACGACAGCCACGGTAGTATACGCACGGAAATCTCGAATGTAGAGTAAATGCAAGGAATTCCGGGAGGAGAAAACGATGCAGTTGACAGGTAGACATGAATAATAAGATGGACATGAGACACGCACCCACTATAACTGGAGTGAAGGATAATTCAAAGGTCTATTATGGTTTGCTTCGTATGATAATTTAAAGATATGCAGAATAAATATGTATAACACTTACTCTCTAACAGTATAAAGAATGGAGGTTATATAAACCATGCTTCTAAGTGACAGTAACATGACCTAGTCATGATTCATATTTATAAGCAGTACACTTTCCTAGCAAGGTATGGATATGGAAGAACATACCAAGTTTAAACAAATGCTAATGGGCCCGAAATGACATGCATACATAAAGAAAGGGTACGGAAATCATGTAGGGGAAACTATATGCAGCACCATAAAGTTCAAGCGGCCTGAATATCAACAATGGCATGCGAAGAAAGTGATAGTTTAAAGGGGATAGGATAATATCTCATATGTGGAGTATAAATTAAGCATGCACCAAAAAAACTCAAATGAAAGTAAAGGAATTAGAAGCAAAAGGAAGGACCAGCCCGCATATGTCATTTTACAATCCATGCATGTAATATTTTGGCATTGAAACTCAACACTAGAAATCTTGATAGTACTATACAGTGACAACAACAAAGAGGGAATAGACTGAACAATTTACAGTCAATGCACCCAAGCATGGAAACACAGAGCCAAAGTATGCAATGTCTAATATGAGTCAGGCTAAACTGAAATGTGTGTGTGTGTATCTGGAGAGAAAAGTATTGCATGCAGAAAGCATGTTCTTGGGACAAAGTATAAGGGTGTTACAACAAATTAATGAGCTAAGTATTTGTTTTCAATATTTATAAAAGTCAAATAGGGAGGACTTAGATTTGGTGTGCTATTATGGCCAAAAATGGCAAATGTGGATTGTACATATCTACAGCTGAACTCAAGTATAAACAAAATGCAGACATGCCTTACCATCTCTGAACGCAAGTATAAACAAAATGTAGTACTCCATAAACAAAATGCATAGCAAGGGAAGTTCTCTCAATATAACATCTTGTGAACTTTGGACAAACAATGCAGCGCATGTATGATGAATGAACTTGGTAATGAAAAGGAAATGACAAGCCTATCTAAAAAGGAGTTACAGCAATTTTGAGAGGTCGGACATCTTGAAATATGTAAAATTTATTCTTGTCGATATTAAACCCCATCGACCGGAACGGTCGCAAAGTAACCCCAACTAGTTCAATTTAGTGAGTACGCGAAGTATAAAAACTTGGAATAAATTTAATCGTAAGGTTAATTACATTGCATCGGTGATGGAAGCACTGAAGACATAGGACGGTGGGCTGAAAACTGACGGTGCGTGGTTGCAAGGTTAACTGGAAACAATGCTAGTGGCCTGAACGATGTGAGCGACTCGACTAGCTAGCCTCCATGGTGTTTCCCTCAACGTGCTCAGCAAGAACAAGGCGGAAAGGTTACAATTTGGAGGCGGGTTTCGGATGCGGCTTTGATGTCGAACGTCGGTGGAGGACATGGCTACTGGCGGCGATGTGGTGGCGGTTCGATTTGTCAGCACGAGGAGAAAGGAGAGATCGAACGGAGAGATGGCGGACTGGGGAGCATAGGCGGAGGAGGGTGTTTGGCCATCGCAAATTGATTTGAGGAAGGATGGGCTTGAAGTTCAATTTGGGTGATAGGGGGAAGCAACCGATAGTGGCAGCCATTCCCTCCTTCTATTTGATTTCTATTTTGGAGGAGGGTTTGTGGATTTAGAGAAAAGGGGAACATCGGATATTCAGATGATGAGGAGGATGCATATTTTCTGAAAGCAAAAGGGTGTGTTCCTTTATAATACGAACAAAGGGAACCAAAGGCAGAAGAAGACAGCAACGTGGTAAACACACAGAAAAGGGAGAACAAGTGTTCAGCTTCACAGTAAAACAAGGACAGATGGAAAAAAATTTCCACCTCCCAAATATGAAATGAGATTTCTAGGGGCTGCTGCAAATCCTAAGAGAGATATTATCAGATTTGGTCAGACATGGGTAGATTAAATCAATGGGATGAAATGGTGAAAATGATTTGAACGTTACTGAAATAATTGAACGGACATTACAAATGAGCGATTTATAATGCTGTTTACATATTTAGCTACATCATAATGTCAATAATATTAACGATAAATCAAAGTAAAGGTTAACGCAGTAATACGCGAAAATTATTACTTAATTTATTCTTTCCTTTATCTTATATCAACCGTATCCAACTATCGCTGTTTAGTTGTTTTCAAACACGTTAAGAATTCAACCGTTACCAACCGGCATATCCAGCATCTACAGGTATAAATATAATTAATTTCTAATTCACAAGTTAATTCTTTCTATATATTCAACTATTATCGTTTTGTAACAAATTAACACCTAACAGTTATAAAAAACAAATTAATTTGGACAAAATGCAGTTGCTTACTGAAGCTCAACTAAAATAAATAGATAAGCGTTAAAAATACTACAAACTATTAATACAAATAATTTAGTCCAAAATCAAATTTTATTCAAAAGAGTTTACGCAAACAAAGAACATAATATATAAATCTAAACACAAAAATTTAGTTTCTTAATAAGTTCAAATAAAATGATCCAATATAAATAATATAGAAAACATAGTTAAGGTGAAGCGGAAAAGAAAATTAAATCAGAATAAAACAAATTCTTCTAATATAAAGTAAGTAAAACGGAATGTGTTTAAAATAAATAAAATAGGAATATAACCTAAAGAAAGTTAAAATGTCGTAAATATTAAACACGAAATTTAAATCAAAAGTAGAATTTCATAAATACAAAAGAGCTAGAATATAACTAAGAACAATATATATATATATAAAAGCCAAATATCAATAAACCGTAGGCAAATTAACTTACATCCAAACTTTAAATTTCGACAAACATTTATATTAAAATTAAATTTACAAAAGAATATTCCTTTATAAGTTTATTTAAATACATTCGAAAAAATTGAAATTCAAATATAGATATATTCTAGTTTGCTCAAAAATAAGTAGAAAATTTAAATTTCGAATCAAAACTCAACAATAAATCTTAATTTAAATTACATTTAAATGTCAAAAAATTTGGTTTGTTACATATATATCTACTATAGATTTTCTCTTTGTTCTGCATAGGTTTGTGAGTGGAATATCGTTTACTTAAGGCATGTTCATGTTTTATTGGATTATCATGTTGAAAGACATGCCTAGGAGGATTTGGAAACCGATAATATAAAAATTAACACCCCCAAATCCTCTAACTTCTATTTGCATATGAATTATCATGATTATTTGGGTTTTGTGGATTTTTGATTTCAATATTGGGTTAAAGATTAAAATGGGTGTTGCTACGATTGTTTCTATTTTGTATAATTCACCTTTATCAAACATTTGATTGTAACCTAAAAGGATTTAGAATTGGGTATTTCATGATTTGATTAAGTTTGGATTCTATTTTGAGTCCAAATGTATTCATACTTGAAATATGTCAAACATAAATGTTCTTATGTACACCCAAAAAGGGGGGAATTAGACAAAGTGGAAATTATAAACTTACATGAGTAAATGTATGTAACACTCTATTTTTAATCTAGTATTGAGATCATTCCAACAAGCCTAGGATGCAAGTTGAAAGTTTGTATGAATGTATATTTTCCATCCACTGCTATATGTTATCTTGTATTATGTCATCATGCCTAAGTTGTAGCTGTAAATGTATGGAAAAACTAACTTATATGCCTTGATTTGGATGAATTGACAATTGCCACCTAATTAGAATGTTTCCTCGTATACAAATAATTAACATTGTTACGCGTTATTACTATATTATTAATATAGCGTAATCAACGTAGTTAACGTAATATTAGCTTTATAAGTTCGATTAGGATAAGGTTTGAATTCGAAATGTCCCCATGATAAATATATTAATTTCTTGTGTGGACGTATGTATAATGGCTTTAAGTATATATTAATAGTGACACATAGGCAAGGAGTTAGTTGCCATTTGTGGTAGAAGTCTGCCCGGAACCGATCGGCAAATCCAGCAACCACAAATAGGCCCAACTAATGTGAGATGTCTAAGTGCCATGGACTATTCAAAAACTTAATACACTAGACATGAGGTTAAACACACTTGTAGTAGAAGTCTGCCCGGAACCGACCGTCATATCCAGCATCGACAGGTATACGATTTAATGTGAGAGGTCTAGTGTGTATATATATATATATATATATATATATATATATAACTACATATATAAGTCTATTACGTGTGAAAATAGGTAGGTTTACTACACCCTGAGAAGGTCTTAAGTGGATGATTTTCTTTTTATCTAATTTGGGTTTTAAGTGGTTAGGACTAGGATCCCTCCGTAGGTTTACTCCTTAGAGAGGAACCAAAGTCATGGGACCCACCCTTATTAGATTTAAAGTAAGTCTTTGGATCCTCCTCCTCTAAAAGTGGTTAAGCATAAATGGTAACGGAGTAGAGTAGTTCACGGGGATGTCCATTTCCTCTAGAAGCTTGTAAGGGCTCAACTAGGGACAGACTTGAAAAATGAAAGATATGTGGCCATTGCATGTTAACCAACTGTCTAAGGGAAGTCTTAAGCAACACAGGTGTCATACCGTAATATCGGTTAAGTAGTAGCGTTCGCAATACTACTTCTCATATTACAAGGAGAGTATAGACTTAAGAACGTTAACGTATTAGGACGGGGTCTTAAGGGGCTAGGGGTCCTCCTCAAAGTTATAAGAGATCATAAGAATCCACCTGTAATAGGGCCATAAGTGACCAAGAATGCCTACCTCGTTGGGTCTTTACCCTAAAAACACTAATGGACGATTGACTTGGATATCAACCCCATTGGTTAGATACTTGTGTTTGTGTGAATCTTGTGTGCTGCATAGACATACCTTGACATATGTAACCTGCTAAAAATATAGGGTATGGGCATTAAGTAACACCATATTTCAGTCACACAGAACTTTATGTTCTGACCACTCTGCTCAACAGGTTAGTAGATGGGGTAAAATCCATGGACGAAGTCATGATTGAAGCTGATGAAGAAAACGAAGTTGTTACGCTATTATTAGTAGTTATTACTTTACTTCTTTTGGAATCTTGTGAGAATGAACTATTTGATGTACCCATTGAACAGATGTAACTGTGACTGTTGTATTTCTGAGATTTTTACTGAATGGTACATCTTATTTGAGTATTATATTATCTTTTCCGCTGTGTGAGAATTCCATTCGAAGTTTATGTTATTATTATCTACGCAAATGTAATCCTTACAGGAACCAACCACCCGTTTAGAATGGCTATAAGTTTCGATGGGCCTTTTCTGGGTTGAAATTTAGGCCCATTCCGGGCTGGTTGTTATAGTATACCTTTACAGTAGAAAGGATTTTTTATTGATAACTTTGGTTAACTACCAAGACCATACTTATAGCAATAGTCCCTGCATTTTATGGTCTGCATGATTCGAGGACTTCTTGTTACTAATCCTAATAGTTTTCCCCAACAGGATGTGGTAAAAAAAGTACCTTCGGTTTGTCCTATTTATGGATAACTTGTATGGACGGATATCTGACATTGCATTTCTTAGATCAATTACATTGATTTTTGCAAACATACATCTATTTGGTGGTGGAGAAGACAAATTCTCTTAGCGTAACACCCTTCTCTGAGACGTAAGAGCTTGGAGGTTGTATTTTTGTGGACATCAATAGTGATTGATAGAATGGTGATGTGGCATCTAACTCATTTGTATGTTCCATGTATAAAAGGTAAAAATGTAGCATCTAGCCTTATCAACTGGTAATGACTAAAATATGAAATATGCTTCAGAGCTAAATGGGTGACACCCAAGTAAGATATTGTCACCACCCAGTCTAAATATGACGACTCTTTGATTATTGTATAAGGCATTTTGGTTGCTGATTACAACCAAGGAGGTCAAATATTTGTCACAATTCAATGAGGGGTTGGCCAAAGTCTTGATTCGCAGGGAGTCCATGTGAGGCATTCAGTACACTTTATTCAGAGAAATACTGTGATGTTTGGTCCTCCATTTCCCAGTCATTATATGGAATCCAAACCTCATTATATACCATGTTTTCATATGTAGAACCCACTAGGGCACAAAAACTAATTATGGGTAACAATTATGCATATATGTATTATTTTATTTTAAGATGATTTAATAGACTTTATAATAATGTCATTTGATTTGATATAACACTATTTGGTTAAGGGAAAACACGTGTTATGTTTACATACGAACGTGTCTTACGAAAGTTCCATTCTTTTAAAATCCATTAGAGAGGAAAGTTAAGCGAAGGCCTTGGCTCTACGGTGTAACTCAGTGGAGATGCGGTTTGTAATACCCTAGATTGAGTTCTAAGTGTGTGTGTGTGTGTAAGTGTATGAACGCGTATTTTTTAGTGAATATAAAATTATTTTTATATTGAGTTTAATTTATTAAGTCTAAATTTTGGATTTTAGTTAATTGACTAACCGTCATTTTTGATAAGAATTCCAAAACACTTGAACAAGTCCTTCAATACGATATTGTTTTCAAATGTGGTAAATGAAATAATTTTACCCAGATTTCACATATTTTTGTGAAGACAATTTTTGAACTTATAGTTTTTTTATGGATGGTTAATTTGTTAGAGATGATGATACTTAATTATTTTCATTTATTGTTTGATTAGTCATTCTCACTTTCGAGCATTGGATATTATTAAATGATTTTTAGTTATGTTCGACCAGTTTATGGGTATTAGCTACTTTGTTTTGATAAGAGCAATCTTATCACTCTCTTTCATGGGTTAGGTAAAAATTTAATTATGAGAACATTGAAAATGAACACCTTGTGAATTCTATTTCACGATTTGACTATACTGGGTTCGATGGATAATCTTGGGCAAGAATTCAACCTAAGTAAGTTTTTAAATATGAATTCTAAAAAGGGTGAAAATATGGGGAGTAGTCTTATATAGAACTGGAATATATAAGTGCAGATTTATAAATATGATTTGAATTGAGAATTAAAGGATTTGAATTTCAGGAAAATATGGAAAATGATTTCACAACGTTTAGAAAGGAAGATTTAGGTTACTTTAGAAGTGTTTATGAATAAATGGATTTTAAAGTTTTTTAAAGCAATGATATTACTTCGGTCACTGGAAAATAATTCTGATGATGACTTCAGTACCATTTGGTGTTCATTTTAGAGTTTCTAAGTAAGAACTTGCTAATATGGATAATTTATTAGATTAAAATGAAATTTTGTCTTGAATCAAATATACATGATTTTGAAATCTAGAAGCTTGGTTTTGAAATTTTCAAATAAGATACGATATGGATGCATGTATATTCTAAGCAATAGAGTTGTTTGACAATGCATTCACTTGATATGATGTTTCGTAAGTTTGTTTCTAAATGAAATAGGATATTTGACGATTTTGGACAATTGAAATTTCCTAGTTGAATTTGAAAACTTAGCTTAGTTTATATGAAAATGTAAGATCATATGATTATAATTTATTAATTTAACGAAGTTTGAATGCATAAATAAAATTTAAATAAAATGAGCTCGTCATATACCAAGGATGACCTTAGTTAACATCACTTCATTTTTCACTTAACAATATATACTTACTTCTGAATTGGTCAAATAGTGAATTCAAGAAAATGGTGGCCGTAGGTTCTAATCACTTATCTTCTTTGAGCGATATCCCTCAATTTTATTTTCAATTACCTAATTTTAAAATTCCAATAACCTTCTTTGGACAATCTATATCATTTGCAGAGTTGGTTAGGGCATATTCTCCTCAATATCGTGTTCAATCAAAAAATATATCTCAGAAGAAGATCGAGATTCGTAAGCAACGAACCAATGAGGTAAGTAAAATCTTTAGACGTGGTGCTCTAGATCATATTGCGAGGAATTGTGGAGACACAATTCGTTGCATCCACTGTGACAAAATTGGACATCGCAAATACGATTGTGCAGATCTTTTTAGAGGAAAATCACAATTTGAGATAGTGCAGTATAATTGTATGATGCTTTACCGTAAATTGAGTTTGTTCATTAATAATTTCGAAGAGGCCAAAACAAATCATAAAAAAGAAGGTGGATATTTGTTGTTGGTGTTGGGGTGGCATTTAGAAGGTCTGGTTGATGGTATTTTATGAGATAAAATGAAAATTTCTTATTCAAGATTGGATAGTCTATATCCTCCATTACTAGCGCCTTTAGATAGAAGGGAAAATGTTTTTCTTTCTGTGTTTCTTATCTGAAAATAAAGTTTAATTCACTGATTCTTTTATTCTGAATAAGGAGAGAGGTTCTTATCCATTGAATGAAATATTGATCCATTTTGATGTAATAAATTCGGCAACTAATTGTGATCCTTGGTTGAATGAAATTGTGGTTCTGAATACAACAGTTAGTCAGAATTCAAATTTGAATAATGGTGAAACAGAGGTGACTGCTGATACATCTATGTTGATAGATAATGTTGGGGTTATTGAGGTTAATGATGGGGTTTTTGTTGATATCAATGAGGGTATTGTGGATACTGTTGGAATGTTTAAGGATACAACTATATCGAGTGAATATGATGGGATTTTTTGTGGATAAGGATTGGGTTTTTGTTGATACCGAAGGGGTTTTTGTGGATTGCATGTTGTTGGACCCATCCGTTAAGAATTGTTTGGTTTCAGACAAGTACAAGCACAACTGTGTATTTGGGGGCTAAGATGGGTAGTTCGTTGGTGGAGGTGATGACAGGATTGATGTGCAAAGCAATGGTATACACAGTTTTTGGGAATACAATACTAGTGTTGCATTAACTGTTTTGTACGAATACGATCCTATTGTTGCAGCAACTATTTTGGACGAAGTAGGAGGATTGGAAATGGATGGTTAGTGTGTGGCTGAAGATATATATTTATTCAACAAATTTGAGGTTTTAAGACGGTTTGGAGACAGGGAATTTATAAATGTGAATGGAAAAGCGTTATCAGGTTTGGGTTATGGTAATATAGAGGATGGGGATTCTTATGAGAGTATGTCTGATAATGATGAAAATGAAGATAAAGGAAGAAATATTAATACTGCCCAGATGAATTATGTTGGTAGAAAAATGTTATCAGCTTTTAACTAGAAAAATTTAGTGAATGGGGGTAGACTTTTCAGTGAGGATATATGCATGGGTTGCCGAATGAAGATATGGCTATAATAATAGATAATGTTAAAGAGAATGTTAGTCTGGTGAGCAATGTTGTTAGAATGAATAAGGATACAGCTCTTGTCACAGGGGATGAAATATTGGGTTTGAAGAGGAGAATTTTTTTTGAAAGTTTTCCTTCAGTAATAAATAAAGCAATGGAGATTCAGGGGGTGCGTGATATCAATACAGTTAGTATATTTAGAAATAATGAGTTACATGAGGACTATGATGTTAATTCTTTTGGTAAAACACATATAGTAATAATGTGTTGCATGGGGTCATTGATTCACTAGTTTTGGAAACTTGATTAAAAAAAGATGTTAGGAGGGATTGTCATACAGCAAGGAATACATTATCCCCAGTAATGGCAAGATTTGTGGATAGTGGATGTTCCAATTTCGATCTGGTTGTGACAAACTTCAATGTTTCATTGTTATTGGGTAAGAGTAGTTTAGTATATATATCATTGTTGCCTGGTCCTACTTATATGGTATCTCCGTTGATATGTGAGTTCATGATGGTTGTCAGGGTTTCATTAGTTGGTTTTGATGCAGGAAAGAAGATTGAGTCAGTAGTGGTTAGCTTAGTGACTTTTCCTAATAGAGCTTTGATATCCCCACCTTTATCATCTAGAAGGGGTAGAAGAAAGAGGGTGACACGTGCTAATGGACTTGTTCGATGTAGCATTAGGATTAGATCCATTACCACATCATCTTATGGGAGGTACTATGCTTTGAGTGCTAGTAGTAGCACTTCGAACGTGGGATCAGGTATGATTTCTGATTATGGCAGTAGCAATACACCATTTTCTCTAGGTAGTCAGTTAGCTATGTAAGTTAGCTGACGATACAAAATTTTTTTTTACTGATATAGAGTTAGATGTAGATTATATTAGGAGTAGAGAATTAGAGAGGGTTAATTCTATTAGACGTTGAAAGTTGTTAGTTGGAATATTTGTGGCCTTGATGACCTTAAAAAATGTGATGAAGTAAGATTTTTTTTAAGGATTATTATATTGATTTTACGCTACTACAAGAGACAACAATTGATAACACGAATTTAATATTTTATAGGAGATTAGGAGGTATGCACTTACATAAGTGGCTTGTTTGCAGGCTATTGGTATCTTAGGGTGTTTGATGATTAGGTGGCGGGAAAATCATTATAAAATTATCCAGGTTATCCCTAAAAATCATTCCGTACATATTATTTTATCCTCCCATGTAGATAATACTATTTTGTATATTATTAATATATATATGGGCCACATACAAAACTAGAAAGGAGAATCTTATGGGAGGATTGTACCAAAATTAGCAATCTCGCCCCAGGCCAATGGATTGTGGGGGATGATTTCAATGTTACTAGATTATTAGGAGAGAGATCACCTCGGGAAGGTGATTTCTCCGATAGGAGGAATTTAACAACTTTCTTTTGACTAATAATTTTATTGAAATACCAACAAATAATAGATCTTTTGCGTGGTCTAATGTTAGAGACATACCATTATTTGCCTAGATAGGTTATTTATCAGTAATGAGATTAAGTATAGATTTTCATTTTGTAAAGTAAAAGGTTTGTCTTTTCTATATTATGATCATTGTCTTATAATTCTTTCATGCGATTCTTGTTTCATCATTAATAATAGCCTTAAATTTGAGAAAACGTGGTTACTAGATGCTAGCTTTTCTAATTTGGTAGCTTTTAAATGGAATTCCCTGTAATATTTTAACAATACGTATGAGGGAAATTCCGCTAAGATATTTGTTTCAAAGTTAGAGAAACTTAGATTTTTTTCTGAAAAGTTGGAATATATTTGTTTTTGGTAGTGTTAGAATTAGGAAAGATAAGATTATGTGTTAGATGTTTAGTTTAGATAAGATTAGTGAGAACATGATTCTAAGTCCTAAAGAACGAGATAAACTTTATAGTCTTAAGAATGATTCTCGAGAAAGAAGAAGTTATGTGGAAACAGAGAGATTGAGTTCAATGGATTAAGGAAGAGGATAATAATACGAAGTTTTTTCTTATTGTGGCAAATTAAAGAAGATGTAACAATTTTATACATTCAATTTTTGTGGATGATATTGAATTATGTGATCAAAAATATTTAAATAAAGCGTTTACTAAATATTACAGACAGATTTTTGGAACTAAGAATAAGAGGAGAATTAACGTTAGATGGAATGATATTATCGATCTTTTTCCAAGATTTATTTAGTAGACTTAGCCAAACCATTTACTGTACAAGAGATATGGAAGGCTATTAATGACATGCCTAGTGAAAGCTCTCGAGCCAGAAGGTTTTTCTATTCTTTTTTATAAACAATTTTGGGAAGTGCTAAAATATGATATTATAAACTTATTCATTGATTTTTATAACGGAAATTTACAGATTTGTAGATTTAATTTTACCAATGTAATTCTCATTCATAAGAAACTAGGAGCTAATAAACTAAAAGATTTTAGACCTATTTCGCTAATCAGTTGTTCAGTTAAAATTATAACCAAGGTTTTGGCTAATAGACTTAGCCTGAAGATGAACAATCTTATTGATTGTTCTCAGACTACATTTATTAAGGGTAGAAACATAGGGGATGGTGTAGTCGTTGCCTAAGATATATCAATTTGTGTAGTAAGAATAATTTTTCTTGTTCTATCTTGAAAATAGATTTTGAAAAGGCTTTTGATTCAGTTGATTTGGGATTTTATCTGTGACTTATTATTAGCTAAGGGTTTTGGTATTAAACGGGTTAATTAGATCATATTATTACTCAAATCTGGATGTTATAATATTGTAGTAAAAGGGGTTGTGGGGAATAAAATACAGTCTAAGAGTGAACTTAGACAAGGGGATCCTCTATTGCCTCTTTTATTTAATCTTGTTGTTGATGTATTCACCAAGATTATTAAGGGAGAGGCGGGAAATGGAGTTCTAGGTGTTGTTGGTAATGGATTTTTTAATAATGAATTAAACATACTACAATTTGCTGACGACGCTCTTCTATTTTCCTCCCACTTACCCAAACATATTACCGCTTTGAAATTTATACTTTATAGTTTTAAGAAGCTTTCTGGTCTCAAAATTAATTTTGATAAAATTCCAGTTATTTGTTAAACGATTTTGATAAGATTGAAAATCAAGTGGCTAATACTCTAAATTGTGCAACTATGAACATTCCTTTTAGATGTTTGGGTTTTTTTATTAGACCAACTAAGCTTAAACATGATGATTGGTTTGTTATTATTGACAAGATTGATAATAGGAATAGCACAACTTTATATAGAGTTGGTAGACTGGTTCTTATTAACTCAGTATTAACTGCTACTCCTACATATTGGATGACTATGCATAGAATGCCTAATTAGGCAATCGATAAAATTGACAGGTTTAGGCGAAATTTTCTTTGGAGTGGAGAGAATATTTGTAGTGGATATAAGTATTTAGTCAATTGGGGGAATTGTATGTAGGCCTAAGTAGGATGGGGGTCTGGGGGTTACTAATTCACATAATTTTAATTCGTCTTTGTTAGCGAAATGGTTATAGAAATATAGAAATCGTGAAGTGTCAGCGGTCTGAAAACATATAGTTTCTAAATTTTATTATGATAGGGGTAGAATTATTTTTGATACATTTAATAATTGGAATAATAGATTATCACAATTTTGGAGTTCCACCTTGAAATGTTTTGACTTCTTTAATATAGGATTTAATTTGACTGTACATTCAGGGGATAATACTTTCTTTTGGTATGATTCTTGGATATCTAGATTCCCTTAAAATTAAATTTAAGGAACTATTTGAGATTTGTTGTTTCAAAAATGCTTTGGTTAAGAAATTTATAAGGAAAATTCGAATTCCTCATGGGAATTTATATTTGGGGATATTTTAGATGGTTTTTTATTTGGACAATTTGCTTTGTTACAAATTAAGTTGTCATTATATCACATTGATAATAATAGTGATAGTATATATTGGGGTCTACTTAAGAGCCAAAAGTACACTTCTAAATCAATGTATGGGCATTTCTGTTTTAGATATCAAGTGTATTTGGGAGACAAATGCTCCATCCAAATCTAAATTTTAACATGTGGCTGAACATTCATAAGAAATTAAATACTGTGGAGCAATTAAAAAAGAAAATTATTATTTTTGATTCAAAATGTTGTTTTTGTGGTCGTTTTAAGGAAAATATAGATCATCTATTTTTTCTTGTATTAATACTTTTTTATATTTTGATCATGGTTTTAAGAATTTTTGTATTTAATTTTTCTTATAATCATATTAATTGTGATATTTAATGGAATTCTTTTAGACTTGTTTTTAATATTAAAAATAAGTATGTTCTTAATACTTAATTTACTATTACATGTTGGTTTATTTGGTTTGAGAGAAATTAGAGAATGTTTCATTCTAATAACGCAAGTATGGATAATTTTATTATTAAGATTGTTTCTTACTGTTTGGAATGGATGACTAACCCATTTTATAAATTGTCTAAAGATACCAGGTTTAACCGAATTCTTTGTAAGGTCAGGAATAATTTATATTTATTTATTAGGATAGCTAAGCAGTTTAGTCATAATAGAATATGTATTTGTTATTGATAATGGATAGTTGTATTAATGGCTTTATTGTGTTTTCTATTATTATATGTTTTTATCATTTCCACACGCACACACATAAATTTACATACACACACACACACACACACACACACATATATATATATATATATATGTTGATATCCTCCCCCCCCCTCCCCACACATACACACACATATATATACTTATATATATATTATATGGGTGTTGTTTGCTGACTCTTGTTTTAGTCTTTATTCAGGGTACAGATTTGGTTGATTATGGATGAGGAGATTTTTGGAGACCAGTTCTAGAGTTCTACTTTTTATTATGTTGTATTACTTTTCTTGTTTATCATGGAGTGACCATTGAATTTTTAGGAGTAGATATACTCCATTATTAGGTGGTGGCCATGCCGGAACTCAATTTTGAAGTACGATGGGCGGTTGTCATGCCGGAGCTCATCCATCTACTTCCTAGACTCACGGTCTTGATCAGAGTTATCTGCATACATCTGGTTACCTGCCAGGCATGTTGGCAGCTTCTATATATTCTTTAATTCATAATTTTTTTTTTGAAAATTTATTCTTTTATTCATATGTGTGTGTGTGCGTGCGCGCGCTCTCTCTCTCTCCTCTTACTAGAGGATCACACATTTTTGCTTTCAAAAAAATTAAAATGAGCTCGTTGCAAGTGGTGGTTCGTAAATTTCCGATTTGAAGTTTAAATGAATATATAGGACTAGGTATATGTCAAAAAAACTAAAACAAAAATCTTTCAGATTTATTAGATTATAATTTTCAAATAAAAGAGAAAAACGTGATTTCATATTGTAGATTTTGAGTTATGCCAAAATCAAATTTTCAAAAAAATAACGGTTTGGTTATTTATAAGTAAAACTAGTAATTTAATAAAATGGAAGGTTTAAGAATTTGAAATATGGAGTTTCATTAAAAAAAATGGACTTTAAAATTTTATTCCAAGATAGGTATATTAACTTATGGTGAATTTAGGATTTGAATTTTTGAATTGTAAGAGATAACATGAATGATCGGTTAAGTACTTGGGACTGTTGAGCGAATGGTGATGCTTGACGAGTTCTTTGTCATCCTTCTAAGACGATGAGATTTAGAACTGGGTAAACCACGAGTAGTAAATTGTTAGTGTTTATAGCACTATATGATATTGATATGTGTTGGTTGCTTATGGTTATATGTAACGTTAGGGTTCTTTTATATTGTTTATTGATTTGCATCATTATTGTTAGTTGCATTATATTTGGTTGTTGCATATGATTGATGTGTTGTACGTGCATAAGTTAATTGTTATTGTGTTACTTATTTATTTTCTTAACTGTCTTTTGAGTTATGTATTTATATACATGTATATGGAAGCAAAATGTTGCTAGCTTGCTTATAACTTTTGGTTTCATGGTAAAGATACTTACCCAACAAAATTGCACATATTTACATTTAATGGGTGTGTATGCAATGTGATGCACACACTCTACAAATATAAATATGTAATATATGTTGTTGTTGTTATCCCCAGACATGGGATGTCTCGGAAATTAGCTTATATTGATATTGTGATTTTTTTCGGACCTAACCATGCAAAGGAGGTGCTGTCAAAATTTTTCACAATTTCAAGTGTTAGGAAATTTAATATGATTTTATTTGAAATATTTTTTAAGTAAAAATATTGGATTTTGTGACATTCTTCTCAACTAATGATTTCAAGGACGAAATCATTTTAAGGGAGAAAGAATGCAACAACCCAGATTTTTAGTACATGAATATATAATTAATTTAAATACTTAAATGATTATCTTTGTACTTTTATGACTCAAGTTAAATTTAAAATGAGAATTTGAATGTAAAAATTAACTTGAAATTGAAAATCCTGAGCATAGAATCCAGTTAAATTTATTTTGAAGCATATGTAAAATTCTATTTGAAAATGAATGATAATAATAATATATTATCAATGAATTTAAGTGTTTTGAAATTGAATTTACTATTACTCGATGTTCGTTAATACATAAAAATAGTCATTTTGCAAACAATCTCGGATTTCCTTGAATTCCATTTCATCGGATCCGGAACGGTGAATTATTGTAAGATTTCAAATTTCGTAGTGATCTGATTTATGATGTGGTTGTGCAAGCTATAAACATTGAACGATAAAATAATTGAATAAAGTGAATAAAATATTTAAAAATCTAGCATATAAATACACTTACCTCTAACTTAATTTTCATCATCTCCCTAATTCTTTTCTTTTCACTGCAAAAAAAGGTAGTCGCCATACATGTTATTCTTCAACAAATCAATTCATGTAATGTTCTCCATGAAATCACATAAATTCAAATGCATTAGACTTGTGTTGTTTGGAGCTTTAGCTTGTTATGGTCGATTTCGAGTGCGGTGGAGGTGCAGGAGAACGACTTCATAATCGTTGGATATGGTTCTAGCTCTATCTTGATTAAGGCAAAAAGAGGAGGTGTGGTTAATTCCATTGGGTTCAGAGCAACAAGAGGCTTCTATGTTGTGGTTTTGGTCAAGCTTTGTGGGGTTGGGGCGGTTGCATCACCTGATAGTGACAAAGAGAGGTCAATAAGGTCGTGTTTCTGTTGAGGGGACCGGAGTTGGAATGGAAGGTGCAATAGGAGGAGATTGTGGCACTAAGTGGAATGTTGGTGTCAATGGAGTCAATAGATGGTTGAAGAGTGGGTGGTTGAGGCTTAATGACAAAGTCAAGGGTTTGTTCAAGTGTATAGAGCGAGATCTTGTTTTTAAAATGAGGAAGAAGGGCAGGGGTACGTGCTATAATGGTGAGGGTAAAATAAATTAGATAAGTTGATTTAATTTAATTTGGTTTTAAATTTCGAAAACTTGTTAAAATTGTATACATTTCATAAGAAGTCTAATTGAAGCGCCTT
This sequence comes from Allium sativum, assembly GCA_030737875.1. Taxonomy (NCBI): domain Eukaryota; kingdom Viridiplantae; phylum Streptophyta; class Magnoliopsida; order Asparagales; family Amaryllidaceae; genus Allium; species Allium sativum. Next base: position 844,883,850 of record CM060919.1, on the reverse strand, counting down.
CTGCTTATTTGAGTTCGTATCTACGAACACTACATAAACGAAGTAGATTGGATGAATTCTGAGCAGTTTGGAATTTTATCTAATTTCAAACACCTATTTGAAATTAGATAAAAACAACGATAAACCGTCGTCTGGAATGGATGGTGAGTTAAAACTCACACTTTTTGGAATATCGTTGTACCATATAGTAATAATCATTGTTGTTTTTTTATTTAATTGTGTGATTGGTTGTTTGGATGATTCATCATAAATGAATTAGATTATTGTATCCGATTTATATGTATATATGAACTGATATATAAGCTGTGATCCAAGAGGACAAGTTGAAGGGATCCAACAAGATGTCATAATATTTTGGATGTTATTTGCTTTCATATTATACAAATATGAACATTCTAACATAAATAACATTGAAATCTTATTTACATGATTATTGTTGAATTAAATTCAACCCTGATATGTATATAATCAATTGACATTATTTGTTAAGTGGCTGGGCCCAGATTACCTGTACTTAATATTTTCAAAATGTTGGTTCTCCATAAAGCGAACTGACTAAGTTTGAAGTTCTAAAATTATTCTAAAATAAGTTATATAAAATAATTTTTTTTATAAATAAATCAATATCTATGACTGGATTTTATAAAGAAATTATAAAATGATTTGTGTGAAAAATTCCTATTATCTAAGATGCTTTTATAATTGGACATTTTGAATGTTAAAACTTAATCAAGTTTTTAAAAATTATAAAAGAAAATTTTACAATTTGTTTTTGAACAAGTTAATAAATAGCTTTATTGATCTTGTAAAATGACATATAAATGGTCTTGACTTTTAAACAGATTTTTTTCGTTTTTTTTGAATTTGTTTAGGAGGGAAACCGACCGGAGTCGTAAAAGCCTCCCTAGTGCACCTAACCCGGTCCGCGAGCACCACATAAGTAGCTGATCTTAGTGTATGCACATGGTAAACTCTTAGCATGTCATTCGGGGTATCAAACCCGGACCACTTTTACCATGGTGCAAGTCCTTAACCGATGGGCTACTGCTGTGGACTTAAAAGAAAGTATAAATGATTAAATTTGATTTTAGGATAAGTTACAAAAGTTTTGATTAATAGTCAAGTAAGTCTTAATAAGTTGTAAAGTTTTATAAAGAAAATAAAAAATCAATTTTTAAAATAAGATTTTGAAATGAAATTTTATAAAGGAATTTATAAAAGGGTGTTATAACAAGTTTTGCAAACATGGTTTGTAAAAGAGATTTAAAGTTAATAAGATGTTTTAAATAATGGTTTACTTAATAAATGTATTAAGTAAAATGGTCATAATTTGAAAGAGATTTTCAGATGCAAGAAAGGATTTTTAAACCCTTATTTATATTGAATAGTAAATAGACCTTATTGTGACATAATGAATATCAATTTTTGATTTACCAAACTTTTATCTATCTTGAAGATAAGAATGTTGTCGAGTCAAGGTCTAAGAGATAATAAAATACTACAACTTGAACGTTCATTATTATCCAAGGGATGGTACTAGTTTGAAAATCAAATTTGATGTTGGAAATTAAATTGTTATTTCATAAATGATATTAAACTTAAGTTTGTAAAGTTTAGAAGTTAAATAAAACTGTTTGGGTTTTATAATAAATAATGTATCACATGACATTGTTTTGGTCTAGATATGGTTTGTGGCTATACTTATACCATTTGGTTAAGTATACAGCATTATTTTATAATTAGTAGTGAAAGTAATATGGTTTATGAATACACTTATTCAAAGAGATACGTGTATAGCTATATTTTTTGAAGTAATGAAGATTTGTCAATATGCTTATTTCGTATATATAACCTATTTTTAAGAATCGATGAAATGACTTTAATGTACAACACTAATTAAAAGAGTTTATGATACTGACATACTTAAATGTACTATTTTGATTTGATAGTTAAAGAAGCGACTCTCAATAAATTTCCGTTTAACTTAGAACATGTTGATTGAAGAACCGAGATTAAACTAGATTCAAACCTACTTTGAACTGGCTTTGCGTACAAAACTGAAAATTGGTGGTGCTTACGCTTATGACTATGATCTGAAGGTATAAACCTTTAGAGCGGAAGAACTGCTTGTTGATGTTTATGGTTAGCTACCGGGATCATACTTGTAGCGGTAGTCCCTACGTTTTGGGGTTTGCGTGATGTGAGAACTTCTTGTTACTAATCTTAGAGATTATCCCCAACGGGATGTGGTAAAAGAGTGCCTTTGATTTGTCATGTTCCACGACAGCTTATATGGGGATGCCTGACACTGCATCTTTTAGATCATGTAAACTGATTATTACAAACGTATATTTGTTTGGTGGCAGAAATGAAAACTTATCTTAGCATAATACCCTTCTCTGAGACTTATGAGCTTGGAGGTTGTACTTTTGTGGACGTTAATTGGTGATCGACATAATGACGATGTAGCATCCAAAGATGGGTATATGCCATTTATGAAAGTTAAAAACATAACCTCTAGCATCATCAACTGGTAATGACTAAAACATGGGATATGTTTTAAGGCTAAATGTGTAGCACCCAAGTAGGGTAAAGTCACCACTCAATCTAGATCGGATGACTCTTTGACTATTATATTTTACGGTTTAATTGATGAACACAATCAAATAGGTGAAATATTAGCCGATCCAAATTCGTAGGGAGTTCTTGCGAGGCTCTCTGTACGCTTTATCTATAGAGGTATTGTGATGGGTGGTTCTCCAATGCCCAGTCATTGTATGGAATCCAAACTGCAATATGTGCTACGCTTTGCAGATCCCACTAAGGCATGAAATATAATTATGGGTAACAATTTCACCTATGTATATATATTATTTTAAGATGATTTAATAGATATCGTAATGATATCATTTGATTTTATATGAGACTATTTGGTTATCGTAAAGGAAAAACACGTGTCGTGTTTATGTGTGGTCATTCGAGAATTCCACTCCTTCAAAAAGATTTCTAAAATTTATCAAGTTGATAGTGATGTGATTTTTTCCCACTTTGGTATTCCAAACTAATCCGAGCGTTGCTTTCCTTAATGCTTGGATCAGACCGAATATATTTTCCAAATTTGCTTTGGATTTGCTTAGAGCTGCAGGAGAAGAGCTCGAGTCGAGACGTATTCTCGTATTTCTTGTACTTTTTTATTTTCAATAGTCCATGATGTTTTGTTATAATCCATTGTATTATCTGTGTTGTATTAATTAGTCTTCACACATAAGTTGTATTAATTAGTCGTTGTACAGAACAGATTGTTATGACTATATAGACTGATCTACTTGTGTACTCGGATTATTTATTCATATATATATATATATATATATATATATATATATATGTACGCATACTTAGTTTTTCTAATACTAAAGGGTATTGATATATTATATTTTATTCCTTTTACTGTGAGATTCTGATTTTCTTTGATCTGATGTGCTTGTGTTCTTCTTATACTCTATTTTTTTTTCTCACCCTCGAACGTCTTTCGTCTAGCTTCTGGATTTTTAGTAATTAAGTGTAGGTACGTGAATATAGAAGATGTATTAGTATCAAAATTCGAGGGTTGAATTTGCTGGGCGATTACAAGAAATATGGCTATATCCATATCCAATAGTATATGTTGAAAGACCTACCACATCCTAACCGAAATCCTCTCCATGCATCACCAAAGCTGCGACGACCCCAAACCCCCGTTCCACGGTGGCAAGGGCGATCTTTGGAATATAACACATAAAATGATAATAGCAGAACAGAATTATATAAATACACCAGATAATGTACAGCAGGATACACTGGATAAACATAATCATCAGAGTTACACAGTATAACAGGATCATACTTAGTACAAAATACAGTTTCAGCTTTACATAAAATGTCTACAGCGGTGTAATGTCCCGCGGTTTTTATCATCACTGACACAGATATTAATTGATCGTAAGATCGTATTTTCAAATACGATTTGAAAATCCAGACTTTAAATTTATGAAACACGTTAAATTGTGTATAACAGCATTCACTTGTGTATGAAACACAACACTTACCAAAACATATTTTTACACATATCATGTATGATAACATATAATTGATAGCATTTGTTTAAATTGATTTTTATACATGTATAAGAGTAACACTTATACATAGCAAGTTTTATTGCCATTTTTATTACATATGTTTTGTTTATTTTCCAAAGGATTTTAGAATTTAAGTTTGTGCAAATTATTGAATTAAAAACTTTTAACTCTTGAATTTAAAACATGTCAAAGCCCATTTATGTTATCAAAGCAAGTTCAAAGGAAAGTTCACATGTTCAAAAAAATAAAATATGGAAGTATCATTTTCATTTGCTAGCATGTTTCATGAACAAAGATGCAAGATAACACCTACACTAGTGATGAGCTTGTAAAAGAGAATCTAAAGAGATATGAGCACATGGCAAGATCATTTTTGTATCATGTATTTTCAGTTTTTAAACCTCTTCCTTTTTTCATGAGATTTCTGAAAATTTGTCATTTCATTTTTCAGTTTTCAAAACCTTGTTCAATTTGTCAACAAAGCATGTGCCAAAGATTTTACAAGATCTTGTGTATTTAAACCATGAATGCACCTACACTAGATGTATACAAGAACATAGATTTTCAAGAGATTTCTATGTTAAATCATCATGCCAAGATCATTTTTAATGCAAGAAATTTTCAGATTTTTGCCTAGCCTTGCAAGGCAAGTAAGGCTTTTATATATTTTATGTTAAATCATTTTTGTCATATGAGATTTTGTTTTAAAAATCCAAGGCAAAACTGAACCTATTTGATACTAAGGTGATACTAAATTTGTTTTAAAACCAAGAAAGATCTGTGGAAAAAAATGGATAGTACATTTGCATATATGATGTGACAATTCACAAGAACCAATAAGGTAGAAAGTGGTGTTTGAATAGGGGATTTTCAGGTGAAGAATTGATGACATAGGCCATGTGATTTTTGGTAGTGATGCTTAGATTTGGTAGGAGAAAAGATTTATTCTTTTTTTGTGTTGTCAAAACAAAATATGAAATTTGATTTTGCTCTTTTCTCCAAAACCAGAAATTTATGCACCCTTATTTTAATGATTAATTACACCTATATAAGGCCTTGAGCACCCACACATTTCTACACAACACAAAAGCATTCAAACGCAAATCAGTAAAGGGTTTCAAGCTTCTAAAGCCAAAACAGTGAGTAAACTTGCATTTTATTTTCTGTTTTAAATTTCTGCAGTTTGATGTCTGAAACATGACTTAAACTTGAGTTACTTTGTATTCTTGATTGAGTAATGCATCTTGTATGCTTGCTGGTTTGGTAGGATAATGGTATCATTGGTTGTTAAGGGGATATCTTAAGTACCATAATGTTAAAGAGATGTATGGCCTGTCATTGGTTTCCAGACCATGTTATTTTGTTTAAATCTTACAAATCTAAATGAATCAGAAAAGTCTATGTTAGTGGATTAAAGTAAGGTGGCATACTATGTTCTAAACACCTTTATATAGTTATTTAGAGTACTCAAAACAAAACAAGCTTTGTCAAAAACTTTACTGTTGTTTAAAAACAAACAACAGGAAGCTCTCTGGTCCATAAAAACAAATTGGATTTCCAAACTTCTTAAAACCTATGTTTGAGTTTACAAATGCAATAATGGATCGAAATCATGATTTTTAAAACAAAAATCAAGATTTTTAATAGCCTAAATAGTGAGAATTTTGGGATGATCAAAAAAGGGGATTTTGGTCAATTTCTAGTGACAACGGCGGTCATGGACGAGGGCGCTGGGGCAGGAGCAGCGGGGTAAGTCGGGAATCATAGGAAAAATCCTGGTTGAATTTCTTATGGCATATTTTGAGAGTACGAATCAAATTAGGACAGATTGGGTTCGGTTTTTGTGCGTTGGTCAGTGGCAAACTGCACGACGGTCATGATGTTCTAGGGCGCCGCACCAAGGGGAACGAGAGAGGAGAATGTCGGCTCGCTTGTGGTAAGTTTGGACAATGATTGGAAGTAAGAGGAGGTGATGGGAGGTGAATCATGGAGGCAGTTTTATTTTTGAATTGCTTGCTGGATGGTGAAACTTGATCCTCATAGATGATCAGAGTTTGAGGTTGGGCGTCGGTCTCAGGTGGTGAAGCGACATTTGGAGAGATGGTCGGGATGAGTGATGGTGGGTGAACAGCGTGTGCACGTGCACAGCCATGGTGGGAGGAAGAAAAAGAAGAAGGAGGGTTGGTGCATGGGAACTAGGGTGATCGGGCAAGGTAAATTACATAAAATTGTAATGTGGTACTTTGGCAAAATGATCAGGTGATCGGGCAAGCTAAAACCATGGTGTTTTAGGTGATTTGGCAAGCGAAATGTGGGGTTTTAGTCTTGGTACTTCGAAAATGGTAGTACCAGATGGTACTTTGTTGGAGGATGGTGGCTGAGGTGATTTTCACATGTGCAACATAGGATTTCAAAGCTTGGTACTTTACCGAAAATGGTACTTTGCCATTTAAACCTTAAAATGAATATTTTTTTGAATGTAATTTTAATTTAAACTTGTTTTAAAATTAAATAAATATTTAATTAAAAAAGGAAAAATAAGTATTTAAATAAAAAATAACATTTTTATTTAATTCGCAAGGGAAATAGAAGGAGTGAATCAGGAAAAAAATACAGTTTTGATCAGCATATTAAAATTAAAATACTGAAACTGTAATTTTAAATTTAATTATAAAATTAATTTAAAAGGTGAATTAGAAAAGACTTTCTAATGAAATATTCAAACTTTAAAGTCAAACGAAGGAAGTCGTTCAAGTATAGCAGATCGGATATGGTTCTAACAGACGTCGAGAAGTCAGCAGAAACTGTAATTTTATTAAATTATAAATTTAGTTTATAATTTAAATTTAAATTTAAATGAAATATTTAAATTTGAAACAAACAAGATAAAGAGGAACCGTATGTCAAACACACGATAGATTTGTCAACTTTAAACCGTATTCCCTGATACAAGTAACTTGTCGAGTACAGTTCTGTATTTTATAAAATATGAATGACATTTTAATTGTGTTTAGATTAAAAAAATTAAAAGAGAAACTTTATTGGTATAAGAAGAAGAAGAAGTAAATCTAGTAAAAGAGATCAAAGTGAAATTTGACGAAAACGATACAAAGTGTAAATTTGTAAAATAGATTATAGATCATCAAATTTATTCATTTATGAATAGTCAGATTAAGTAATAATGATGAGAAATATATTTCTAAAGAAAATAAGGTAAGTATTTATTTCTTTAAAGTGACGACCAAAATGGGAAGAAAAACCGTGTACGACACACACACTAAAATTGGCCGTTTTGAAAAGATGATCAAAATAACCAGATAGAGACCAGATGATCTTATACTGTTTGGTTTGACTGGAATTATATATGCAGATTAGATTATAATCTTGTTATATTTATAATTTAAAAAAATGATTCGTTAATCATTTCAAAGAGGCCGAAATTAATATTTCACTTTGATTTGATTATACGCCACGCGTCAGAGATTTTTAAATTGAAGACGGTGTTATACAAGGGCTATTTTTAAATAGTGCCTTCGGTTTGTCCAGTCTCAGGACAACTTGTATGGACGAATGTCTGACAGAGTATTTCCAAAGGAATCACATACGTTGTTTTCTTCAAACGTACCAGTTGCTGCCACAGAAGGGAAACTTCTTTAGCCTGACAACCAGAGTATTTTTGCAGAAATCAAATAGTGATTTTCGATGGATATGACGATGTGGCATTCAAAGAAATTAAACAGAAATGATGGAAAGGTAAGTCTAGCCTCAAGCCTCACACACAGGAAATGACAAAAATCGGGCAGGCAGCATGGCTATGTGGGTCGCTCCCATTAGGGTGTAGCATCACCTATCTAGATAAATTTCTTTTGTTTCTAAATCTTTCGATTCTACCCATTCGGGAATGGTTGTCGTACACAACCATTGGTGATATACACTCGATACACTCAAGAGAAATGAGTGGTCGGTCATGTCAGGGCCGGGTTGCAAGACGTTCTTGTTGAACCCAGGTGTATTTGCCTCTAGAGATACATCATCGGAAGATGGTCCCATACCTTGTTAGAGTTGGAAATCCAATCTCCATAAGTGCTAAGCTGTTTTTATTTGTACACTATGTAGGAGAATGTGAGATGCAAGCATTCTTCTGGATTCTAATTTATTTGTGAAAAAACTTATAGACACTATGATAATATCTGATTTCAAGTATACAAAGTATTTTGATCTCATAAGGTAAAAACCCGTTCCGTATTCACGGCGTGGTCTTATGAGATATTTTTATTTCTTTAAGCTGTTTTTAAACTGTTTACTCATACCATTCCCCTGACTGACCCGGAGTTTATTTTTCTGTGTTTCCCTTAAAACTCTTGGGTATTCATAACACTTGTTATGAATAGACAAGTGAATCAGGATTGGATAAAACTCGAGAAGCTGGGATGGAACTTTCTGTATACTGATTTACTTATCTTATCTACTGTGAAATCAAGTCTGCAAGTTAGTCATCATTGATATGTAAAATTAAAGATGTACTATGAATGGCTTGTATTACTAGACCTATGATGCTCTGATGTAATATATTCCGTTGTGTAATATTATGAAGTATTATCTTTTGTGAAAATTCCGCTGTGAGATTCTGATGTTTTTCTGTGATTTTATCTTCTATTTATTCTTATTCTTATTAATAGCACGACTTCCGATGTGTTCGAATGTTGGGTCGTTGCAGTTGGTATCAGAGCTTAGGTTACTGATTACCTAGGCTTTGGGTGAGTGTGAGAGAGCGTATTTTTGAAAATTTAAAATGAATCAACTTGGATGATATACCTAAGTTAGTTATATCCGATGAAGTCTGGAATGACGACTTGTTATATTTAGGTGATTAAGATGAGTAACCGAGGACGAAGAGGTCGAGCTAGAGGGTCTTCCACTACTACTGGTCGTAATACTGGATCCCAAGATCAAGGAGAAACAGTGGAGGAAGTTGCACTAGTCCAATAGGATAAAAGCTTTGCAGCTATTTGTAAGGAGTATACGACTCTGGGAGGAAAAGTTTTCAAAGGGACGGAATCTTTCATTGAAGTCCAAGCATGGTTGAGATCCTGTGAAAGGATTTTCAATGGACTGAAATTGTATGATGAGCAGAAATGTCTCTTAGCTTCATGGCAACTTTAAGAAGCTGATGCTATTTGGTGGGATGCTCAGACCACGAATGTTCCTGAGGAAGATTTCACTTGGGAAAAATTTAAGGAAGCTTTCGAAGAACAATTTCTACCTGTTGCAGGAAAGACTAGAATGTATCGGGACTTCATTGATCTCAAGCAAAGGAACATGAAAGTATCTGAATATGAGAACGAGTTCAATTCACTTTCTTATTTCGGGCCAGAACTGATTAATACCCCACTCAAGAAGAATGAAATGTTTATAGCAGGATTGAAGGATAGCCTGCAAGTTCAAATGATTGGGCATCTCAAAATTCCATTTGTCGATCTGGTGGATATGGCAGTTAGTTATGAGGCACTAGAGGGAAAGAAGCCAGTTGCAAAACAGCAGACAGGAGAAACCAGTGGCAAGAATTCCAATAAAAGGAAATTTAATCCGAACTGGAACAACAAGGGAATACCAAAGACGGGAGAGAAATCCAAAGAATGTTATAAAGATACGCAATGCCATAACTACAAGGAGATGGGACACATTACTAGGTTTTGTACGAAGCCAGCAGCAGAAAAGCCATAGCAAACTCAATAGCCGGGACAACCTCAACCAAAGGGAACAAGTGATGCTATTCCCCAGAAGTTTTCATGTTATAACTGTCATCAGCATGGGCATTTGGTTAGAGACTGTCCACTGAAAAAGGCACAGCAACCAAAGGTCTATGCTTTGATGGATAAGTCATCAATTTCTGAGAATGTGAAAATGGAAGGAGCTTCAGAAGGTACCTTACTCTTTTCTTATAAAAAGGAGTTAATTAACCAGGGTCAGCCTTAAGATAAATTAAATATGGTTGGAATAAAGTGAATAATATCCAATCATATTGATACCAGAAACTAGGGATAGAATTTGGATTTCCTGAAATTAAGGCTGGACTTAAATTGGATATGAACTCAGGAAAAATGAATTGGTCGATTTGTGAAATCAAATCATATTTGGGGGTCCCGAAATGGAGATAATTAACCAAGTGAATGAAGATTTTGGAAAATACTTAACGGGGTTAAGTAAATTGACCGACGAGTTAGAAAGGGAATTTGGGCAGATATTTTTAGTTTTGAATAGGATATTGCTGATGTGTGTTAAATATTTATTTATATATAAGTCGATAAATCTAATCTACTGTTTACAAATTTCAGGGACGAAATTTTTATAAGGGGGGTAGATTGTAATGTCCCGGGGTTTTTATCATCACTGACATAGATATTAATTGATCGTAAGATCGTATTTTCAAATACGATTTGAAAATCCAGACTTTAAATTTATGAAACATGTTAAATTGTGTATAACAGCATTCACTTGTGTATGAAGTACAACATTTACCTAAACATATTTTTACACATATCATGTATGATAACATATAATTGATAGCATTTGTTTAAATTGATTTTTATACATGTATAAGAGTAACACTTATACATAGCAAGTTTTATTGCCATTTTTATTACATATGTTTTGTTCATTTTCCAAAGGATTTTAGAATTTAAGTTTGTGCAAATTTTTGATTTAAAAACTTTTAACTCTTGAATTTAAAACATGCCAAAGCCCATTTTTGTTATCAAAGCAAGTTCAAAGGAAAGTTCACATGTTCATAAAAATAAAACATGGAAGTATCATTTTCATATGCTAGCATGTTTCATGAACAAAGATGCAAGATAAAACCTACACTAGTGATGAGCTTATAAAAGAGAATCTAAAGAGATATGAGCAATGGCAAGATCATTTTTGTATCATGTATTTTCTGTTTTTAATCCTTTTCCTTTTTTCATGAGATTTCTGAAAATTTGTCATTTCATTTTGCATTTTCCATTTTTCAAAACCTTGTTCAATTTGTCAACAAAGCATGTGCCAAAGATTTTACAAAATCTTGTGTATTTAAACCATGAATACACCTACACTAGATGTATACAAGAACATAGATTTTCAAGAGATTTCTATGTTAAATCATCATGCCAAGATCATTTTTGATGCAAATAATTTTCAGATTTTTGCCTAGTCTTGCAAGGCAAGTAAGGCTTTTATATATTTTATGTTAAATCATTTTTGTCATATGAGATTTTGTTTTAAAAATCCAAGGCAAAACTGAACCAATTTGATACTAAGGTGATACTAAATTTGTTTTAAAAACCAAGAAATATTTGTGGAAAAAAATGGATAGTACATTTGCATATATGGTGTGACAATTCACAAGAACTAATAAGGTAGAAAGTGGTGTTTGCATAGGGGATTTTCAGGTGAAGAATGGCTGACATAGGCCATGTGATTTTTGGTAGTGATGCTTAGATTTGGTAGGAGAAAAGATTTATTCTTTTTTTGTGTTGTCAAAACAAAATTTGAAATTTGATTTTGCTCTTTTCTCCAAAACCAGGAATTTATGCATCCTTATTTTAATGATTTCTTACACCTATATAAGGCCTTGAGCACCCATACATTTCTACACAACACAAAAGCATTCAAACTCGAATCAGTAAAGGGTTTTAAGCTTCTAAAGCCAAAACAGTGAGTAAACTTGCATTTTATTTTCTGTTTTAAATTTCTGCAGTTTGATGTTTGAACCATGACTTAAACTTGAGTCACTTTGTATTCTTGATTGAGTAATGTATCTTGTATGCTTGCTGGTTTGGTAGGATAATGGTATCATTGGTTGTTAAGGGGATATCTTAAGTACCATAATGTTAAAGAGATGTATGGCCTGTCATTGGTTCCTAAACCATGTTGTTTTGTTTAAATCTAACAAATCTAAATGGATCAGAAAAGTCTATGTTAGTGGATTAAAGTAAGGTGGCATACTATGTTCTAAAAACCTTTATATAGTTATTTAGAGTACTCAAAACAAAACAAGCTTTGTCAAAAAATTTACTGTTGTTTAAATACAAACAACAGGAAGCTCTCTAGTCCATAAAAACAAATTGGATTTTCAAACTTCTTAAAACCTGTGTTTGAGTTTACAAATGCAATAACGGATCGAAATCATGATTTTTAAAAACAAAAATCAAGATTTTTAATAGCCTAAATAGTGAGAATTAGATGATCAAAAAAGGGGATTTTGGTCAATTTTTAGTGACAACGGCGGTCGTGGACGAGGGCGTTGGGGCAGGAGCAGCGGGGTAAGTCGGGAATCATAGTAAAAATCCTAGTTGAATTTCTTATGGCATATTTTGAGAGTACGAATCAAATCAGGACAGATTGGGTTCGGTTTTTGTGCGCTGGTCAGTGGCAAACTGCCTGACGGTCATGATGTTCTAGGAAGCCGCACCAGGGGGAATGAGAGAGGAGAATGTCGGCTCGCTTTTGGTAAGTTTGGACAATGATCGGAAGTAAGGGGAGGTGATGGGAGGTGAATCATGGAGGCAGTTTTATTTTTGAATTGCTTGCTGGATGGTGAAAATCTGATCGGCATAGATGATCAGAGTTTGGGGTTGGGCGTCGGTCTCAGGTGGTGATGCGATGTCTGGAGAGATGGTCGGGATGAGGTGATGGTGGGTGAACAGCGTGTGCACGTGCACAGCCATGGTGGGAGGAAGAAGAAGGAGGAGGAGGGTTGGCGCATGGGAACTAGGGGGATCGAGCAAGGGAAATTACATGAAATTGTAATGTGGTACTTTGGCAAAATGATCAGGTGATCGGGCAAGCTAAAACCATGGTGTTTGGGGTAATTGGGCAACCGAAATGTGGGGTTTTAGTCTTGGTACTTCGGAAATGGTAGTACCAGATGGTACTTTGTTGGAGGATGGTGGCTGAGGTGATTTTCACGTGTGCAGCATAGGATTTCAAAGCCTGTACTTTCTCGAAAGTGGTACTTTGCCATTTAAACCTTAAAATGAAGATTTTTTTTGAATGTAATTTTAATTTACTTGTTTTAAAATTAAATAAATATTAAATTAAAAAGGAAAAATAAATATTTAAATAAAAAATAACATTTTTATTTAATTCGCAAGGGAAATAGAAGGAGTGAATCAAGAAAAAAATACAGTTTTGATCAGCATATTAAAATTAAAATACTGAAACTGTAATTTTAAATTTAATTTAAAAGGGGAATTAGAAAATATTTTCTAATGAAATATTCAAACTTTAAAGTCAAACGAAGGAAGTCGTTCAAGTATAGCAGATCGGATATGGTTCTAACAGACGTTGAGAAGTCAGCAGAAACTGTAATTTTATTAAATTATAAATTGAGTTTATAATTTAAATTAAAATTTAAATGAAGTATTTAAATTTGAAACAAACAAGATAAAGAGGAACCGTATGTCAAACACACGCTAGATTTGTCAACTTTAAACCGTATTCCCTGATACAAGTAACTTGTCGAGTACAGTTCTGTATTTTATAAAATATGAATGACATTTTAATTGTGTTTAGATTAAAAAAATTAAAAGAGAAATTTTATTGGTATAAGAAGAAGAAGAAGTAAATCTAGTAAAAGAGATCAAAGTGAAATTTGACGAAAACGATACAAAGTGTAAATTTGTAAAATAGATTATAGATCATCAAATTTATTCATTTATGAATAGTCAGATTAAGTAATAATGATGAGAAATATAATTCTAAAGAAAATAAGGTAAGTATTTATTTCTTTAAAGTGACGACCAAAATGGGAAGAAAAACCGTGTACGACGCTCACATTAAAATTCGTCGTTTTGAAAAGATGATCAAAATAACCAAATAGAGACCAGATGATCTTATACTGTTTGGTTTGACTGGAACTATATATGCAGATTAGATTATAATCTTGTTAGATTTATAATTTTAAAAAATGATTCGTTAATCATTTCAAAGAGGCCGAAATTAATATTTCACTTTGATTTGATTATACGCCACGCATCAGAGATTTTTAAATTGAAGACGGTGTTATACAAGGGTTATTTTTAAATAGTGCCTTCGGTTTGTCCAGTCTCAGGACAACTTGTATGGACGAATGTCTGATAGAGTATTTCTAAATGAATCACGTACGTTGTTTTCTTCAAACGTACCAGTTGCTGGCACAGAAGGGAAACTTCTTTAGCCTGACAACCAAAGTATTTTTGTGGAAATCAATTAGTGATTTCCGATGGATTTGATGATGTGGCATTCAAAGAAATTAAACAGAAATGATGGAAAGGTAAGTCTAGCCTCAAGCCTCACACACAGGAAATGTCAAAAATCGGGCAGGCAGAATGGCTATGTGGGTCGCTCCCATTAGGGTGTAGCATCACCTATCTAGAGAAATTTCTTTTGTTTCTAAATCTTTCAATTCTTCCTATTCAGGAATGGTTGCCGTACACAACCATTGGTGATATACACTCGATACACTCAAGAGAGATGAGTGGTCGGTCCTGTGAGGGCCGGGTTGCAAGACGTTCTTGTTGAACCCAGGTGTATTTGCCTCTAGAGATACATCATCGGAAGGTGGTCCCATACCTTGTCAGAGTTGGAAATCCAAACTCATAAGTGCCAAGCGGTTTTTATTTGTTTACTATGTAGGAGAATGTGAGATGCAAGCATTCTTCTAGATTCTAATTTATTTGTGAAAAAAACTTATAGACACTATGATAATATCTGATTTCAAGTATACAAAGTGTTTTGATCTCATAAGGTAAAAACCCGTTCCGTATTCACGGCGTGGTCTTATGAGATATTTTTATTTCTTTAAGTTGTTTTTAAACTGTTTACTTATACCAGTCCCCTGACTGACCCGGAGTTTATTTTTCTGTGTTTCCCTTAAAACTCTTGGGTATTCATAACGCTTGTTATGAATAGACAAATGAATCAGGATTGGACAAAACTCGAGAAGCTGGGATGGAACTTTCCGTGTGCTGATCTACTTATCTTATCTACTGTGAAATCAAGTCCGCAAGTTAGTCATCATTGATATGTATAATTAAAGATGTACTATGAATGGCTTGTATTACTGGACCTGTGATGCTCTAATGTAATATATTCCATTGTGTAATATTATGAAGTATTATCTTTTGTGAAAATTCCGCTGTGAGATTCTGATGTTTTTCTGTGATTTTATCTTCTATCTATTCTTATTCTTATTAATGGCACGACTTCCGATGTGTTCGAAAGTTGGGTCGTTACAGCGGAATCAAAACATAATACATACAACAGGAGCTAAACAACATAAAAAGAAAGAAGTGATGGAATCTATCTTCAGCTCCATAGCTATCCAGAGAGAGCCTGCTAAAACCTGAATACAAGGCAGCACATGTAGAAATAGGGGCACCTGAGTTTGCAAGTGAAACAAACTACGAGTCAGTCATGGGACTGGTATGAGAAATCTACTTAACTTATTTTAATAATAAGGCCAATCACAGGACCACACCGCTAACGCGGAATGGGTTTACTCGATAGGATTGCCAGTGCTTTAAAACAAGTAAATCATTTAAACATCGCAATGCTTTTTACAAAAATGAAGCCATTATAAGGCTCCGTTCCCATCACACAATGCAACGCAATCCGGAGGATAAATTTTTACCATATAATGGCCAAAATATGCTTGATACGAATAAAACAAAATAATTTGATATTATTACTAGTGTTTACAGGTTTCAAAAATGAGTTCAGGCATAAGTATCAATCATAGGCGGAATAAATGCACCATACCACTATGTCGCCATATATAGGTATACAATCAAAACCGCACGATGTCATATTTGGAAATTGGAATTCCATCATGAACCAAGGCAAGGGATCGTCCTTAACGCTTCGAGACTCTCTAGCCCGAGCCTCAGGCAAGCGCGTAGACAAGCCTTGGATCGTTAGGGCCGGTCCACACGGACTGGATTAAAATGCCTGAACACTGCATTTCCCCGCCCTATGAGGCATAAACTGGTCATATCCCGACCAAACCATCGGCCCCATAACGACCGATATAACCGAGGCGCCTCGCTATCCATCATCCACATAAGTAAAATGCCCAGGCGTGTAAAACCCAAAACACCACTCCTAGCTAGAAAGAAACGCATGTCCTCCTTGAGGTACTCTCCCGTTTCTGGCTCACACCGAGGTGTGAGGCCCGCAAATCAACGCCAAAGACAAAGCTAGTTATTTAAAGTCATGCTTTGATCATCAACCAAAAGACTCTGCTTTTCAACAAAAGCCTTGATCATAGCATCTCTGTATGCCACGTTGTCAATCTACAACGTCAGACACACATCCATTTACAAGTCCGTTCTGGGTCTGAACGAAGCTGGAGGCACCTTATTCCTTCCCGGTATGTCCAATACAGGAGAGAGGCCCTCGCACATCTGAACGATCAACAAGTACGTCCGGACAACCACCACTGTAACCCCTTCAGGGTAGCAACTCCCATCAAAGGCATCAGTAGTCATCCATTCGATGTGAATATCATCGGTCTTACACCGTCTTCATATATTCGACTTCTAACCGTCGATCAATAATTTGAAATGAGAACTAACTCGGCCTTTTCAAATAATTCACGTATATTTAGATTTTCAAATCAATTCAATTCCATGGTTAAATTATTTGATATCCATAATTTAGTTCATTAATGTAATTTTCACGTCAAACACATTCAACCATCAAATATCCAATAAACTGGTAAATTTGGTTTAATTCCATTCCATATCGTTTATAATATTTTATAACGATTTATCACTATTTTATTTATTTAGATATAGCCAATTTATTCAAACGACGCTTCAGCCATAACGCGGCCATAGCGCTGTTTTTCTTAAGATTTGATTTACACATATCTGAAAATCTAACCGTTGGATCTTTACGAATTTTATACCATTGGAAAGATCTTTTCAAAATGGATCCAACGGTTCCAGTTTTGGGAAAATCCAACGGTCGGATCCCCTAGTACAATCATTTGAAGTTACGATTTTAAAATACGAACTATAGCGTCGTTATTCGATTTATTTTAATTATATATATATAAATATAATCCATTCTAGCGCTGTTTTCATTCAGATTTGAATTAAACATTTCACAAAATCTAACCGTTGGATTTTTACATATTTGATATCGTTGGAAAGATATTTTCAAAGCGAACCCAACGGTTCCAGATTCGGGGAAATTCGATGGTCGGATTTCTCGGTACAATCGTTTAAAATCACGATTCCAAAACACGAACTGCAGCTTCGTTATTCGTTTTATTCTAATTATATTTATATATATAGTCCATTCTTTAATCTCCAAACCATTTTCGTTACATATATTTGGTAAAAACAATAATTTTACCCAACACATATTTATTTCAACACATGACTATTTTTAACACTTCATATATATAATAAAAATGTGATTTTTTATGGTCAAAACAATTTATTTCAAATATGATTATTATTATTTTTAGCGATTCATATATATAATAAAAATGTGATTCTTATTGTTTAAACAATTTATTTCAAACATGAATATTATTCCAACACATGAATATATTTCAATACATGAATATAAATCAAACGCATGAATATTTTAGAAAATTTTGGCAGCATATCGGCAGGGTAATTAAAACCAGCACCGTCCTGAGTACGGCTCCTCGCTCTACCTTAAAGCCTTGCATTTGACAAGGGGGATTTCAATATCTAGTTCGTCGCAGACGAATTTTCTCATAAACTAATCCTATTGGGTTTCAACCACAATCAATCACATCAACCATCAACCATTCGTAAAATTCACCAAATTTCACGTCAATCAAAATCCAAACAATCACAACCAATATATATCGTACATGTTCTATGGACGAGGGGTATATATATACGTATATAAATATATTTCGATTTCATTTCAATATCATTTCAATTCCATTCAATGCACATATGATTTTTACAACGCATATATAACTTATACATCGCACATACAACTTATACAACGCTTATACATGTGGTGTACAACGCTTATACATATGGTGTACAACGCTTATATAACTTATACATCGATTACACAATTTATAAATCACCATTCCATATCGTTTATAATATAGAAATCTCACACTGGGTTCCACTCCTCCAAAAATTGTAGGAAGCTCCAAAAATTCTCCAGTCTCTTCTAGGATGTAGAAGACGTCCACACGAGTCGAATGTCTCTTGCTTCACTGGATTTCGACCACATAGCAAAAAGATATGATTTTTATAGTGAAATAATGATCTATATCGCTTCAAAGTGCTATAAACAGTTTAAATTATATAAACCATTACCTCACCAGTCGGTTCAAAACTAGGGTCGCGATTATCTTTCAATCCGAAGCACTTGAGGTCGATCAGGTTGCGCAGCGTCGAAGAGCTCCAAGAGGCGCACGTTCGCCGGGGGGGTCTGGTGCAGTTCGACGGCGGCAAGTAGTGGTGGCAGAGCATCGTAGTCTCCCACTTCATGGCGTCGATCCTGATGATTCAGGCAACGATATGGGGTGCAACTTATATGGATTTGGAGAGGATGAAGTGCTCTTTAAAAACCATAACTGGAGCACGGGGTTTTATTGAGTGGTTTGGCCGGAATTTAAGAGAGAAGATGGGAGCTCTTTATCATCGTCGATTTGAAGGAGTTACGGGGAGAGAGAGAAATGAACGAAGAATTTGATTGGCCTGTGGTTTTTATTTTAATTTTTTAATTTAATTTAAATCCAAAAATACCCTTTCTTCATACGAACTCCAATTCAAACCCAACGACTATCGTCCCTAGCTAAATACCCCATTCCGGACACAATGGAATATGTTTCGTAGGCCCATTCGACTGTTTCAGTCAGTTTTTCTTCAAATTAAAATATATAACATTCAAATATGGATTTGAACGTACATTTCAATTTGTCGAGGCCACATACTAATTCAAAAAAATCCCAGAAAGATAAATCTAGCTATGTTTGGATGATACGGTCCCAACAAAACTAGTTTCGTCAAATTTGGAGATCGTTTGAAAAATGGCCATTTTCTGGTCAATCCAAATTGACAGAAATTTACCAAATATATTTTCCTTTGCCACGCTCACATATTAACTCTAAAAATTATGGAATTTGAAATCTAGCAATAATTTGACATTTCGGATCCAACAAAAGTGGTTTCGTCGAAAACGGATGCCGTTTGCAAAATGACTATTTTCACGGGCTATATTAATTCCATAGCGACCTTTCTGAAAATTCATTTAGCCATAACTTTTGATTCCCACTATGAAATGTCGATTTTTCAGATTCATTAGAAAGATATTCATAAACAGATTTAAATATTTTTTGTTTCACTAACATCTGTTTTATTTTGCATCCTGTACAGTCAGTTAAAGTTCGAATTCAAATTTTCAAACTGTCGCGCCACTTCAGGCCTTATTTTATAATTAAAATAAATATATTCGCTATAACTTCGTCCCAAACAAATTTTTGCTCATTATTATTTAAAATGATTTATTTTAAATATTCAATATCCACTAAAATAGACAAATTAAAAATTTTAAAATTGGTTCTGGTTTTTCGGGTTGTTACAATCTTCCCCACTTAAAATCTTTTCGTCCCCGAAAAGGAACAAAGCTGAAAGTAGTTTAATTAACCAACTCAATTTTCATTCTGGCTTTCATTCTTCAACTTTTCAGTTTCTAAGAATTTTCAAATTCTTCAAAAATTTGGCTAACACCGTAAATTTTCAAAAAAATTCGCCATAACCTCCTTTGTACGGGGAGGGGTTTGGAAATTTATTGGGCCGTATTAGGTAACCTATAAATCCTAATAAGCATACACATATTTATAGTGATATATTCCGGTGTCCACAGGGGAGTGTGTATAGATTATAACTCCACAGAATAAATCTCGTCACCCTATAAATGGTTTTTGTGCCTTAATGACCAGAGAGGCGTGTTTATTGTCATCTCCAGACCCGTGTGGGGTTTTTATTAATCTGGAAATTTATCGTTATATTTTATATAGTCCATATCAGTCTTCTGTTCAACCTGTAATATATAGTCATCACCATACAAGCCTCTCGCTTGTATGGTAAACCTTCAACCTCGTCACATAAGCTCCAAATGCTTATGTGGTATATGATAAAGTATGTTATCTTCAAGAAGTATGTCATGAGTGTAGTCCAAAATTAATTGTTACTATCCTATGGCAACGTTTATTATTTCACACAGAATAACCAGCACTCCGCATCCAGTGGCATTCACAGGAGTTGATATAATAATAAAATTGCGCATCTAACTCATTAAGGTTTACCTATTTGTCGGGCATGCAAATAAATTCTTTACTCAACAGCAAATCCATTTACCTGTTCAAACATATATAATGTACATGCATGTATTCCAATCAATTTTCTCAAACCAGTTAAATACTTGATTCATTCGAATAAATTTACCATTCATTCTCTTATTGATTAGATTAACTATCATTTCAATAATTTGAGTAATCAAATTCATAATCACACAACACAAACAACAATCGGTTTATTTTTAACTTTTTCAAATATATAGTAATTAATTCATATACTCTTTTAAAATCATTTAGACTATATAATTAAAATTTTACATCCATGAAAAGAAAACAACAACCAAGTAGAAAACAACACGGAAATGTAAAATATGGTAAATGTACCTTGCACCAAAGTTAATTAGAGATATCCAATCTGCAATTGGGATAGGCTTTCTTAATGCTCTCCTCAGTTTCCCAAGTACAGTCTCGCAGATCTCCACTCCATTGCACTTTGACTAAGTGAACCTTCTTGTTCCTCAGCTCTTTAGTTTCTTTGCCAATAATCTTGATCGGATCTCTTCTCACAGCTAATTCTGGAGTAATTTCCAAATCTTGTTGCGCGGCTTCTTCCACCACCAAGTCTAGATCATGTACATGCTTTCGAAGTTAGGATATGTGAAACACATCATGTACTCCAGGCAACAAATTAGACAATTGGACTCTATAAGCGAGAGTTCCAATCCGTTCAAGTATAGGAAATGGACCAATAAATTTGGGTGCCAACTTCCCTGTTTTGCCAAATCGCACTACTCCTCTCATCGGAGAAACTTGTAGATACACATAGTCACCAACAGAAAAAGACAAATCTCTTCTTCTCGAATCAGCAAAGCTCTTATGTCGGCTTTGAGCGACTAGTAATCGTTTCTTAATGAAATCGACTTTATCCGCAGCTTCATGAATCATATCAGGTCCCAATACAAGTCTATTGCCAGGTTCTATCCAACAAGCGAGAGATCCGCACGGTCTACCATACAATGCTTCGAATGGTGACATTTTTCAGGCTCGCTTAGTAGCTATTGTTGTACGAGAACTTAGCCAAATGCAAGTGGTCTTCCCATGATCCGCCAAAATCAATAAAACATGCCCGCAATAAATCTTCTAGAATACGATTCACCCTCTTAGTTTGACCATCAGTTTGAGGATGATAAGCGGTGCTCAAGTTCAGTTTTGTTCCCAATTCTGCTTGAAATGCTTCCCAGAATTTGCTAGCAAAAATCCAGTCACGATCACTAACGACACTCATGGGAACTCCATGAAGTTTAACAATCTCTTTAAAATAAATCTGCGCCAGACTCTAAGCGGTTTCATTTGATCTGACAGGTATAAAGTGGGCGGTCTTCGTGAAACGATCTACGATCACCTAAATAATGTCGTTTCCTTCCCGGGTTCTAGGCAAACCATCTATGAAATCCATAGAAATATGCTCCTACTTCCAACCTGGAATTTCCAACGGTTGCAGCAATCCGGCAAGTTTCTGTTGATCGCTCTTAACTTATTGACAAGTAGAACACCTACTAACATATATAGAGATGTCTCTTTTCATCGCCTTCCACCAGAAGGTTCGCTTGAGGTCATTATACATTTTACTAATCCCTGGATGGATGCTCAGTTTGGACTTGTGACACTCGTCCAATACTTCTCTTTTGAGCTCAAGGATGTCAGGAACACAAATTCTTCCTTTCAATCTCAGAACTCCTGCTCTATCCACTTGGAAACTAGAGATTTCGCCCCTTTGAATTCTTTTGATCATCTCTTTAACAAAACTATTGTCTTTCTGAAGAATAGATATTTTATCGATCAACGATGGTGTAATGATAAGATTGGTGATGATCACATTCTTTCTGCTGAGCGCATTAGCCACAACATTGGCTTTCCCCGGAGTATACAAAATATAAAGATCATATGCCGTGAGAAATTCTAGCCAACGCTGCCGCCTCATATTCAGATCTTTCTGGGTGAACAAGTACTTCAATGATTGATGATCGGTATATAATTCAAACTTCTCACCCAATAGATAATGCCTCCAGATTTTCATAGCAAACACGATGGCTAACAATTCAAGATCGTGAGTTGCATAATTCTTCTCATGTGGCTTCAATTGACGACTAGCATAAGCGACTACTTGGCCTCTTTGCATTAATACTGCACCAAGACCTTCTTTAGAACCATCTGTTCAGACTTTCAAGTCTTGATTGCCATCGATAATTGTTAACACTGGAGCAGTTGTTAATCTTAACTTCAGCTTTTGGAAAGCTGCCTCACATTCTGGAGTCCAATTGAACCTTGAATGTTTCTTAGTAAGCTTCTTTAAGGAACTAGATATCTTCAAAAAGTCTTTAACGAACTTCCGATAATAACTAGCCAACCCAAGAAAACTTCGGACTTCTGTGGGCGTAGTTGGTTGTTTCCAATCCTTAATGATTTTGCTTGGATCTACAGAAATTCCTTCCCTTGATACGACGTGACCAAGGAATTTGACTTCTTCTTGCCAGAATATACATATGGAAAATTTGGCTTTTAAAACATTCTTTCTCAGATTCTCTAACACTTGTTCCAAATGTTTTTTATGCTCGCTCTCTGACTTAGAGAAGATCAATATGTCATCAATAAAAACCAGTATGAATTTATTCAACACTTCTTTGAATACCCGGTTCATTAGGTCGACAAAATAAGCTGGAGCATTACATAAGCCGAACGACATTACTAACCACTCGTAGAATAAATCTAGACCTCTGAATGTTGTCAAAGGAACACATTCTTCGGCAATTCGAAGCTGATGGAAACATGTAGCTAGGTCCATTCGTGAAAATACTTGTGCGCCATTCAATCGATCCAACAAATCATCAAATCGCGGCAATGGATATTTATTCTTTAATGTCTTCTTATTCAAGTCACGATAATCCACACATAGTCTGAGAGTACTGTCTGACTTCGGGACAAGCACCACTGCTGCTCCCCAATCAGAGAAACTAGGCCTGATAAAACCCTTCCATACAAGTTGTCGAATCTGATTGTCTAATTCTTCTTTTTCCTTCAAGGTCATTCTTCGAATAGCGTGAACTACTGGCCTTGAATTCGGAATTAAAGAGATTTTGAAATTGATTTCCCTATGTGGAGGTAAGCTAACAACTTCTTCAAACACATCCGCATAATTCTCGACGAAAGGAATATTTTCTACGTCGACCGGAATATTCTCTGTAACAACAGGAATATTTTCTTTTTGAGCAGGAGAAACATCCAGAGCTAACCAAAAATATTTTCTATCAGAATTTGGACCTTCACGTGGAATGGTTATATAATCTCCTAATTTAATCTTCGCCTTAACGACTCTGTCGGCGCATTTAACCTCAGCTTCATATTTGGTTAACCAATCCAATCCCAAAATAAGATCAAATTCTGTAAAATTCATGATGATCGCGATGGTAGGGAACCGATAGCAGGAAAAAGAAACAGGCACCCCACAAATCCAGCAAAGATCGAGGGAACCCCCAACCGGATTATGGATAGTCATGGGTGCTTTGAGCTTTTTCAAATTCAAATCCAGTTTCTTAACCGCATTACTTGCAATAAAGCTTCGTGACGCGCCAGTATCAAATAGTACTTTAACTGGAATATCCTTGACAGTAAGCGTGCCTTCTAAAACATCTGGCCTTGCTTGACTGGCTGAGGGTGCAGGAACTTCTGCCACTTCATTCACTTGTGCCACTTTGGTTGCTTTCAACAGCTGGCAGTCTCGCTTTATATGACCAGTCTGATGGCAAAGATTGCACTCTCTGGTCTCTTGAAACTTCTTCTTGGATTTAAATCCATCCTTTCTATGTTTCTTTAGAGATCTGCAACTTACCGACAAATGTCCTTGCTTATAGCAATTAGAGCAGATGGCAGTCGTTATTGGTTCTTTCTCTGATTTAACTTTTTCCTATTGACTCTAGGCTTCTTTCTGGCCCCAGACGTCGTACTTGCCTCTGGCTGTGTACATGTCTCCGGGCTATCAGTTTCAAATTTCCTTTCGTTGCCAGAGTTACATTCCTCTTCGTCTCCTAAAAGGCCTTGCTTTTCATACTGATAACCCATGTATATCATTTCAGAAAAACATTGTTGCACATGTGCAGTTACACTACTTTGGTACTTTCTTTGAAGCCCATTAATAGACCTCAGGTTCTTCATCTTTGGATTTTGAATTAGATGCGGGGCAAAACGAGAAAGTTCATTGAATTTCTAATGATATTCTGGAACGGTCATATCTCCTTGAATCAGATAGGAGAATTCATCACTTAACCGCTCAGTTGCTTCTGGAGGAATAAATCTTTCATTGAAAATTTCTTTGAATCTATCCCAGGTAATATTACCTTCTAGATTATCCTTAATAACGGTTTCCCACCAGATTAGAGCTTCGTCTTTGAGTGCCCAAGATGCCAGTAATCTTTTCTGATCATCTCTCATCTTGAAACCTTCAAAAATTCTCTCAGCAGAACGCATCCAAGCTTGAGTTTGAATAACATACTCATTGCCCGAGAACGGTACTCCATCCAGATTTCGATACCTCTTTAATAGAGCTTTTATGTCTGATATTGGCTGTGGAAGCACAACCGGCTCATTAAATTGTCGAACCATAGGATTACATCATCTGCTTTTGCCACTCATTTTTCTATGTTTGCAAATAGCAGACAAAGTGTTAGGCCAACAGAAAAGGTATTTTTAAAGCATAGAGACATATACTTGAATGTAAATGTGTCTATCGGGGTGTATTTCATTCTGCTACACTCATTCTAGGATATTGCTGATCCTATCTGAAATGAGTTATTCATCATAGAATACTTCTGATTCTATTTCTGAAAAGTTCGTTAATATGTTATATTCCAGAACTAAGCTTAACCAAAGCTCTGATACCACGTTTGTGGCGACCCAAACCCCCATTCCACGGTGACAAGGGTAATCTTTGGAATATAACACATAAACAGATAATAGCAGAACAGAAATATATAAATACACCAGATAATGTACAACATGATACACTGGATAAACATAATCATCAGAGTTACACAGTATAACAGGATCATACTTAGTACAAAATACAGTTTCAGCTTTACATAAAATGTCTACAGCGGAATCAAAACATAATATGTACAACAGGAGCTGAACAGCATAAAAAGAAAGAAGTGACGGAATCCATCTTCAGCTCCACAGCTATCCATAAAGAGCCTGCTAAAACCTGAATACATGGCTGCCCGTGTAGAAATAGGGGCACCCGAGTTTGCACGTGAAACAAACTACGAGTCAATCATGGGACTGGTATGAGAAATCTACTTAACTTATTTTAATAATAAGGCCAATCACAGGACCACGCCGCTAACGCGGAACGGGTTTACTCCATTGGATTGCCAGTGCTTTAAAACAAGTAAATCATTTAAACAACGCAATGCTTTTTACAAAAATGAAGCCATTATAGGACTCAGTTCCCATCACGCAATGCAACGCAAACCGGAGAATAGAGTTTTACCTTATAATGGCCAAAATATGTTTGATACGAATAAAACAAAAGCATTTGATATTATTACTAGTGTTTATAGGTTTCAAAAACGAGTTCAATCATAAGTATCAATCATAGACGGCATAAATGTCCCATACCACTATGTCGCCATATATAGGTAAACAATCAAAACCGCACGATGTCGTATTTGGAAATTGGAATTCCGTCATGAACCAAGGCAAGGGATCGTCCTTACCGCTTCGAAACTCTCTAGCCTGAGCCTCAGGCAAGCGTGCAGACAAGCCTTGGATTGTCAGGGCTGGTCCACACGAAGTGGATTAAAATGCCTGAACACTGCGTTTCCCTGCCCTATGGGGCATAAACTGGTCATATCCCGACCAAACCATTGGCCCCGTAACGACCGATATAACCGAGGCGCCTCGCTATCCATCATCCACATAAGTAAAATGCCCGGGCATGTAAAACCCTAAACATCACTCCTAGCTAGAAAGAAACGCATGTCCTCCCTGAGGTCCTCTCCCGTTTCTGGCTCATATCGGGGTGTGAGGCTCACGAATCAACGCCAAAGACAAAGCTAGCTATTCAAAGCCATGCTTTGATCATCAACCACAAGACTCTGCTTTTCAATAAAAGCCTTGATCACAGCATCTCTGTATGCCACGTTGTCAATCTACAACGTCAGAAACACATCCATTTACAAGTCCGTTCTGGGTCTGAACGAAACCAGAGGCACCTTATTCCTCTCCGGTATGTCCAATACAGGAGAGAGGCCCTTGCACATCCGAACGATCAACAAGTACGTCCGGACAACCATCACTGTAACCCCTTCAGGGCAGCAACTCCCATCAAAGGCATCAGTAATCATCCATTTGATGTGAAGATCATCGGTCTTGCACCGTCTTCATATATTCGACTTCTAACTGTCGATCAATTATTTGAAATGAGAATTAACTCAGCCTTTTCAAATAATTCATGTATTTTTAGAATTTCAAATCAATTCAATTCCATGGTTAAATTATTTGACATCCATAATTCAGTTCATTAATGTAATTTTCACGTCAAACACATTCAACCATCAAATATCCAATAAACCAGGTAAATTCAGTTTATTTCCATTCCATATCATTTATAATATTTTATAATGATTTATCGCTATTTTTATTTATTTAGATATAGCCAATTTATTCAAACGACGCTTCAGGCCATAACGCGGCCATAGCGTTGTTTTTCTTCTGCATTAATTTACACATATCTGAAAATTTAACTGTTGGATCTTTATAAATTTTATACCATTGGAAAGATCTTTTCAAAACGGATCCAACGGTTCCAATTTTGGGAAAATCAGACGGTCAAAACAATTTATTTCAAATACGATTATCATTATTTTTAGCGATTCATATATATAATAAAAATGTGATTCTTATTGTTTAAATAATTTATTTCAAACATGAATATTTTTCCAGCACATGAATATATTTCAATACATGAATATAAATCAAACATATGAATATTTCAGAAAATTTTGGCAACATATCGGCAGGGTAGTTAAAACCGGCACCGTCCCGAGTACGGCTCCTCGCTCTACCTTAAAGCCTCGCAGCTTTTGACAGGGGGATTTCAATATCTAGTTCGTACGCAGATGAATTTTCCCATAAACTAATCCTATTGGGTTTCAACCACAATCAATCACATCAACCATCCACCATTCGTAATATTCACCAAATTTCACGTCAGTCAAAATCCAAACAATCACAACCAGTATATATCGTTCATGGTATGTGGACGAGGGGTTATATATATACGTATATAAATATATTTCAATTTCATTTCAGTATCATTTCAATTCCATTCTACGCACATATGATTTTTACAACGCATATATAACTTATACATCACACATACAACTTATACAACGCTTATACATGTGGTGTACAACGCTTATATAACTTATGCATCGATTATATAATTTATACATCGCCATTCCATATCATTTACAATATAGAAATCTCACATTGGGCTCCACTCCTCCAAAAATTGTAGGAAGCTCCAAAAATTCTCCGGTCTCTTCTAGGATGTAGAAGACGTCCACACGAGTCCAATGTCTATTGTTTCACTAGATTTCGACCACATAGGAAAAAATATGATTTTTATAGTGAAATTATAATCTGTAGTGCTTTAAAGTGCTATAAACAGTTTAAATTATATAAACCATTACCTCAACAGTTGGTTCAAAACTAGGGTCGCGATTATCTTTCAATCTGAAGCACGTGAGGCCGATCAGGTTGTGCAGCGTCGAAGAGCTCCGAGAGGCGCACGTTCGCCCGGCGGTCTGGTGCAGTTCGACGGTGGCAGGTGGTGGCGGTGGAGCTTCAAAGTCCGCCACTTTACGGCGTCGATCCGGATGATTCAGGCAACGATACGGGGTGCAACTTATATGGATTTGGAGAGGATGAAGACCTCTTCAAAAACCTTAATTGGAGCATGGGTTTTTATTGAGTGGTTTGGCTGGAACTTAAGAGAGAAGGTGAGGGCTCTCTATCATCGTCGGTTTGAAGGAGTTACGGGGAGAGAGAGAAATGAACGAAGAATTTGATTGGCCCGTTGTTTTTATTTTAATTTTTTAATTTAATTTAAATCCAAAAATACCCTTTTTTCATACTAACTCCAATTCAAACCCAACGACTGTCGTCTCTAGCTAAATACCCCATTCCGGACACAATGGAATATTTTTCGTAGGCCCATTCGACTGTTTCAGTCAGTTTTTCTTAAAATTAAAATATATAACATTCATATATGGATTTGAACGTACATTTCAATTTGCCGGGGCCACATACTGATTCAAAAAAATCCCGTAAAAATAAATCTAGCTATGTTTGGACGATATGGTCACAACAAAACTAGTTTCGTCAAATTTGGAGACCGTTTGAAAAATGGCCATTTTCTGGTCGATCCAAATTGACTGAAATTTACCAAACACATTTTCTTTTGTCACGCTCACATATTAACTCCAAAAATTATGGAATTTGAAATCTAGCAATAATTTGACATTCCGGATCCAACAAAAGTGGTTTCGTCAAAAACGGAGGCCGTTTGCAAATGACTATTTTTACAGGCTATATTAATTCCATAGCGACCTTTCTGAAAATTCATTTAGCCATAACTTTTGATTCCCGCTATGAAATATCGATTTTTCAAATTCGTTAGAAAGATATTCATAAACAGATTAAAATATTTTTGATTCCAATCAAATCCGTTTTACTTTGTATCCTGTACAGTCAGTTAAAGTTCGAATTCAAATTTTTAAACTGCCATGCCATTTTAGGCCTTGTTTTATAATTAAAATAAATATATTCGCTATAACTTCGACCCAAACAAATTTTCGATCGTTATTATTTAAAATAATTTATTTTAAATATTCAAAATCCAATAAAATAGCCAAATTAATTTTTTTTAAATTAGTTCTGATTTTTCGGGTTGTTACAAAAGCTTTGAGTGGTTATTTATTAAACATCCAATAACGGAGTGCCTAGTCTATAAGGACTCAAGATCAAGTGCCTTTTTATTGGATAATTGTAAAATAAATCAAAAATATCACCTTTTTTATCCTTTTATACTTTGTATTAATGAGCAAACACTTACATGTATGGAATGTTTATTCATTTTGAGAAAGATATGAGAAATTGATGTTCATTTTTCCCTATTTTTTTCTTTTAAATAAAATGAAAAATACACAATAAACAAAATTCAATTTGCTCATCTCTCCTTTTCTCCGTAAAGTCCTCCATAATAACTTCTAAATATACTTAAGAAACCCCAAGATCAAGGTAACTATAAATCATCAAATCCTATTACTTTCAGCACACAAGAATGAAAAGTCATTCTATTTATTTCGGAAGAGGACGAGAATTAATGATTACACACTAATCGTGCTAACTTCTACTTTTAAGGTAGTGTCATCATCACATGATATAACTTCGATCACTCTCTTTATTATTCCTACCCATCATTTACCTCGATTTGAAAGCGAGACCAATTTCATCATTTATAACGATTACTATATTCAAGCGTTTGGAGCAAAATTTGACTATTATGGTGATTGATGCATTTGAAGAAGGAAAGCAAGAACTTTGACCAAAGTTGAATTAGATTTCAAAATTTCAAAACTTCAACAAGATAAGATAACATATTGATTTAAGGCTAAGGTACGCGATTTTTCTTTCTACTTTGCTGCTTGAATTGCATTTGGATTTTAACGATAATACGACCACTGTGCGAATTTTACCTGTAAACCGAAGTCCCATACTGTGATCTTCACCAGTTTGATGATATATCGAAGTTTGCTATGCCGATAGACCAATAATGATCACACAAGTAATGGTAAATTAATATTAGTCTAAAATTTAAATTTTTACTTATTGTTTTTAACAGTGCAATTATGCTTCATTATATAATTTATCATGCAACTCGTTAAAATATATCAATTGAAAGAAAATGAAATCATTATCATTTGAAATATCAATTCTTTTTTTCAGTTTTTAAATGCATGTAATATACCAAGTCCCATTATTATTCAGTTATTTTGAATTACTATGACCATCATTTTTGAAAAAAAATACCAATGTTCTATCTTGTAAATTACTTTTACCAAAATAATTACATCAATATGTCATTTACTTTAGAAATAACAATAAAGCGCTTGAAGGTAAGGTTGTCAATGGGTCGTGTCGGATCGGGTTCGGGTCGGGTCAAGTCGGGTTGATTTATAAATGGGTCAGGTCAACCTGTTTATTAAACGGGTCATTTTTCCCCATCCCGAACCCGACCCGTTTATAAACGGGTTGACTCGACCCAACCCGTTTAATTAAACGGGTCGTGTCAAGTCGGGTTTACCCGTTTGACCCACTGACAAATATTTTGCATTAATATAAACATCAAAAGAACCAAATCACCAACATGTAACACTATTATATAATCACCAACAAACAGCAAGTTACAAAATCACCAACAGGCAGCAAGTTACAAAATCACCAACAGACAACACATATATGAAACATGAAATCGCCATATCCAAAAGTCGTTCTGCATACATAAAAATATATGTGCATACTGCATACATAAAAGACTAACAATATGGAAGATATACAGTTGTTATAAGTAAAATATGACTAACAGCATACATGAATAAATTAATAAAATATAGTAGCTTACACAAGTATGTGAGCATACTGATTAATGCATACATAAAAGACTAACAACATCAAGAATATATGACCGAATTGCCTTTTTTTATTATAATCGAGTTTGATGGATCAAAATCAAATTAACGAATTAACACTAAATCCATCCATTTATAAACAGGTCAATTCGTATGATCCAAAAAAGATCCACGAACTATACGAATCGGGTTAATCTATTAATTTTCGTGCGGATTTTGAACTGTATAGGCTACTTGAAGGTGGCAAAATAATGGTAACTTTAATATTACGATAACAGACAACAAAGACGAACCAGCAACAAGCACCGCAACAAAAAAATAATAAATTGCAAAATATACAAAGCATAAACAATAAACAGAACTGGCATCATATGAAAGAGTAGCCTTAATAAATCCACATTCGCTAAAACAATTAAATGCTGAAGCACATACATATTTTCTTGATCTGTTCCCAATACAATTCTACAGTTATGCAAGCTAAATCAAACAATATTGCATTACTCTTTTGAGGTGCCACCATTACAGAGATATAAGTGAGTACAGAAATAAATAAACAATATCCAGGAACCATTATGCCATTATGTTCTGCTGCATATCCACAAGATAATACATTTAAATTACACCCTTTTAGCCCTCACGCTTTTAAAAATTAACAGCAGATGAGCAAAAGAAAAAAAAAAGGAATAAAAAAGTCAAAAAAAAGCACGGACTTTGTCTAAATCTATGAAACCATGTCATCAGTTCCATTCTTTGCTTCAACTTCGGCTTCGAGCTGTCTCCATGCATTTTCCCTTCGCTCTTCCAGCTCTTTGGCCTTTGCTTCTTTCTCCACGTACTTTTGCTGGCATTCTTCGAAGAGCTCACTGTCCATTTCTAGGAACATTTTGCGCACGTTCGATGTTAAGCCATGAACGGCTTGATTCCAGTGTCCTTGCATGTTTCTCTCCAAGGCTTCGAATATTATTGGGAATATGACGCTTCGGTTTTGTGCGATCAAACCCACTATGTGGTCGTTGTTCCATAAGAATAGAGCCCTTTCAGCAACCTGTTTACATTTTTATTTTTCACTTATTCATAACACTATGATATCCAAAACGTTAAAATTTTACAACCTAAATCCTGTTCAGATCCAAGACTTTACACTAGTTGAGTAAACCCATCCAGTTCACATTGTTATGTATAATATACTTGGATAACAAGCTCACAAACAAAATAAAAAAAGAATGATAGAGAAAATTAAGTTGTAGGTTTAGATGTAGAAAGTTTAAACATCAAATCGATTTCATAGTGCGTACACACCTTACAAGTTACAATATGGGTATTTGAATCTATGAATTACAAATTTAAATCTCATCTCCATTTAAAGGTTGAAATTTATGATTTACTATCTGAATTCCGTTT
Source organism: Allium sativum (assembly GCA_030737875.1). Lineage (NCBI taxonomy): Eukaryota > Viridiplantae > Streptophyta > Magnoliopsida > Asparagales > Amaryllidaceae > Allium > Allium sativum. Next base: position 844,851,259 of record CM060919.1, on the reverse strand, counting down.
TGAAAACCGTGTTTCGCAATACTTGACTGTGTATTTTACTCGCAAAACTTTTCCAGGAGTTACTTATTTAGGGTTTCACGTATCTCTCAGTTTAATGAAGTAAAAAAAAGGCGAAGGAACTAAATTTGTTAGTTCCTGCTATTTCTAACTGAAATTGCATATTCAAGTCTTTTAGAAAATAGTCCCTAGCGACATATGGTAAGTTTTTGAGGCTATGAAACCAGACTATTTTGACAATTTCATGTAAACTTTAACAGGAGGAAGAGGGAAACAAAAAGAGGAGGAGGAGGGGGGGGGGGTTATTTTCAAGAAAATCGCAGAGTAACATGTAATGTTCAAAACATATGCGAGAAAACAGTGGCGAACCAATTGCATAAGCTAAAATGATACAACAAACATCACATATGGTCCATAAATGTTTTAAAAACTGAATTTTAGCAAGCAAACAACAAAGGTAATCCTGACAAGTTAGAAAACATAGAAACGATAGTTTCAGTAACCAGTAATATAAAGAAGCTAAGGTTTCTAAGGCATTGAACACAAGGTTTTAAATCTCGGATATCTGTCGCGTTTCGTCTCGGGGATTTTAGAGACTTGATCTCGTATTGGGGGAGATCTCGGGTGAGATGAGTCCAACTCGGGTGTTCATCTCGGATTTCCATCTAGGGTCTAAACGTTCGTATCGGAACAATCTCGAGTACATGATATGTTAAAAAATGATATTCTTACATAATGATTTTTATGAATGTTATCGTAAACATAGTAACTTAAACTTGAATTACAAAATCATTTTATTATTCTTAATTTACGAAAAATCATTCATTAACTAAATCGTAATACGCTTAAAATAGAAATATAACACAATGCAAATATATTCGTGCTTACAACATATGATCATAAACATGAATTATTATTAGACATAAAACATAAAAAAGGTCAAAAATATTGAAAAGGTCGGTATAAGTAGAACATAAAATACATAATTTCATATGTAACATATATGTAAAAAAGAAGAATATGAAAATCATAAACATTGTAGAACATATATGAACTACGATATGGTCCTTTAACATGCAAAATGTTAAATAGCAGAAGATTATCGTGGCTAGATTTGATTTGATTTTTTTTTAATTTTTAATTGTTGTTATGATTCAGGCACGGATTCAAATTTTAACCCGAAAAACCAAGACTTCGGACGATATTCCAGTATCTCGTCTCGGTCGATATGTCATTCGATATTGCAATATCTCGGGAGATATATTCGAAAGGAGATTTACAGTGATATTTGCTGTTTCGTTTCAGGAGGAGCCCAAAACGAGACCTCGGACGAGATCTCGGGCGATATTTTTGAGATTTGAAACAGTGATTGAACATGAATAGTAAGGCAGTTCAGGCATAGAACATAGAATAACCTTATGAAAAATAGTTCAATGAAGAAAAAATCATTTGCTCAACCAAACCAATGCTTTTGCCCTGTTATCTATAACAGTCAGATCAACTGAAACACATGCCTTTAATACCTAGCAGTAAACCAATTCCCATTAACCGTATGCTCAGCCAAACCAAATTTTCGTTTATTATTTACCTGATGGTTCTTTATATTGTTATTTTCAACATAACAAACCCTATAGAACTCAACAACCTTTCACCAAAGGAAACGCACCTCTATATGTTTATATAATCTTCTACTACATGTCAAATAGCAGTTAGTAAGTACTTCAATATTGTCGATAAGAGTTGGTGCCCTGTATATGGTATAACTACCTGACTTCACGATAACATTTTGCATTTTGCTATCAGCATTCAATGCTACAAGTTTGATAAACTAGCTGTCTCGCTCAACAATTTTATTCAAGGTTTGTGGATATGATGCATAACAAATACCGTAACCACGTGCTCAATTATACTGCAACTTGCGTAATCATCCTAATTATTCCTCTAGTCATTCTCTTTTATAATCATTTTATCTTCCTTCTCATCCAACTCCAAAAATCTATACAATACAATATCCAACCAATCTCACTGTATCTCATCTTATGCTCAATCTATAATACTATCCTTTTGGATTAAATGGACCCTTGACCAGATGAATAAGCCAGGATTGATGGTTAAATGAAGTTTTAACAGTTCTACAGTAAAGATTAAAAAGAGTTGATTGATGATAACAGGAAAAAGGAAAAGGCAAATGACGACTGAAAAGAAGAAGAAAAATGACAAGCCATGAATATCAAAAGGAAAAGGCAAATGAGGATTGAAAAGAAGAAGAAAAATGACAAGCCATGAATATCAATAGAAACAGTAACATTGACATTGTTTAAGATTTTAATGAGGATATAAATGAACACAACTTTACTAGACCGTCTCAAATTATATATACCCCATAATAAACCAGCAAATATTTGTCAAAATCTGAAAGGAAAAAAAGTGGTTGCTAAAGAAGTGGAATGTGAATAGAAAAATATTGCATAACCATGAAGTTATCAGTGTTGAAGGTGTGGAATTTAAGGACATAGTGAAATTTCTTTAATTAGTTTCAGAAAACAATAATTGAAGTTTGTCAGGTGTTGAAGAACAAAACCAGATCTAACCATTTACAAGACAAAGGTGGTTTGATCAACTTGTTAGAGGAGAAGAACGCTAAGAATGATTCATATAATAACCCTAGATCCGCTAATATTCCTGAAGCAGCCACTAATAGGGATCATTATACATGCTAGCTTGCATAATTGTAATACATAAGTCATTGATTCTAGCTAAATTGATATTTTAGATGAAATCATGCCCTGCTATAACAATAGCAGATTGTGGATTATAATTACTAATAAATGAAGGTGCTTGTGTTATTTATGAAATATAGAAGTTTAGAAATTAAAATTTGGAGAATTTGAATGGGATGTAGAAACCTAAGCTGTTGACATTGATTTTTTGGTCAGATTTCCGCATTTTAAAAGGCTAAATGATGTCCCATGAATTACACCTCTCCATGTAAAGACAAAAAGATCCAACGGTTGAGGCTCTGTGTCTCTCTCTTTGTTAAAACATACTTTTAAAAAAACAGTGATTCGTTTGGAAAGTTAAATAACGTCATAATAAATCAATAGAACTAATATTGATATTCACGAAGATCAAAATCGTGACTTGCAGAAGATAAGAAAGAAACCAAGGTTGTTCAAAATTAGCATTTGATCGTTATGAAGAGGTGAAAACTGTTAGTTGTAGCGAAGCTAAGTCTGTGGGAATGGAAGTGGACATAGATGAAGAATACTCTGAATCTACAAAGATTGATGATAACGAGAATACAGTTGTTATTGCAGAAGAGGATATTATTTACATTACTGATTCTAGAAGAATAAACATCTCGGAAGATGTGAATATCTTACATGATGAAAAACGAGAAAAACTACCCGGAGAATGCTGATTTAAATGCCGAAATCGAAATGGAGGAGCAGAATTTACTTGTTGAATATCTTGATGTACATTTGTAAATGATTGGTTAAAGAAGAATCTGAAGAAGAAAGCTTCACTATAGAAATGATCAAAGAAAGCCCCTTTCAAAGATGCAAGCGAAAAATTAAAAATTATATGCACCTGATAAACTTCAATACCTGATAAACGGATGCAAAATTCTATGCACCTGATACCCCCCCCCCTTCATATATATATATATATATATATATATATATATACACACACGTGTGTGTGTATATATATATATGTGTATATATATATATATAGGAGCGGATATTGAAACACAAATTTAAAAACACATATTCTGGACCATTAGATTTGTTTGTCTTTATGTGAAAAGCGGAATTCGAAGGGTAATCTAGTGGTTCAGATTATTTATGTCCAAATTTGTGTCACCATTTTGTCTCTAAATTGTGTGTGTGTGTGTGAATAACATAAAACAACGCAAATTTAATTTTATCAAATCGTGCACCTCGATGAATTTATCATGCATTATATTGTAAAATTTAACTTTTAAGTGCAGATACCTATGTCTAAAATTACCACAATTATTTACAAACTCACTTCACTTTTCTTTTAACATTAAACATTTCAGTCCATATATTTGAATTAATAGAATAATCTTGATATTAAACTAAGTAGACAAATCTACTTAATTAATGTTAGTTAATTCATCTACTAAATTATGAAAATATGAAATTACGATATGTATGCCATATATTTTTATTAAAATAAAATTACATGTCGCATAACGCAAAGTTGATGCATGAACAATAATAACATATTCAGTTTACAATACATTTATCTAGGTAAATTTATCACATGGCGCATTACAAAATTATGTTTTTTTACTTCAATTATCTGCATTTTAAGAAAATTACAGCTGTTCATAAAACCCATTGAATTCACGTCTAATATCCTATGTCTAGGTTCATGTATAGAATTAATTATGTAATCTTGAAATCATTTAAATAAATTCAATAAACTATCATTTGATCACTCCTATAATAAAATATGAAAATTTAAATATTTATACAATATTCATATTGACAAAAAGGGTAAAAACTCATTCAAATATATAAGTACATCAGTCGCATAATGTAAATTATATGCATAGAAAATTGATTAAAAATTTAATTTATAATTTGTTTATATCGATACATTTACCATGCATTGCATTGTTAAAAAGAAAAATCAACACAAAGAACCACTATTTCAAAATTTATAGAGTAATTTACAAAACACTACTTAACATCACCCAGCGTTTACAGTTAAGTCAATGTTTTTAAATTAATTACGCAATTTTGAATTTAAACAATTTGACTTAAATTATACATATAAACAAAGATTACTGTTAACCTTGGAGAGAGAGAGACAGTAGAGGATTAAAAAAACGAGACATCCAACTATAAAGATAAAGATATATAGATCACATAATATAAATTATGTACATAAAGTCCAAACAATAATTACAAAGTTAATTAGTGTATCAATTATGATTCATTAACCACAAATTTATCATGCACTACATTACAAAATCTTGTTACTTCAAATAACTCAACATTAAAAAAATTATAATTTTGTAATGAACACTTCTGAATGTTTCCATATTGTTAACCTCTGAGTTTATAAATTTAGACAAATTAGGTAACTTTAAACTTAACTTGACGTATTTAAACGAAGTCAATTAAATAATATGCTTAATTCATCTAATAAATCATAAAATTATATCAGTTTCGAGATATAACCATATTAGTGTTAACAAATATGATAAAATAAATATTTAAATCAAATGTAAACATATAAAGGCTTCCCAAGGTTATTTATACATATAATTAATCATAACGATTTTAATTTGTAATTTATTTATTTTGCTAAATTTATCATACGTTGCATAAGAAAGTTCTTATTTTAACATCAAAAATAAAAGTATTATATTTTACAATATTATCTTGAGCAACACAACATACTAGTTATTGGACATCAAAGGTATTTCTCTATTTGCTCGATCCTAAACTCGCTATCTCGTCTAAATGGCAATGTAATGACCACAACATCCTATGGCACAAGTATCGAGATTGTTAGCAAGAAAACTTCATTACTCTCTTTGTATACGTCGTAATCAAATTAAAACGAAAAGTACAATAGTGGATGTACATCTATTAATCAAACTCTGAAATCAATCTTGTTTCCTTATTAGCACTGTTTAATTTGCTCTTATTGTTCACTAATATCATTCTCCCAACGTTGGTTGATAATGTTGTTAAAATTAAAGAATGTATCAAGAGAAGAGATTTGCTAACACTCTTGTTAAATTTAGTAAGCAATGTACTCACATAAAAGTTGCCAATTTGAAACCAGTCTACAACTACCTAAGGTAGTAGTTTAGTTGAAAAGATATAACTGCTTTACAACATGCAGATGATATCATGCTGTTGTCGAATGACGTTATGCAACATACAAGTACGAATATAAGACTTCCAGGCTTGAAAATTCATCTTCAAAAAAGTTTGCTGATGTTTCAGTTTGATAGTACATCTATACTTCGGGAGAGAGAAATCAGCTAACATAAAATATTACAATAGCAAAACTAATACACACGACAATCACCTAACTACATGTTAACAACACGACAATAAAACAAATAATCCATGGTAAAACGTTAATGTTTTTGTTTTCAATCCTTTTTACAATATTGGAGTTTGATGCTTTGCGACAGATCAAAACCTATTATTTGTCGGTAGGAACACAGTATAGCTATACGACAATCAAACATTAAACCAAATTCCAATATGTTTCAGATACGACAAATGAGGCAAGTTATCATATACGACAAATGAGGCAAGTTATCATAACATTTCTAAATGCCAAATTTAATGCAGTGCATAAAACTAGTCATTATCTCTGTTAAATTATCCTTTATTAGCATAAAACCAAACTATATATATGATGCAAGCCATACTGTTGATATTTATATTAAATGACAAGGATTAGCTGTGGTGATTAAATTACAACATGCGAATATTGACCTTAACATCAACATCATATTAGAGTCACTTACTATCACAAAACCAAAATGGAAACGTAGTCAGTAATATTTTATATTTATGTAGAACCTTTTCTGCATACGATCATTTTTAAGCTCAACATAGAAGACAAAATATCTACACAAAGCTGCCATATTATTCATACCTACACGTGTTCTGACCTATTAAACCACGTAATTTAACACGACAATAAATATCCACCAATAGAATACTTGCATTGTGTGAGCAACTATAACTAAAGCAACAAAGCATGCAACATAACAAAAAAAAAATCAATTCTTTCAAAACAGGAACACGACATCTAAAGAGTAGTGAAGTCAATACCTGAAAATGCGAGCTATTAAGACACCTTCCAATTTGCTTAAAAAGTGGAACCATACACTTTTGAAACTCATTCGATTGTGTAGCCTCTAGTACCTCTTCCAACTCACCCAGAAACAGCACCTCCTTCTGACAATTCGTAACCGGCCAGTACTTAAGCAACCCTTTAATAACTGTGTCTGCCAGCTTATAATCTTTCTCCACAAACTGTGTGATACAATAGCTTAACTGCTGATGGTAACTGCCCACGTTCTTTGGCTTATGCAGCGGAATTAATGCCCTAACAAGAAACAGCTTATGTTCCTCCTTCATTGGTAAAGCAAACCCGTTAATAATACTCCCCAGTATCTCCAACAATTCCCCAATCCCTGGATGCCTCTCAGTCTCAAAAATAAACCTATAAAATATATTATTGATCGATTTCCTGATAAAAGGTCTATGCACCATAAACTTCCCATAAATCCTATGCAGTATTGTTTTCAAATACTCCCTCTCCCTTGGATCCTCCGAATCAAACAAATCCAGCAGCTTCAACACAAAGGAATGATCAATATACCTCTTTGCAATCTTCGTATCTGTGTCACTAGAAATGATGTACCTCAACAAAAGCTCATAGACAATCTGCAAATGAGGCCATGCCGGGTCCAAATATGGGTCTTCCTCTTCCGGGTCAGTGTTTTCCGACCCAGTATTTTCATGGGACGCAGGCGGCAAGCATCTGAAAATATTGACTGAGATAGTTCGCACCAATTCTTCTTGTACCTGTTCGGTCATCCGGCCAGATCCAGACTGGATGAAATCGACCAATTCCAACAATGTTTGTCTTTTCGTTTCCTTTTCACGAGCAAACTTTAACGATTCGTCAAACTGGAATATCATAGAGCAGATCTGGAGCTTGCGAAGGAACAAAGTCTGGCGGTTAGCAGCAGGGACGTCGCGGAAGAGAGGGAGAGGATCCATCGGAGAAGTCTGGGGGGTTTGGAGGGCAATCTGGGAACTGGAAGTTGGCGGATTAGGGGTAGGGGTAGGTTGGGATCGGAGAGAGGCATGGTTGATCGTAGAGGACGAGATGGCCGGTTCGAGGATCGAGGAGTCGGATTTAGGCACTTTGTTGCGAGTGCCGCGTTTCATGAATTTGGGCAGCATGTTTGAAATTTGCTGGGTTCGATCTGGGTTGCCTTGATTTTAGGGTTAGGGTTTGAGAGGAGGAAACATGAGCCGGGATGAAAGAGAGAGAGGAAGAGGGAATTGATCTTAGATTTTCCTTTTGTTTTTTTGTTTATTCTTTTTGTTATTTTTGGGAAGAGAGAAATACAGCTAATAAAATTTGCAAAATAATAGTGATTTTAAGGAAACCAAGTGTAATCTTCTGTTTATCAATCCTTCGTTTCTGTTGATGCTGATTGTTAAATTTCTGTATATTATCAGATTCTTCCGTTTTCAGCCGCACATTGACTGACCTCATGCAAACTTCCCTCAATTTATCTGTATTCATGCTGGGTTGGAATGTACTCATGCTGGAAAATAACCAATTACAGAGATGGTAATGTTTCTTGTTTGAACGGATTTACAAACTTGTAATTTTATTTATAATGGTGCTACTATGCACATCTCGGTTTACAATTCCGATCACTTTTCAAAATTTAATACAAATGATTATTATTTTTTACTCTTCTAACCAACATATATTATTTTTGTCACTCATGTATTCACCACCATACTTCTCCTAAGAAAAACACGTAATTGTCTACAATTTCAAACCCTAAACCCTAATAAAAGCAGATATTCTTTTGTGCCTAATATAGATAGAAGATGAAGATAAAAAAATGGTTAAAATTGCTTGATTTGTATTGTTTTTTATTATGTTATAGAACATGTTGTTAGTTTTTTTTTTTAATAGTTAGGGTTTTTCATTGCGTTTTAGGATATTTTTTGACTGTATAACTTACACTTTTACAAATTGATACATAAATTTTTTTTGTCGTTTGATGGATGAAATATTTGAATGATGATAAATTGGACGATAAACATGATGGTTCTGATAATACGATGTAAGATGTTCGATCAAATGACTCAAAAGACATAAATGCATGATGTAAGTGAGGAAGGAAGTGCTCGTGTGAAGGAAGGTGCCGGTGGCCTCTCCATTTTTAGGTTATTAATTTAGACGATGCCCAGTAGAGGAAATTTGAAATATTTGGGATGTTTTTAGTTTTGATAGCCAAAAGTGTAAATCGGAGTGTGAATAGTAGCGCCCTATTTATAATCCAATATTTACATGTGTAAATGCATTGTTAAGGCCGCATCATTTCCACTTTTAATATTATCATGCGACCATTTGACCCGGCTGCTTATCCGGACAAGTGTGGCTCGATAATTATCAAGGCAGACAACTCAAAGTGATGATCCATGGAGCAGATATCGAGCGTAGACAAAATCGTAAGAAAGCAGTCGAACGAACTCAGCAGAATGACACGATAAAGTGATCAGGACACAAGAACAAAGACTCTGGATTGCATACTAATTGGGTCAAATGCTTTAGTCGATTTAACTTTAAAAAAGATCATTCTGTATCTATCAAAATCTTTGGTGATTGTACAAGTCAAATTCAGAATCAATACATGGATGTGGAGAAGGACCAATACACAAAGTGGCATCGCTCGATTCAATTGTAAACTCGAATCGGTATCAATCTGAATTCAGACTGGTACATATCTTGACCAATGGCCCATGCTTATACGACATGGTCAACTCCACTCCGAGATTCTCAAAGCAAATTAAATTTCAGCCCAATTTGAGGTTGCTTCTGCATACAAATATGTTTCCTTTGAGAAATTGGATCTTTTAGCTCATTATATCCTCTACCTTAATATTATACACTGGATCTTAGACGATCTGAAACCTGTAATCACTAAATTAAGTAACAAAATGCTTGAATCGTCGAAGTGAACGTAGATCTTTAACGTCAAACCACTATAAATAGTCATGTTTGATTTTCTAACTGTTTTGCTCTTAATTTCCTTTGTTTTAATTTACTTCTCTTTATTTTGTTATATATAAACTCTTTCATGGGTGTTTGTACCAATTTTGATACAAACATTTTGGTGCCTTCATTGGAAATTGAAATCTCAGTCGTTCCTTCGAGATGGATCAAGTTTTTCCCCTTCGAATTCTTGTTTCTACTCGGATGTGGGAAGAGATCTAGAAAGGAAGTTTTAGTAGTGGATCCAAAGAAAGGACCTACTGCTTCACGTGTGAACACTCAGGTTGATGTCAGCATTCAGGAGGAGAATCGTTATGTTGTTACAACAAATGCTACTGTCGTTGCTCCAGCCCAATCAGATCCAACCACACGTACAAATATGAGAATATAATGGAAAAGTTTGAGGAAACCCAGAAGGTATTGAACGAGCATACTAGAGACAATATTGACTTGAGAAATCAGGTCAATCAAATGAACGGTAAATGGATATACAGAAGAAGATCGCCAACTTCGTAGTTATATGAATCTGAATACTCATCATCATTAGATCACAGTCGCGGTAGCCAACATCGGAGGACAGAAGGAAACAAAGCTCGTGACGCGACACATGACTAGCCAATGACTTCGGCTTGGTACTGAATCAGGTTACGTGACCAATGTCGATTCGAATCAAACAAGTCAAACAAAAACAGATGCCCTTGCTGATCAGCCAAAATGAACTGGTAGGTCTAGTTGAGTTGCTAGCTGAGCTTGGTAAAGGAGATCATAAGAGAGTGTGGATCCTTCCATTCATTGTGTTGAACATCTACTCTCCCTCAATTCATTTTTTGGTCGATCAACCCTAACTGACTTCATGTTTTATATCGCCCCACGGTGCTCACTAAAGAAATTCTCGATTGAGAGTAGCATCGAAGTAATTTGAGGCGACTAGGTCACCGGGGGGGGGGGCCTTTGCTACATGTTTTAGTGGAACTCCCTATGTCAAGAACTATGGACGTATAACAACCAAAGTCCGAGACCAAGCTCGAGAAGCACAATTGCCTTTCCAAAGACACTGGCCTTAGAAAAGACGTAGAGCCAGGATACTCAAGGACTGCACTAGCTGAGCTAACGATCGAAATTTTGATCCACCATGATGACCCATCATAGGTCTTGAAGATCGAATCATAGCTCAGCTGCAATATATGAAAAAGCTTGCAAACTTAGACATTTTCGCTTAAACTTATATTAAAATGTATGGGACCTCGCTGGATATTGCGACTACATATTGAATATCGACCAGAAATTTGTTCCTTTGAAACGGAAAAAAATAGCATGGGTCCAAAGAGATCAATTGCACTTAAAGAGGAGATGGATGAGCTAAAGAACAACAACTTCATCCTAATGCAATCAATTCTAATTGGATTTCCAATCCAATCGTTGTGAAGAAAGCTAACAAGAAGTGATAGACACTTATAGACTATTATGGATTGAAACGGGCATGCCTAAAGTATCGTTTCCCGCTTCGAAGTATAAACCAGCTTATGAATTGATGGTTGGACACGAAAGCTTATCTTTCATTCATATTCTGAATACTATTGAATTCTGATGAATGTCCCATATCAATAGCACACCAAATTTGTCGCTAATTCATGGTTGTACTACCATGTCACTATGACCTTTGAATTGAAGAATGCGGAAGTGAATTATCAACGACTGGACAATTGCTTTTTGAAGACCAAATTAGGAGATTTATGGAAGTGTATATGAATGATATGATCGCAAAATCAAAAAATCAAACGAACACATTGATGACTTAGCATAGATGTTCAACGTTCTCCATAAATGTGGAATGAAATTTCATCCCTTGAAATGCTCATTCGGCAATGCATCGGGAAATTTCTTGGATTTCATCGTCCATTCTTGTAAGATTAAATCCAACCCCGAGAAGATTGATGCCATCCAAAAAATTAAAGTTCTAACAAAGTGATGTACAAGTCTAAATGTAAGGTCATCGCTCTGAGTTGATCATTTTCAAAGAACCTTAAAAGTGAATTTCTTTTCAAATTTGATTAAAAGAGGGAAGCGCAACTTTGCTTGGATGCAAGATTGCATTGACGCATTCCAAAACTTGTTGAATCACTTGGAGAGACCTCTCTATTAAAGCTTGTTGTTGATCACAAAGACTTGTTCAAACTACTTAGTTATTTCATTGCATGCCATTAGTTCTCCACTAGTGCACGAAGATCATTGGATCCAAATACCTATCTATTATGCCAGCAAAATGTTAATAGGTGTTGAATGAAATTATCCAAAGTTCGAGAAGCTAGCCTCATGTTTGTTACTCTCATCCAGATAGCTCCACCATTATTTAGGCTCACCAATCAAAGTCTACATAGACCAGCTGGTACAAAAGGTCCTATAATGGTGTTAAGTGTCAAGAAGGTTGCTTCTAAAGAACGATTGATCCGCCTTTGCGACCGATAATGAAGCTGGATATAAAGCCCTAATTACAATGTTTAAACTTGCCAAAGAGCTAGGAGCGACGTCCGTTCAAATCTTTTGTGATTTCTATATTGTTATATGTCAAGCCAAGAGATAGTTTCAAGCCAAAGGAGCATGTCTTGCTCCTTATCTTAATCGGTCAATGAGCTACCAGATGACTTCACACATTACACCATCTCACATATTCTTCACGGAAAAAAAACGAGATAGTTGAATCTCTACCCAAACTAGCCAGCTTTGAGGATGCACAACACATGGGTTTGGTTCCAGTGGAAACCCTGGAGCTCCAAGAATTAATCAGATGGATATTGATTAGGTAATAATGGTGGTGCCCAAGAAGGAGTAAATGACTCCAATAAAGTTCTTGCAATATGGAAGCCTTCCTAAAGCGAAGAATGAGAAATGAGTTGTCCTTTGCCAAGCTTCGTGTTATACCATACAAGAAGGAACATTATACAAGAAAGGCTTCTTTTTCCATTACTCAAATGTGTAGCCCACAACAATGTTGAATGAATGTTACACAAAGAAAACAAAGGCGAGTGCAGCGACCACATAAGAGGGTTGACCCTGACAAAGATAATACTCCATTTACGGTTATTACTAGTTAATTATTAATTAAGATATGGCTAATTATACATGATGCTACAAAAAGTGCCAAAGATTTGCTAAGATTCTAAGAACCCCTCCGACATAATTCACTCAAATGGTCAACCCATGACCATTCAAAGTTTGGGGGCATTAATATCATCAACACTCTACCAATCTTCAAAGTTAGTGCGAAGCACACCATCATTGCGGTTGACTACTTCAATAAATAAGTTGAAGCTGAACCATTATCTACATTTTAACAATGGAAGTAGTCAACATTGTAGTCTTAATGTCATCTATTGTTTTGGACTCGTCCAAACTATCATAACCAACAATGGAAAAAAATATCAACAACATTGAGTTCAAATACATATGTTGACGACATCGCGTTGAGAATTGGTTTGCGAAAGTTGCTCAATCTTGAGTAAATGGACAAGCTGAAGCTATTAATTAAATCATCAAGTCCATCCTAAATAAGCATTAAGAAAAGGCCAGAGACAAGTAGGCACCATTAACATTATAAGCCTATAAAGCCACTTATAACTCAGTGACTAGTCACACTTCATTCGCTCTTTCTTATAGCTCTGAGGCCATCATCCTAGTTGAACTAATGGTTCCTTCTAATAAAAATACTTACTATGATCCTATGACTGACAAAGAGCTCATCTTAGAGTTTCTGGACATGATCGATGAGAAGCGAGAAGAAGTTGACTTAAGAGCCATTACTAACAAACACAAAGTCACTACTTACAAACATAGAGTTGCCTGATGCTACAACACCATGGTTTGACCTAGGACCTTCGAAATAGGTAACCTAGTCCTAAACAGAGTCTTCCCTAACCACGCTCATTTGGGCCCGACATGGGAAGGACTATACATCATTCCATGGAAGCTTGAAAATCAAGCTTTCAACTAATTACTATTAATGGCGATGATCTACCAAGAGAATGGAATAACGAGTAATCTAAGACGCTATCTCACTTAGGATTTATTTCATCCATTGCATTCATTTGTATTTACATTTTGTTTATTAAACAATGTAATAAGACGGACCGTGTCGAATTCTTTTATAAACAACAATAAATCTCTTGGTTTTCTTATATCTTTGACTTGATAATATGTAGAAATGATAGTTGTGATACTTCGACTTGCATCTACGTATCTGAATAATTGATTGTTCACCTATTAACTCTCATTTATAATTCGACAAGCGGAGTATAAACCCCAAGTAGATATGAATCAACTGCATGCTTATTGGTTCATGCCTCGAAACACGATGAGGCCAAATCATGCCATATAATGGACATGATCAAACTCTTCACATGGATATTTTTCCTTCGACATAAGGGAAAAATAATGGTGTTGAGATGAGGGTGAACATAGCCTAATATTTATCTAATGACATTTGCAACTTTATCTTACGTTTCGACGAGAGGAGAATAAACTCAACATGGACACCACATGATCGTCAATAAGGCCACTATTGCCTCTGACGTAAGGGTGAAGGAATTATGCTAAGGAAAATTTGATCTGATCGTTTACCAAAGCAACTCTAATCCTTAGAGCTTGGATAAGAGTATAAATTGAAAACAAAATGTGACCCGATCGCTCCTTTATTGACTCTAACCCGGATTAAGGGGGGGGAGTATAAAGAATAACTCCATGACGCACTTGGCTCAAAACCATAGCTCGATAGGTGAGTATAAACATAAGAATGAAAAACCAATGCCCACACTAACTCCGTTGCACTGTGATAAGAGGTAGACATATAAAGCCTGAAAGGGTTCATTATGACATTGATCTTTAATCCTTGTGCTTAACTCTCCACATGAGGTAGGACCATGGCCAAAAGGAGGTTATGAGAGTGGTTCATTAAGTTAACACTCAATCCCATGGGTGATCCTGCATAACTTAAGTGTAAATGATGAGTAACGAAACTACGAGTACATTGAATGAAAAACATAGATACTCGAAACATTTAGATAGAAAATTTTGTTATTCTCACTAAATCTTGGAAGTAAAATTATTTTCCTAAGTTGACCCAAAAGCGAGCAACATACTCTCATAAATACGGCCAACAAACACTAAATATCATTTATACCAAAAGAAATCCAATACAATGTATGTCTCCTAGTTGTCCTTCTTTGACTTTGTGAATGATTTTCTAATAGACCCCTTATCTCCTTTCTTCCTCTTCGAGCTCTTACCAGTCACATATCGACCACCTCTATTGGGCATAGATTTCGGTGAAAAGGTGAGGTCGACTTCTTATTGCTTAAAAGGATGAATCTCCACCTTGTCAAAGTCGAGATCATCTGGTGTAAGTACCGCAAGTGGTTTTGGCACGGAGATGGTTTTCTATTCCTTGGAGACTTACTAGAACACTTGATTTTTAGCCATTTCTTCCAATCGAGCGTTCCAAAATGCCCAATTTCACCTTTCCATGTGAGCTCTCCATAGGAATGGTGATGGGGTGGGTTTTGGGTCTAAACCTGGTAGACCAGCCCCTATTTTGACTCATCAAAACCCGCCCTATCGATCGGGTGGGGCAGGTAGACCTGGACTCGATTCAAATTTGTCCGGATATTGAGGTGGGTATGGGGTTTAGTCAACCCACCCCTACCCGACCCGCAACCAATTATTTTAGCTATAAAATATGAATATGTATACATAATCGATGTTATAATGTGTATCGTATCCTTGGGCCAGTTAAAATATTATATAAGCACAAGCCATTATTTTAGTTTTGTCGCTTCTTAGCAAAAGAAAACAAACCTTAATTTTTCTATTGACCATCTCCTATAGTCTCCGGACTCATACAGACTCTCCACCTCCAATCCCCATTTACAATTTTCCTTGATAATTAACACACGTAAATCTCACTTCTTCCCTACTCTCGAATGAGTCGAATATCGATTATCTTTCCAATCGAAGCAAAGTTGCAGATTTGATATTCGTTTCACTACAGAGTCAGATTTAATTATATAATTGTAAGATTCCTTTTTGGTTCTTAATTTATAATCTGGTTTGTAATTTGACTCTTAATCATTTAGGTTTTAACATAAATTTTAAAGTGAGTTCTTTTATTAGATAATAATGAAACAAGGTTTCTATTTTAAGGAGCCACTTAACATAGACTGCTATTCGTTTTTTTTTCTCAACTTGATTTACGAAGGTTCGATGTCATTTTCTTTTTCTTTCGTCTGTAAATTTTTATTGTTGCAATCATGATATTTTTATGTATAAATGATGAAAATTTGTGTGGGATGGATATTTGTTCCTTAGTGAAGCAACAATTATTTCATTTTCAGGGTCTATAAACTATGCAATTATTGTGATTTGTGTTTGATATTGATGCTTTTGTCAGGTCAAAATATTTGATGTACTGTTAACATTTTGGTACTTTATTTTCCTGTATAGGAAATAAAGCTTCATGTAAAGATCAAGTAGTCGTCAAACATCTTTGATCTGACTATAAACCTTAGAAATGATATGATCCTACTGAATTTCGCTTACATGTATTAGGTAAGTTGCAAAAAATTAGTTTACATGTAAGCTTAATTACTATATGCTTTTGCTCAACTTTAAATGTTTAGAAAATAGGTTTTATGTGTCATTAATTTAATGCCATTCCTAATCAATTAAATGTTTCTTTTTCTAGTGTTTGGCATAATATATGTGAAGCACGATGCATTGAAATGAAAGTCAATCAGGTTAATAGGTTCTATGTTTGGCATAAATAGATGTTTCAATTAGAAATCTGACTTAATAAATGGCATACTCAAAGGTGATCACGTTCATAACTAGTTTCTCTTTTATGTATTCCATTATGGTCCATGAGCATTATTAACTAGTATTTGAACACAATCCTACTTATTTTCGAAGGGCTTAAGCAACAAATTTACAAATTGATCTTCAAAGTATATTAGCATAAAAGCATGTAACTAAAATGCACATATAATACATTTTGAAACTATGAAAACAATTTATATAGGTTTTAGCAGTTGGATGATAACGTAGTTTCAAACTCCATGGATATATTTGTAACACCCCGTAAAATATACCCTAAACAGATATATATGTATATAGTTAAATTAAGAATAAACAATAATTAATAATAAAATTTTAATGGGTTAAAAATACGAATACTGAATAAGTAAGAATTGGTCCATGAAGATATTATCATGGTATTCGTGGTGAGATTGTAGTCCATTTTTGTATTATAATTGTCGAAAACGGAGTCTGTATGAAAAAATTATGGATAAAACAAATTATATGAAAGTTGTATACACATAGTGTTTGAAATTTAAACTGTAAGAATATAAATCTGTTATAAAATGATATACTTTTGGCATAATGGAATACTACTGTAACACCCCACGTTCATTAATGTCACTCACAAAGGGAATGCATTAACTTCTATGAAGCATTTTAAGTGTGTATAGAACAGAAACTTAACAACAAGACAAATATAAACAGTACTAAAACTTTAAAACTTTATTCATTGCAGTGGTAAACACATAAGTTTGATTACATAATCAAAAACCAGAGTCAAAGTACATAATATCCATCTTGACTAAATCAAAGTACAAAAATTGAAAGACATAACCCCAGTACAAAATAGCCATAAATAAGAGAGGCTGAACTTTACTTCAATGATCCAAACAACTTCTAAAAGCAGAGATACAGCTGTCCAAAATCAAGATCCACTGGTGCTAGTTCCAACCTGAGCACATGGGGGGGGGGGGGGAAGGAAGAAAAGAGGTGGAAACAAAGGGGGTCAGACATAAAGTCTGGCGAGTGCGATAACTTTAACAATATAATTACCAAAATAACTAGGCTAAGGCATAAGTTGGAAAATAAGGGAATGACTGTGAACCATTGAGTATGGCAGAGTAAACAAGGAAATAAGATGAACCAAGATAACGTCAAAAGGCGCACGGAAACCACTATAAGATAATTACTATACTGCACCACCACTACTATACTGCACCACCACTAGTCACCCTAAGGTTGATCCCGCCTACAGAACTTAATAATGATAATGGTAGTTTCGTGCACCCCTAGTTGCCTTCATAGGTGCCGCCTACCCCTATCTCCACTAGGTGTACCCACTACCCCCATGCGATCGGCTCCCTAACTTGTGGATACCCGTGTTGGCCCCACAGTGGGGTGTATCACTCCCCAAAGTGGCAACCCGATACCACCAACAACGCATGGCTTATACCTACACTATGCAACAACGTCTTACCTACCAGCCCGGGTCCACACACGCACATGAACCCGTTGGACTTGCGTTGCCACCGCTAACCCGTTTTGGCCTCTTATAGTCAAGCATAGTACGCGTGCCCCGTCCTCGACTTGGGTCGAGCCCACAAAGATACTTATGGGTTACTGGTTGAAACGGGCCCCCATTACTTGACACAAGCTATCCACTTAAGCTTGGTCCCCACTAGTACATCCCACTTAACCCTCTTCTTATTCATGTTCACTTACATGTTTCAATTTTGGTTAAGTGTTTCTAATCGTATTTCAAATGCCACCCAAGGCACCCACTAGATTCCACATGCCACCCAAGGCACCCACTTAACCCCCTCATGTCCCACTACATGTTTATCTGGTTAAGTGTTTCTTAATTCATTAAGACTGTAACCTCATAAAGACCTCCCACATTAGACTGGCATTTGTGGCAGTTGGATTTGCCGGGCGGGTCCGGGCAGTCTTACACCACAAATGAGCCTAACCTCGTGTCTTTACAACTGTTACGCATTTAATTTATGCCTAAGACCTCTCACATTAGACTGGCATTTGTGGCAGCTGGATTTGTCGGGCGGGTCCGGGCAGTCTTACACCACAAAAGAGCCTAACCTCGTGTCTTAGACGATTAATTACACAAAATTAATTATCCCCCAATTTGAATTAATTTCCCTATTCAAATTATCAATCAATTCCAAATTTAACTATGGTCATAATTGACTCAATTATGTCCATCTATTTATGGTATGCAAAATCATACCAATTATCTTCACATATTTATTTTATGCCATTTAAGGCATTTATGCCAATTCTCAATATTAAATCTTTTAATATTATCCCATTACCCCACGTTGTACGTTCGTTCGATTAACGCAAAATATACGTTAGACTCAAATAGTCTAACTTATGGAATAAAGAGAAAACATCACAACATACATATAATTAAAACTAGATCTAAACATAAGGGGTGAACTTGCATGTGTGAATGAGGTTCTACATCTAAAACTTGCATAGGACAAAGTCACAAACTTGCATAAAACAACATATGTCATAGATCCAAATCTAAAGGTGTGAACTTGTTTAGGCAATAGTCATAAACTTGCATAAATCATGTATGTCACAGATCTACATCTAAAGGTGTAAACTTGCATAGGCAATAACCACAAACTTAGATAACATGATTCATACTCCAAACACATACATTTATATAAACTTGCATATGTGATTTATGCAACATAACGATGGTGTAAACTTACATGTAAACTAGCATATAGAATTTTGTATACTAGCATATAACTCACACATGTCATAGCCTAACTTTAGATTAAATTTTCACATAAACTAGATGTCATGAAACATGTAAGGTTACATATAATTTTCCCCAACTTGCATATGATTCATGTCTAAATCAAAATCTAAACTTGCATACATACTTGTGATTTATCATATGAATCAACATAACCAAACTAGCATGTGAAACATCACTATGAATACATAATCATAGAATTACAACATGGATGATAACATCACAACTTTACAACATAGAGGATAACATCATAGAATTTACAACATAAATGATAGCATCACAATTTTACAACATAGATGATAACATGCGGTCAATAATTCACAACATAACCATATAATCCGCATCATTACTTAATCTAATTAAATTGCTAATTATTTTATTAAAGAAATCGAACTCACAATTCAAAGAAGGTCTTGAGTTCTGAATTCTGAGTTCTGAAGTTGTATTAGCTTTCCTTTGAAGTAGATTCGTTGTTAGAGTTGAATAGAATTGAATTTGATTAGCTTTCTTCCTCTTTAATTGGTGGCAGCTATTCTGAGTTGCAAGGTGACGGCATGGAGGCCATGAATCTAATTTTAATTTGATTTTAGGGTTTGAGTCTACATGTCTTTTTATAGAGTTTAGGATTAGTTTAAGCCGTCTGATCAACCCAGAATTAATCCCAGCCAATCAGAGCAGATCAGAAACCCTAATGAGTCAGCATACAGTCATTAACAGGTCACTAATCAAATCTGCCCGGGGGGGGGGGCAGGTCGACCCCCAGGTCGACCTGGTCAGGGCAGGTCGACCCCCAGGTCGACCTGGTCAGGGTAGGTCGACCCCCAGGTCGACCCTATAGTCGACCTGGCCCTGGCGGGAATTTTCCCGCCTAGCCCATCTGACTCTGAAATTTTGAATTTTGAAATCTATTTTGAATTTTCTGAAAATTCCGATGGCCATAACTTCTTCATACGAAGTCCAATTCACGCAAACTCGGACTCTATCTCAACCAGAATTCCGAGACGAACACAATGGCACAACCCATTTCCCTTAATTCTCACATCTGAGATTAGTTATTCTTTAATTTGTGAACATTAATATTAACAGAAATACGGGGTGTTACAACTACTTGGGAACACAAAATTGTGTGTATATATAGGTATGTAAGAGGGGGCAAGAATTAAGAAATAACAGAAAGAATGAATCTGAATAATTAATGTATTAAATAAAATTGATCGACCAAGGAAAGAAATTTCCCAATGCTCGACCCTTAAGGGGGGGTCGACCGCACACCCTTAAGAGGGTTGACCTAGGGGTCGATCACCTTCCTACAGATGAGGTCGGCCGCCCTTAAGGCTGAGGGTGGAGAAGGAGGGTTTCTTTTGTAGGGTAATTTTATAGTTTTTGCTCAAGCGGACCGTCCATATTTTATATAACTAATCCTACGGTCCACACACGCTAGAAACTATAAATAATCCCTTAGTCCCTCCCCCTAAACCCTACATTCATTCTCTTTTGCGCCTCCACTCTGCTTCTCCACCATCATTCTTAATTCCAAAAAATAAATAGGTTAGGATTCTTCTTTTTCTCTAACCTATTTCTTTACCTCTTCTAATCTATTTTTCTTCAAATAATTTAGAACTAGAATATATAAATATATATATGTATGCATGTATAAGACTTTGACTGAATTCTTATATGTATATATTTGTTTAGGAGGAAGTTTGGAAAATGGTCATCGTGAGGAAATAATCCAGGATCTAATTCTACACAGCATCTTCATCAGTCTCCTTGTATTATTATGAGTAAAATCTTATGAGTTTACTATTTTCTATATCTTGATAGTGTAGATTTGGATTGTTATGCCTAAAGGGTTTGGATTTCCATTAAAACAAAATATAAACAAATCCTCCAAATCCCTTATAAATTGCAGGAATGGTCAATCATTTGATGTATGTTGGATATTGATTATGAATGTAATAAAAGATGGACCTTTGGATGTTGTATAGTTATGACAATGTTCTGATTTACTTCCTTGTAAAATTCTCATATATGTGCAAAAGCATAATATTTAGGTGTTGTAATTTAAATAGGTTTAAACATCTATTTACAAAATAGATAGTTTGACGTATTAAAACACAAGTCGCTAAAGTTTTTGTTTTTATATAAAATCATATGAAGAGTGAAGCACTACCAAAAAAAGGGATTATACATATAGTTGGCATTTTGTACCTTGTCTTTCTTTTATTCTTGAAATAATTTTTAAATCCTAGGTTGCAAGTTATCCTGTATATGTTTATGGTTTACCTATTTTGATTTGAATGTGAATATAGACATTATATGCTATGTTGATGAAGTTAGGGAAATAAACTTGTAAACCTTAATCTTATGGTTTGGATCAACATTTCTATGTTTTAGAATGTTTCTTTATTGCACGCTTTGATTATGTTCTATTTATTACTATTTATAGCGTAATTAATGCATTATTAATGCGTATTAAATGCATTTAATAGGAATTTGAATTTAAAATGTTCCCAATAGGAAATTTGTATGTGTGTGAGTATTTAACTTCTTTTAATGATAAGCGACACGAGGTTAATCCCTACTTGTAGTGGAAACCTGCAGGAACCAGCCGGCATATCCAGCATCAATAAGAAGTTAAGTTAATATAGGAGGTCTAGTGGCATGGACCATTAAAATAAATATACAAAGATGCGGGGTTAAGTCCACCTGTAGTAGTAATCTTCCTGGCATCGACCGAAAAATCTAGCAGTTACAAGTAGTTGACTTAATGTGGGATGTCTAGTGTAATATATATTTATGTGAAGTATGCATGCCTCGAGAAGGTGTTAAATGGCTGATCTACCTTAGGACATTAGGCCTCTTCTAATGTTTATTCTTTAAAAGGGCTGAAGTCGCTAGACTTCCCTGATTAGGTATTAAGTGGTCATTGTGTCTGCCTTTCTCTTTTAAGCTTATGAGGCATTAAATGACGTTAATAAAAAAGATAGACATATGAGTGGGGTAGTTCTCCAGAAGTTGTGTGTTTATTATCTAGAGGCTATGCGAGGGCATACATAGGGACATGCTAATAAGAGTTCTAAAGAGCATGTAAAGGGACCGCCTGTTTAAGGGAAGCATTAAGTGACTTGGAGTTCACCCATAACGCTAGTTAAATAGTAACGCATGGGTTTGCCGGAGGGGTCTTAAATGGCGATGAGTGTCTACACTCACTCGGTATTAAGTGACAAATTACTATTTCTTGCGTTACAAATTGAGATGTTATTTGATATCATTAAACGGGGTATTAAGCGACTAGGGTACACCATAGGATCTTAAGTGATCGAAAGGATCTGCCCCTAGGGTATTAAGTGATCGTAGGTATCCCGCCTATAAATAAATATGTAATATGACCTCAGGTGACCGGATGAGAGTCTGCCTCATAGGGTCTTAAGTAATCATAGGAATCCACCCTTAGGTTGTTAAGTGATAGTAGAAATCCGGCCTTACATATACAGGTTAGGCCTTAAGTGACTGTAGGATAGTCTGCCTAATTAATGTTATATTGAATTATGTGTTTAATTCACCCAGACATAACCTGATGAATTTATACTACCAAGCATAAGAAATAGGTTCCTTTAAACTTATGTGATTTTCATTCACCAGAACATGGTTATTCTGACCCTGTCTCCTCTTAACAACACAAGTTAGTAGGTGGGAAAGCTTGATTGATGACATGATGAAGACTGGAGCTTGGCGTTGGAGATTTTGACTTAGTTTATAATTAAGTCTAGCAGTTATATGTATTTATGAAATATTAATGTACCTTGTTATGACATTTGGAAATCTTGATGTAACCAACAGTATTATGGTTTCTATGAAAGGGTACATTTATTTTGGTTAGTATATTTTGTCCCATCCACAGAATGATTTTGATTTCGTTGTTAGTTTGGCTCTATTTATTTATTCCTCATAAAAACCAATGACTCGTTTATAATGACTAAGTTCCGATAGGCCTTTTTTAGGTCGGCATTTAGGCCTATTCCGGGAGGATTTTTACATGTGGTATCAGAGCTTAGGTTACCCGGTTACGAGGAGACTATATGTGTGAGTTGTTATTTTGAAAAGAGTTTTCAAAAAGTTTTATTATATATATATACGCGTATCTCTATAAATTAGTATTTTTAGTTCCGTCTTAGAAAGGATTGACCTCATTTTCTAGAAATGCCCAAAAAACCATATAGTGATTTAGCAACTTCCTTATCGACTTAGAAATATGTAAACATATAATGGCCATAAGGACCATAAGGTTGGAAAAGTGGAAAGGATTTAAACCCTCTATTTAATAAGCAATAAACGAACATCAAAATGGTGACTTAATTAAGATTTATAGGGAGGATAAAGGAGAAATAAATAGAAAGAATTTGGATTAGGTGTCCGTTAGGATAACCAGTAATAAGGACAAATTTATGTCGACTGCATAAGGATATCTTGAGTGTTAAGGAAAGATAGAAATACAACTTTTGTTAAATGGTATAAACTTCTGTAATAATAAATATAGAAATTCTAAATTTAAAAGAGCACTAAATAGTCAATAAGTGAAAGAATACTTGAAATGGAAAATACTAATTAAGACCATTTATGCGAAGGTATATATATTTGACTTTGAATTAGATAATAAATGTCTATTAGAACAAGCATTACTTAAAAGAGTTTAAATGGACATAAAGGACATTTCTAAGGCTATTATTAAGAATGTTAAGAGATGGAATAATAGGAATACAAAAGAAAGGAATTAAGATGAGAAATAGACTTCCATGAAAAAATGGACATATCTTTGTTGAAAAGAGAGTAGGTAGAATTGGAAAGTTTGAAGGAAAAGGTAAATATGTTTTTCCAAATTGGCAAAAAGCTTTGCTAGAAAACCTACGAAAATGATTTTTGGTATATCACTAAATTATTTTGTAAAATGAAATTTGATGTAACTATGGAACATTTCAATAAGCTCAAATTATGTAATAGTACCATTTAGAAAGAAATTGGAAATATGATTTTTGAAAACATAAATGTTTTAGGAGAAATTTTGAAATGTTTACTATTTCTTCTATTAGACGAACTATAAATATAAATTTTATAGTAAATAAAAAATGAATTCTTTAAAAGAGTAACAGGTTAATAGTGAACTAATAATTGTAAAAGTTAACATTTATGAACTTTAAATAGAAAAGAAACGTAAATTCTTTAAAAAGCAACAAACAGTAAAAAAATTAAAGGTAAATTATAATAATTACATTTTCCATGTAATAGCTTCTAAATGTTTTACAAGAATTTTCGGTTTTCTTGTTTTACCCATGTTTTGTATGTTAAGTTTCATATAAAATAAATAAATCTATAAAGTTCTTTCCTTTAAGACTTGGTAGTGGTTGTGATTAGGAATATGAAACTTATTTAAGAATTAATTAGGTAGAAGAGGAAATATATGATTAACAGGCAAGGTATGATCATTTGAAAATATAGAGAGGAATTACCAGAGTTGGGAAATAATGGAACAAATAACATTTTCCTCGTGATAATGAGCATTTTGCGAGGAGTGATAAGAAAAGGATAGAAGCCACCATTAATTACTCCAAATAAATAAATTTTGTAATTTATGTTTATTTAATAAATTTTGAAAAGCATCTTTAGAGATGCAAATAAATTAGAATGAATGGTTATATTTTTAAAAGAAACATTCATGGATAATAAAAGTTTTCTAAGTTCAAAACATTGATTAGTGTGAGAATTAATACACACATGGCAATAAGAGCTCTAATAAATATAACTACATGAAGAAGTGACTTAACTTTATTTCTAAAAGTTATATAGACCTTAAATAATATTTACCTATATAGAAGTTGCAACATATTTTGAAAATATAACAATAAATGTCATTATACATTTCAGTAGATTTATTTGTCGCCTAACTCATTTTTGAATATTTATTTAAGATTATATTTTCAAAAACATAATGAGCATTTGTTTTACTAGCCATTAAAACGTTTTTATGTAATACCTTAGAACATTTATCATTCTTGAAAAGTGTCAACGGATGGCATTCAAAATGTTAATAAATATAAGTGTTAAAAAGGAAGGTCATTTCGCTCTTATTTTTGAACATTTAATAAATGCTTCCAAAACTTTAAAAGTTTGAAAAGAGACATCTATTTCTTTATTGTAACATTTTAAAATAAATGGAATTCTTAAAGAAAGTTTTATTAAAATAGAGCATGTATTGGCATTTATCTCAGTAAGCATTAAACTCTTCACAAAAATTTATATTTTGAAAGAAAATGCAAATTTTGACATTATAGGTTTTGATGCAACATTAAACACCTAATTTTGAATTTTTGCAAGTTTGAGTAATAATAATAGAATAAAAATGGTCTGAAAAATATACTTATTTTGTATAACTATTAAATTACACTTTATAAATAGAAATTATCCGGGAGTAATAACGGTAGCAAATTAGATGAGTAAGAATTAGGATCTTAGACTAGATATAAATAAGTTACACAACCAATCTTGAAATCTTAGTGGCAGTCCCAAAGATAATTATTTGAAAGTTGATGAGGAGTAAGGGACCTAGAATCTAAGTTTGGTTGTAAATTGATTGCCCTAGATAGTTTAGTTTAGGAATTAGTACGATTATGAGTGTATCTAGCGATTAACTGTTAGGGATTGAGATATTAGTTTTGATGACAACAACCGTTTTTAACTATTATATAAAATATATACTAATACTTTTATCTAGATATATATATATGTGTATATGCAGGATATATATATATATATACACATATACATATACATATACATACACACACACACACACACATATATATATATATATATATATGCAAGAATTGAAAATGAAGACTATACAGTTTCAAGATTGTAGATTACAAAGAAGAAGAACTCAAGATTAAAGACTCATGAGTAACAAGAGTTCAAGAAGTTAGAGGTATTGGGATAAGTAATAAAGTCTAGAATTTTTGTTAAAATTCCATAATAGCACTAAAATCTTTATTCCAATTTTCTCATCGGATGAAAACCCATTTTTGTCTTTTAAAATTCATTTTTTAACTCCAAACTCTTCTTAGCTTTTTAAATATTTCAAAATTACTTCTCGTTTAAAAACATCTCTTGTTTTTAATTCCGTGTAAAATACTTTAGATTTTCTTATTTATATTTTAGTTTTAATATATATATATATATTATATGTGACGACCCCAAACCCCATAAGACGATGACAAGGGTAATCTTTGGAATATAACACATAAACAGATAACAACAGAACAGAAATAAATAATACACCAGATAATGTACAATAGAATACACTGGATAAACATAATCATCAAAGTTACACAGTATACAGGATCATACTTAGTACAAAATACAGTTCAGCTATACATAAATGTCTACAGCGGAAAACAAACATAATATGTACAATAGGAGATGAACAGCATAAAAAGAGATAAATGATAGAATCCATCTTCAGCTCCAGCTATCCAGAAAGAGCCTGCTAAAACCTGAATACAAGGCTGCCCGTGTAGAAATAGGGGCACCCGAGTTTGCAAGTGAAACAAACTACGAGTCAGTCATGGGACTGGTATGAGAAATCTACTTAACCCATTTTATAATATGGCTAATCACAGGACCACGCCACTTTCGCGGAATGGGTTTACTCCATTGGATTGCCAGTGCTTCAAAACAAATAAATCTTTTAAAATATCGCAATGCTTTTTATAAAAATGAAGCCATTATAAGACTCAGTTCCCATCACATAATGCAACACAAACAAGAGGATAGAGTTTTACCTTATAATGGCCAAAATATGCTTGATACGAATAAAACAAATCATTTGATATTATTGCTAGTGTTCATATGTTTCAAAAACAATTTCAAATCATAAGTATCAATCATAGACGGCATTAATGCCCCATACCACTATGACGCCGTATATATATACAATCAAAACCGCACGGTGTCGTATTTGGAAATTGGATTTCCTTCATGAACCGAAGCCAGGGATCGTCCTCATTGCTTCGAGACAATCTAGTCTACCATGTCTCAGGACCCAGACTCAGGTGGGCCCTTGGAGCAACAGGGCCGGTCCACCGATATGGATTAAACTTAAACTCTGGACAATACGTCTCCCCACCCTATGGGGCGTAAATGAGCCCAATGACTCCAATTCCGAGGTACCTCGCATTCCAACAACCACACAGGTGAAAATAATATAAATGTCAGGGCTGGTAGGTCACTGACACCACCTCTAGCTAGAAAGAGACGCATGTCCTCCCTGCCGTCCTCTCCCGTTTCTGGTTCATACCGGGGTTGAGGCTCGCGAATTCACGTTATACAAAAAGCTATGCCACACAGGCCGTGCTTTGATCATCAACCACAAGACTTTTCTTTTCAACAGAAGCCTTGATCATCTGCCGCTTAGGCATGCCACACAGGCAATTCACTCCATGCGACTGATTTCTATCGATATATAACCTCTGAGCTCGTACGTCTCAGAGAAGGGCGTTAAGCAAGAGAATAAATTCCCCACCGCCAAACAGATATATATTTAATAGAGATCAATCAACACAAAACAAAATCCAATGTCAGACACACAGTCCATTTACACGTTCGTTCTGGGTCTGAATGTAACCGAAGGCACTCAATACCTCGCATATCCGTACAATCAACAAGTACGTCCGGACGGCTACTACTTCAGCCCCTTCAAGGTAGGTACTCCTATCATAAGCATCAGTAGCACCCCTCCATTCGACGTGAAGATCATCGGCCTTGCACCGTCTTCATATCTTCGACTTTCAATCGTCGATCAATTATTTGAAACGAGAATTAACTCGACCTTTTCAAATAATTCACGTATATTTAGAATTTCAAATCAATTCATTTCAATGGTTAAATTATTCGATATCACTAATTCTGTTCTTTAATGTAATTTTCACGCCAAACACATTCAACCATCGAATATCACACAAATTGAGAAAATTCGTTTTATTTCCATTCCATATCGTTTATAATATTTTATCACGATTTATCGCTATTTTTATTTATTTAAAAATAGCCAATTCATTCAAACGACGCTTTAGGCCATAACGCGACCATGGCGCTGTTTTTCTTCATATTTGATTTACACATATCTGAAAATCTAACCGTTGGATCTTCACAAATTTTATATCATTAGAAAGATCTTTTCAAAACGAATCCAACGGTTTCAGTTTTGGGAAAATCCGACGGTCGGATCTCCCGGTACGATCGTTTGAAATTTCGATTTCAAAATACGAACTACAGCGCTGTTATTCGATTTATTTGAATTATATTTATATATATATCTATATATAAATATAATCGATTCTGGCACTGTTTTTCTTCAGATTTGAATTAAACATTCCAGACAATCCAACCGTTGGATCTTCACAAAGTGGGTGTCATTGGAAAGATATTTCCAAGGCGAACCCAACGGTTGCGGTTTCGGGAAAATCCGATGGTCGGATCTCCCACACTAATTGTTTGAAATCACGGTTTCAAAACATAAACTGCAGCTTCGTTATTCGATTTATTTTAATTATATTTATATAAATATAATTCTTTCTTCGATTTCAAAACTATATTCACTTCTTATATTTGATAAAAATGATATTTTTATCTAACATATATTTATTTCAACACATCACTATTTTTAACACTTCATATTCACAATAAAAATGTAGATTTTATTGTTCAATCTATATATTCAACACATGAATATTTTCGACTTCACACATACGATGAAAATATGATTTTTATCGTTCTAGTCCTTTATTCAACACATGAATATTTTCTATAGTTTATATATATAATAAAAATATGATTTTTAGTATAAAACAATTTATTTCAAAACACGATTATTTTATACAGTCTATACATGAGGTAAAAATGTTATTTTTGGTGTTAATTTTTTTTATCTAAAATACCAGTATTTTATATAGCCTATATATATATAATAAAAATGTGATATTTATCTTTCAAATAATTTATTCAACACATGAACTCCATTCAACACATGAATTTCTACTTAACACACGAATATAGTTTCAACACATGAAAATAATTCTAACACATGAATATTATTGAAAATTTCGGCAGCATAACGGCAGGGTAGTTAAAACCGGCACCGTCCCTAGTACGGCTCCTTGCTCTACCTTAAAACCTCGCGGTTTTTGATAATGGTGATTTTCAACATCTAGTTCGCACACAGACGAATTTTCCCATATACCAATCCTATTGGGATTTCAACCACAATCAATCATTTCAATTTAACCATTCATGATATTCACCAAATTTCACATCAACTAATAATCCAAACAATATCACAACCAATATATATCATCCATGGTCGGTGGACGAGGGGAGTATATATATATATATATATATTCGTATATAAATATATTTCAATTTCACTTCAATATCATTCCAATTTATTTCAACACGTATATCACTGTTACAACGCATATATAACTTATACATCGAACATATAACTTATACAACGCTTATACATGTGGTGTACAACGCTTATATAACTCATACATTGACTATATAATTTATACATCATTGTTTTCCATATCGTTTATAAATTAGAAATCTCACATTGGGTTCCACTACACCAAAAATAGCAGAAGGCTCAGAAAAAATATGCGGTCTCTTCTAGAAGGTAGAAGACGTCCACACGACTCCACTATCTCTTGTTTCACTGGATTTCGACCACATAGCAAAAAGATATGATTTTTACAAGTTTGCAACGCTTTTATTTGTCGAAATCAGTTTAAATTAAAACAGGCCGTACCTTTCACGCTGAGAGGATTTTCTTCCAATCCGTCGCTCGAGGGGCGAATCAGGTCCTGCCACGTTGTCAAGCTCGGAGTCGCGTACGACCGCTGGAGAAGGCGTCGAACTCGGTTGAGGTAGGAGGGAGGAATCGGGGGTGATACGGCGGACCTTCCCGAGCTTGATTCGGGCATAATACTCAACGACGGAAGGCGAGGGTCATATGGATTTGGAGATGAGAGAATTCTCTACAAAAAACCCAACTGGAGCCTGGTGTTTCATGGAGCGGTTTCGCCGGAAAATGGCTGGGAAAGGAGGAACGGGTTTCGTCGTCGATCGGGGGAGGGAGAGAGAGAAAGCGGGGAGAGAGAAGAAATGATGGGCCAATAGGATTTTATTTATATATTTTTAAATTTCTAAAATACCCCTTGTCACATACGAACTCCAATCCAAACCCAACGACTATCGTCCCTAGCTAAATACCCCTATTTCGAACACAATGGGATATGTTTCGAAGGCCCGTTCGACTGTTTCAGTCTATTTCTCTTCAAATTGAAATATAAAACATTCAATATTGAATTTAAACGTACATTTCAATTTGCCGGGGCCACATACTGATTCTAAAAATTCCCGAAAAATAAATCTAGCTATGTTTTGATGATACGGTCCCAACAAAACTAGTTTCGTCGAATTCTGAGACCGTTTGAAAATTGGCCCTTTTCTGGTCGATCCAATTTAACAAAAATCGACCAAACACATTTTCCATTGCCACACTCACATATTAACTTCAAAAATTATGAAATTTGAAACCTAGCAATAATTTGATATCCCAGATCCAACAAAAGTGGTTTCGTCGAATTCTGAGGTCGTTTGCGAAATGTCTATTTTCTAGGGCGATATAATCTCTATAGCGACCTTTCTGAAAATTCATTTGGCCATAACTTTTGACTCCCGCTATGAAACTTCGATTTTTCAGATTCGTTAGAAAGATTTTCACTAACTGATTTAAATATTTTTGGTTTCACTAAAATCCGTTTTATTTTGCACCCGGTACAGTCTTTCAAAGTTTGAATTGAAATTTTGAAACTGCCGCGCCATTTCAGGTCTTGTTTATAATTTGAAATAATTATGTTTATTTTCAAACTTCGATTTAAACATAATTTTCGTCATTATTATTTAAAATATTTATTTTAAATACTTAAAATTCACTATTTTAGCCAAATTAAAAAAATTAAACTGGCTCAGATTTTCCGGGTTGTTACAGTAACATTTACTTGAGTTTTAATATTTTTATTTCCTCATATTAATATTTTAGTTTTATATCTTAAGTTTTAAATTTCTTATATTTATAATTATATATTATATTAAGTTTTGATATCACTTTTATAGA
This sequence comes from Allium sativum, assembly GCA_030737875.1. Lineage (NCBI taxonomy): Eukaryota > Viridiplantae > Streptophyta > Magnoliopsida > Asparagales > Amaryllidaceae > Allium > Allium sativum. Next base: position 844,819,577 of record CM060919.1, on the reverse strand, counting down.
TTATAAATATATGTTTTAAATTTATATTCTTACTTTATCATACTATTTTAATATATAAAATTGTGTGTTTAAACTCCAAAATTACCTTGATTTATTTAAGCATTATTTCCATTATTTTCAAAAATTCAAATTTCAAAAATACAAGGAGGATATCAACATAAAGGGACCACCCATGTCGATATGGTAGTCATTTTTTTCAAAATTTCAAATTTCACAAGAAGCGTCAATTCATTTAAATCCTTTCCTGAATAGACCTGGCTGTTGATTCCCTATAAATACCCATCTAAAAATGAAAACTTAACCACTTTTGATTATCGTCTTACTCCTTCTTCTCGCAATTTTCTTCTTACTTTTCAAGTTTCCATAACCAAACTATACCAAAATTCAAAGAGAATCAAGCCAGAACATCTTTAGTTTAATTCTCTATCACACACTCTCTCAAAGATCTAAGTGTTATTCAGAGTTATAAGAGCATTTTGTAATCAAAGATCAAAAGATCAAAGTCCTATCGAGTCTTCTACCGAACCATTACTGAAAAGGCGTGGTTGTAGCCAGTTTAATTTAACTAGGTGCAAATGTATTCCATAAGTTAATTGGGCGATCTTGTAGCCTGGTTAAATCAAGAGAGCTCCTTTTGACTGGAAAGTAGTTGGGGGTGGACCTCGTTGCCCTCAAATCGAGGATTATAATTTAAAAGAAATCTACATAACCCAGAGTTGTATGAGACAAAATGTAGGGAAACTCCAAACCAGTATAAAATCCCGGTGTTTTCTTTCTTTTACTACTTTTACTTATTATTTGCAACTGTGATTGATTTGTAACTGTATCATATCTGTGATTTGCATTTGATTTAGATACATTCAAAAAAAATCAAGAAATTCATAAATTACATTAAACACTATTATCCCCTCCTTTGGTGTTACATTAGCCTTATAATCCGTAATCTGCATTCCCAACAATTAGTGCCAAAGCATTGGTTTTTCAAAATTTCATAATTTGATTTTTGAAAAGTTTAAGGAAACCAACATTGGTAATGTCAACATTAGTAGTTCTAATTCATTTATAGAGGGTCACTCCACTGCTAGACCACCACTATTTAATGGTAGTAATTATGCAATTGGGCTTGTAGATTGAAGATATATTTACAATGTATAGGATTAGACACTTCGAAAATCACACAAACAGAGTATGTTGAACCCACAAATAATTTTTCACAATGGACCATTGAGCAGAAATATATTGCACAAAATAATTTAAAAGCCATGAATATTTTATTTTGTTCACTTGATAGAAATGAATTAAGTAGGGTGTCTATTTATAAGTCTGCATATAAATTTGGAAAACTTTGCAAATTTCTCATGAAGGAACAAGCAAAGTTAAAAGACCAAGATACATATGTTAACTAATCAATTCAATTATTCAAAATGAATCTAAATGGGTATGTCTCTAATACGTTACTACAGGTTTCAAGATATTGCGCATTCACTAATTGCCTTAGGAAAGATAAACTCGGAGGAAGACCAAGTCAGAAATATCCTGAATTCATTAACTTCTAAATGGGATTGAAAGACTCTGGCGATTGAAGAGGCCAATAATATCAGTACTTTAAAATTGAAGAGTTAATTGGAAATCTATTATCGTTTGAAGTACATATGCAAGGAAGGAAAGAAAATAAATCATCAGAAAAAAAAGTCAATAACATTTAGTGTGCAGTAACCGAAGATTAAGACTCAAACAGTGATAGCGATAAAGTGATAATAAGGAATTTTAGAAAATTTCTAAAATACAGGAAGATGAACAATCTCAAAAAGAATGAGTATATGAATCCTTTGAAAAACTACGAGATTCCAAACAATATCAAATGTTATAGTTATGATGAACCTACCACTGAAAAGAGGTTATCCATATGCAAATAGGCAGAATCATTCTCAAAATAATAATACTTCAAAGAAAAGGAAAAGAGCATATACTGCCACGCAAGACGATTCTGATTCATCCTCCACTGACGACTAAAAAGAGACGATCAATTTAAATATGTGCTTCACAGCTATTCACGATTTCAGAAAATACTAGAATTTCGATCTAAAAATAGGTACACATTTATATTAATTTGATTGAAATTGCTTGTTTGAATGATTGTTTGATTGCTTGCTTTGTTTGAAATTCCCTGAATTTTAAATTCAGAATTCATCATTTAAATTTTGAATTTTAACAAAAAATAATATTCTTTTTATAAAGTTTATTATTAAATATTAATTATTAAGTATTATTATATTTAATATTATCTCAGGAATTATATAAATTAAAATATAGGATATATATATATATAATAAGAAATAAAATTACGCATGTTCTTTGAATAAATGGACACATGTCAACATGTTCCTATATCCATATCGGCATGCCTCTTGAAAATTTGAAATTCAAATCCTGAATTCAAACTTTTGAAATTCCCTCCACCTTTTCACCAACTCCAGTGAATTAAAAAAGTACCTCTTGACTAGAGAACATGTCTATTGATTCTCTATTTATCTCTCTATCCTTATCATCACTTTTCACCTTTTATTCAAAATTAAAATTTATCTTCATTATCTTCTACTCTTCATAAACTTCATCAATGGCTTCTCAAGTAATCCAACCACCATGAGGCCGTCCGAAGCCATCAAACCTTTTCTTTTTAATGATCCAAAATGTATCGATGCATACATTGACTATGTAAACTTTGGTAAAAGTTCATACCGGTAAATTTTCTATTTTCAATGATTTTCAATCTTATGAACTTGAAACTTTCTTTGATTAAAATGAAATTAGTTTGAATAACTGAAGATAAAATGATTATGTGTGTTATCTCAATCGTGTAAAAATGTTTTATTCAAATTTGAATCGAGGTTTTTAAGAAGGAAATGAACGTGAAATTTGGAATAGTGTATGAGACACTCAAATTATTTTGGATTGTGAAATTTTGGGAAATTTTTTGGGTTGTAAGAGCATGGGAATGGACCTATTGTATTTCAAAATTAATGAACATGATTGAGAGACTTTTCATCACATTTTCGAAGGAGATGACAATTTGGAATTCAAAACCATTATTTCCGACCAAAGGCAAGAATCATAAATCTACTTCTTCAATACACCATTATATCTCGATAGGAAATTTTAAATAACCTAACTATGAAAGTTTGCAAAGCTCTTTTTGCCACTTATGGAAATTATAACAATAATTAAACTCAATTTATTTTGGATGAGTTTCGAGCCAAAAAAAATTTAATAGGTGAAAATACGTTATATTATGGAATTTACCTTACACTTATTTCCAATTTTTTTGTAGTTAATTTCAAAGGAGAAGAGTTTATTTATGAAAATATTCTTATTAAGATTCCGCTAGTATTTCAACCATATGAAACACTTACGGAAAAATTGAAAAGGTTAGATCATGAAATGGAAGAAGAAGGGGAAGGAATGGAAATCGAGGAAGAGGAGGAGGAACAAAATACTTCCTTATAAAGCATTGAATATCCCGCTAGTGTTGCCAATCCATCCAATAAAATTATTCTTAATAATCAAAAGACTATTATGGAGAATCAAAAGATTCTAAAAGTGTCATTTAGTAAGAAATGGAAAAGATCTCCATAAAAATGAACAAGTTCTTTAGAAAAGTAAGCTGAAAGCTTGGACTATCATCATCTTCATCATCCTCCGCGGAGTTCTAGTTTTATTTCCATGCTGTGTTAGTTTCTATTCCTATCGTGTTTTAATTCCATGTTGTGTATCATTTATATGTATCGTTATCTAAAATTATCAATGAAGATCTTCTATTTTTGTTCATTATCTCTAAAACTTCACTGGAGTATTTATTATTGTGTTATGAATATTAATTTATAAACTTAAATACAACACAAAATAAACAATAAAAAATCTAAAAAATTTAAAGGACCCATGTTAACATGTACTACCCCCCATGTCGACATATAACTATCACATTTTAAAATTTTGTTTGAATTCAAAAATTGCCTTTACCAACTAATGTCTACTCAATTCTAACGTATTCTAGAGCCTATAAATACCTATTTCTTCTAGAAAACGTTATCTTTCCGATTCTCTTTAGTCTCCAATCATTATCTACCAATTTTATCAAAATCATGGCTTCTCTAATTCACAATTTGAGTGAATATCTTGAAGAGACGCTTAATTATTTCAAAAATTGTGACGGCCCGCCCCGCACCAGCCTGCATTTCCTCCAAAAGTGCGCTGTACACATGCCCGACTAGCACAAGACGGTCGTCATAAGAAAGAAAAGAAGAGAATGAACTAATCAAGAACCCTGCAGAATGTCTCACAGCGCATGGAATAAAATATAATAATAACATACTTGACACAAAACAGGCGAGACAGTGCATAAGCTGATAACTAAAATCAACATCAATCATCAAAGCATACCAAAGAGTCATAGCAACATATAACAGCAACCACAAGCAACAAACAACAATTTAAATGAATCAAAATGAATCAAAAGTGGCCAAAACCTCACTTTTTCCTATAATCCCTCTTAATCATGTTTAAGCATACGATTAGCAAAACACACCGAAATTAACCCAAATTTCTAACAGAGCCTTAAAACATTATTTTAGAATTTTAAGAATTTTTCCAGAATTTATTTACGTATAAATTCGCTAATCTTCACTAATCACCCTTAATTAACTGTAATTAGTGTCAAAATGATGCTATCACTCACCTTGGCCACAAATGAAATACCAAATCTGAAATACTCTCTGTTTGGGTCGAATTCCTATGTATAGCAGCAGCTCCAACCTTGCTTTGGTGCTTTTTCTCCTTAATTTGGTGTTGCTAAGCCTAATCTTCAATTAGAGAGTGATTTGGGGTGTTTTAGATGTAGGAAGCCATTACTAAGGTCTCAAGGAGGTTTGTGGCGGCTCAAAACTGAAATGAAAGTGATAACCTAACCCTAATCAGTCCTCCTATACCTCTAAACCCGAAATTCCCCTTGGGCCTAACTGCTAATCACCCGGTTAAGCCCAATTAAGCTGTCTTTCACCATCTGAAACTTGTTTCAGCCATATCTCCCAAATGGTGATTCCGTTTGGCTAATGTGACCACTCTACGGAAAGAGAAACCATCATTCAAAGCCAATGGAAGTGGTTTCAGGTCAAAATTCATTTCCAGTCAAAAGTTATGGCCAAAACAGTGCCAACTAGGGGTAAAATGGTCATTTAAAAATCGAGAAAAATCATGAACATGGGAAATGACCCCAATAGTCGTCTCCCAAAGTTACATGACCATACGACTTCGTATGTGAAAGAAATAAATATCCTACGATCCTATGATGCGTAGAACGCGGGTCGTTACACTCTCCCCCCCTTAAGAAATTTCGCCCCCGAAATTCCTTAACTCAAAACATACAAAGGATCCCGCATGCCTAACAACCATATACAACAATCAAATATGCAAAACAAGCAAACAAGCCTATCCTAGCATGCGGAAAACTAAATCGAAGTCAAAATCTTACCAGGTAAAGAGTTCTGGATACTTCTTCCTTATGTCCTCCTCTGTTTCCCAAGTACAATCATTCTCGTCCTCGCTCCACTGAACCTTGACTAGCTTCACCGCCTTCCTTCGAAGTTGCTTCATGTCGTGCTCGACAATACGGGCCTGCTTGCGGTTCCCAACCGCCTCGGGTTCTACTTCGAAGTCCTCTAACTGATCATGTGAAATAGTCATATCTGAGTCGTGAACGAACTTCCTTAGTTGGGAAACATGAAATACATTATGAACTCCCGCCATCTTCTCTGGTAAGTCAACTCTATATGCCAAATTCCCGACTAGTTCAAGAACAGGGAATGGACCAACAAATCTTGGTGCTAATTTGCCTCTCCTGCCAAATCGTATTACGCTCTTCAACGGAGAAATCTTGACAAATACCAAGTCACCAACTGAGAATTTTAAGTCTCTTCTTCTCTTATCAGCATAACTCTTCTGCCTATCTTGGGCTGCCTTCATACGTTGCTGAATGGTCTTGATTTTATCTGAAGTTTCCCTCACCACATCTGGTCCAAGCATAAACTTCTCGCCAGTCTCTATCCAACATGATGGTGAATTGCACGGTCTTCCATACAAAGCTTCAAATGGAGCCATACCGATACTGGATTGGTAACTATTATTATATGCAAACTCTACTAGATGCAAATGGTCATCCCATGATCCACCAAAATCCAATATGCATGCTCTCAAGAGATCTTCCAAAATACGATTCACCCTCTCCGTTTGACCGTCGGTCTGAGGATGATATGCGGTACTGAGATGTAATTCTGACCCTAGAGCCTCTTGTAAGCTCTTCCAAAACCCACTAGTGAACAACGGGTCTCGGTCGCTCACAATGCTTTTAGGTACTCCATGAAATCTCACTACCCACTTCATATACAACTCTGCTAACTTAGCTGCCGTTCTAGTCGATTTGACTGGTATAAACCTTGCACTTTTAGTCAGTCGATCTACAATTACCCAAATGCTGTCATATCCCGATCTAGTCCTTGGTAAACCATCGATGAAATCCATCGAGACTTGCTCCCATTTCCATTCGGGAATTTCTAAGGGCTGTAACAACCCACTAGGCTTCTTTTGCTCGGCTTTTACTAGCTGGCAATTCATGCATTTGGATATAAACTTCCCAACGTCTCTTTTCATCCCTTCCCAGTAGTAGGTCTGCTTCATATCTCGATACATCTTATTACCACCGGGGTGTATGGTTAGTTTTGAGTGATGACATTCTCTAAGCACTTCATCTCTCAACCCATTGACATTGGGTACAACAAGCCTTCCATCCTTTCTAAGCCATCTATCTCGATCAAGCCCATACTCGTTCATCTCCTCATCGATACCCATCTCTAACTTGGAGATGATTTCCAATAGGTTAGGATCGTCCCTCTGTCTAGAGCCGATCCGCTCAATCAAAGTGGGTCTGATCGTCAAACTTGCTAACATCTCTGGATCCAATTCGCACTTTGGTCTGAAATCAAACCCCGCGATAAACTCCAGTTGCTTCCATTCAAGGAACATGGCCCCTAAGCTGGCATGCCTTCTACTCAATGCATCGGCCACCGCATTGCCCTTTCCTGGTGTGTATGCGATGTCAAAATCATAGGAAGCTAAGAACTCTAACCATCTCTGCTGACGGAGATTTAAATCCTTCTGGGAGAACAGATACTTCAACGACTTATGATCTGTAAACAGCTCAAATCTTTCTCCCAAGAGATAGTGTCTCCACATCTTTAACGCGAACACGATCGCTGCCAATTCTAAATCATGGGTAGGGTATCTTCTCTCGTGCGGTTTCAATTGCCGACTTGCATAAGCTACAACCCTACCACCTTGCATCAATACAGCACCCAGTCCGGTACCACAGGCATCCGTGTATACCGTCATCTCTTCATCCCCCTTAGGAATGACTAACACTGGTGCGCTTGTCAACTTGTCCTTTAGACTTTTAAATGCATTCTCGCACCTCTCATCCCAGACAAAAGCTTGATTCTTCTTGGTCAACTGGGTCAATGATGCTGCTATCTTGGAGAAACCTTGGATAAACTTACGATAATATCCAGCTAAACCCAAGAAACTTCTTACATCTGTTGCATTCTTGGGCGTAGGCCAATCCTGTACCGTAGCCACCTTCGCCGGGTCCACGGCAATACCATTCTCTGATACAACATGGCCCAAGAACCTCACTTCCCTCTTCCAGAAGTGACACTTAGAAAACTTTGCTTTCAATTGGTGTTTTCTCAACACCTCCATCGCTACCCTTAAATGTTCCTTGTGTTCCTCCTCTGTCCTCGAATAGACCAAAATATCATCAACGAACACAAGGACAAACTTATTCAACTGATCTCTGAATACCCTATTCATAAGATCCACAAAATATGCTGGGGCATTGGTCAGCCCGAATGGCATGACCAACCACTCATAAAACCCAGACGGCGTCCGAAATGCCGTTTTAGCTATACTCTCAACTTCCACTCTAAGCTGATGAAAACCTGTCGCGAGATCCAACTGAGAAAATACTCTCGCGCCACTCAACTGATCAAACAAATCATCTATCCGCGGTAGAGGATACTTGTTCTTCCTCGTCACTTTATTCAACTCGCGGTAGTCTACACACAAACGAAGGGAACCATCCGCCTTGGTAGCAAACACGACTGGTGCTCCCCATTCAGAAACACTCCTTCTGATAAATCCCTTCTTCAAAAGATCGCTGACTTGCACCTCGAGCTCCTGCTGCTCTCTTGGTGCCATACGACGAAGTGGCATCACTATAGGTCTGGCATCTTTTACCAAATCAATACGAAACTCAATCTCTCGGTGTGGTGGAAGTCCGGTCACTTCTTCGAAAACATCCGGATACTGGCCAACCACGGGCAAACCTGACAACTCACTATGCGGAATGTCGAGGGAGTTTAGAAAACTAGCCAATACCCCCTTACTGGGTAGACCACCAAACACTATCCTCCGCCCATCATCCGCTCTAGCTGTCACCAACAAGCCCTCACAGTCTACCACCACCCCGTATCTTTGGAGCCAATCTACTCCCAAAATAATGCCAAACCCAGTAAAGCCCAAAACAAAGCAATCACAAACATGCATCCATGACTCGATAGAACCACATTACGACAAATCATGCTAAGACTAGTCGAACCACCAATCGGGTTCGTCACTACTAAAGGTCTATCAACAATCTCGGGCTCCAATCCCAACCTATCTACCAGGTCACTAGATATGAAAGAACTGGAAGCTCCGGTATCAAACAAAACTCTAACAGGAATATCATAAACTGAAAGCATACCTTGAATGACGACATTCTTTCCCTTCTCCGCCGCAGTTGGGGCATTCGACGAAGAAGGAATAGCATTAAGGGCATATGCTTTCACCATTTGCTTTTCCTTAGGGGGCTGTGGACACTTGTCCTTGTGATGTCCCAATTGGCCACAATTGAAGCACTTCCTATCCGCTGGCTTGGCCCGACAATTACTAGCATAATGGCCCTTCTTACCACAGCTGAAGCACTCCACATCTTGCTTATTCTTTTTCTTTTGGCCATCCTTAGGCTGATTCTGCTTTCTCTTATTCTGGGAACCACCTTTGCCTCCACCACTAGCTTGTGGCTTCGGCTCATCTGCGGATGCAACCTCAGTCTTCGGCTTAGGGTAGAGACTTTCTGACCTTAACGCTTTCCCCACAATCGATTCAAACGTCTCATCGATGTGGTTAATAAGTTTTTCCCCTAAGTATTGATCCAAACCAGTTATGAATTTCTCATTCTTTTTCTCGGCAGTATCTATAAGAGATAACCCATATTTTGACAAAGTGTCAAATTCAGCAATATACTCCGAGACAGCCCTGCCATTCTGCTTGAGCTCTAAGAACTTCTTAAACAACATTGACTTCTGAGCAGCTGGAATGAACTTCTCACTAAAGCGAGCTTTAAACTGCTCCCAAGTAATCTGATCTTCGGGAGTAGCTGCCTTTATAGCATTCCACCAATTCATTGCCCGCCCTTGCAGCTGACGGGACGCTAGCTTCCTCTTCATCGCATCCTCGATACCCAAATCCTCGAAGATACGTTCGCAACTATCCAACCAATCTTGAACATCCGTGGCCGACTCCGTTCCGTGGAACGGCTTCCCACCAAGGCAAGTATAGTCCTTATTCAGCTTGGCGAAGTCGACTCTTGGCGCCTGCACTATTGGACCACCACCATTTCCACCATTGGGAGCTGCCCTCTGCACATCTCTAAGCATCTCTCTCATGAGGTCAGTAAACATCGTCCTCATGTCAGCAGCATTCCCATTATTGGCTTCCCTACCAGCACCTCTAGTATATCGGCTCATCGTCAATCTGAAAAAGAAAACGATTAACGACTCCATAGTGGTGCTAGTGCAGTACGACTTCATCCTTATACTACTAATAGTATATATATATAGCTTTTAAAAACCAAAGTAATCACAAATACGCTCTCTCGTATACGTATAATATCTCTCCCTGACAACTTCCCTAGGTTAACTACGCAACCTAGAGCTCTGATACCAAGTGTGACGGCCCGCCCCGCACCAGCCTGCATTTCCTCCAAAAGTGCGCTGTACACATGCCCGACTAGCACAAGACGGTCGTCATAAGAAAGAAAAGAAGAGAATGAACTAATCAAGAACCCTGCAGAATGTCTCACAGCGCATGGAATAAAATATAATAATAACATACTTGACACAAAACAGGCGAGACAGTGCATAAGCTGATAACTAAAATCAACATCAATCATCAAAGCATACCAAAGAGTCATAGCAACATATAACAGCAACCACAAGCAACAAACAACAATTTAAATGAATCAAAATGAATCAAAAGTGGCCAAAACCTCACTTTTTCCTATAATCCCTCTTAATCATGTTTAAGCATACGATTAGCAAAACACACCGAAATTAACCCAAATTTCTAACAGAGCCTTAAAACATTATTTTAGAATTTTAAGAATTTTTCCAGAATTTATTTACGTATAAATTCGCTAATCTTCACTAATCACCCTTAATTAACTGTAATTAGTGTCAAAATGATGCTATCACTCACCTTGGCCACAAATGAAATACCAAATCTGAAATACTCTCTGTTTGGGTCGAATTCCTATGTATAGCAGCAGCTCCAACCTTGCTTTGGTGCTTTTTCTCCTTAATTTGGTGTTGCTAAGCCTAATCTTCAATTAGAGAGTGATTTGGGGTGTTTTAGATGTAGGAAGCCATTACTAAGGTCTCAAGGAGGTTTGTGGCGGCTCAAAACTGAAATGAAAGTGATAACCTAACCCTAATCAGTCCTCCTATACCTCTAAACCCGAAATTCCCCTTGGGCCTAACTGCTAATCACCCGGTTAAGCCCAATTAAGCTGTCTTTCACCATCTGAAACTTGTTTCAGCCATATCTCCCAAATGGTGAGTCCGTTTGGCTAATGTGACCACTCTACGGAAAGAGAAACCATCATTCAAAGCCAATGGAAGTGGTTTCAGGTCAAAATTCATTTCCAGTCAAAAGTTATGGTTAAAACAGTGCCAACTACGGGTAAAATGGTCATTTAAAAATCGAGAAAAATCATGAACATGGGAAATGACCCCAATAGTCGTCTCCCAAAGTTACATGACCATACGACTTCGTATGTGAAAGAAATAAATATCCTACGATCCTATGATGCGTAGAACGCGGGTCGTTACAAAAATATTCTTTCTATCATTCTCCGCAATCAACGACACATAAAATTAAGTCAAATGTAGATGATTAAAAATCAAGAGAAGCATTTCGATGACATTAGAAGGATGATCTTTACACTTAACAAAGAAGTAGAAATAATGATCTGAAAAGGAACTGTTACCAAAGAAGAAGAAAAATGAGATGCTTTAAAGGTTGATCCAATCTTCAAAGAAGAAGGATGGGCAGAAGTTCCAAGAAACATTTGAATTTACGTTTAAATTTTTTATGCCATATATTTGGAATGTTTAAATTTAAATTGATTATGTGTGAAAATTTGAATTTGAATGGACTATATGATTTGAATTGATTTTATAAACATAATAGTTTTGTTTGGATTGCTTAAATGATGACTTGATTAATTATTAAGCATTACTCTAGTTTAATCCTGATATTGCTTGTTTTATCAAATATAATGCATTGATCTTATTATTCTTCAATAAACATGATTAATATCACAATTTAAAGGGGAGTATTAGGGTCATTTTTAGTTATTAGTTTAAGGGGATTATTGTGGATTAAATATAGTTATATAGTTTTTGTTGATGACAAAGGGGGAGAATTATAAAATAAATTATAATAGGTTTAGGATAAGGGGGAGTTAGGAGTAGTTATTGGACTTAGGGGGAGTAAACGAAGAACCAAAAGAATGGTAAATATATTTTATAACCAAAGGTTGTCATCATCAAAAAGGAGGAGATTGTTAGGGATTGAGATGATGGTTTTGATGAAAATAACCTTTTTTTACCATTGCTAAGCCGGTTTTTATAGTGGCTGCAACCACATTCATTATAACAAACAAAGAATACATGAAAAAACATGAGTCAGACAATTTGTCTAACTACTACAGGTTGGTTTGAAGTGCGAGGGCATGGGAAAAAAATAAAACAAGAGTGAAGTTGAGTGCTTCAACAACTAAAGTGAAGCTAGCTAGTCTCCAAAAAAGGAGCGACAACTAGAATCATCGCCAGAGCCTATAGTTTTGATGTACTCAGAGAAGACCACAACAAGATTAGACATATAATACTGATTCAAACTACGAAATTCATTGTCCCTTGACCACGTAGGGTCATTTAATTGTGACTTGTTTACCTCACCCTCCTGGATGAGCTCAAAACCATCACCATCAACCTGATACAACAATTTCCTCATTTCATGCTCATACTCACTTACATAGTTATAAAACTTGTTTTCAGAAGGTGATATCTCATACCAGACAGTTCATGACCCCAAGCGTGATATTCCGGGTACCAAAATATTCCATCACAAACAGAATTCGCCTCAGACGAGGAATCAACATCAACAAACTTATCAGAAGTTGCAACAGGCGAAACAATCGACTGAATTGGAGGGGTAACCAAAGGGCAAACCTTCGGGACCCCCTTCACAATGGGGGGGCATGGTAGTGGTACACGAGCAGCTAGAGGGACAGGCGTTGGGTTGGTAGCCTAAGGAATCCAATTACAATAATCTAGGAGATGACAAAAAGTGTGACAAGTAGTGCATATATGTAGCTTCGAACCATATGGAACACGGACCTCTACAACATAATCCATGTCTAAGCGGATTCTGATAGTCAAAGGAAGAGATTTATCCGGAGTAATTTCAATAAGAGCCTTAGCATAAAATAATTTTTCCCTAGCAACAGTGCTTGTATCAAAACACTTGAGCTTCCCAATATTTTTCGATAACCAGTTTAAGCCTATAAGGGATTGGAGAATAGAAGGAATATGGGAGAAAAAACTCCAAATCGAAATAGATAAGACTTGCTCCCTTGCTCTATCAACTCTAGCATTCTAAGGAGTAATAATAAAGTGTTTACCTCTAATAATAGTTAGCTCAAGACTAAGAACACAAAGGTGTTCTTCAGGAAGAGTGAACTTAAGAAAAAACATAGATCTATTTAACCGAACTTTGAGACAGTTGTTAATTCGGCATAACTTACCACATTGCTCCTTAACAACTGCATAAGGATGAATGGGACCCAAGAAAACCCCCACAAGGAAATCAGACCAAAACTCCTTTCCAGTCTCAATAACAACAATTAGTATATAGTTCATCAATACCGTCTTTCTCAACATATTCAAATTCACAAGGTTCATAGGATCCCCTACTTTTAGAGCTATTGTCAAAGAGAGAACTCTCAAATTAGGAGAAAGCATTGAAGTGTTACCATCCTTGGCATCCACACTAGTTTGCATCTCATGCACAATGTCACTTCCCTTACCAACCACATTATTCAAGGGAGACCCAGTAACTGCCTTATTGCAATTCATGCTTATCACAACATCATTACAATCTACTACTGAATTAACATTTAAAATAATGTCTAATTCGAAATCAACAGGAAGAGAAGTAGCTCTCAATTTATTTGCTTAGCAAGACTCCAAGTTAGCATCTCTAAGGAAATTAGTAAAAGTTTCACCTGCAGGAGATTTGTCGGCGTTGACAGGATCATTGCACGACCTGCACGTAAAGGAGGAGGTCGGAAAAACAACAATATCTGCAAGGAGTGATTCAAGTGAATTTGAAGCAGAAGGCTGTGAATTAGGAGTTACGTACGAAATCCCCAGATATGGCAAAATTGGATTTCAAATTCTCCGAGATTGGTACAGATAGATCTTCGGCCGAATTCAAAGCACACGGAGGAAGCACCACCGTGATGAGCGACTTCGAAGATTTATTGAAAAGTAAAGGCATTGCGAAGGAGCGAGTCGATCTAGTTGCAGAGCGAGAGGATAGGTTAGGAAGAGATGACACTGCCTTGAACCTTTTTTTGAGTCATCAAAGGGAGGAAAAGGTAGTAAAGGCGATTTGAGAAAATCACAGTCTCCAGAGGCCATTATAAGAGCTCGACAGTGAAATTTTATATAAATTTGACAGCGCCATCTCTTCCTGATATGTTATTTAATTTACAACTTTTACTTATTATTTTCATCTATGATTGATTCTGTAACTGTTTCATATCTCTGATTTACATTTGATTTAGATACATTCAAAAAAATTTCAAGAAATTCGTATATTCAGTTAAATACTATTCAGCCCCCTCTAGTGTTACATTAGCCTTAAGATCCAAAACCTGCATTCCCAACATTAGCAATACATATAAAAATAGGTATAATGCAAGTAATGTAATTTATGATTTTTGAATAAAATAATGATTCATGGATATTAAATACAAATTTAATGGGAAATAAATTTGTGATTAGTTTTGCAGATTGATTTAAAAGAGAATTTGATTTGAAAAAAAATAAATGAATATATTTTAAAGTTTAAAGGATTTTGAAGGAACTTGAAGGAACTAAATAAATACCCATGGAATGGTAGGGTTTGATGTATACATTACAACAATGAATAAACCTCGTTTATGAGGAAGACAAAGGTGGAAGATTTAAAAGAATGAATTGGTATCTCAAGGATTTGGAATGAAGTATTAAGACCTCTAGACAACTTAATTATAGGAGAAAGCTTCTAAAAGAATTTTTTAGGTTGTGATCACTAGTGGTCTCTATATTGATTCGATAAGGGTATATAGTGATATAAGTAATGAATTCCTATTTATGTCTGTGTTTTTTGGGATTAAAAACCCCTTATTAAAATTTTAAGATAAATGAGTGAGAATTACATGGGGATGCTTAACTAGACGATTTAACATATATGTAATTTGGAAGTTAATGGTGGACTAAGATTTGCAGCCTACAAGGAATTTGGAAGTGTATTGGTCTCGTAATTTTTGGAATATTGAGTAAAGAAGAAGTTTAGCTTTAAAGAATGTCATCCTCAAGAATAAGACTTGAAAGCATTAGATTAAGGAATAGGCTAAAATATTAGGTTTGCATAAATTAGCCTTTTTAGTTTGAATATGACAGTGTTTTGTTTGCTTAGAGATATTTGTTTAATTTTTATAAATTAGCCCTTTTGTCATTTTTCACAAAAAGACTGTATTTTGAAATTATATGGAATACACATAAAATGTAACGGGTGTGATTTGTAATTTTACATATTTGCACATAGATTACATTATCTATTCAAAGCCAAACAATCTTATTCCTTGTAATTTAAAATATGTCAATATTATTGTTTGGGCAAATTTATGGAAATTACAACAAATACCTTATAGGAATTTGAATTCCATCAAATTGGCGCATAAAAAATATTCTAATTATTAGTATAGACTAGGACATAAGTTAGTTAGATTTATAAATTTTGGTTTAGGAAACTTCTGAATTTTCGGGTCATACCTCACTTGGAGACTGGAGGGCAAACTAAAGAGGTAATTATAGCTTTGGGGATGTAAAGAAAAATTTGCATCTTGAATCTCTAAAACAATAGGAATTGTATTTATCTTTAGGATTAACATAGTTACTTTTGAAGATCAAGGTAGCATCCTTGAAGAATTTCAAGAAGGTTTTGCGAACCACCAAAGTGCTATTCTAGTTATTAGTATAGACTAGGACATAAGTTAGTTAGATTTATAAATTTTGGTTTCGGAAACTTCTGAATTTTCGAGTCATACCTCACCTGGAGACTGGAGGGCAAACTAAAGAGGTAATTATAGCTTTGGGGATGTAAAGAAAAATTTGCATCTTGAATCGCTAAAACAATAGGAATTGTATTTATCTTTAGGATTAACATAGTTACTTTTGAAGATCAGGGTAGCATCCTTGAAGAATTTCAAGAAGGTTTTGCGAACCACCAAAGTGTTGGTGGAAAAACCATCAATAAATATACTCGAAACAAAATTGTGATTATACTTTGCAAAAAGTCTAATTTGATAGGTGTAACGACTCGGGTTTTCACGATCCCGAGTAATCGACATATAACCCAATGTCGACTATCAAGCATCGGAAATACCAGATATTTAATGAAAGAAAATAGAGGGCGAGAACAAATAAGATAGAAACTTAGAATAGAAGAAGAAGAAGAACATACAACATTAGAGTAAACACGAATCTCACAGTGGAACGAACAACATATAATAGATAACATATCTTTGAAATAAAATCAGTATATGTATACAGTAACATTATTAGAGTATAACACTTACAACACAGCGGAATAAACAATAGCTGTATAATCCTGAAGCCTCCTGCTCTAAGCCCTCAGTATATCTGTACAATCCCGACTACTTGACTGCCCGTACAAAATTGGGCACCTAAGAGTTTAGGGGAATCAAAACAAAATAAACTCTCGGTCTGTCATGTGACTGGTGTGAGTAAACTCCAACCATTTGTTTAGCTTTTAAAATTCTTTTAAAATCCACACTCTTCTGATATTATAATAATATGTAAATCAAATAAATAGCAATCCAGTGGAACGCTTTCATCTCACGTTCCACATATATAATACACAATCAAAAACCATAGGCGCTTATTAGGTAATGAATTCCAACTGGCAAGGTATGGGACCACCTTCCGACAGTGTATCTCTAGAGAGGAATACACCGGGTTCAACAAGAACATCTTGCAACCCAGGCTAAACATGACTGGTCACTCATTTCGCTTGGGATCAGCAACCGTTTCCCAAAAGGGACAACATTGAAATAGATTATAGAAGTAAATGGAACTCTAGATCAGGTGACAATACACCCTACTTGGCAGCTAACCACTTAGCCATGCGACCTACCCGATTTTATACCATTTTCGGTTGTGAGGCTAGAGGCCATAACGTATAGATCACACCTTTATTTACTTTGAATGCCACATCGTCATACCTGCCAAATCACAAATTGATTTCCCCAAAAATACCATGGGTATACAGCTAAGAGAAACGAATTCCTGTGCCACCAAACGTAAATATGTTTCGAGAGATCAACTTACGCGATCTATTAAATATACTCCATCAGACATTCTGCCATACAGGTCGACCTGGGACTGGACAAACCGAAGGCACTATTCTGTAAACAGGACACCCCTTGCATAACTCCATCTTCAATTATCTTCCTCATATTGGATTGCAACACAAACGCCCATACAGACTGGTTTTCAGATAATGTATCTGATCCCGGTCTCTTCATATCGACAACGGAAAAATGGTTAAAAACTTCGATAGTCAGTGATTTAACTATTAAAGAAAAACATGTGTGCAAACACTGACTTTATTTCCAGATGGAAATTCTATCGATCAATCATCAATCATCATTTATCTCTTAAATTAATTTATCATTAATTTATTCAGTTACCCATTCCCATATCTCCGAAAATTCTTATTTTCTAAATTTAGAAAATATACCTTATTAACACTGGAAAACGTTTCCATTTCTGATTCAGGCATCACTATCTTCTCCTATATATCAGTCTCTAACTATAAACTAGTAAGAGAACAACCCCCTATGTATTAACCCCGAAGGCCGAAACCAACATTAGATCAATACCCAGACAGCTGTTCAACTTAACTAATCTCCAGTCAGTTTCTAATTCCTTTAACTCCATTTTAATTCCTAATTCAAACCCCAAATTCCTTTATAAATATTGCATTTGCAAAATATTTACTTAAATCCTTTATTCACATTAAATGTAAATAATATTTCTTCTTTGCAATCAAAACAGTTTGATTTCATATTTAAAACAATATCTCAAATCCAATTTCTATTTATACTTCTAATTATAGAATTATTTATACAAATCTTCTTTTTATTTCTAACACTTAAATCTCAATTATAATTCGCTTTATATAATTCTATTTATTTTATATAAATCCCTTTTATATAATTCTATTTATTTTATATAAATCCCTTTTATATAATTCTATTTATTTTATATAAATCCTTTTATATAATTCTATTTATTTTATATAAAAATATTTCATTTTCAATATTCACTTTGAAAATGTCCTTTTATACATTCCAGTAATTCATATGGTATTTAAAATACCAAATAACATGACCAGTGTCGTCATAATCAATCACAAATTAAATATCACATCATATACCACAATATATGAAAACAAACAGTATTATTAATATTGAGGAATCCAGTTTGATCCCTCCAACCTGTTTCCCTGCATCACAGATGTTAAATAATATAAATAACATCGATTTCATTTCAATATGAAATAATCTAATAAACAGAATCAATATTTGATTAACGATTTATATATATATGTCATTATCTATAATTTCAACCAATACATCAGCAATTCAACCAAACAATCAATACACAGCAATCAATCATTATTTATCAATATTAGATTTTATTTTTAAAAATATAAACTGTACAGAGTTAGTGAGATTTACTCACATTGGACGATCATCGTTAAATAACGATATCATCTGTTGATTCAGACTGACAATTTATTTCGCTATAAATTGTAACGAGCTCCAATTCACTCCCAGTCAGTTCCATGGTGTAGCCACCGTCCATACGATCCCAGCGGATTTGACCATTCGAAATTCACTCACCTAAGGCCAAAGTCTACTTCAATTTATCAGACCCGCTCATTTTTCATCTTCCCCAAACACATTAAATTTCATGACATGCCCTTATGGCCATTTTCGATCATTCCCACTCCCATCGCTTCTCCCACACCACGTGAAATCAAAAACAAACCCCACCACGATCTTCTCCTACAAAATCTCTCTCCTTATGATGGAAAATCAATCAAAACACCGTCATTTATTGTCCTCTTCAACTCCACTACAGTGCATATGAAACAATACCCCTTTTGTTCATCAATATTACTCGGCCTATATGGATACTTAGGACCCAAAACCCATGTATACTTCACCCAATCACATGCTAAATTCTTTGTAACCTGATTTATCGCCTCTGAAACATACCTCTTGCGATTCATTATTACATTCATCAGGTAAACCGTTCAAAGTTCCATCACTGACATTCAACATGCATGTAACCAGATCCGAACTGGCCTCCTCACGCATCCAGTAAAATGGTCCGAATTTATTTAACACCAAATGTAAACAAAACTTACCACAAGCTTCTACAATATTTTCAAGCGTTAGTTTCCTCACTGACTTGCGTTCTGCCCCTCCAACTTCATCCAAAATGAACAGTAACCCCCCTATACATACTTACGCCACACTCTTTCAAGGCCTTCTGTACACCAACATAATGCATGCTAAAGCTTCCCTCGTCTGGCGTTCACGGTCCTTCACCAAGTATCAACTATTTCATGAAAAAACCCAAAACAAAACCACCTTTTGATCCTCTCTACTCACATCAAACTGCCATGAAACTCCCTGGGAAAACAAAAGCAGGCTTCCCAACATAAAAAACTGCGTCTTACACTCCACTGTAATCTCTAAAACACAAGTTAATGGTATTCGAGAACCCTAGAAAAACACTAGCTCATGCTGTAAGGACCATAGCAACCCAATACTCCATCGAACCCACTGAAACTGTAACGACCCGTATTTTACCGTATAATAATTAATTAATTTAATTATATAAATAAGGATTGAGAGATTGAAATAGTCGTTGAATTAAATAATAATGAATATTTAATTAATATAAATAATAAAATAATATATTTAATTTCTGAAATAGTCAGAAATAGTGAATTGACAATATAATGTGAACTGGACAATTCAAAATATATATAATTCAGTTTGGAATTGAATTCGAATAACGAATATATTATATAAACGAAGTTTGAACGTATAATTATAATATAATTATAATCGAGCTCGAAATGGCGCGGTAGTTTGCTATTTGGCGATTTGAACTTCAACTGAATGTACAGGGTCCATTTTAAATCGGATTTCTGTGAAACAAGAAACGTTAGGAACTGGTGAAGTATATATTTCTAGTGGAAGAGAAAAATCAGGATTTCGTCGTGTAGATTTTGATATATGTACAAATCAAATTTTAGAAAAAGCAGCTATGGAATTCCTTTATAATTTATATCGATTTATTTATATTTTAAAATGGATTTTTAAATATAAATCGAATATCAATGTAACACTGGATTTGAAATATCGAGTTATTAATCCCAGTGTAGCAGTATGATATTCTGTTGTGAATATATACGATAATATTTATTTTTAAATATTAAATTTAAAAGTTTTTAAATATATTTATATATTTAAATGGGTTATTTATAGATTTAAAAATAGCCAGTTTTGCAAATGACCTCAGAATTCGATGAAACTAATTTTGTTGGATCCGCAATATTATATTATTTTTAGATTTCAATTTTCGTGATTTTTAGAGTCAGCATGTGGCCATACGGATTTTTAATGAGAAAAATAGTCAGTATTTTAACGGTTAAAAATATGTTGTGTGAGCAAACGGAGTCAGAATTCGATGAAACTAGTTTTATTGGGTCCGCAATGTCAAACTATAGCTGCATGTCCATTTTCGTGATTTTTGGTTATTGTATGTGAGCACGGGGATTTTTTAAACACAAATATAAGCAGCGATAGCATAAATAATAATATAAAACTCGAATAAAAATAATAATATAACTACCCTATAAATAATCTTAACATTCTCCTAACCCTAAAGAAAACTTGCTTCCTCTGGTCAAAATGAGTGCGCCGCCGATGTTCTTCATTTTCCAGTAAAAGAATCCACTTTCTAAAATCCAAAACAAATCAAACAAACTTCTATATATCAAAACACATATAGATTTAACACCCTGGAGTAGAGAGCTTCAAGTTAACATATGTTTTGGGTGGTGCGACGCGAGCTTGTGATGCTCAGGTGCTTCCAGCGCCAACTAGGGTTAAGAAAATTGAAGGATTGAGGCACTAATATTGATTTTGGTGGTCGGTTTTGGATTCGAGAGGTCGAGTAGCACTTAAATGCTGAGTTTTGTGGATCTCGGAGTTAGAAAGTGTCGTGACTGTGAAATGGGGCGATGGGGACTCCTGATGTCGCGATGCACTCGAGGAGGATGAGATGAATGTGGTGGTGATGAGGAGATGGAGATTCAGGTGTGGAGTTCGATGGTGGTGTCCATTCGTGAATCGATGAAGAGATAGGGGAGAAGAGGGAGTTCAAAGTTGGCCATGGTTTCATTGTGGCTTAACTGGAACGGTTCGAACAGAAAGAGGAAGAATGGGAGCGGGTATGGTAAAAGGAATTGGAGATGGGCCAGAATTAAAAGGTTAAAGCCCAAAATAAAAATAGAATTCAAGTTTTGTTTTATATAATGTATAATCTTGTAATCGTTATAACTTGAGTGTACCTTATCAGAATTGAGCGTCGTTGGATCCGTTGGGATACTATGGATGACGGCTACGCAGTGGAACTGACTGGGAGTGGATTCGAGCTCATTAAAATTTATGGCGAAATAAATTGTCTAATCAGAATCAACTAATTCAAATCATTATTAAACGGTTAACGCGAAATGTGAGTAAATCTCACTAACTCTACTCAATTTATATTTTTATAAAATATTTTTAGAATTTATAAATAATGGTTGTTTGCTGTGTGTTGGTTGTTTGGTTGAACTGCTAGTCAGTTGATTGAAAACATAGATAACGATATAGATATAAATTGTTAATCAAATATTGATTCTGTTTAGCAGAATATTTCATAGTAAAATGAAATTGATGTTAATTTTATTGTTTAACATCTGTGGAAGCAGAGAAACAAGTCGGAGGGACCCAACTGGATTCCTCAACATTTATTCTACTGTTTTTCATATATTGTGTTATATGATGTGATATGAAATATGTTGTTGATTTTGTATGGTTGAATGATGCCGATCATTGTTATATGGTACGTTAAATACCATAAGGAATACTAGAATGTTAAAAAGGAAATTTTCATTGTTATATTGAAAAAGAAATATTTATAAAATTAAAAGATTTTATAAAAAGAAAACTATTTATTTAGAAAATAAATAGATTAAAAAGGAATATTTATTTGTTAATCAAATAGATATAATTGAAGGGAAATATTTGTAAAACATTTAAAGATAGAACTAAAAAAGAAATATTTGTAAACTTTTTACAAATAGAATTGAAAAGGGGTATTTATCTGAAAATAAATAGAATAGAAAGAGGAAACATGTGTAAAATAAATAGAAAAGGGAATAGTTAGATTATAAAAGGAATTACTTAGGAAATCAATATATTTTATAAAAAGAAAATATTTTATAAAATAAATAGAATTATCAAAAAGGGATTTAATTTGTAAATAAATAGATTATAAAAGGAAATACTTGAAAAGTGACTAGAATTGTATAAAAGGAGAATTTTACATTTGAAAGGTTTAGACCCGTGCTTCGCACATGGGTATAACATGCTATGGATTTAAAGCAAAGATTTTAAATAGAATCTGTTTTTAATAGATAAAGAAAGAAGATAAATTTATAAATAATATTTTATAAATTAGATAAAATGTTTATCATTGGATAAATAGAATATACAAGTCAAGACTTATATAGAGAAGTAAGAATCGATTTCAACATCGATATTTGAAACTGAATAATCAATTAGAGTTAATCAGTTAAAGTTAATCAATTAGAGTAAATCTATTGGAGTTAGAATTAATCGAATTAGGGTTAACTGAACATAGTTAATCGAATTAGAATTAATTGAATATTAGCTATTCAATTAGAGTTGATCGAATATAGTTATTTGAGATAGAGTTAGTCAAACATAGTTATTCAGGATGAGTCGCCATTTCGTGCGACTGCTAGCGTAATTCGCAGGGCTGCAGATAGCCTACGGCGGTCGGGTGTTTCCTGAGTGAATCAGGCGTAACCATTGTGATCGATGCGATCTAGAGTTAAGCGAATGGAATTAAATTGAATATTAGCCATTCGAAATCAAGTTAAAACAGACATAGTTATTCGAACATAAGTTAACCGAATATTAGTTATTCGATAGGAGTTAAATAAGTAGAGTTAAATAAGTTGAGTTAATCAAGTGAGTTAATCAAGTTGAGTTAATCGAGTTGAGTTAGTCAAAATGAGTTAATCAAACCGAGTTAATCCAAATGAGTTAATCCAAAAGGAGTTATTCGAAATAGTTTATTCGAATAAAATCAAAGGAGTTAATTGAATAAAGTTTATTCGAAAGGAGATTAATCGAATGTAAATCATTCGTAGAAAGTTAATCGAATGTAAATCATTCGTAGAAAGTTAATCGAATGTAAATCATTCGAAGAGAGATTTTCGAATATAGTTATTCGAATAAAGAGTTATCGAATATAGTTTATTCGAAAAGGAATTATCGAATAGAGATTATACGAAAAAGAGAATTATACATTGAATTCGATTATATCGAATTCGGGAAAGTAATATTTACTTTTCATTTTAATTAAGATTTACTTATTTATTAATAAATTAGTGGTTTAGTTATTTAGTTAAATTAAGGAATAAAAGTTATATTTTGAAGTTGGATATTTAAGAAGAGGGGATTTTAGTGCTATAGTTATAATCAATGTTTTAAAATAAAGAAGTGGATTCATAAATAGAATCCGAGTTATGTAAGGAAGTTGGTTAAAAGATTTAAAAGGGTGAAGTTTGTTTATTTCGAGGTTAGAAACGTTGTTCAGTTAAGGTCTGAGAGGTAATTATACCCCAACTTGATTGACTTCGTTTTTAACTAAGGGATGGGTAAGGTTCGATAGCGAAAGTTGGTTAAGTGAATTTAGTTAATGAGTATAATGGTTTGGATTGGCTTAGCAATGTTTTATTTAAACATCTGTTTAAATCAAATGAAGGAGTGTTGGAAATGTTTTTCCAATAAGAATCAGAAAGGTTTTCTAACATATAATTCAAGAAATGGGAGTAAATATGGTGATGTTCTCAAATGATTTATAAAATATATTTTCTAAATCTAGAAAATAGGAATTTACAAATATATAGAAAGGGGAACTGGATAAATTAATGATAATTTAATTAAAAAAAATGATAAATGTTAAATGTTGATTGATCGATAGAATTTCTACCTGGAACTAAGATCGTTGGTTGCACACCTATTTTTCTTTGATAGTTAAATCACCGACTATCGAAGTTTTTGGCCATTTTTCCGTCGTCAATACGGAGAGACCGGGATCAGATTCATTATCTAAAAACCACTCCATATGGACGCTAGCGTTGCGATCAAATATGATGAAAATAATCGAAGACGGAGTTATGCATGGGCTATGCTGTTTATAGAATAGTGCCTTCGGTTTGTCCAGTCCCAGGACAATGTAAATGGACGAATGTCTGATAGAGTATATCTAACGGATCGCGTAAGTTGATCTTTTCCAACGTACTTATGTTTGGCGGCGGAGGAATTCATTTCTCTTAGCTTTATACCCGTGGTATTTTTGGAGAAATCAATTTGTGATTTGACGGGTATGACGATGTGGCATTCAAAGTAAATGGTGGTCAGATGTATCAAAGATACGTTATAACTTCAAGCCTCATCAACCGGGAAATGACAGAAATCGGGCAGGCAGCAGGGCTAAGTGGGTCGCTCCCATTAGGGTGTATATCACCTATCTAGAGAAAATCCAATTCATTCTTTTATCTATTTTCGATGCTGTCCGTTTTTGGGAAACGGTGGGTAGCTCCCAACTTTTGGTGATATACATTCGATACACTCAAGCGAAATGAGTGGTCGGTCATGTGTGGGCCGGGTTGCAAGACGTTCTTGTTGAACCCAGTGTATTTGCCTCTAGAGATACACTATCGGCAGGTGGGCCCATACCTTGTCATAATCAGAATCCAATCTCCAATAAGTGCCCGTGGTTTTGTTTGTATACTATATATGTGGAACGTGAGATGCAAGCGTTCTGCTAGATTGTTAGTTACTTATGATTAGACATTATTATAATATCAGAGAAGTATTGATTTCCAAAACTATTTTGGGTTATCGTGAGGTAAAAACCATCCATGTTTATGTGTGGATCGGTCTTACGATTACCTTTTCTTTGAAAAGGATTTTGAAAAGTTAAACCAAATGATTTGAGTTTACTCACACCAGTCCCATGACTGACCCAGAGTTTATTTTGTTTTGTTTCCCTAAACTCTTGGGTGCCCAAATTTGTACGGGCAGTCAAGTAGTTCAGGTCTTTACAGATATACATGGAGGAGCTGGAAGCAGGAGGCTTCAGGATTATATAACTACTGTTATTTCCACTGTGTGTAAGTGTTGTACTCTGATAATGTTATTATATATATATACTGTTTTATTGCATGGTTATGTTATATATTATGTTTTATTCATTCCGCTGTGAGATTCGTGTTTACTCTGATTGTGTTCTTCTTCTTCTATTCTAATTTTCTATCTTATCCATTCTCACCCTCTAACTTCTTTCTATTAATGATCAGGTATTTCCGATGTCTGAATAGTCAACATGGTATTTTTGTGTTGATTTTCGGAGTCGAAAATTCCAATTCGTTACAGTGGTATCAGAGCTGAAGGTTAAGTGATTACCTTGGTTCTGTGGCGTAACTCGGTAGAGATGGGGTTAGTAATACCCTAGATTGAGTTTGGGTGTATATATATACAAGTGAACGTATTTGTAGATTTTATAAAAATACGTTTTATATTGTGGAGATTTATTGGTTGAGTTGTTTATGAATTTTGGTCGATCAGTTTGATCCACTGAATCGATAAGTGTTTCTAGACATTCAAGTACGATAAACCGACACAGTATGTTTTGAAAAAGGGTAAATGAAATAATTTTACCCAAAATATATTTTGATATAAAAGAAGGGTATATCTTGGAATTATTATCATATATTGGCTGTGTTGGTTGATTATAATTAAAATGGTTATATAAATAACCAATTTGAGTTCGTATAATTTAAAAGCAGATTAATTAATCTGAATTAAATTAGAAATGGAATTAAACTTCTGAAAACTTGGAGAAGTGTTTGTAAGTGGATTTGTGTTAAGTATAAGAAAATTTTAAAATCCTGGGAGATTTTAAATTGTTTACAAGTATCATGAATGATATTTTGAAAAAGATTTCAAAATGAAAGTGTTTAGAAATTTGAGTTTTGAAGTGATATAGTATTGAACTCACTTCGATAGCTGGGAAATAACTCTAATGATACTGGCCACATCATCAGTGTTCATTTTCGAGTTGTAAGTGACGGATTACTACCAAAAATTTTGCTTTTGAATTTTTTTGGGAAAAGGTAGTAGTTTTGAATCCCGAAAGGGAATAATTTATTTTAGAAAAACTAAACTGTTTAAAATCCCCAGGAAGATAGTATGAATTAAAAGCAAATTAAAGAAATTCGTGAAAGAAAATATGCATTGAATTGAAACCAATTCACTGGAAATTTAATTAGAATATAATATATCAAGTAGAATCAGATTTTGAATTATGTGATAGGAAATCTGAAATGGTATTAAATCGATGAGTTAGGAGTTGGAATCAAGAATGGAACTTTGGTTTGGAATGGAATTTTGGCATGGATACGTGAAAGATTTGGTTTGAGGATAAAATTGGAATTTTGTTTGGGAATGCATGTTTATACGCTTACAGGGTAGCAGATGGAAAGGATGTAATGATATGCCCGACAAAAAAGGTACACGTTTATTTTTATAGATTTGGTGATTTATGGGCCGATTTGGCAAGCCACTTGGCTTTTTGATTTTCTTTTTGAAAGGAATGGGCCTAGAGAGGCGAGTTGGGGTTTGAGCTATTGACCGGTGCAAAGGAGGTGCTGGCGAAATTTTACGGAAATTTAGAGTGTTAGAAAATTTTCAGGATTTTAGAAAATTATCGTTGATAAAAATTAATTAATATTTTAATTGAAATTAAATTGGTTCGGTTGAAATTAAAGTTAGTAAGTAAACAAATAAATTTGTACTAGTCAATAGGGTATGTTCTCTACCTTAGCAATTTCGAGGACGAAATTATTTTAAGGGGAAAGAATGTAACGACCCGTATTTTACCGTATAATAATTAATTTATTTAATTATATAAATAGGGATTGAGAGATTGAAATGGTCGTTGAATTAAATAATAGTGAATATTTAATTAATATAAATAATCGAATAATATATTTAATTTCTGAAATAGTCAGAAATAGTGAATTGACAATATAATGTGAACTGGACAATTCAAAATATATATAATTCAGTTTGGAATTGAATTCGAATAACGAATATATTATATAAACGAAGTTTGAACGTATAATTATAATATAATTATAATCGAGCTCGAAATGGCGCGGCAATTCGCTATTTGGCGATTCGAACTTCAACTGAATGTACATGGTCCATTTTAAATCGGATTTCTGTGAAACAAGAAACGTTAGGTACTGGTGAAGTATATTTTTCTAGTGGAAGAGAAAAATCAGGATTTCGTCGTGTAGATTTTGATATATGTCCAAATAAAAATTTAGAAAAAGCCGCTATGGAATTCCTTTATAATTTATATCGATTTACTTATATTTTAAAATGGATTTTTAAATATAAATCGAATATCAATGTAACACTGGATTTGAAATATCGAGTTATAAATCCCAGTGTAGCAGTATGATATTCTGTTGTGAATATATACGATAATATTTATTTTTAAATATTAAATTTAAATGTTTTTAAATATATTTATATATTTAAATGGGTTATTTA
Organism: Allium sativum; assembly: GCA_030737875.1. Lineage (NCBI taxonomy): Eukaryota > Viridiplantae > Streptophyta > Magnoliopsida > Asparagales > Amaryllidaceae > Allium > Allium sativum. The sequence goes on along the minus strand of CM060919.1, from coordinate 844,791,787 downwards.
TAGATTTAAAAATAGCCAGTTTTGCAAATGACCTCAGAATTCGAAGAAACTAATTTTGTTGGATCCGCAATATTATATTATTTTTAGATTTCAATTTTCGTGATTTTTAGAGTTAGCATGTGGCCATACGGATTTTTAATGAGAAAAATAGTCAGTATTTTGACGGTTAAAAATATGCTGCGTGAGCAAACGGAGTCGGAATTCGACGAAACCAGTTTTATTGGGTCCGCAATGTCAAACTGTAGCTGCATGTCCATTTTCGTAATTTTTGGTTATTGTATGTGAGCACAGGGATTTTTTAAACACAAATATAAGCAGCGATAGCATAAATAATAATATAAAACTCGAATAAAAAATAATATAACTACCCTATAAATAATCTTAACATTCTTCTAACCCTAAAGAAAACTTGCTTCCTCTGGTCAAAATGAGTGCGCCGCCGATGTTCTTCATTTTCCAGTAAAAGAATTTACTTTCTAAAATCCAAAACAAATCAAACAAACTTCTATAAATCAAAACACATATAGATTTAACACCCTGGAGTAGAGAGCTTCAAGTTAACATATGTTTTGGGTGGTGCGACGCGAGCTTGTGATGCTCGGGTGCTTCCAGCGCCAACTAGGGTTAAGAAAATTGAAGGATTGAGGCACTAATATTGATTTTGGTGGTCGATTTTGGATTCGAGAGGTCGAGTAGCACTTACATGCTGAGTTTTGTGGATCTCGGAGTTAGAAAGTGTCGTGACTGTGAAATGGGGCGACGGGGACTCCTGATGTCGCGATGCACTCGAGGAGGATGAGATGAATGTGGTGGTGATGAGGAGATGGAGATTCAGATGTGGAGTTCGATGGTGGTGTCCATTCGTGAATCGATGAAGAGATAGGGGAGAAGAGGGAGTTCAAAGTTGGCCATGGTTTCATTGTGGCTTAACTGGAACGGTTCGAACAGAAAGAGGAAGAATGGGAGCGGGTATGGTAAAAGGAATTGGAGATGGGCCAGAATTAAAAGGTTAAAGCCCAAAATAAAAATAGAATTCAAGTTTTGTTTTATATAATGTATAATCTTGTAATCGTTATAACTTGAGCGTACCTTATCAGAATTGAGCGCCGTTGGATCCGTTGGGATACTATGGATGACGGCTACGCAGTGGAACTGACTGGGAGTGGATTCGAGCTCGTTACAATTTATGAAGAAATAAATTGTCTGATCAGAATCAATTAACGCAAATCGTTATTAAACGGTTAACGCGAAATGTGAGTAAATCTCACTAACTCTACTCAATTTATATTTTTATAAAATGTTTTTAAAATTTATAAATAATGGTTGTTTGTTGTGTGTTGGCTGTTTGGTTGAACTGCTAGTCAGTTGATTGAAAACATAGATAACGATATAGATATAAATTATTAATCAAATATTGATTCTGTTTAGCAGAATATTTCATAGTAAAATGAAATTGATGTTAATTTTATTGTTTAACATCTGTGGATGCAGGGAAACAAGTCGGAGGGACCCAACTGGGTTCCGCAACATTTATTCTACTGTTTTTCATATATTGTGTTATATGATGTGATATGAAATCTGTTGTTGATTTTGTATGGTTGAATGATGTCGATCATTGTTATATGATACGTTAAATATCATAAGGAATACTGGAATGTTAAAAAGAAAATTTTCAATGTTATATTGAAAAAGAAATATTTATAAAATTAAAAGATTTTATAAAAAGAAAACTATTTATTTAGAAAATAAATAGATTAAAAAGGAATATTTATTTGTTAATCAAACAGATAGAATTGAAGGGAAATGTTTGTAAAATATTTACCAATTGAATTGAAAAAGAAATATTTGTAAACTTTTTACAAACAGAATTGAAAAGGGATATTTATCTGAAAATAAATAGAGTGGAAAGAGGAAATTTTTGTAAAATAAATAGAAAAGGGAATAGTTAGATTATAAAAGGAATTACTTAGAAAATCAATAGATTTTATAAAAAGAAAATATTTTATAAAATAAATAGAATTATCAGAAAGGGATTTAATTTGTAAATAAATAGATTATAAAAGGAAATACTTGAAAAGTGACTAGAATTGTATAGAAGGAGAATTTTACATTTGAAAGGTTTAGACCCGTGCTTCGCACATGGGTATAACATGCTATGGATTTAAAGCAAAGATTTTAAATAGAATCTGTTTTTAACAAATAAAGAAAGAAGATAAATTTATAAATAATATTTTATAAATTAGATAAAATGTTTATCATTGGATAAATAGAATATATAAGTCAAGACTTATATAGAGAAGTAAGAATTGATTTCAACATCGATATTTGAAACTAAATAATCAATCAGAGTTAATCAGTTAAAGTTAATCAGTTAGAGTAAATCGATTGGAGTTAGAATTAATCGAATTAGGGTTAACTGAACATAGTTAATCGAATTAGAATTAATTGAATATTAGTTATTCAATTAGAGTTGATCGAATATAGTTATTTGAGATAGAGTTAGTCAAACATAGTTATTCAGGATGAGTCGCCATTTCGTACGACTACTAGCATAATTCGCAGGGCTGCAGATACCCTACGGCGGTCGGGTGTTTCCTGAGGGAATCAGGCGTAACCATTGTGATCGCTGCGATCTAGAGTCAAGCGAATGGAGTTATTGAATATTAGCCATTCGAAATTAAGTTAAAACATACATAGTTATTCGAATATAAGTTAATCAAATATTAGTTATTCGATAGGAGTTAAATATGTAGAGTTAAATAAGTTGAGTTAATCAAGTAAGTTAATCAAGCTGAGTTAATCGAGTTGAGTTAGTCAAAATGAGTTAATCAAACCGAGTTAATCCAAATGAGTTAATCAAACCGAGTTAATCCAAATGAGTTAATCCAAAAGGAGTTATTCGAATAAAATCAAAGGTGTTAATCGAATATAGTTTATTCAAAAGGAGATTGAACGAATGTAAATCATTCGTAGAAAGTTAATCGAATGTAAATCATTCGAAGAGAGATTTTCGAATATAGTTATTCGAAGAAAGAGTTATCGAATATAGTGTATTCGAAAAGGGGTTATCGAATAGAGATTATTCGAAAAAGAGAATTATACATTGAATTCGATTATATCGAATTCGGGAAAGTAATATTTACTTTCCGTTTTAGTCAAGATTTACTTATTTATTAATAAATTAGTGGTTTAGTTATTTAGTTAAATTAAGGAATAAAAGTTATATTTTGAAGTTGGATATTTAAGAAGAGGGGATTTTAACGCTATAGTTATAATCAAAGTTTTAAAATAAAGAAGTGGATTCATAAATAGAATCCGATTATGTAAGGAAGTTGGTTAAAAGATTTAAAAGGGTGAACTTTGTCTATTTTTAGGTTAGAAATGTTGTTCAGTTAAGGCCTATGGGGTAATTATACCCAAACTTGATTGACTTCATTTTTAACTAAGGGATGGGTAAGGTTCGATAGTGAAAGCTGGTTAAGTGAATTTAGTTAATGAGTATAATGGTTTGGATTGGCTTAGCGATGTTTTATTTAATCATCTATTTAAATCAAATGAAGGAGTGTTGGAAATGTTTTTCCAATAAGAATCAGGAAGGTTTTCTAACATAGAATTCAAGAAATGGGAGTAAATATGGTGATGTTCTCAGATGATTTATAAAATATATTTTCTAAATTTAGAAAATAGGAATTTACAAATATATAGAAAGGGGAAATGGATAAATTAATGATAATTTAATTAAAAAAAAAGATAAATGTTAAATGTTGATTGATCGATAGAATTTCTATCTGGAAATAAGATCGTTGGTTGCATACCTATTTTTCTTCGATAGTTAAATCACCGACTATCGAAGTTTTTGACCATTTTTCCATCGTCAATACGAAGAGACCGGGATCAGATTCATTATCTGAAAACCACTCCGTATGGACGTTAGCGTTGCGATCAAATATGATGAAAATAATCGAAGACGGAGTTATGCAAGGGCTATGCTGTTTACAGAATAGTGCCTTCGGTTTGTCCAGTCCCAGGACAACGTAAATGGACAAATGTCTGACAGAGTATATCTAACGGATCGCGTAAGTTGATCTTTTCAAACGTACTTATGTTTGGTGGCGGAGGAATTCGTTTCTCTTAGCATTATACCCGTGGTATTTTTGGAGAAATCAATTTGTGATTTGACGGGTATGACGATGTGGCATTCGAAGTAAATGGTGGTCAGGTGTATCAAAGATACGTTATGACTTCAAGCCTCATCAACCGGGAATTGACAGAAATCGGGCAGGCAGCATGGCTAAGTGGGTCACTCCCATTATGGTGTATATCACCTATTTAGAGAAAATCCAATTCATTCTTTTATCTATTTTCGATGCTGTCCCTTTTCGGGAAACGATGGGTAGCTCCCAACTGTTGGTGATATACATTCGATACACTCAAGCGAAATGAGTGGTCGGTCATGTGTGGGTCGGGTTGCAAGACGTTCTTGTTGAACCCAGTGTATTTGCCTCTAGAGATACACCATCGGCAGGTGGTCCCATACCTTGTCATAGTCGGAATCCAATCTCCGATAAGTGCCCATGGTTTTGTTTGTATACTATATATGTGGAACGTGAGACGCAAGCGTTCTGCTAGATTGTTAATTTCTTGTGATTAGACACTATGCGGTTAAAGCCCCGCTAAATCCCCGCAATATCCCTGCTATAGCTCGTAGCGCCCTTCAATCGCTACGCTATTTCAACTTAGCGCTGATGAACAGTAGATCCGCTTGTAGCCCCGCTATTTCACGCTGCATCCCGTAAACCAACGCTTTTTACCATCTGCTTTAGCAATATTAATATATAAAGGTTGATTTGACTAATTCTCTGTAAAAAAAATTCAATAAAGTTAGTGTAAAGAGCTAATTTTAAGGCATTAGTGTCCAATATATCCCGGAAATCTATTATAATCGTCAAATCTAATGTGTGTAACCATGGTGTTCTTTGATTCTACTATATATGGTTAATTAATGTTAGTTTCTTCTATACATATAATGTGAAAATTATAATTAATTAATTTTAAATATTTAGTTTCATATTTTATGAACCTTTTTGCGCCACCGCTATATCCCCGCTATTTCCCCGCTTTATCCCTGCTACAATTTTTTCCACCTCCACCGCTATGGAGCCGCTGAGCGCTTTAACTGCCCAGATTAGACATTATTATAATATCAGAGAAGTATTGATTTCCAAAGCTGTTTTGGATTATCGTGAGGTAAAAACCATCCATGTTTATGTGTGGATCGGTCTTACGATTACCTTTTCTTTGAAAAGGATTTTGAAAAGTTAAACCAAATGATTTGAGTTTACTCACACCAGTCCCATGACTGACCCAGAGTTTATTTTGTTTTGTTTCCCTAAACTCTTGGGTGCCCAAATTTGTATGGGCAGTCAAGTAGTTCAGGTCTTTGTAGATATACTGGGAGGAGCTGGAAGCAGGAGGCTTCAAGATTATATAGCTATTGTTATTTCCGCTGTGTGTAAGTGTTGTACTCTGATAATGTTATTATATATATATACAATTTTATTGCAAGGTTATGTTATATATTATGTTTTATTCATTCCGCTGTGAGATTCGTGTTTACACTGGTTGTGTTCTTCTTCTTCTTCTATTCTAATTTTCTATCTTATCTATTCTCACCCTCTAACTTCTTTCTATTAATGATCAGGTATTTCCGATGTCTGAATAGTCAACACGGTAGTTTTGTGTTGATTTTCGGAGTCGAAAATTCCAATTCGTTACAGTAACGCCTATACATGGGTACTTCTCATTATCTCGAATTCATAGAAAGGGGTTTAGAAATTATCAGATTTTTATGTGATTTTACTGAGATTTTTGAAAGCACGATTTTCTTTTTATATAGAGAACGGCGGCTAAAGTGTTTCATTGACTGAGAATGAAAATGGAATAAGGGTTTAGGGGTTGTAATGATGTTATATAGAGAGGGATTTTATTATTTTATTCAATTATAATCAGTCGCTATATATATTCATTGTTTAAAATTCCGTAGGATCACATACAATACCCAAATTTGACGAAAATGGACAGATATCTATAGTTCGACATTACGGACCCAACAAAACTGGTTTCATCGAATTCCGACTTTATTTGCTCATACAGCGTATTTTTAAAGTCAAATTTTTGACTGCTTTTCACATTAAAATCCTGTAAGGCCACGTATGGACTCCAAAAATCACGGAAATTGAAATCTAACAATAATTTAATATTCTGGATCCAACAAAATTAGTTTCATCGAAAATGGAGTTAGTTTGCAAAACTGACATTTTTTAAAGCTTTAAATAAACCAATTTATATATAAATATATTTAAAAATAATTAAATTAAATATTAATAAATTAATATTATCGTATATATATTCACATTTGACATTTCGAATTCAGATTAATCAGTATTCAATTTATATTGAAAATCCATTTATAATATAAATAAATCGTTATAAATTACAAAGGAATTCCATAGCGACTATTTTAAAATTTGATTTGGGCATAAATCAAAATCTACACAACAAAATCCCGATTTTTCTCTTCCATTAGAAAAATATATTTCACCAGTTCCGAACGTTTCTTGTTTCACAGAAATCTAATTTAAAACGGCTTCTGTATATCCGCTTAAAGTTCGAATCGCCAAATTACGAACTGCAGCGCCATTTCGAGCTCGATTGTAATTATATTATAATTATACGTTCAACTGTCGTTATTTAAATATATTCATTATTATAATTCAACTATAAACTGAATTATATATTATAAATGATCTAATTCACACAATATTGTGAATTCCACTATTTCCGACTACTTCGGAAATTAAATATATTATTCTATTATTTATATTAATTAATTATTCAATATTATTTAATTCTGACCATTTTAAATTACCAAACCATCATTTAAATAATTAAATAAATTATTAATTATCCGTTAAAAATACAGGTCTTTACATTCTTCCCCCTTTAAAATAATTTCATCCTCGAAATTGCTAAGGTAGAAAACAAACCCTATTAACTAAGTTAAAATTATTTGTTCACTTCTTAACTTCAGTTTCAACTGAACCAATTTAATTTCAATCAAATTATTAATTTATTCTACTAACAAAAATTTCCAAAAATCCTAAAAATTTTCTAACGCCTTACTTTTCGAAAAATTTCGCCAGCACCTCCTTTGTACTGGTCAATAGCTCAAACTCCAACTCGCCTCTCTAGGCCTTCTTCAACCAAAAAGAAAATCAAATAGCCAAGCGGCTTGCCAATTCAGCTCATAAAAACCTCATACTCAATATTAATATAAACTGGTACCTTTTAGTCGGGCATATCATTACATCCTTTCCATCTGTTACCAACTCTGCATATACTAATGTCATCCCAATCATTCGGTTATACCCAAGCCAAATTCTGTTCTTAACTCAGATTCCATTTTTAATTTCAACTCTTAACTTACCGTCCAATTTCATTTCGGATTATCTCCAATCCAATCTAATTCGATGTTTTCTATCTCAATTCATTTTCCCCTTAACTGGTTTCAATTCAATTTCTATTTCTGTTTGCTTTTACAAATTCTAATTTAATTTGTTTCAATCCAAACAATCTTCCCCAGGGAAATTTTAAACATCTTAGCTTTTCTAAAACCAGATATCCCTTTTCAGGATTCAAAACAACTTGCTTTTGACAAAACAATTCAAAAACAAAATCATTGGTAGTAATCCGCCACTTAGCAACTCGAAAATGGACACCGATGATGCAGCTGTCATCATCGGAATCTATTTTCCAGCGATCGAAGTGAGTTCAATACTATATCACTTTCAAAACCATTTCTAAATACTTCCATTTTGAAATACATTTCAAAATACCATTCACATTGCTTGTAAAACAAATTTAAAATCTTCCGGGATTTTTAAAATTCTCATATATTTAATCAAATTCCATTTACAAACACCTTTCACGCTTTCGGAATTTTAGTTCAATTCTGATTTAAATTTAGATTTAATTCATCTGATTTCACATATTACCTTTATATGAATTCCAGTTGGTTATTTACATAACCATTTAATTTATAATCTTACTCGATTATAATAACAACCAATATATCCAATATATCATAATCATTTCAATATAAATTTTTTCTTTTATATCAAAATATAATTTGGGTAAAATTATTTCATTTACCCTCTTTTCATAACATACCATGTCGGTTCATCGTACTCGAGTGTTTATAAACCGCTACCGATACAGTGGATCAAACTGATCGACCAAAATTCATAAATTACTCAACCAATGAATCTACACAATATAAAATCATTTTTATAAAATCTACAAATACATTCTCTCGTATATATACACTCAACTCAATCTAGGGCATTACTAACCCCATCTCTACTGAGTCACGCCACAGAGCCAAGGTAATTACTTAACCTTCAGCTCTGATACCACTGTAACGACTCGGGTTTTTGCGATCCGGAGTAATCGACATATAACCCAATGTCGACTATCAAGCATCGGAAATACCAAATAGTTAATGAAAGAAAATAGAGGGTGAGAATAGATAAGATAGAAACTTAGAATAGAAGAAGAAGAAGAAGAACATACAAAATCAGAGTAAATACGAATCTCATAGCGGAACGAACAACATATAATAGATAACATATCTTTGAAATAAAATCAATATATGTATATAGTAACATTATCAGAGTATAACACTTACAACACAGCGAAATAAACAATAGCTATATAATCCTGAAGCCTCCTGCTCCAAGCTCTCAGTATATCTGTAAAATCCCGACTACTTGATTGCACGTACAAAATTGGGCACCTAAGAGTTTAGGGAAAACAAAACAAAATAAACTCTGGGTCAGTCATGTGACTGGTGTGAATAAACTCAAACTATTTGTTTAACTTTTAAAATTCTTTTAAAATCCATACTCTTCTGATATTATAATAATGTCTAAATTAAATAAATAACAATCTAGTGGAACGCTTTCATCTCATGTTCCACATATATAATATACAATCAAAAACCGTAGGCGCTTATTGGGTAATGAATTCCAACTAGTAAGGTATGGGACCACCTTCCGACAGTGTATCTCAAGAGAGGAATACACCGGGTTCAACAAGGACATCTTGCAACCCAGGCTAAACATGACCGGTCACTCATTTCACTTGAGTGTACCGAATGTATTATCACCAACGGTTGGGATCAGCAACCGTTTCCCGAAAGGGACAGCATCGAAATAGATTATAGAAGTAAATAAAACTCTAGATCAGGTGACAATACACCCTACTTGGCAGCTAACCACTTAGCCATGCGACCTACCCGATTTTATACCATTTTCGGTTGTGAGGCTAGAGGCCATAACGTATAGATCACACCTTTATTTACTTTGAATGTCACATCGTCATACCCGCCAAATCACAATTTTATTTCCCCAAAAATACCATGGGTATACAGCTAAGGGAAACAAATTCCTGCGCCACCAAACTTAAATACGTTTCGAGAGATCAACTTACGCGATTTATTAAATATACTCCGTCAGACATTCTTCCATACAGGTCATCCTGGGACTGGACAAACCGAAGGTACTATTCTGTAAACAGGATAGCCCTTGCATAACTCTGTCTTCAATTATCTTCCTCATATTGGATCGCAACGCTAATGCTCATACAGAGTGGTTTTCAAATAATGAATCTGATCCCGGTCTCTCCGTGTTGACAACGGAAAAATGGTCAAAAACTTTGATAGTCGGTAATTTAACTGTCAAAGAAAAACATGTGTGCAAACAACGATATTATTTCTAGATGGAAATTTTATATATCTATCATCAATCATCATTTATCTCTTAAATTAATTTATCATTAATTTATTCAGTTACCCATTCCCATATCTCCGAAAATTCTTATTTTCTAAATTTAGAAAACATACCTTATTAACATTGGAAAACGTTTCCTTTTCTGATTCATGCATCACTATCTTCTCATATATATCAGTCTCTAACTATAAACTAGTAAGAGAACAACCCCCTATGTATTAACCCGGAAGGGCGAAACCGACATCAAATCAATACCCAGATAGCTGTTCAACTTAACTAATCTCCAGTCAGTTTCTAATTCCTTTAACTCCATTTTAATTCCTAATTCAAACCCCAAATTCCTTTATAAATATTTCATTTGCAAAATATTTACTTAAATCCTTTATTCACATTAAATGTAAATAACATTTCTTCTTTGCAATCAAAACAGTTTGATTTCGTATTTAAAACAATATCTCAAATCCAATTTCTTTTTATACTTCTAATTATAGAATTATTTATACAAATCTTCTTTTTATTTCTAACACTTAAATCTCAATTATAGTTCCCTTTATAAAATTATATTTATTTTATATAAATCCCTTTTATACAATTCTATTTATTTTATATAAATCCCTTTTATATAATTCTATTTGTTTTATATAAATCCTTTTATATAATTCTATTTATTCTATATAAAAATATTTCATTTTCAATATTCACTTTGAAAATTTCCTTTTATACATTCCAATGATTCATATGGTATTTAAAATACCAAATAACATGACCAGTGTCATCATAATCAATCACAGATTATATATCACGTCATATACCACATTATATGAAAACAAACAGTATTATAAATATTGAGGAATCCAGTTGGATCCCTCCAACCTGTTTCGCTGCATCACAGATGTTAAAAAATATAAATAACATCGATTTCATTTCAATATGAAATATTCTGATAAACAGAATCAATATTTGATTAACGATTTATATATATATATATCATTATCTATAATTTCAACCAATACATCAGTAATTCAACCAAACAATCAATACACAGCAATCAATCATCATTTATCAATATTAGATTTTATTTTTAAAAATATAAACTGTACAGAGTTAGTGAGATTTACTCACATTGGACGATCATCGTTAAATATCGATAACCATCTGTTGATTCAGACTGACAATTTATTTCGCTATAAATTGTAACGAGCTCCAATTCACTCCCAGTCAGTTCCATGGTGTAGCCACTGTCCATACGATCCCAACGGATTTGACCGTTCGAAATTCACTCACCTAAGGCCCAAATCTACTTCAATTTCTTAGACCTGCTCATTTTTCATCTTCCCCAAACACATAAAATTTCACGATATGCTCTTATGGCCATTTCCGATCATTCCCACTCCCATCGCTCCTCCCACACCACATGAAATAAAAAACAAACTCCACCACGATCTTCTCCTATAAAATCTCTCTCCTTATGATGGAAAATCAATTAAAACACCGACATTGATCGTCCTCTTCAACTCCACTACAGTGCATATGAAACAATACCCCGTATGTTCATCAATATTACTCGGCCTATATGGATACTTAGGACCCAAAACCCACTTATACTTTGCCCAATCACATGCTAAATTCTTTGTAACCTGATTTATCGTCTCTGAAACATACCTCCCACAATCCATTATTACATTCATCAGGTAAACCGTTCAAAGTGCCATCACTGACATTCAACATGCACGTAACCAGATCCGAACTGGCCTCCTCACGCATCCAGTAAAATGGTGCAATTTTATTTAACACCAAATGTAAACAAAACTTACCACAAGCTTCTATAGTATTTTCAAGTGTTAGTTTCCTCACTGACTTGCGTTCTGCCCCTCCAACTTCATCCATAACGAACAGTAACCCCCCCAAACATACTCACGCCACACTCTTTCAAGGCCTCCTATACACCAACATAACGCATGCTAAAGCTTCCCTCTTCTGGCGTTGATGGTCCTTCACCAAGTATCAATTATTTCACACAAAAACCCAAAACAGAACCACCTTTTGATCCTCTCTACTCACATCAAACCGCCATGAAACTCCCTGGGAAAACAAAAGTAGGCTTCCCAACATAAAAACCCGCTTCTTACACTCCACTATAATCTCCAAAACACAAGTTAATGGTATTCGAGAACCCTAGAAAAACACTAGCTCACGCTGTAAGGACCGCAGCATCCCAATACTCCATCGAACCCACTGAAACGCCTATAGATGGGTACTTCTCATTACCTCGAATTCATTGAAAGGGGTTTAGAAATTATCAGATTTTTATCTGATTTTATTGAGATTTTTGAAAGCACGATTTTCTTTTTATATGGAGAGCGGCAGCTAAAGTGTTTCGTTGACTGAGAATGAAAATGAAATAAGGGTTTAGGGGTTGTAATGATGTTATATAGAGGAGGGATTGTATTATTTTATTCAATTATAATCAATCTCTATATATATTCATTGTTTAAAAATCCGTATGATCACATACGATACCCAAATTCGACGAAAATGGACAGACAGCTATAGTTCGACATTACGGGCCTAACGAAATTGGTTTCGTCGAATTCCGACTTTGTTTGCTCACACAGTGTTTTTTTAAAGTCAAATTATTGACTGCTTTTCACATTAAAATCCCATAAGGCCACATACAGACTCCAAAAAATACGGAAATTGAAATCTAACAATAATTTAATATTCTGGATCCAACAAAATTAGTTTCATCGAAAATGGAGTTCATTTGCAAAACTGACATTTTTTAAAGCTTTAAATAAACTAATTTAAATATAGATATATTTAAAAATAATTAAATTAAATATTAATAAATTAATATTATCATATATATATTCACATACGATATCATACAGGTCCAAAATATTCCTTTCTGAATTTATAACTTGACATTTCAAATCCAGATTAAATCAGTATTCAATTTATATTGAAAACCCATTTATAATATAAATAAATCGTTATAAATTATAAAGGAATTCCGTAGTGTCTATTTTAAAATTTGATTTGGATATAAATCAAAATCTACACAACGAAATCCCAATTTTTCTCTTCCATTAGAAAAATATACTTCACCAGCTCCGAACGTTTCTTGTTTCACAGAAATTCGATTTAAAACGGCTTCTGTATATCCGTTTAAAGTTCGAATCGCCAAATTACGAACTACAGCGCCATTTCGAGCTCGTTTATAATTATATTATAATTATACGTTCAACGGTCATTATTTAAAGATATTCATTATTATAATTAAACTCTAAACTGAATTATATATTATAAATGATCCAATTCACACAATATTGTGAATTCCACTATTTTCGACTATTTCGGAAATTAAATATATTATTCTATTATTTATATTAATTAAATATTCAATATTATTTAATTCTGACCATTTTAAATTACCAAACCATTATTTAAATAATTAAATAAATTATTAATTATCCATTAAAAATAAGGGACATTACAATAGGCATCTTATAGAGGTTGAAAAATCGACATTATATTTTGGACTTTCCTAAGATTAGGAAAATAAAAGGTATTGTTGATGATAGGAACCCATGAATTTTTTGTATTTTTATATTTGATAAGATACCTTTGCACAAAGACAAATTTTGGTAGAGCCTAATCAAGAAATGGAACAAAGACGGAACATTTGGTATCTCGTGCTACCATAGAACACAAGATTTTAAGGCTTTGCAATATTTAATCAGATTGGTTAGCGTACATTTAGGGCAAAAATTGATAAAAGGCATGAAAATTTTAAATTTCGTAACCTTTCTCGAAAATTTTAGGATTTTATGGTAGCATTATGGTTGTTGGATTGGACAGTGAGAATTGTTTGCAGCACAAATGCACCGAGCATTCATGTTGAAAGATATGCATATTAAAGTGTTTTGCATATATATAGAACATCACATATTACACTTTCACGCCAGGACTGAGCTCACTTTTACAAGTCTGCAGTGCAAAATCACCTTGAGTATGGATGTTTAATAAATAAATTCAGTGTATAACATATGTGTTCGAGCGAGTTATGTTTTTCTCCCTTTCAGAAATATTTCAGGATGAATCTCTTTTAAAGGGAAAGAATTTAACACCCCGACAGATATAGATAGTTAAATTAAGAATAAACAATAACTAATAACAAAATGTTAACGGGATGAAAATACAAATATTTGATAAGTAAGAATTGGGCTATGAAAATATTACCATTGTATTCGTGAAGGATTCTAGTCCATTTTCATATTTTAATTACCGAAAACAGAGTCCATATGAAAAAGTTATGTATTAAACAAAATTAAGAAAGATGTACACACACATCTTTTGAAATTCAAACCGTAAGAATATAAATCTGAAATAAAATAGTATACTTTTGGTATAATGGAATATTCCTTGGGAATTAAAAATCATGTGTACATATAAGTATGTAAGAGGGGACAAGAATAAAGAAATAACGAAAATAATCAATCGGAATAATTAACGTATTAAATAATATTGATCAACTAAGGAATGAAATTTCCCAATGCTCGACGTGGGGGGCGGCCGCCCTCCTATGGTGGAGGTTGACCGCTCTTAAGGCTGAGGGTGGGGAAGGAGCTTTGTTTTGTACAGTGTTTTTATAGTTTTTTCTCAAACGGATCGTCCATATTTTGTATAAATAATCCTTTTTTCCACACACACGCTTCAACTATAAGTAAACCCTTAGCCTCTTCCCGTAAACCCAACATTCATTCTCTTATGTGCCTCTACTCTACTTCTCCACCATTATTTATAATTTTAGAAAATAAACATGTTAGGTTTTTTTCTTCTTTTCTAACCTATTTCTCTACCTCTTCTTCTATTTTTCTTAGAATAATCTGAAATTAGAATATATATATATATATATATAAGACCTTGACTGAATTCTTATATGTATATACTGGTTTAGGAGAAATTTTGGGAAACGATAAGCCTGAGGATACAATCAAGAAACTAATTATCTTAACTAATAAGTTTTAAGCGATAATGAATTACAGTACTAATTTGTTAACAAAATTAATTAATTGTTTATTAATATGTTTAAGCTAATTAATTAATTTTTAATGATTTTTTGGTCATTAAATTATTCATTCATTTTGTTCAAAAATATATGATTAATTTATCAATGAGGTTTAAATTAATTAATAATAAATGGTGCTAAAAATAACTGAATGATTTATTCAACCGTGCTTAAGTTAAAAAAGAATTCATTTAAAAAAGAAATATGTAGTTAAAATGGTGACGGATTTCGTCTTTGGCAACTTGTTCCTCTGAATCGCGCTATTTTTCAAATCTTATCACCCTCTCGTCTAATCCATATTTCCTTTCCACGTCGCTCCCATCCCCAACCCTTTTTCATGCACCATCGCTTTCTAACCTCCTCTCATGGCGATGAACAAGAAAGATGAACCTTGGTTTGCTAGTTCTTCAGCCTCCACTACAAGGTCAAGTCGACCCTTCTCGAGCTTTGTACCTGATGTCAGTCCTGATGCTCTTAAAGTCCCTGTCAGATCTGAAATAACGACCTTCTCATCAATGCCCCACCATCTAAATCCGGTCCTTTATCTAGCATTCGTTGTACTATTGAGTCATTGTTATCCTCCCTTCTTGATGAAATGCATAATCAATGGATGGAAACAGTTTGCAATGTTAGTGTAGATGTGACGACCCTGTACAATCAACAAGTATGTCCGGGTGGCTACTACTTCAACCCCGTCAAGGTAGCTACTCCTATCATGAGCATCAGTAACACCCCTCCATTCGACGTGAAGATCATCGGTCTTGCACCGTCTTCATATCTTCGACTTTCACTCGTCGATCAATTATTTGAAATGAGAATTAACTCGGCCTTTTCAAATAATTCATGTATATCTAGAATTTCAAATCAATTCATTTCAATGGTTAAATTATTCGACATCACCAATTTTTGTTCTTTAATGTAATTTTCACACCAAACACATTCAACCATCAAATATCACATAAATCAAGCAAATTCAGTTTATTTCCATTCCATATCATTTATAATATTTTATCACGATTTATCGCTATTTTTATTTATTTAAAAATAGCCAATTCATTCAAACGACGTTTCAGGCCATAACGCAGCCGTGGCCCTGTTTTTCTCTAGATTTGATTTACACATATCTAAAAATATAACCGTTGGATCTTCACAAAATTTATATCATTAGAAAGATCTTTACAAAACGAATCCAACGGTTTCAGTTTTGGGAAAATCCGACGGTAGGATCTCCCGCACTAATCGTTTGAAGTTACGATTTCAAAGGAAGAGTAATATGCTACGGGGGCAGACAACTTAAAGTCCATGAGAAAAACTATCCCACGCATGACTTGGAGTTGGCTGCGATTGTTTTTGCACTTAAAGCTTGGCGCCATTATCTTCTAGGGGAGAGGTTCGAGCTGTATACCGACCACAAATCGCTTAAGTACCTCTTCTCACAGAAAGACTTGAATCTAAGACAACAGCGGTGGATGGAGTTCTTGGCATCATATGACTTCGATATAGCTTATACCCCTGGTAAGGGTAATGTGGTGGCAGACGCGCTAAGTAGAAAAAGGCTGACTTTGAGCCCCTTGTTTGTCGAAATGAAAAGCCTTGAGTTTATAGCAACCTTTGATTTTACACCTGCTGTTGAGTCATTGACTGCTACATTAGCATCTCTTGAGCTAAGACCTACACTTCTAGATCAAGTAGGGACTTCACAGAAGGAAGACCCGCAGATAGTCGAAATCATGGACAAGCTGATTAGGGGTGAGACGTTGAGTCACCTCAGTAGGTATGCCATAGATGACAATGGATGGCTAAGGCGCGATGGAAGGCTATGTGTCCCACAAGTGGGAGACCTAGTAAGGAGAGTTCTCGAAGAGGCGCATCACTCGAAGATGACTATACATCTCGGAGGGGATAAGATGTACAGGGACATGAAACGCATTTTCTTTTGGACTGGAATGAAAAAGGACGTGGCAGAGTTCGTCTCGAAGTGCATGGTGTGCCAACAAGTAAAGGCCGAGTCGAAGAAGCCCGGTGGACTATTACACCCTTTGGAAGTTCCGCAATGGAAATGGGAGAGTATCTCGATGGATTTCGTGGATGGATTGCCTAGGTCAAGGAAGGGAAATACTAGCATATGGGTCGTAGTTGATAGACTCACGAAAAGCGCTCACTTCATTCCCGTGAAGAGCAAGAGGACCGCATCAGGGCTAGCGTCTATTTACCTTCGAGAAATAGTACGATTGCATGGAGTTCCTTGTAGTATAGTTAGTGATCGTTACCCGATTTTCACTAGCCAGTTTTGGAATAGTCTGCAAGAAGCAATGGGAACACGACTGAACTTAAGCACGGCCTATCACCCACAGACGGATGGACAAACCGAAAGGGTAAATAGGGTACTAGAAGATCTCCTGAAGCTATGCATTCTTGACTTTGGTGGTACTTGGGAAGACCATCTTCCTCTCGTGGAGTTTGCATATAATAACAGTTACCAAGCTAGCATCGGAATGGCACCGTTCGAAGCCCTGTATGGAAGACCATGCAAGTAACCAACTTGTTGGTGGGAAACGACAGACAGACTTATACTTGGGCCCGACATGATAAGGGACACTTCTGAGAAGATTGAGTTGATATGAAGATGGATGAAAACGGCCCAAGATAGACAGATATCTTATGCGGACCAGAGAAGAACAGACCTAGAGTTCGAAGTCGGAGATATGGTCTTTATAAAGGTTTCTTCGTTATGCAATGTAGTTCGTTTTGGAGTAGTTAAAAAGCTAGCACCAAGATTTGTAGGACCGTTCCCCATCATTGAGAGGATTGGACGGATGGCCTACAAGGTAGACTTACCCGAGAAGTTGTCTGGAGTACACAATGTCTTTCACGTCTCGCATCTCCGGAAGTGTTTGCATGAGTCAGCTGAAGTGGTTGAGCCAAGCATCCTTGAAGACGTGGAAGTGGAGAAAGAAGCAACATTGAGGCGAGTTTCGATTCGTATCTTAGGAACGGAGATTAAGAAGCTAAGGAATCGAGAAGTCAAGCTAGTGAAAGTGCAGTGGAGTGAAGCCCAAGAGGACGCAACTTGGGAAACCGAAGAAAAGATACGCGTGCTTTACCCATTTCTTTTTGAGGGTACATTCTCGATATCTTTTTCCTTGAAAACCTTTTCGTATCATGCTTCTAATATCTATGTTTGTCTTGTTATCTTCTCGATCTTATCTTGAGAACCTTAGGTAGAACCATATGGATGTAAACATGTGATTGAGACATGTTATGGTTGATGGTTGCAAGTGGTTGCTAGTGGATGCATGACACACATTAGGCACTAGATCGGCTCAGTCACATTTTCACGTTGCATATGCATGGGTGCTTATACTTGTACATGGATGGAACTTGTTAAGCTATCACTTGGATGTTGCATATGGATGAATGACTAAGCACTCATGTAGAGATTATAAACTATGCTAGGAATTTGCATACATGTTCGATTCATGACACTAACATATTTTGCATTAAGGAGGTTTACTGAATCAGTAATTGCCTGATCTTTTGCATTAGATAAAGTTCATATACACACACTTTCTGCATATGTCCATACAGCACTAGAAGTCTTTTAAGGACAATGGTTGCCTGTGGATGATGCTTTGAGTAGATGGTTGATTTGATGGTAGGACACATCCTCCCTAACTTAGAGATTTCGGGGACGAAATCCTTTAAGTAGGGGAGAATGTAACAACCCGTGTTTTTATAACGTGTAATAAGCATAAATCAAGGCAGAATTAATTTTTAAAATAAGAATCAAGGGAAACGGGTTACGCCTTTGCGTTCGTCTCGAAATTTTGCTTGGAAACGAGTCCGAGTTTTCGAAAATCGGAGTCTGTATGACCAAGTTATGACCATTCGAAGTTTTCAGAAATTTTCAAATTCAAAACAGACTCAATTCAAATTCAAAATTCGAATTTCAAACCTCCAAATGGACTGGGCGGGAAAATTCCTGCCCAGGACCAGGTCGACCTGGGGGTCGACTATGTAGTCGACCTACCCAGGACCAGGTCGACCATAGTGTCGACCTGGGGGTCGACCTGGTGCCCGAGCCCATTTCTGAAGCTGGATTCACTCTGATGTATTTGGCCTCGTTCCTGTCCACATTCGTTGACCTGACCCTATAAATACAGCCCCCAACACCAGTCTCTCTACACCAAATTTCTTTCTGACCTTATGCTGCTCTGATTCTGGTTGAAAAGTTTGAGAGAGGGACTGCTTCTACTACGTTGAGACTGCTTTTAAGGAATTGCTGATTAGGGGACTTCTATTAGGACTTGACTAAGCAACAAACGACTCTCTTTTTCTAATTCTCGAACCACGATCTGTAAGCCCCAGTTATTTTCAGATTTAAACTGTAAATGTATTATGAATATGATGTAAAATTGAAATTGGACCTATGTATGATGACTGTTTACATTCATTCTTGTTCATCTTGGATCTTGACTCTTGAATATTACTATGACGTCGATTTGGGGCCTATTCATGTTGTAAATCAAAAAGAGAAACCCCTCTTATTATCATGTTGAACCTGATATTAGCCACATGTTTATGATTATCACCTTATGGCAGTCGTACCGTGACTATACTATCATCTTATGACAATCGTTACTATGACTATACTATCACCTTATGACAGTCGTTACCATGACTATACTATCACCTTGTGACAACTATTATTTTGACTAGTACCTTATCTTGCTAGATTTGGAATCTTTATGTTTGAGGCCAATATTTCATATGCCAGTAATGTTTTATTTCAAGTCATATCATGTTATGCTAGTATTCACTCTTACCACCTTATACCCATTTCTTTTTATATCACTCCCTAATTAGATTTATTTGTATCGATGCGAACCTTCGTGCGATGGGAATACGATTTGGGTAGATTAGTTAAAATATGAATTAGCTTTAAATTTGAACATGAACATTATTATGACTTGAACCTGAATATGGACATGAACTTGACACGATTTGACATAAAACATGACTTGAAAACTCGACATGAATCTAAACATGAAAACTTGAATGTGGGCATGACGGTTAGATAAACTTGAAAATGGCCAACTCGAGGTTGGGTTGAGTTTGCAGTGTAAATCTGCCCGGAACCGCCCGGCAAATCCAGTGGCTGCAAATAATATGATCCAATGTGGGTAGTTGGTCATATCGCACGTAAAAACCCGAGGTTAGACTATGTTGTGCTGTAAATCTGCCCGGAACCACCCGACAAATCCAGTAACCACAACAGTTAGTCTAATGTGAGAGGTTGGCGTGCACTAATGAATTAATGCCACATGATAGGGTTAAGTCATGAACCACTTGAATATACTTAACCAACTTGACACGATGACTTGATAGGGTTAAGTCATGAACCACATGAATATACTTAACCAACTTGACACGATGACTTGATAGGGTTAAGTCATGAACTGCTTGAACACACTTAACCAACTTGATACATGATCTGGATAGGGTTAAGTCACGAATTTGAATGACAACACCTAACCCATTAGAAACACTAGTTATGCGGTCCTTTTCAGCAGTAACCCACTTAGATGTATCACGATACCGTGGGACTAGGTAGGGTGGGGCACGATTACTGGGCTGATTGTAAGCGACCAGAACGACGGCTGAGTAGGTGCGCCATTGTAGGTTCAGGCGGGCTATGGTCGTGCACGTAGTCCAGAGTTGAAAAAGCAGGCATTGGGCACCCATAGATTTACACTGTGCGTGCTTGATTCGTGTCGGTGGTTGGCACCATAGGACTTGATACACCCTATGGTGGACCTACCACAGGTAGCTACATTTCCGGATAGGGCCGTATGACACAGACACATGACGAGCTAGGACTTGTAGGGAGCCGATCGATTAGTAGATCGTACCGTAGGACCCCGTAATGGGTCACTTCATGACACTGGGCTAAGGGATCATTTCATGGTTAATACTTGATATGGGTTATAATACTAGTACAGTTTTGGTGCAGCGAACCTTGAACATGCGATGTCAGACTTGACTTATCTTGTTATCTTAATTATCCAACTAGTTCTGTTATCATCCTTATGTTTAATTCCAGTTTTCACATATAATGTTACCTTTACTAGTTTTCATACTGAAAGTCACTAGGGCTTACCAGTCTTTATGACTGACCCTTTTTCTTTCGCCCCTTTTTCTTTCGTTCCCCCCCCAGGTTCCCAGGGAGGAAACACTAGCTCTTAGCTTGGATTCAACTTGCTTTCTGACAGCTCATGTACGGTTTGGTCTTGGGCTATGCTATGGCTACTTCTGCTATTTATGGGGAATAATTTACTTTTGTTTTAAGTTTACGCTTCTTTATTATGAACTTGATGTAATGGAATAATTTGTATCTTGGATATATGAGTTTTTGACTTTTTTCTGGAAAATAATAAAAAGTTGGTTTTTAATTTCTACCGCTGCTTTATTTATGTTCTGCCTTGTGATATCTCTGTGCATGTTTACCTCGATAATACTCCACCAAAACTAGTGCATTCCCTTTGTGAGTGACCCTAGCGGAGGTGGGGTGTTACAAGTATGGTCTGCATTTTCATGGTGGCTATGGGCCTACCTTGGCCCCTCCCTCAAATAGGAAAGATTACATCAAGAGCTAAGTGACGTGCCCTCATTAAACAATCTAACATCCAATTTGGCATGTCCCGCAATTAACGTCTCGATAGTGAAAGATTGGTGGTTTCTAGGTTTAGCTCTAGTCTTTCCACGTCACACACTGACTGCCGATGACATGTACCCTACGATTACTATCTTGTATTGGTCCTGACCCGCCTCTACCAAGGAAAATCGCTGAATCATCCAACGCCATCCACCACCGCCTTCTGACTTCCAAACTACATTTACAATCAAGGTATACTCACCGGGTGGTAACGCGCAGACCAAGCCTCCGCGAGTACAGCATGAGCATGCACTGCATAGAGGACCACCATGGAGTACCCTACCACGTCCCTCAGAAGCTGCGTGCTTCTCTCCACCCCTATAGAGCAATAAGACAGAATATCAAGTAGAATAATCAGATGGGCGTGTTCCTCTCATGTCTCCAAAAACCATGATGATATACCCCTTAGGGTTCTTCACCTTCTTACTTGCAAACTATTCTAAGTGCATCACACAAATGTGTTATTAGACCCTATGTCTAATATTTTACTCACGTGCTCGCATTATTTTATTATATTACCAATTAACATGATTATCCACATAATCACTTTTTATACAAGTTACTAGGTTTTCCTCGAGCCCCTTATATCTCATTAGAACGAACCCCTTTTTCAAGATTAGCTATTAATTAGATAAGTTTAACTTAACACACGTAAGTTCATTTAATAAGCCCAATATAACTATTTGTTATATTTCTAGGTTGTAATTAACGAATGTAATCTACAATGCTTTCCCATGTCAAGTTCAATACATCACTGTTCAGATATTTTACAGTTACAAGTTACTTAATGTTTAATTAAGTATAATTTATTCCAATCCACATGTTTTCTGTTAACATATTACTTACCATACGATTAAATACAACTTATTTCATTTCATAAGTCTACATTATTCTTTCTTATTTAATCATAAAATTGTCTTACATAGTCATCACAACCTATCATTGTTGTTTATATATTTAACTTAGTTCTCTTAACAAAAGTTTATTAATAAATTCTCTTTTCCATTTATTATAACTCATGTTATAATTCCACTTGTTCCTAGGATAAACTACCTATTATATTACATTCTCATTCATATAATTTATTATAATAGGTTATATTCCCTGTTTATCGCATTCTCCTTTAGTTCCTTAACATTAACCAAACTTTTACTGTTGTAATCTTTTTAAATTACCGTCATGTTCCTTTTTATCATTTCAGGAAAACATTTCAGACATTTCATTACATTGGTTAATGAAAAAATGTAAAGATCTATTTCCATCACGTACATCAATTAAAATCTGTAGTTGCAAGCTATTTCTTTTATTTTCGTTGTGGACATACATGTATATTTTATTTGATTAGTGTGCAATACGATAAAAGAACCTTTATTTCACATTAATCCTTCTTTCCTTTCTTTTCTTGCAACAACGTTCTTAATAATTTTACTCTTATAGAAATGTATCCATTTCCCCACAATCTAACTAAATCAATCCATGATTAACTTTTCCCCTTTTTATTTTCTGAGTTAGATGTCAATTCTTGTTTTTCACTTACTATTTTCAATTATTGCAAATTTTTCATGTTACTGTCAAACTAACATGTTTTCCCAAACTACTGTCAAAATAACATGTTTTCCAATTTACTGTCAAACTAATATGTTTTCTAGATTTCTGCAAATTAATATGTTTTCCAAATTACTATAATTCTTAATTTAAATAGAGAATTAATTGAACAAACTACAATAAAAATATTCTAAACTTATTTTAAACAGGGTTCAACAAAATTACTAAAAATTACAGTTATTTAACACGTTATCAATTACAGGGAATGTAAATGGTAAATATACCGTTATCCCAAAGGTATAATTCTATATCCATTAACTTGATAGCTTTCCAATCCTTGAAACTGATTCATATCTGCTATTCTCTGCCTTTTCTAACTGAATCTAATATCAAGACAACCACAAATTTATGAATCTGATGCTAAAAACGAAGAAGGAAAGAAAGAACCTAAATAGTTCAGATTCAAAGAATTTACCTCATGTTAACCAGAAACTTGAACACCTATGTTGTAGATCTACATTCTTTGTCTTCAAATCTTTAATCAGAATTTCCTAAAGAGAATTTTCTAATTATGAAAGATTTGGAGAGGAAAAAAATGGCAGAGCCTTGACATCGTCTCAGAAAATATGAGTTAGAGGCTAAGCCGTGCTAGTCTATTTATAGGTGTATAGGAAATTCTGTTCTATCGGATTTAACATTATAAAATCCAAACTGTTAAAACAAGATAAACATGTTACTCACAATGCAGATCTGGCCTCAGGTGGGTTGACCCTGGCGTGGACCCACCTTAAAAGTTTGTCGACCCTAGGATCGATCCATGGGTCGACCCATGTATGTCCTGGGTCCTGAACGTGATTTTTGCGGCTATTTATTTCATTTTAACGTTCATTTTAATTCATAATATTGCTTGTGTAAATTATTATTTTCCACTTATAACACTTATCTGATTTCAAAATTTTAATTTATGCGCGTATATATGCATACAACCTTTAAATCTTTATTCGCTAATAACTTTCACTTATGGACTTCGTTTGGGATAAGTCATATATCAAAATGAATCAGAAAATTGCCATGAGCACAATGGCTTATTTTTGGGGGCTAAATTCTGAAATCATAAATTGCCATATTTTCATTTAATACTTATATAAAATACAGGGTGTTACACTATTCCATCGTTAGGAAATTTCATCCTCGAAATTTGATCAGGATGGAGTGATGTTCTCCTACGTATAAATTGCAACCATTATGGGTACAACCAATTTTTTGACATCTGTGTACTTGTGCAAAGTGTAATACACCATTATAATACATGAATGCAATAAATGCCTAAGCGGTACCTCTTATATAAATGCAATTTTTCTTGAAAACTTTTTGAAAATATGATGCACACATCCTAAATGTACTGGCAATTTCTTTATGAATGCAATATTTTGAAAGTCGAAATTCCTTTTCATACAAATTTTCCTACACTCTTACAAAGAAAAAGCACAGTTCATCCAAATTTGCATCCAAACCCTACCAATCAACTTTAAATTTGCGAATTCCAGAAAAGTTTAATTTTCTGAATTAGATTTCTTATGTTACAAAAAGGTAGAAAACAGAAAGCTTCTGTAATAACCCGGAAATCCGAGCCAATTTAAAATTTTTATTTTGGCAATTTTAGCGAATTTTGAATATTTAAAATGAATTATTTTAAATAGTAACGACGAAAAATTTATTTTGAATAGAAATAGAACGTATGTATTTATATGAATCGACATTAGAAAATAATTATTTATTTTAATTATTATAACGAGCCTGAAATGGCACGGTAGTTCGATATTTCGATTTCGAAGTTCAAATGAATGTGCAGGATACAAAATAAATCGGATTTTAATGAAACAAAAAATATTTGAATCGATTTGAGAATATCTTTCCAACGAATCCGAAAAATTGAAATTTCATAGTGGGAATAAAAAGTTATGTCCAGTTGAAAATTCAGAATAGTCGCTATGGAATTCAGGCCCTTAAAAATGGAAATTTTGCAAATGATCTCGGTTTTCGACGAAACCACTTTTGTTGGATCCGTGATGTCAAGTTATTACTAGATTGCAAAATTCGTAATTTTTCGAATCAATATGTGAGCGTGGCAAAAGAAAACGTGTTTTAACAGTTTTAGTCAATTTCGATTGACCAGAAATTGGCCATTTTCCCAACGGTCTCGGAATTTGACGAAATTAGTTTTGTTAGGACCGTACCGTCAATAAGAAGCTAGAAAATATTTTTCTGGAATTTTTCTAGTTAGTATGTGGCCCCGGTAAAATAAAATGCTCGTTCAAATTCAATATATAGAGTTATATTTTGATTTTGACAGAAACTGATCGAAATGATCGAATCATCTTACGATACATATCCCATCGTGTTCGGAATGGGGGTAGTTAGCTATGGACGACAGTCGGTGGGCTTGATTTCGAGGTCGTAATAAAAAGTAACTTTATAGATTATAAATTAATAAAATAAATATATATTATATAAACTCTTCTTATCTCACCCCTCCCATACCCGTTGACCAAATAAAAAAACACTCTTCCTCAGATCGATCTCGTCGGTCGCTCCTCCACCCCCCACCCACGCAGACGCGCCACCACCTAGAAGACACCGCTCCACCTCGCCGTGCCACCCCCTTCCTCCCCTCTGTCTGATCCCTTATTCTCCAGCCTCCAGTTGAAACCCCCCACGCCCAAACCCGTCTCGCCGACTGTCAAAGGCCGCCGCCCTTAACGCAGACCCCCACCGCGACTTGCGCCCCCTCCCCAAGTTCCGACACCCCTCCGCTACCCCCTCCCCCTCGTCTCTTCCCCTCCCCTTAGAAGAACCCTGCCGCGACTTCCCCCTTACCAGCAGACCGCCGACCACCTGCTTTCAGTCCCGCCTGCGCCATCCCCCATCTCTGACTTCGCCTGTAAGTTTTATTTTATTTTTATTTTAATTCATTTTGGATAATTAGTTTAATTAAAAAAAACATTGTTAAATCTCAGTTTTATTTAGAGATAAATATGGCATTGTTTTTGCATGTAAAAGCTATGACTTTTAGATCAAGATTTGGTTTTTAATTTGTAAAGAGATAAGATTTTAATATGAAAAAGGTTCGATATTTGATATGAAAAAGATTAGATCTTTAATTTAGAAAAGATTATATTTTTAAATATAAAAAGATTTGATTTTTGGTAGATAAAGATACGATTTTTATATATATGAAGTGAAGATAAAAATATGATTTTTATATATATGAAGTGAAGATAAAAATACGATTTTTATATATATGAAGTGAAGATAAAAATACGATTTTTATATATATGAAGTGAAGATAAAAATACGATTTTTATATATATGAAGTGAAGCTAAAAATACGATTTATATATATATGAAGTGAAGATAAAAATTCGATTTTTATGTACATGTAGGGATAATAAAACTTTATTTTTAATGTGAACAACGTGAAAAGAATTGAGATGGAAAGGATTGAAATAAAAAAGGAATTCAAACGGTTCAGAAATTCAAAAATGAAATGGCGGAGTGGATCCCCAATGTGAGAACTCCTCACTTTTAATTTATTTTCTGGTTGAAATATATATGCGGACGGTGCTTAGTAGCACCCGACACCCATCGTCCACAGACCATGGATGACTTGTTTGTTTGATTGCTGTGTTGTGAAATTTGATTGTGTGATGTGGAATGAAATAAAATATTTTATAGTGGAAAATATTTTATATTTAAAAATATGATTTTTAACTTGTGTATAAAATAAATATTTATAAAAAAATCGGACGATTTGTTTATATACACTGATTTGACTGATATTGATTGGGACGATAAATTTTACACGTCGCCGAACTGCACAAATAAAATCTGTGTTTGTTAATTCGAAACCCCACACAGGTATTGGGATGATATTTGATGTACACTAATCCCGATTGTTTAGTTGTATGTCAATCAATGGATTGACAGACTGTGTAAGCATTAATTATTAATATTTAATGCTTGTGCAGTTGTGTGGTGCACTCTGGATGATGGTTGATTATTTATCGTTGCTATTATATATATGTGTTGTAGAAAATCCATATAATTAACATTTTATGGTAATTGATTGGGCGTCATTCCAATTAGAAAATAAATTCATGTGTTGAATTGAAAATAAATTCATGTGTTGAATTGAAAATATATATTCATGTGTTGAATAGAAAATAAATTCATGTGTTGAATAATTAATAAATTCATGTGTTGAATTGAAAATAAATTCATGTGTTGAATTGAAAATAAATTCATGTGTTGAATTGAAAATAAATTCATGTGTTGAATAGAATAAACATTCATGTGTTGAATAAAATTCGTGTTGATTAGATTGACGCCATTATGACGTGAGCGATATTTATATCGATTTTATTCATTTTTACAATGAATATAGAAAAGAAAGTGATTTCAAAATATAATGTTTTGAAAATATTATCATTTGTATATCGATGATGCGGAATATTCAATTTTGATTAGAAATTGAATATGAAGTTGAAATTGTTTCAAAAACGAATTTAAAACGATTTATAAAATACGTTTTGAAAGGAAATCGACGAAATATATATATATAATATATATATATATATTATATATATATATAATGGCCTGAATAGAACGAGCCGCGCTGCGGTAGTTCGTGAATTTCGACCATTGACTTCGAGTGGACATTACGGTAGATCCGACCGTCGGATTCTCCTAAAACCAGAACCATTGGGTTCATATCGAAAAGAGCTTTCTAACGAATATTAGGAATTTGAAATCTAACGGTTGGATTTGGAATTACGTCCAAATCAAATTTGGAAAAGGTCGATGTAAGTGCAGTTCGATGGCCGTTGATGGAAATCGACTGTACGGGCCTTGATAAAATTATTAAAAATAATAATAATTTGTGTAAAATCATAAGAAATGATTTGTGAAGAATTGGGTTGAAAAACTCCAAATTTGAAAAGATAAAAATAGATTTTTATCGAATTGAACTAGTTTTGAACTAGAATTATAATCCCATTTATTTTTAAAATAAATAAAGTGGATTTGAAATGGTTTTGAAAATAACCAGAAATTTCCAATAATTGAATTGGAATGGATTTGAATCGAAATAGCCTTTGGAATATTTCGATGTTGGATTTAGTGATTATACAGATATTGTTATGGAAATTTGAAAGATATATTTATATCGTTATTTCCAATACGATATTTGTTGGTCGTAGAATTTGATATTGAATATAAGCCGATATATTTTCTATTCAGAGCCTTGTATTTAATATCAAACGGGATTTGGGTTTGTCGTGAATGGTGTCTTCATTAACACTGTTCTTAAACCCAGTTGAGAAAAAGATTAAATCTTTTTATTTAGACTTAATGAAGTGTACCAATTAAATGGTATTTAATTGGAATAAATTTTGAATTGATTTTTGGGTTTATCTCGAACGGTGTTTTAAATAACACTTGTTCTTTAACCCGATAATTAATGGAATGTGATTTTGGGTTTATCGTGAACCGTGTTTTAGATGACATTGGTTCTTTAACCCAGTTAAAGACAGGATATTGATTTCTGTGAAGATTAAAACTAAGTGGAGTTTTAATGAATCTTTAATTAGATTGAAATGGTCGAGAATGGAGTATCACCAGTTTTGCTCCAGGCAATAGTTAAATCTTTAATTAAATTTGAACGTGAAATGGTAATTGAATTTACCGGTAACACCGTGGTGTTAGATATGAAGTATGACCGGTTTTACTTCAAGGGATGAATAGGTTGGGATTGGGAAATAAAATAAATGATTACTTCGGTGTAATTCGCTAATCCCGACTAGTCTGAATTGATATTCAAAGAAGATTAAGGAATAAATTTAAAGAATTTATCTTTGATAGAAATAATGGGAACCTTTCCCAAAGTATAAGAATATTTGAATAAAAGAATATTCTAAATTGGAAAGAGGCGTATGTTGTGTTTGTGTAACACTTGTTTATTATATACGCGAGTTATTCAAAAAGACCGGGTTTATCCCATTCTGAATAATTGATTCGACGTGATGTCGAGGATGAAGACGGTGGTAGAAGACCGGAAGTCTTCACATCGTTTGGGTGATTACTGATGATCTTGATTTGGCTGTACACCCAAGAGGAGGGAATCAGATGGTGATCGTCCAGACGTACTTGGAGATCGATGGATATGCGAGGTACAAGGTTCCTCCGGTTTCGTTCAGACCCAGAACGGACTTGTAAATTGACTGTGTGTCTGAAATTGGATTTTATTCTGTGTGATTGATTTCTATTAAATATATATCTGTTTGGCGGCGGAAAATTTATTCTCTTGCTTAACGCCCTTCTCTGAGACGTACGAGCTCAGGGGTTATATATCGATGGATATCAATCGCATGGAGTGAATTGCCTGTGTGGCATGCCTAAGTGGCAAATGATCAAGGCTTCTGTTGAAAAGCAAAGTCTTGTGGTTGATGATCAAAGCACGGCCTGTGTGGCATAGCTTTGTGTAGCGTTGATTCACGAGCCTCACACCCCGGTTGTGAACCAGAAACGGGAGAAGGATCCAGGGAGGGCATGCGTTTCTTTCTAGATAGTGGTGGTGTTAGTGCTTAAACTGGATGACATTTATATACTTTTCACCTGTGTGGTTGTTGCTGTTGCGAGGCGCCTAAGATATATCGGTCGATCCAGGACCGATGGAGTCATTGGACTCATTTACGCCCCAAAGGGCGGGCAAACGCAGTGTTCAGGCATTTTAATCCATATCGGTGTATCGGCCCAGTGGCTCCTAAGGCTTGACAGAGTACTTGCCTGAGGCTCGGGCTAGACACTCTCGAATCGGTAGAGGACGATCCCTGGCCTCGGTTCATAGATGGAAATACAATTTCCAAATACGTGACTTTGCGGTTTTATTTGTAGAGCCTAGTGTGGCGACATAGTGGTATGGGGCGCTTATGCCGTCTATGATTGATACTTATGATTTGAAATTGTTTTGACTCTATACACTTATAGTAATAATAAAACATGAAATTTCACGTACCAAGCATTCTTGGCTATTATAAGGTAAAAACCCTATCCTCCGGCTTGCGTTGCATTGTGTGATGGGACCTGGGTCTTATAATAGCTTCATTGTTCTTTATTTAGCATTGCGCTATTGTTTTATGCACTAGTATTCTTGAGAGGAAACCCATTCCGTGTTATACGGCGTGGTCCCTTGATTTATCTAACTTTAAAATAAAGATTAATAACTGTTTTAGTTCTCACACCAGTCCCGTGACTGACCTGGAGTTTATTGTTTTAACCTAAACTCTAGGTGCCCTTATTTTGACACGGGCAGCTAGTAGTTTTGGTTTTGCAGATTTATATTCACAGGATCCTGATTTACAGCTGGAACGATACTCGGAAAGCTCTGTATCCGTGTATTACTTCTAGTTGTGTATTGTATTATTTTTTCGATGCGATATATTTAAATGTAATTTAAATCTCTGATATTTTCTGTGTAATATTTATTCATACTCTGTATATTCTTGTAATCTGATGAATTGTTGTAATTAACATTGAAATGTTCTTCTGTCTGCGTTCTTTTGTGTGTTGTTCTCAAAATATCCGCTCTTTCCTTACCGGGGAAGTTACGGGTCTTTACACCTGGTACCAGAGCTTTGATTTACAAAGCTTGAGAACAAGACACGTTAGAACCATACGAAAGAATTCATCAGAGAATGGATTAGTAATATCCAGTGAGAATGACTCGTTAGATATTGGATCAGTAGTATCCTAGAACGAGTGTGAAGAGTATATTTTTAAAATGAAAACGATTTTTTTGTTTTGAAAATTTAATTCAATTATTCGTATTTGAATATTATTTTTATATTGATTTGGACAATCCAATATATAAAGATTTTGCGTATACGTCTGATCCACGTGTATTTGAAATTTTAATATATTGGATAGATATAGAATTACACTCTAATTGCCCGGAGATGATTTTGATGATGGAGCCCCATTAATTAGAATTTATGTTCGAGTGACGAAAGTGGGATTTCTATATATTTCCTATTGACTGGTGTGAGAACCAAAATTAGATAGGGCTTATTGTTGTGATTTTGCATCAAAAATCTGATTTTTAGACTATATATCAAAGTTATAAATTTGAAATGATAATCAACAAATCAATTGATGGTTGTGTTGTTTGATTTTTGCTTGATTAATTAAAATTTGAACCTTTAGCGAAATTGAACCAAAAAGTGAATTGTATTGAAAATTTGTCGCATTTGCATACATATACATGTACTTACATTGAACAGGTCATAGCAAGGAGGATAGAGAAGAGGAATAAAATTGTTTGCCCGACAAATAGGTACATGTTTACGAATTTATTGGGTTTTTGATGATTTTATGAGCCGATTGGCTAGCCGCTTGGCTGTTTCTTTTTTCTTTTTGGATTGATGAGGGCCATGGAAGGCTATTTGAAATATCCCGAAGTCCCCGGTGCAGGGGAGGTTATGGAGAAATTTTTTGAAAATTTAGGGTGTTAGCCAAATTTTTGAAGAATTTGAAAAGTTCTTAGAAACTGAAAAGTTGAAGAACTTAAGCCGTAATAAAAATAATGGAAGTTGAGTTGATTTGTTAAACAACTTTCGGCTTCGTTCCTTTTTCGGGACGAAAAGTTTTAAGTGGGGGAGATTGTAATAACCCGGAAATCCGAGCCAATTTAAAAATTTTATTTTGGCAATTTTAGCGAATTTTGAATATTTAAAATGAATTATTTTAAATAGTAACGACAAAAAATTTATTTTGAATAGAAATAGAACGTATGTATTTATATGAATCGACGTTAGAAAATAATTATTTATTTTAATTATTATAACGAGCCTGAAATGGCGCGGTAGTTCGATATTTCGATTTCGAAGTTCAAATGAATGTGCAGGATTCAAAATAAAATGGATTTTAGTGAAACCAAAAATATTTGAATCGATTTGAGAATATCTTTCCAACGAATCTGAAAAATTGAAATTTCATAGCGGGAATAAAAAGTTATGTCCAGTTGAAAATTCAAAATAGTCGCTATGGAATTCAGGCCCTTAAAAATGGAAATTTTGCAAATGACCTCGGTTTTTGACGAAACCACTTTTGTTGGATCCGTGATGTCAAGTTATTGCTAGATTCCAAAATTCGTAATTTTTCGAATCAATTTGTGAGCGTGGCAAAGGAAAATGTGTTTTAACAGTTTCAGTCAATTTCGATCGACCAGAAATTGGCCATTTTTCAAATGGTCTCGGAATTTGACGAAATTAGTTTTGTTAGGACCGTACCATCAATACGAAGCTAGAAAATATTTTTTTGGAATTCCTCTAGTTAGTATGTGGCCCCGATAAAATAAAATGCGCATTCAAATTCAATATATAGAGTTATATTTTGATTTTGACGGAAACTGATCGAAACGATCGAATCAGCTTACGATACATATCCCATCGTGTTCGGAAAGGTGGGCTTGATTTCGAGGTCGAAATAAAAAGTAACTTTATTGATTATAAATTAATAAAATAAATATATATTATATAAACTCTTCTTATCTCTCCCCTCCCATACCCGTTGACCAAATAAAAAAAAACACTCTTCCTCAGATCGATCTCGTTGTTCGCTCCTCCACCCCCCCCACCCACGCTGACGCGCCACCACCTGGAAGACGCCGCTCCACCTCGCCGTGCCACCCCCTTCCTCCCCTCTGTTCGATCCCTTATCCTCCATCCTCCTGTTGAAAACCCCACGCCCAAACCCGTCTCGCCGACTGTCAGAGGCCGCCGCCCTCAACGCAGACCCCCACCGCGACTGGGGCCCCCCTCCCCAAGTTCCGACACCCCTCCGCTACCCTCTCCCCCTCGTCTCTTCCCCTCCCCTTAGAAGAACCCTGCCGCGACTTCCCCCTTACCAGCAGACCACCTACCACTTGCTTTCAGCCCCGCCTGCGCCATCCCCCATCTCTGACTTCGCCTGTAAGTTTTATTTTATTTTTATTTTAATTCATTTTGGATAATTAGTTTAATTAAAAAAAACCATTGTTAAATATCAGTTTTATTTAGAGATAAATATGGCATTGTTTTTTCATGTAAAAGCTATGAATTTTAGATCAAGATTTGGTTTTTATTGTTTATAAAAGATTTGGTTTTTAATTTGTAAAGAGATAAGATTTTAATATGAAAAAGGTTCGATATTTGATATGAAAAAGATTAGATCTTTAATTTAGAAAAGATTATATTTTTAAATATAAAAAGATTTGATTTTTGGTAGATAAAGATACGATTTTTATATATATGAAGTGAAGATAAAAATACGATTTTTATATATATGAAGTGAATATAAAAATACAATTTATATATATATGAAGTGAAGATAAAAATACGATTTTTATATATATGAAGTGAAGATAAAAATTCGATTTTTATGTACATGTAGGGATAATAAAAATTTGATTTTTAATGTGAACAGCGTGAAAAGAATTGAGATGGAACGGATTGAAGTCAAAAAGGAGTTCAAACGGTTCAGAAATTCAGAAATGAAATGGCGGAGTGGATCCCCAAAGTGAGAACTCCTCACTTTTAATTTATTTTCTAGTTGAAATATATACTAGGATGCAGACGGTGCTTAGTAGCACCCGACACCCATCGTCCACAGACCACGGATGACTTGTTTGTTTGATTGCTGTGTTGTGAAATTTGATTGTGTGATGTGGAATGAAATAAAATATTTTATAGTGGAAAATATTTTATAGTTAAAAATATGATTTTTAACGTGTGTATAAAATAAATATTTATAAACAAATCGACGATTTGTTTATAAACACTGATTTGACTAATATTCATTGGGACGATAAATTTTAAACATCGCCCAATACACAAATAAAACCTGTGTTTGTTGATTCGAAACCCCACACGGGTTATTGGGATGATATTTGACGTACACTAATCCCGATTGTTTAGTTGTATGTCAATCGATGGATTGACAGACTGTGTAAGCATTAATTATTTATATTTAATACTTATGCAGTTGTCTGGTGCATTCTGGATGATGGTTGATTATTTATCGTTGCTATTATATACATGTGTTGTAGAAAATCCATATAATTAACATTATATGGTAATTGATTGGGCCTCATTCCAATTTAGAAAATAAATTCATGTGTTGAATTGAAAACAAATTCATGTGTTGAATTGAAAATAAATTCATGTGTTGAATTGAAAATATATATTCATGTGTTGAATAGAAAATAAATTCATGTGTTGAATAATTAATAAATTCATGTGTTGAATTGAAAATAAATTCATGTGTTGAATTGAAAATAAATTCATGTGTTGAATTGAAAATAAATCCATGTGTTGAATAGAAGAAACATTCATGTGTTGAATAAAAGCCGTGTTGATTAGATTGACGCCATTTTGACGTGAACGATATTTATATCGATTTTATTCACTTTTATAATGAATATAGAAAAGAAAGTGATTTCAAAATATAACGTTTTGAAAATATTATCATTTGTATATCGATGATGTGGAATATTCAATTTTGATTAGAAATTGAATATGAAGTTGAAATCGTTTCGAAATCGAATTTAAAACGATTTATAAAATATGTTTTGAAAGGAAATCGACGAAATATATAATATATATATATATATATATATTATATATATAATGGCCTGAATAGAACGCGCCATGCTGCGGCAGTTCGTGAATTTCGACCATTGACTTCGAGTGGACATTAGGGGAGATCCGACCATCGGATTCTCCTAAAACCGGAACCGTTGGGTTCGTATCGAAAATAGCTTTCTAACGAATATTAGAGATTTGAAATCTAACGGTTGGATTTGAAATTATTTCCAAATCAAATGTGGAAAAGGTCGCTGTAATTGCAGTTCGATGGCCGTTGATGGAAATCGACTGTACGGGCCTTGATAAAATTATTAAAAATAATAATAATTCGTGTAAAATCATAAGAAATGATTTGTGAAGAATTGGGGTGAAACTCCAAATTTGAAAAGATAAAAATAGATTTTTATCGAATTGAACTAGTTTTGAACTAGAATTATAATCCCATTTATTTTTAAAATAAATAAAGTGGATTTGAAATGGTTTTGAAAATAACCAGAAATTTCCAATAATTGAATTGGAATGGATTTGAATCGAAATTGTCTTTGGAATATTTCGATGTTGGATTTAGTGATTATACAGATATTGTTATGGAAATTTGAAAGATATATTTATATCGTTATTTCCAATACGATAGTTGTTGGTCGTAGAATTTGATATTGAATATAAGCCGATATATTTTCTATTCAGAGCCTTGTATTTAATATCAAACGGGATTTGGGTTTGTCGTGAATGGTGTCTTCATTAACACTGTTCTTAAACCCAGTTGAGAAAAAGATTAAATCTTTTTATTTAGAGTTAATGAAGTGTACCAATTAAATGGTATTTAATTGAAATTAAATTTGAATTGATTTTTGGGTTTATCGTGAATGGTGTTTTAAATAACACTTGTTCTTTAACCCGATAATTAATGGAATGTGATTTTGGGTTTATCGTGAACCGTGTTTTAGATGACATTGGTTCTTTAACCCAGTTAAAGACAGGATATTGATTTCTGTGAAGATTAAAACTAAGTGGGGTTTTAATGAATCTTTAATTAGATTGAAATGGTCGAGAATAGAGTATCACTAGTTTTTCTCCAAGCGATAGTTAAATCTTTAATTAGATTTGAACGTGAAATGGTAATTGAATTTACCGGTAACACCGTGGTGTTAGATATGAAGTATGACCAGTTTTACTTCATGGGATGAATAGGTTGGGATTGGGAAATAAAATAAATGATTACTTCGGTGTGATTCGCTAATCCCGACTAGTTTGAATTGATATTCAAAGAAGATTAAAGAACAAATTTAAAGAATTTATCTTTGATAAAATTAATGGGAACCTTTCCCACAATATAAGAATATTTGAATAAAAGAATATTCGGAATTGGAATGAGGCGTATGTTGTGTTTGTGTAACACTTGTTTATTATATATGCGAGTTATTCAGAAAGACCGGGTTTATCCCATTCTGAATAACTGATTCGACTTGGTGTTGAGGATGAAGACGGTGGTAGAGGACCGGAGGTCTTCACATCGTTTTGGTGATTACTGATGATCTTGATTGGGCTGTACACCCAAGTGGAGGGAATCAGTTGGTGATCGTCCAGACGTACTTGGAGATCGATGGATATGCGAGGTACAAGGTGCCTCTGGTTTCGTTCAGACCCGGAACGGGCTTGTAAATGGACTGTGTGTCTGACATTGGATTTTATTCTGTGTGATTGACTTCTATTAAATATATATCTGTTTGGCGGCAGAGAATTTATTCTCTTCCTTAACGCCCTTCTCTAAGACGTACGAGCTCAGGGGTTATATATCGATGGATATCAATCGCATGGAGTGAATTGCCTGTGTGGCATGCCTAAGTGGCAAATGATCAAGGCTTCTGTTGAAAAGCAAAGTCTTATGGTTGATGATCAAAGCACGGCCTGTGTGGTATAGCTTTGTGTAGCGTTGATTCGCGAGCCTCACGCCCCGGTTGTGAACCAGAAATGGGAGAAGGATCCAGGGAGGGCATGCGTTTCTTTCTAGCTAGTGGTGGTGTCAGTGCTTAAACTGGCTGACATTTATATACTTTTCACCTGTGTGGTTGTTGTTGTTGCGAGGCGCCTCGGATATATCGGTCGATCCAGGACCGATGGACTCATTGAACTCATTTACACCCCAAAGGGCGGGGAAACGCAGTTTTCAGACATTTTAATCCACATCGGTGGACCGGCGTTGTGGCTCCTAAGGCTTGACAGAGTACTTGCCTGAGGCTCGGGCTAGACAGTCTCGAATCGGTAGAGGACAATCCCTGGCCTCGGTTCATAGATGTAAATCCAATTTCCAAATACGTGACTTTGCGGTTTTATTTGTAGAGCCTAATATGGCGACATAGTGGTATGGGGCGCTTATGCCGTCTATGATTGATACTTATGATTTGAAATTGTTTTGACTCTATACACTTATAGTAATAATAAAACATGAAATTTCACATACCAAGCATTCTTGGCTATTATAAGGTAAAAAAAAACCCTATCCTTTGGCTTGCGTTGCATTGTGTGATGGGGCCTGGGTCTTATAATAGCTTCATTGTTCTTTATTTAGCATTGCGCTGTTGTTTTATGCACTGGTATTCTTGGGAGGAAACCCGTTCTGTGTTATACGGCGTGGTCCCTTGATTTACCTAACTTTAAAATAAAGATTAATAACTGTTTTAGTTCTCACACTAGTCCCATGACTGACCTGGAGTTTATTGTTTTAACCTAAACTCTAGGTGCCCTTATTTTGGCACGGGCGGCTAGTAGTTTTGGTTTTGTAGATTTATATTCACAGGGTCCTGATTTACAGCTGGAACGATA
This sequence comes from Allium sativum, assembly GCA_030737875.1. Classification (NCBI taxonomy): domain Eukaryota; kingdom Viridiplantae; phylum Streptophyta; class Magnoliopsida; order Asparagales; family Amaryllidaceae; genus Allium; species Allium sativum. The sequence goes on along the minus strand of CM060919.1, from coordinate 844,754,107 downwards.
CTCGGAAAGCTCTGTATCCGTGTATTACTTCTAGTTGTGTATTGTATTATTTTTCCGCTGCGATGTATTTAAATGTAATTTAAATCTCTGATATTTTCTGTGTAATATTTATTCATACTCTGTATATTCTTGTATTCTGATGAATTGTTGTAATTAACATTGAAATGTTCTTCTATCTGCGTTCTTTTGTGGGTTGTTCTCAAAGTATCCGCTCTTTCCTTACCGGGGAAGTTACGGGTCATTACAGCTTCAAATCTTCCGTTTTTCTTTTATGTACCTTTTCTATCTGTACTTAGATTTTATGTAACTATTTTGAAAAGAGTTCCTATCTTCCTATCCGAGCATAGTTTACATAAGAAATTTTTCTTTGTTATAAATTTTATTTTCCATTTATTTTGGAAAAATCCATTTTTTCTATTTCTCGAAATTTTCCATTTTTCTCAATTGTCATACTTGTTGCTTATTTTTGCAGTTGTCATCATTGTTTGTTTTCTTTTAGTTATGCTATCACCTTTTTCCTTAGCTTATTTACCACCGATCTAAGCTTAATTTTAAATAAGCCTTCTAATTCTTTTAAAACTAAAATAGAAAACAAACACACTACACAGTTACTGCCAAGGGCTAAGACTCCTAGGACCATGTCCCCGTTGACAAAGAAAAAGTCCAAACCACGGGATCTAAACAACTCGCTTGCCCTCTACCATTTACTTGTCACAATTAATCCTTGTTGTGTACTAATATTCTTTTTCAACTACAACCTAGGCTCTACAGTGCTTACACACTCTACACGCATTTACTACTATTCCAAAATAATTCTCCCTATCTACTTTATAGCCACAAAATATTCTTCGTCTTTCCTAGGTACTAATCCTTACCTACTCCATGATTTAAAAACGTGGTTTGGCTTTATCATTTTTTTCTCAAACATTAAAAACTTCAAAATTTTATTTTTCTTCACTAAAACTTAATTTTTCCAAACCATAAAAATTACATTCCATTAAAAAACACAATTTTTTTTTCAAATCACAAAAACTAGAGTAAACAAGGACAACTACTTCCCAATTAATTTCACAGCAGCTCATTACTATTATGCTAGTTCAATCACTTACAACTAGGTGCTAATTTATAAACTTATTCCAAACATCTACTCTATTATAAATTTTTAATTACTTATTTTGTCCACCCACCAAAGTTTATGTCAAAACAATTGTCGAAAATTATTGTCAAAAGAATAGAGATTTTCAAAATTTTCTTTAGCGAAAATTTTAGTTTTTGACAAAATGCAATCTTTTCCATATTTGGTTATTTAATTATTTCATACTTTAAAACTAACGAGCTAGACATGCTCTATAATATACACATCTTTATGAAAGAGTTCATTTGGGATAAAAATTTCATAAGAAATCACCATTTCCTTAATACATCCCATTTTTTTTCAAAACTCAATATGTACTTCCAAATATGTTACTTACATATTTTTTCAAACGTCAAAAATATCTCTTTTTGTTTCAAAAATTATTTCGACACAATTTAGCAAATACATACTTTAAAATTATAAACATTTAAGGTCAAAACTTGAAAACATCGTAAACTACCACCCAAAAGCTTTTAAAATTTCGAGTTCTTAAAAGTTAGCAATGAGGCAAGACTCAAAGTGGGTTTCTAACTTATTTAGACTTTCCTAAATATTCCCACAAAGTTATTTCTCTCAAATATATATTCCCAATCCATTTTCCTTTTTCCCAATTTATGAGGCTCTACTGCCAAACTCACTATTCTGAAATGCTAACATTTCAGATACTAACATATAGGATCCATCCTTTTCCATTACAAAACACATTGTACATTTTTCAGCCAAAACTCCTAAGGGTATCTAATTTATAAATTTCCATAACCATTTCTTTAGTGTACATAACTGATATCCCAACTCTTAGCATAAGCCGCTCTTCCTATTAACGGGCTCCTTTATGGATCTAGGTGTATATATATAATATATTTATATTTTTCTAAAATACAAATACGTTCACTCACTATCTGTATAGGAATTCTCAACCTAAGCTCTAATACCAGATGTAACAACCCGAATTTTGACATATTGAATTTTATTACTAAAATTCCAATCTATCGAAGCTCGAGTTGGCTTGTTTGGTATCCTACAGAAAAGACAAAGACAATAAATATATCAGAGCTTGACAAAACATCTGACATCGGAATAGATAAAATATAATAATCAAATATAGTCTTACTGAAAGAATAACACTATTTAATAAGTGTCCAAAGGCTATCGAATCTCTGCCATAAACCTAACCTGTGAGCATGTCATGAGAAGGGGGACAAAATACAAAGTTCTAGTGACTGGACAAATTATACATTCTAAAATAACCATACATTATGTTTACTTAATTATTAGGTTAATTGGGTTAACAGCACTCAAGGCTCTATACTGGCGTTGTACCCATCTACTCCCCGGTATATTAAACATAATATAGTATATATGTAGCTATACCCAATATCTCAAGGTACTCCACATATTACCCTCCTCATACGGTCTTCACCATCATGCCATGGAAGTGTATACAACCTCTATCCTACACCAAACGACGTACGAAAATCGATATCATTATGCCACGTAATCACATAGAACTGCTATCGCTATGCTATGTAAGCGTACATATCATCATAACCAAACTAATCGGTCGAATCAAGTCACAATACGGAGTAATACCCTACTATCAACGGTACACCACCCCGTGAGTGTATCTAGATCCTCACACGAACGTACCATCTACCATACCCTGCGTCTCGTAATAGGGCTGCATCCAATTTATGGAACTCGATCGGGAGCTTTCTGTATCTGTAAAGGTCCACCTCATTAGGCCTACAATATAGATATCCAGAGTATGGTCAGCATTTTCGTGGTGACTATGGCCCCACCCTGGCCTATCCCACAATTGGTGAAAGACTACATCAAGAGCTAAGTGACGTGCTCCTATAAACAATCTGACATCCAATTCGGCGTGTCCCGCAGCTAATGTCTCGATATTGATAGATCGATGGTCTCTAGGTTTATCTCCAGTCTTCCCGCGTCACACACTGATTGTCGATGACAAGTACCCGACGATTACTATCTTATATTAGTCCTAACCTGCCTCTCCCGAGGTAAATCACCGGATCACCTAACGTCATCCGCCACAGCCTTCTAACAGCCAAACTACAGTTGCAGTCAAGGTATTCTCACCAGTGGGTACCGTGCAGACCAAACCTCTGTGAGTACAGCTTGAGCATGCACCTCGCAGAGGACCACCAAGGAGTACCCTACCACGTCCCTTGGAAGTTGTGTTCTTCCCTCTAGTCCCGCAGAGCAATCAGACAGAATATCAAGCAAAATAATCAGATGGACATGCTCCTCTCGTGTCTCTAAACACCATGATGATCTACCCCGTTGGGTTCTTCACCTTCGTACGTGCGAACTAGTCTAGACCCTCTTTCTAATATTTTACTCACGCGCTTGATTTATCTTATCAGATTACTAATTAACTTGATTATCCATCCACATATTCACTTTTTATTCAAGTTATAGGTTTTCCTCGAGCCCCTTATATCTCATTAGAACGTACCCTTTTTTCAAGATTAGCTTATTAATGAGACAAGTTTAACTTAGCACACATAAGTTCATTTAATAAGCCCAATATAACTATTTGTTATATTTCTAGGTTGTAATTAACAAATGTAATCTACAACATGTCAAGTCAAGTTCAATACATCACTGTTCAGATGTTTTACAGTTACAAGTTACTTAATATTTAATTAAGTATAATTTATTCCAATCCACATGTTTTCTGTTAACATGTTACTTATCATATGATTATGTACAACTTATTTCATTTCATAAGTCTACATTATTCTTTCTTATTTAATCATAAAATTGTCTTACACAGTCATCACAACCTATCGTTGTTGTTTATATATTTAACTTAGTTTTCCTAAACAAGGTTTATAAATAATTTCTCTTTTCCATTTATTATAACTCATGTTATAATTCCACTTTTTCCTAGGATAAACATACCTATTATATTACATTCCCATTCATATAATTAATTATAATAAGTTATATTCCCTGTTTATCACATTCTCCTTTGGTTCCTTAACGTTAACAAAACTGTTACTGTTGTAATCTTTCTTTAATTACCGTCATGTTCCTTTTTATCATTTCAGTAAAACACTTCGCACACTTCATTACATTGGTTAATGGAATTTTTTTAAAGATCTATTTCCATAATGTATAACAATTAAGGTTTGTAGTTGCAAGCTATTCCTTTTATTTTATTGTGGACATACATGTATGTTTTATTTGATAAGTGTGCAATATGGTAAAAGAACCCCTATTGCACACTAATCTCTTTTTCTTTTCTTTTCTTGCAACCATGTTCTTAATAATTTTACCGTTATGGAAATGTATCCATATTCCCATAATCCAAATAACTCAGTCCACTACTAATTTTTCCCCATTTTATTTTCTAAGTTAGATGTTAAGTCCTATTTTTCATTTACCATTTTCAATTACTGTAAATTTTCCATATTACTGTCAAACTAACATGTTTTCTCAAATTACTATCAAGCTAACATGATTTCCAATTTACTATCAAACTACTATGTTTTCCATATTTCTATAAAAATAACATGTTTTCTAAATTACTGTAATTCTTGATTCAAACAGAAAATTAATTGAATAAACTACAACAACAATATTCTCAAATTATTTTAAATAGTATTCAATGAAATTACTACAAATTACAGTTATTCAACATGTTGAGAATTACGTGAATGTAAATGGTAAATATACTGTTATCCAAAAGGTATAATTCTAAATCCCATCATATGACAGCTTTCCGATCCTTGAATCTGATTCAGATCCATTATTTCGTGGCTTTTCTTACTAAATCTAATATCAAGACAACCATGGACATACAAATCTGGTGCTAAAAAGAAGAAGGAAAGAAAGAACCTAAACAGTTCGGATTCACAGGATTTACTTCACGTTAACCAGAAACTTGAGCACATATGTTGTAGATCTACATTCTTTGTCATCAAATCTTGAATTAGAATTTCCTAAAGCTAATTTTCTAATTTTTGAAAGATTTGGAGAGGAAAGAAAATGGCAGAGCCTTGGCGTCGTCTCAGAAAATATGAAATGTAGGCTAGGCCCTACCAGTCTATTTATAGGTGTATAGAATATTCTGGTCTGTCGGATTTAACAATATAAAATATGAACTATTTAAACAAGAAGAACACGTCACACAGAATGCAGATTTGGCCCCAGGTGGGTCGACCCGTGTGTCGACACACCTTAAAGGTGTGTCGACCCTAGGGTTAACCCATGTATTCCCTGGGTCGACCCAGCTCTTGTGTCCTGAACGTGATTTCTACGGATATTTATTTCATTTTAACATTCATTTTAATCCCTAATATTTCTTTTGTAAATTATTATTTTCCACTTATAACACTTATCTGATTTCAAATTTTGAATTTATGCGCGTATATATGCATACAACCTTTTAAATCTGTATTGTTAATAACTTTCCGATATGGACTCCATTTGGGGCAAGTCATATATTAAAACGAATCAGAAAATTTCCACGAACTCAATGGCATATGTTTCAGGGAGAAATTCTAAAATCATAAATTATCGATATTTTTGTTTAATATTTATATGAAATACGGGATGTTACACTTGAATTGGACCCCTCAGTCATCGATGGTATTGTAACGACTCGGTTTTTTTTGGACTGACTCTATAAATTAAAATTTATGGATTACATCTATAATTTAATTCAATTAGATAACATTGGATTTAAATATTATTGAAAAATTAGAATATTCATTATTTTAAAATCATATAGGTATATTTTAACTTATTATGTCACTTAATATTTATGTATATATACACAAGTAAATGTTGTTTCAACATTTTTGTTTGCATCTAAAATCTTGGTTAAGCTTGTGTAAATATAGAGTTACTTAAGGAAGATTTGATATTTACTTAATGTAAATTGCTAATAACCAAAGTAAAAAAATGGAATTACTTAAGGTAAAATCTCATTTTACTTCACATTTAAGTATATGAAAAGCTACGACATTTATATAATAGGAAGGATGAGATCATAGCCATTTAATGGGCTGATTTAACTTGGGTACTAAATTTGGCTATTTAAACCATTAAGTACATGTTTGTACAAAGATTTGATACGTTAAATGTACTTAGTACTTAGGCATTTAATGGTTTGAATTGCTTAAAAGAAACATTTGGATTTTAACAATAATTAGCATATGGCCTTATACATAAATATGTACCTCAAAATAGCCTAGCCATGCACACACCTGGAAAGGGTTTAATGAAAATACCTAAGCACAATATTCTCTCCAATCAGAAATGAAGCAGCCTTAAACCATTCCAACATGTTCCTTATTAATACTACCAACATTAAAAGCTATAGAATATTTTATCGTTTGTTTCATCTATAAATACAAGCCTTGAGTCTCTCAATTCACTCACAAATTTATCAGTAATCAAAATTAGACTTGGGAAAAAATGGCAGAGAAAGAAAACAGAAACTTGGAACCATAAAGCTAAGAACAGTGAACAAGAAAAGTGAGTAAACTTTCTTTTGTTTCAAATTGTTGAACTAAATCATGGATTTAATTTTAGGTATTCTTTGATTTGTGATTGTATGTTTATGTATGGACTTAACAGGATAATAATCACATAGATGTTCCAGTAAGACAAAACTTTATGTATTTCAAAAACAGAAGGATCAAAATCGAACCACCCTACCTCAAAAATCCACAATTCAAATTCTAGATTGTTTGAGCATAAATCATCAACATTGAAGTGGTTCAAATTTGAGTATAGTTTGCATTAAAAATAGTAGGAAGGTTTATTTCTAAATATATGTTCTTATTTATGGATTATACAGTGGAAAGGCAAGATTTTGATAAAATATTACCATCGAATTTTGATGAATGGATTTCTCTGCCTTAACCTACATACTTCGGTATGATATTTAACGTAATAATTATGATTATTAGTATACTATATCTCGAGTTAGGATTTACTTATGATTTGGGTTATAAAAATTTAATTCGTGAAATTGGGAAGTGGGTTTGTAGGACTATTTTAGGTGGAGCTTCGTAGGTGGGGGAGCATCATATGGACAGATTTTGGTTGCCTCCGGTGGTCGTGGTTGATTGGAGGAAGTGATGATATGGTTTTTGGCTTAAGATTTATTGGGTTAGTTTGCTTGCATCGTTTACCTTCCTAGGACGTGCTAATTGCACGAAAATTGGAAGGGAGTTTCTCACATGAGTGGGAAAGTGGATAGCGATGGTAGCAAGTGAAACGGTCATCGGAGGTGATCGTGAGAGTTCAGTTTTGGAGGTCACCTAGTGATATGGCTTTCGGTTTTAATGGCAAAAGGGTGTTTTTGAGGAAGAGGGCTTTGGAGGCTGGACTGACCGGTCGATGGCGATCATGGGTGGCAATGTGACATAATAGTGGAGGCGCGGTGAACTCATGGTGATCGGGGGCAGTGTGCATGTGAACAAGGATGCAGTGCACATTTAGGGATGGGCCGTGTTTTTAGGTGTAGCCTGTGTTTTGTTGTTGGGTAAATGGGGTTGCATTTTGGAATGGAAGAGGAGTGAGTTGGGTGCGTGTTGTGTTTATAATGAGTTGGCCTGTTGTGCTGGGTTTGGCCCATTTTAAAAAGAAGAATAAGAAGAGTTTAAATTTAAATTGTATATATATATATATTGGTGAGTATATATAAGGTGGGTATGTGTTAGGCTAGGGTTGTTTAGGTTGGGTCGAGTTCGACAAAATTAAAAAAAAGAGTTTTAAGTTTAGATTCTAATATAAATAGCACATATATTTATATATATACATAGGTACATATAGGTAGACTTTATATATATATATACGATTACAATGATTTTAGCACATGTGTGAGTGGTCACGTAATATCACTAGCGTGGTTGTGTGAATGCAACTCGACGCAGTTGTCGAGTTTAAAAGGAATTAAATTTACTACGTAATTCAAATTGGTTTAAATTCTAGAAGTAAGTTTTATTTGTAACTAGCATAAATTTAGTCGTTGAACTAAATTAAGACACAACTGGTAATAGTTCACCTGTAATGATCTGTTAATTTAGTAGACTCAAAATTGGTTGATCAATTAATTGTTAATTAATCGAGTTGTCTTTAATTAGGTTAATCATAATTATATATTTTAAATTGATATCTGTTAGTGGAAACAAACACCGTTCCACTATTAATCGAATTGACTAAATCGTTTGGACACCCTACTAGCAGAAATAAACACTGTTCCGCTATTGTGTTAGTTTGACACATTTATCTATAAATAGATATTGTTGTGGTGTTATAATATCAATGAATAATATAGATTTCAATTACATATCTGCGTTATGCAATAATGTATTACAACTTAAACGTCGTTTGATGAAGAATTACTAAGTGCCATTCGAACTGCTATGTTTCTAATTTCTGTAAAGTAAATCAGAAATTAACTAGTTGTTAATAGTTTAGGATAATTGTTTTTAATAAATAATTAAATGTGTAAAACAACCAAGAAAATCAGAACCAATTTAAAATTTTTATTTTGGACATTTTAGTGAATTTTGAATATTCAAAATGATTTATTTTAAATAATAACGATGAGAAATTTATTTTGAATAGAATTAGAACGTATAAATTTATTTGAATCAACGTTAGAATATAGATAATTATTTTTAATTATAAAAGGAATTGAAAATGGCGCGGTAGTTTTAAAATTCGATTTCAAATTTCAAATGAATGTACAGGATTCAAAATAAACCGGATTTTAGCGAAACTAGAAATATTTGAACTGTTTGAAAATATCTTTCCAACGAATCCAAAAAATCCAAATTTCATAGCGGGAATAAAAAATTATTCCCAGTTGAGAATCTAGAATAGTCACTATGGAAATATAGCCCTTAAAAATAGCGATCTTGCAAACGACCTTCGTTTTCGATGAAACCACTTTTGTTCGATCTGGGATGTCAAGTTATTGCTAGGTTCCAAAATCCATAATTTTTGGGATTAATATGTGAGTGTGACAAAGGAAAACGTGTTTTGTCAGTTTTAGTCAATTTGGATCAACCAGAAAATGGCCATTTTTCAAACGATCTTCAAATTTGATGAAATTAGTTTTGTTAGGACCGTATTGTCAAAACATAGCCAGATTTATTTTTTTGGAATTTTTGGGGTCCGTATGTGGCCCCGGTAAATTGAAATGTGCATTTGAATTGAATATATACTGATTTATATTTTATTTTTAGCAGAAACAGATCGTAATAGCTGAATTGGGTTACGATACATATCCCATTATGTTCGGAATGAGGGTAATTAGCTAGGGATGACAGTCGTTGGGTCTCGTTTGGAGGTCGAATGAAAAGTCAATTTATATGGAAAAAATATATATTAAATTATTGAATATATATATATATATTTAAACCCTTTCTCCCTCACTCATATAGATCGAATAAAAATAGAAAAAAACTTAAACCCTGTCGCCCCCTACAACGCTGCCGCCATCGCTGACGCCTCTTCCCTCGCTGTCGCACACCCCGTCAGCCTCCCCCTTCTCTCTCCTCACCCCACTGCCAACCCCGAGCCCCACCGCACCCCAAAACTGCGTCGCCACCTCTTTTCCGACTGCCGATGGCAGGCCGCCACCCCTGCCACCGCTGCAGACCCCTACGTTGACGTGGACCGCCCCCCTCCTTTCACCAGAGCAACGAACATCTCCCCCCCTCGATCGATTCTCCCCCTTCTTGCAGTCGAGTGCCAACAAACCCCGCCCCCCTGTCGAGCTGCTACGCCACAGCGAGCACCACCAGTGAGTTCTCTGATGACAGAAACGCTAGAAGTGTTGTAAGTTTTTATTCGTTTATTTTATTTATTTATTTAAGGAAAATCAGTTTTTTTTTCTTTTATAAACTATAAAGATTTGATTTTTAACAAATATAAAGATTTGATTTTTAACAACTATAAAGATTTGATTTTTAACAACGAAAAGATTTGATTTTTAATAACGAAAAAGATTTGATTTTTCATAACGAAAAGGATTTGATTTTTATTTTTGAAAATATATAAATGTGATTTTATATACCTAGCATTGACAAAAGAGTGAGATTTTTATATATATAAAAACAATATAAAAATAGGATTTTTATGTTGAAAATGAACAAATAAAAATGTGATTTATATATTGAGCGATATAAAAATACGACCTTTATAAATAAAAATGTGATTTTTACATAGAGAATGGCGAAACAAAATATGATTTATAAATATGTTATAGCGAAATAAAAATTCGATCTTTGTATAAAAAGTAGAGATATAAAAATATAATTTTTATATAGTAAGAAGCGTTGTAAAAATATATAATTTTTATATATCAAGTGCCATTATAGAAATGTGATTTTTAAAATAAACATCATATTAAAAATGTGATTTTTATTTTGAACAGCGGGAAAGGATCGCATTGAAATTTCGGGCAAATCCAAGCCATTCAGAAATTCAAAAATGAAACGGCGGAGTGGAACCCAAAGGTGAGAACTCCTCACTATAATTTTCTTATACAGTTAATTATTTTTATAACTGCATATATGAACTATTCCCCGTCGTCCACAGACCACAGACAACTTGTTTATTTGTTTGATTGTGTTTTGAAAATTGATTGTGTGATGTAGAATGGAATAAAATATTTTATAGTTAAAAATATAATTTTTAACGGGTGTATGAATAAAATAAATATTCATAAACAAATCGGATGATTTGTTTATGTACACTGATTTGACCAATATTGATTGGGACGATAAATTATACACATCGCCCAACTGTACAAATAAATCTGTGTTTGTTGTTTGAAAACCCCACACGGGTATTGGGATGATATTGGACATACACTAATCCTAATATTTAGTTTTACGTCAATGGATTGGTTGACAGGTTGTTATAAGTGTTGATTATTTATATTTAATGCTTATACAGTGTAGAATGCACTTTGGATGATGGTTGACTGTGTTTGACTGTTGTTGTGTACATGTGTATGAAATCCATATAATCACATCATATGGTAATTGACTGTGCCTAATTCCAGTTCAGAAAGAATAAATGTTTTAAAATAACGATTATTTTAAAATAATGAATATTTTAAAATAATATTCAGCAAGAGATCAAAATCTGATTTTGATGTCCGATTTGGGATGAACACGAAAATACTTAAAAATATAAAACCGTGTTGATTAGATTAACGCCATTTTGACGTCAACGATATTTATATCAATTTTATTCATTTTTATAATGAATATCGAAAAGGAATTGATTTCAAAATCTAATGTTTTGCAAATATTATCATTTATATATTAATGATATGGAATATTCATTTTTGATTTGAAATTGAATATGAAGTTGAAATCGTTTTGAAAACAAATTTAAAACGATTTATAAAATACGTTTTAAATGGAAATCGATGAAATATATATTATATACATAATATAATGGCCTGAATAGAAAGCTCCACGCCGCGGCAGTTTGCGAATTTCAACCATTTACTTCGAATGGATATTACGAGAGATTCGACCATCGGATTCTCCAAACACTGGAACTGTTGGGTTCGTATCGAAAAGAGCTTTCTAACGAATATATGAGATTTTAGGTCTAACGGTTGGATTTGGAATTATGTCCAAATCAAATTTGGAAAAAGTCGCTGTAAGTGCAGTTCGATGGATAATTAGTGTAAAATCATAAGAAATGATTTGGAAAGAATTGGGATGAAAAATTCCATATTCGAAAAGATAAAAATAGACTTTATCGAAATGAATTAGTTATTAACTAGAATTATAAATCCAATATTTTTAAATAAAATGAATTAGATTTGAAATGGTTTTCAAAATAACCAGAATTTCCAATATACAAATTGGAATGGGTTTGAATCGAAATTGTCTTCAGAATATTTCGATGTTGGATTTCGTGATTATACAGATATTGTTATGGAAATTTGAAAGATATATTTATATCGTTATTTCCAATACGATATTTGTTAGTTGTAGTATTTGATATTGAATATAAGCCGATATATTTTCTATTCAGAGCCTTGTATTTATTATCAAATGGGAATTTGGGATTGTTATGAACGATGTCTTCAGTAACACTGTTCTTGAACCCCATGTGAAGAGAATAAATCTTTTAATTAAGATTGTTAGAGTTTCCAATTATGTTTAATAGTTGGAATAAAATGGAATCTGAATGGGGTTTATTGTGGACTGTGTTTTTAACAACATTCATTCTTTAACCCGATTTACAGTGAAATATGATTTGGAATTTATAAATCTTTTGTTAAGATTTAAAGGAAATTTTCCAAAGTAAAGTTTTCCGATTTAACATATTAAATTGGAATTGAATGGAATTCGATTCGGTAATAATCGAAGTGAACTTCTGTGGAGGAAGATTGTTACTATATATGGAATTTAAAAGGCTTGGCCGTTATTTCATTTATATTATCGGTTGGATATGGAAGTTCATATCGATTATATATATATATATATTGATCTGTTTTCCGTGAAGATTCCGTTGTTAATGGAATGTGATTTTGGGTTTATCATGAGCTGTGTTTTAAATGACATTAGTTCTTTAACCCAGTTAAAGATAAGATTTATTTCTTAACTTTGAATAATCATTAATTGGAAATTAAAGCTGAATTAGAGTTTTAATGAATCTTTAAATAGATTGAAAGGTGAATTTGATAACTAAAATTATCAAATTCAAGAAATGATCGAGAATGGAGTATCACCAGTTTTGCTCCAGGCGATAGTTAAATCTTTAATTAGATTTGAATGTGAAATGATGATTAATTTTATCGATAACACCGTGGTATTAGATATGAAGTACAACCAGTTTTACTTCATGGGATGAATAGGTTGGGATTGGGAAATTAAACAAATGATTACTTCGGTAAGGTTCGCTAATCCCGACTAGTTTGGATAAACCATAATTTGGTTTGAATTGATATCCAAAGGAAGATTAAAGAATAAATTTGAAGAATTTATCTTTGATAAAATTAATGGGAACCTTTCCTAAAATATAAGAATATTTGAATAAAGGAATATTCTGGATTGGAATTAGGCGTATGTTATGTTTTTGTAGCACTTGTTTATTATATACGCTAGTTATTCAGAAAGACGGGGTTTATCCCATTCTGAATAACTGATTCGACGATGTGTCGAGGATGAAGACGGTGGTTGAAGATTGGAGGTTTTCACATCGTTTGGATGATTACTGATGTCTCGATTGGGCTGTACACCCAAGACAAGGTAATAAGTGGTGATCGTCCAGACATACTTGGAGATCGACCGGATATGCGAGGGTCTCTCTCTTGTATTGGACATACGGGATGAGGAATAAGGTGCCTTCGGTTTCGTTCAGACCCAAAACGAACTTGTAAATGGATGTGTGTCTGACATCGGATTTCATTCTGTGTGATTGATAGACATTGGTTGCATAGCGTGAATTGCCTGTGTGGCATGCTGAGATGCAAATGATCAAGGCCTCTGTTGAAAATAGAATCTTGTGGTTGATGATCAAAGCACGACTTTAATATAGCATAGATTTATGTAGCATTAATTCGCGAGCCTCGCACGACAGTGTGAACTAGAAACGGGGGAGGACTTCAGGGAGGACATGCGTTTCCTTCTAGCTAGGAGTGGTGTCAGTGTTTTGCAAGCCCCGACGTTTTACTTATGTGGATGATGGATAGCAAGGCGCCTCGGTTATATCGGTCGTTCCAGGGCCGATGGTTTGGTCGGGATATGACTAGTTTATGCCCCATAGGGCGGGCAAACACAGTGTTCAGGCATTTTAATCCACTCCGTGTGGACCGGCCCTGACGATATAATGGTCACTCGAGCTCTGACCTGAGACATGGGCTAGATTGTCTCAAAGAGGTAAGGACGATCCCTTGTCTTGGTTCACAGATGGAAATCCAACTTCCAATACGACACTTTGCGGTTTTGATTGTAGAGCCTAGTACGGCGACATAGTGGTATGGGGCACTCATGCCGTCTATGATTGATACATTTATATTTGAAATTGTTTTGACAGTATACACTTATAGTAATAATAAAAGATGAAATTTCACGTACCAAGCATTCTTGCCTATTATAAGGTAAAAACTCTATCCTCCGGCTTGCGTTGCATTGTGTGATGGGACCTGAGTCTTATAATAGCTTCATTGTTATTTATTTAGCATTGCTCTGTTGTTTTTATGCACTGGTATTCTTGGGAGGAAACCCGTTCCGTGTTATACTGCGCGGTCCTTTAATATACCTAACTTTAAAATCAGATTAATAACTGTTTTAGTTCTCACACCAGTCACATGACTGACCGGGAGTTTATTGTTTTAACCTAAACTCTGGGTGCCCCTATTTTCCGCACGGGCAGCTAGTGGTTTTGGTTTTGCAGATTTATATTCACAGGATCCTGACTTACAACTGAAGCGATATTCGGAAAGCTCTGTATCCGTGTATTACTTTCAGTTGTGTTTTGTATTATTTTCCGCTGCATTGTAACTTAGAAATCTCTGATATTTAGTAAATGTATAATAATTATTCATACTCTATATATTCTTGTATTCTGATGAAATTGTTGTAATAAGCAATGAAATATTCTTCTGTTGTGTTCTAATTTGTCTTGTCCTCAAAGAAATACGTTCTTTCCTTCACGGGGAAGTTTCGGGTCCTTACAGTGATATCAGAGCTTCGATTTACAGAGCTCGAGAACAAGACACGTTAGAACCAAATGAAAGAATTCATCAGGGTTTGGATTAGTAACATCCAATGAGAATGACTCCTTAGAGATATGATCGGTAGTATCCTAGAACGAGTGTGGAGAGTGATATCTTTAAAATAGAAATGAAAACGAATTTTTTTTTGAAAATTTAAACCTATTTGTATGTATTTGAATATTTATTTTAAATCTATTTTGACTATCGAGTATATAGAGATTTTAATATACATCTGATCCACGTGTATTGAAGCCTCAAATATACGGGATGGATATAGGATCACACTCTAGTTGCCCGGAGATGGTTCTGATGATCGCTATAGTACGTACATCATCAGAATTTGTGTTCGAGTTTCGAAAATGGGATATCTATATATTTCCAATTGACTGGCGTGAGAACCAAAATATAGTTAGAATATATTGTTGTGATTTGGCATCAAAAACATGATTTTTGAGTGTATATATATCAAAATTATGAATTTGAAACGTTAATTCTTTAATTTATTGATGGTTGTGTTGTATGATTATTTGTTAACTAATAAAACCATTATGTGAATGAACGGTGAATATAACCAGATTGTATCAAATGTTGAACTGAATTGAAAATTGATAGAAATTGCATGCATATACATGTATATACATTGAACAGGTCATAGCAGGGAAGCTAAGCAGAGGAATGAAATTGTTTGCCCGACAAATAGGTACATGTTTATTGTATTTCTTGGGGTTTTTGATGATTTTATGAGCCGATTGGCTAGCCGCTTGGCTGTTTCATTTTCTTTTTTATTGGAGAGGCCTGTGTGGCAGTTTGGGGATTTTCCCTGTGCTCCCGTACAAAGGAGGTTATGGCGATTTTTTTTGAAATTTTAGGGTGTTAGCCAAATTTTTGAAGAATTGGAAAATTCTTAAAAACTGAAAAGTTGAAGAACTTAAGTCATAATTAAAATAATGAAAGTTGATTGGTTAGTTAAACAACTTTCAGCTCCGTCCCTTTTCCGGGACGAAATGATTTTAAGTGGGGGAGATTGTAACAACCTGGAAAATCATAACCAATTTAAATTTTTTATTTTGGCCGTTTTAGTGAATTTTGAATATTTAAAATGATTTATTTTAAATAATAACGACGAGAAATTTATTTTGATTAGAATTAGAACGTATAAATTTATTTGAATCGACGTTAGAATATAAATAACTATTTTTAATTATAAAAGGAATTGAAAATGGCGCGGAAGTTTGAAAATTCGATTTCAAATTTTAAATAAATGTACAAGATTCAAAATAAACCGGATTTTAGCGAAACTAGAAATATTTGAATCTTGAAAATATCTTTCCAACGAATCTGAAAAATCCAAATTTCATAGCAGGAATAAAAAGTTATGCCTAGTTGAAAATTCAGAATAGTCGCTATGGAAATATAGCCCTTAAAAATAGCGATTTTGCAAATGACATATGTTTTTGACGGAACCACTTTTGTTGGATTCGGGATGTCAAGTTATTGCTAGGTTCCAAAATCCATAATTTTTGGGATTAATATGTAAGCGTGGCAAAGGAAAACGTGTTTTGTCAGTTTCAGTCAATTTGGATCGACCAGAAAATGGCCATTTTTCAGACAGTCTTCCAATTTGACGAAATTAGTTTTGTTAGGACCGTATCGTCAAAACATAGCCAGATTTATTTTTTTGGAATTTTAGGGGTCCGTTTGTGGCCCTGGTAAATTGAAATGTGCATTTGAATTGAATATATACTGATTTATATTTTAATTTTAGTGGAAACAGATCGTAAAAGCCGAGTTGGGTTACGATACATATCCCATTGTGTTCGGAATGGGGGTAATTAGCGAGAGATGACAGTCATTGGGTCTCGTTTGGAGGTCGAATGAAAAGTCAACTTATATGGAAAAAATATATATTAAATTATTAAATATATATATTTAAAACCTTTTCTCCCTCACTCGTACAGTTCGAATAAAAATAGAAAAAAAACCTAAACCTAAACCCCATCGCCCCCTACGATACCGCCGCCATCGCTGACGCCCCCTCCCTCGCCGTCACACACCCTGCCAGCCTCCCCCTTCCCTCTCCTCGCCCCACTGCCAACCCCGAGCCCCACCGCACCACAGAACTGCGTCGCCACCTCTTTTCCAACCGCCAATGGCAGGCTGCCACCCCCGCCACAGCTGCAGACCCCTGCGCTGATATGGACCTCCCCTCTCCCTTCACCAGACCAGCGAACATCTCCAGCCCCTCCCCCCACGATCAATTCTCCCCCTTCTTGCAGTCGAGCGCCAACAAACCCCGCCCCCCTGTCGAGTTGCTGCGCCACAGCGAGCACCACCAGCGAGTTCTCTGATGACAGAAATGCTAGAAGTGCTGTAAGTTTTTATTCGTTTATTTTATTTATTTATTTAGGGAATATCAGTTTTTTTTTCTTTTATAAACTATAAAGATTTGATTTTTAACAACTATAAAGATTTGATTTTTAACAACTATAAAGATTTGATTTTTTAACAATGAAAAGATGATTTTTAATAATGAAAATGATTTGATTTTTCATAACGAAAAGGATTTGTTTTTTATTTTTTAAGATATAAATATGTGATTTTATCTACTTAGCATTGACAAAAGAGTGAGATTTTTATATGTATAAAAACGATATAAAAATAGGATTTTTATATTGAAAGTGAACAAATAAAAATGTGATATATATATATATAAGGGATATAAAAATGCGATCTTTATAAATAAAAATGTGATTTATATATATATATATAAGCGATATAAAAATGCGATCTTTATAAACAAAAATGTGATTTTTATATAGAGAATGGCGAGAGAAAAATATGATTTTTATATATGTTGTAGCGAAATAAAAATTCGATCTTTGTATAAGAAGTAGAGATATAAAAATATAATTTTTATATAGAAAGAAGCGTTGTAAAAATATATAATTTTTATGTGTGAAGTGCCATTATAAAAATGTGATTTTTAAAATAAACATCATATTAAAAATGCAATTTTTATTGTGAACAGCAGGAAAGGATCGCATTGGAATTTCGGGCAAATCCAAGCCATTCAGAAATGAAATGGCGGAGTGGAACCCAAAGGTGAGAACTCCTGATTATAATATTCTTATATGGTTATTTATTTTTATAACTGCATATATGAACTGTTCCCCGCCGCCCACAGACAATGGACGACTTGTTTGTTTGTTTGATTGTGTTGTGAAAATTGATTGTGTGATGTAGAATGGAAAAAAATATTTTATAGTTAAAAATATAATTTTTAACGGGTATATGAATAAAATAAATATTTGTAAACAAATCGATCGGTTTGTTTATGTACACTGATTTGACTAATATTGATTGGGACGATAAATTTTACACAACGCCCAACTGCACAAATAAATCTGTGCTTGTAGTTTGAAAACTCCACACGGGTATTGGGATGATATTGGACATACACTAATCCCAATATTTAGTTGTATGCCAATCGATTGCTTAACAGGCTGTTATAAGCGTTGATTATTTATATTTAATGCTTATACAGTGTAGAATGCACTTTGGATGATGGTTGACTGTGTTTGACTGTTGTTGTGTACATGTGTGTATGAAATCCATATAATCACATCATATAGTAATTGATTGTGTCTGATTCCAGTTCAGAAAAAATAAATATTTTAAAATAACGATTATTTTAAAATAATGAATATTTTAAAATAATATTCAGTAAGAGATCAAAATCTGATTTTGATGTCCGATTTGGGATGGACCCGAAAATATTTAAATATATAAAACCGTGTTGATTAGATTAACGCCATCTTGACGTGAACGATATTTATATCTATTTTATTCATTCTTATAATGAATATAAAAAAGGAATTGATTTCAAAATATGATGTTTTGAAAATATTATCATTTATATATTAATGATATGGAATATTCAATTTTGATTTGAAATTGAAGATGAAGTTGAAATCGTTTTGAAAACAAATTTAAAACGATTTATAAAATACGTTTTAAATGGAAATCGACGAAATATATTATATATATATATTATATATAATGGCCTACATAGAATGCGCTGCGCTGCGGCAGTTCGCGAATTTCGACCACTGACTTCGAATGGATATTACGGGAGATCCGATCGTCGGATTCTCCTAAAACCGGAACCGTTAGGTTCGTATCGAAAAGAGCTTTCTGACGAATATTAGAGATTTAAAATCTAATGGTTGGATTTGGAATTTTGTCCAAATCAAATTTGGAAAAGGTCACTGTAAGTGCAGTTCGATGACCATTTATGGAAATCGACAGTACGGGCCTTGATAAAATTATCAAAAATAGCAATAATTAGTGTAAAATCATAAGAAATGATTTGGAAAGAATTGGGATGAAAAATTCCATATTTGAGAAGATAAAAATAGATTTTTATTGAAATGAACTAGTTATTAACTAGAATTACAAATCCAATATTTTTAAATAAAATGAATTGGATTTGAAATGGTTTTAAAAATAACCAGAATTTCCAATATATAAATTGGAATGGATTTGAATCGAAATTGTCTTCGGAATATTTCGATTTTGGATTTCGTGATTATACAGATATTGTTATGGGAATTTGAAAGATATATTTATATCGTTATTTCCAATACGATATTTGTTAGTTGTAGTATTTGATATTGAATGTAAGCCGATATATTTTCTATTCAGAGCCTTGTATTTAATATCAAATGGTAATTTGGGTTTGTCGTGAACGGTGTCTTCAGTAACACTGTTCTTGAACCCCATGTGAAGAGAATAAATCTTTTAATTAAGATTGTTTGAGTTCCCAATTATGTTTAATAGTTGGAATAAAATGGAATGTGAATTAGGTTTATCGTGGACCGTGTTCTTAATGACATTCGTTCTTTAACCCGATTTACAGTGAAATGTGATTTGGAATTTATAAATCTTTTGTTAAGGTTTAAAGGAAATTTTCCAAAGAAATTTTTCCAATTTAACATATTAAATTGGAATTGAATGGAATTCGATTCGGAAATAATCGAAGTGAACTTCTGTGGCGGAAGATTGTTACTATATATGGAATTTAAAAGGCTTGGCCGTTATTTCATTTATATTATCGGTTGGATATGGAAGTTCATATCGATTATATATATATTGATCTGTTTTCCGTGAAAATTCCTTTGTTAATGGAATGTGATTTTGGATTTATCGTGAGCTGTGTTTTAAATGACACTAGTTCTTTAACGCAGTTAAAGATAAGATTTATTTCTTAACTTTGAATAATCATTAATTGGAAATTAAAACTAAATTAGAGTATTAGATATGAAGTACTACCAGTTTTACTTCATGGGATGAATAGGTTGGGATTGGGAAATTAAACAAATGATTACTTCGGTAAGGTTCGCTAATCCCGACTAGTTTGGATAAACGATAATTTGGTTTGAATTGATATCCAAAGGAAGATTAAAGAATAAATTTAAAGAATTTATCTTTGATAAAATTAATGGGAACCTTTCCTAAAATATAAGAATATTTGAATAAAGGAATATTCTGGATTGGAATGAGGCGTATGTTATGTTTGTGTAGCACTTGTTTATTATATACGCGAGTTATTCAGAAAGACCGAGATTATCCCATTCTGAATAACTGATTCGACGATGTGTCGAGAATGAAGATGGTGGTTGAAGACTGGTGGTCTTCACATCGTTTGGATGATTACTGATGTCTTGATTGGACTGTACACCCAAGACAAGGTAATAAGTGGTGATCGTCAAGATGTACTTGGAGATCGACCGGATATGCGAGGGCCTCTCTCCTGTATTGGATATACGGGACGAAGAATAAGGTGCCTCCGGTTTCGTTCAAACCCAGAACGAACTTGTAAATGGATGTGTGTCTGACATCGGATATCATTATTTGTGATTGTTAGACATCGGTTGCATAGCGTGAATTGCCTGTGTGGCATGCTGAGATGTAAATGATCAAGGCTTCTGTTGAAAAGCAGAGTCTTGTAGTTGATGATCAAAGCACGGCTTTAATATAGCATAGCTTTGTGTAGCGTTAATTCGCAAGCATCGCAGCCCGGTGTGAACCAGAAACGGGAGAGGACTTCAGGGAGGACATGCGTTTCCTTCTAGCTAGGAGTGGTGTCAGCGTTTTGCAAGCTCTGACGTTTTACTTATGTGGATGATGGATAGCGAGGCACCTCGGTTATATCGGTCGTTACGGGGCCGATGGTTTGGTCGTGATATGACCAGTTTACACCCCATAGGATGGGGAAACGCAGTGTTCAAGTATTTTAATCCACTCCATGTGGACCGGCCCTGACGATCTAAAGGTCACTCGAGCTCTGACCTGAGACATGTGCTAGATTGTCTCAAAGCGGTAAGGACAATCCCTTGTCTTGGTTCACAGATGGAAATCCAACTTCCAATACGACACTTTGTGGTTTTGATTGTAGAGCCTAGTACGGCGACATAGTGGTATGGGGCACTCATGCCGTCTATGATTGATATATTTATATTTGAAACTGTTTTGACATTATACACTTATAGTAATAATAAAAGATGAAATCTCACGTACCAAGCATTCTTGCCTATTATAAGGTAAAAACTCTATCCTCCGGCTTGCGTTGCATTGTGTGATGGGACCTGAGTCTTATAATAGCTTCATTGTTATTTATTTAGCATTGCTCTGTTGTTTTTATGCACTGGTATTCTTGGGAGGAAACCTGTTCCGTGTTATACGGCGCAGTCCTTTAATATACCTAACTTTAAAATCAGATTAATAACTGTTTTAGTTCTCACACCAGTCACATGACTGACCTGGAGTTTATTGTTTTAACCTAAACTCTGGGTGCCCCTATTTTCCGCATGGGCAGCTAGTAGTTTTGGTTTTGCAGATTTATATTCACAGGATCCTGACTTACAACTGAAGCGATATTCGGAAAGCTCTGTATCCGTGTATTACTTTCAGTTGTGTTTTGTATTATTTTCTGCTGCATTGTAACATGTAAATCTCTGATATTTAGTAAATGTGTAATATTTATTCATACTCTGTATATTCTTGTATTCTGATGAAATTGTTGTAATAAGCAATGAAATATTCTTCTGTTGTGTTCTGATTTGTCTTGTCCTCAAAGCAATCCATTCTTTCCTTTACGAGGAAGTTTTGTGTCCTTACCCTGTGATTATTTAAATTAATTATATCATTAATTAATTTAAAAGGAAGGGTTAATTGTTATTGATTAATCCAATTAACTATTTTTTATTAAGTCGATTAAATCAAATGTTTTAAATTGGAATTATTATTAAATTAATTTATTTTCAAATAGTTTAATAGAAGTAGTTTTAACAAGTAGTTGTTAAACATAAAAATATTTTATAAGGGTTAAACGGTCTTTTAATTGACTGTGTTTTAAGATTGAGTTAATTATTGATAAAGTTATTTATAATTATAATAACTCTTTAAAGGAGATTAACTATGTTATTTTTATCTCGTGATGAAGTAAACAACTTTTATTTCAATTAAATTTGAAGTTAATTATTATTTTAATTAATAATAATTAAAGTGATTACCTTTGGAATTAGAATCATTTAAATTGATTATTTTCTTAAATGAATATTGAAAGTTAATTAATATTTTAATTAACAGATTTTGGTAAGTTAATTGTGCAGTTAAATAGTAATTTAAATTGGATAAATTATACAAGAAGGATGCTTTTAAATTAAACTAATCCTTTAATTAAGTAAGTATTTATTATAAGTTAATTTCAAAGGGTTAGGGGAATTGGGTCGACATGTAATGATGCGAATATTCCGAAGTTTGGGAAATAAATCGAATAGAGATCAATCGGAAAGAAATTTTGAATTGGAAATTGACTATGTCGAACTTAGGAAAGTACCATTTACTTTCCATTTTAAATAAAGATTTAATTGATTATTTATCTATTTATGACATATTTATCTAAAGAAAGGAAATTCTAGATGGATATAATATGGAAATAATCATTATCCAAGATTTACTGATTTATGAATGACGATTGGTTGATGTCAAACTGTAATCGAGAAAATATGTTGTGATAGTTGATTTGATTGGATTAATTGTAATGTTGTGATATGACCACATAAACCTGAATAGTTTAAATTAAACGTACATTTAAATCATCTTGTATAGATCACGGTTTAAATCTGGAATGTAAATATTATATGAGAAATAAATTCTGGTAAACAATTCATGAGAACCAATTTGAATATGGAAATCGATATGAAATATGTTGACTTTATTACTATTAAGTATCACTTGATCCTAAAAGTTATTAGTGTTGTCGTTTCGAAGAGTCCGGAATCTAAATTCCACTTTGTTGTATATAACGGTGTTGTATACACAATTATATGATTTTTGTTTGATGATAACAACCAAATAAATATTATTTTTAATGTGTTTGATATTGTACTGTTATTATACATCACAGACTGGAATATAATATTTATATTTAAATAAAATACGACTGTACAGAAATTCAAATATTCACAGTATTTTATTTAAATAGAATATTTTATTTCAATATCTAAACAGTACAAAGTTTACAGCTCCACTATTTGTACACTTCACTAATACATCACACTTCATATACATTTCACTGATGTACATTTTTTTATTCTTTTACACATTGACACATATACAGACACATTAAAAAAAAATTCACTGACTCAACACTGTCTTCAGTCTTCACTGTTAGTCCAATCTTCACAGTCTCCAAGTCAGTCCAGTCTTCATACAGTCAGTCCAGTCATCACCTGCTTACCTGTCACATGAAACACACACACAGTACACTGCAATAGAAATAATACTGAACACATGTGAATATAATTTTTAATTTTAAAAATCTTATTTGCCTCAGTTTTCTGTGTGTTTCTCATCATTTTTCTGACTTGATCTGATTTATAAAACCATCAATCTGTGACTAGACAGCTTGTGATATTCACAGTGACACACTGTAAATACCACAAGGCAGCCAGTTTATATATAATACAGGGACAGGGAAAATATTGTCTGATGGCTGCATATACACACGTGTATAAATACACGTGTGCACTGCCTCGCCAATTCAGTGTGCAACTGAGGAGTAGCCACGTGGACCTTCTCAACTCAGTGCATATTTGAAAAGCAACAAAGTCAACACAAACAAACATGATCAAAACCTCAAAGAAAGCAACCAATTTCAAAGTGTCAAAGCATGGAGTCGAGCCAAGCAAGCTAGAGTGCAAAAGTGGTCGAGCTTGCATGAATCAACTCAAACCAGCCCAAGCAAGCAACAAAATCAGTGAAGAACTCAAATTCAATGGTGAATGAGCAATAACAGTTCAAAACAGTCGAGTGCAAGAATGATCAAGCACAACAGTCAAGAAGAATGGATGCAACAAGTAATTTAAAGTACAAACAGCAAAGTGATTCATGTGTAAATGGTGGACATGATAGTGCAGGCAAGAAGGTTGGCAAGACAGCAAGCAAAATGATCAAAGTAACATTGTGATGCCATATACAAGTTCAACTGCATGGAGCACAAAGATCAAATACAAGTGACTGTCAAGGCACATGAGTTTTACAAGAACAGCATGATCAAAATGCAGCATAGGTGAAAATACATGCAAGCAATTCTAGGTCAAGACTATACAACAGCAATAGCATGGTTTCTGCATGCTCAAGTATGATCAAATACAAGGACATGGTGTTTTCAGCAATATATACTCAGGGTGCAAATACAAATTTAATGGTGTTTCAGATTTTACGGCAAGACTTTAAACAGGAAGAGCAAAAATACATAAGCAAGTGATGCAGATGGAGAGTGTGTGCATAAGTGTATTGCATATACAGCTAAGCAAGATGATTCAAGTACACATGTCAGGTTCGATCAAGTATGAAATAGTTTTCAAGTTCAGAAAATCAGTAGAGCATGTACAACTTCAATACAGATCAACAACATGAATCAGTGTGAGCTCAAGTATGGAAACAGCTCAATCAAAGTGACAGGTTAAATATGCAGGAATGAATTTCCAGGTTTTACTTTCCATTTCAGAGCCAAGCAAATTCATATGGAATCAAGAAACAAATCAGTGCATGTGATTCCAGAAATGTAAGAGAAATTGGAAATCTCTTTCCAGTAATGCTCATGTCAAATTCAAAGAAAATCAGAGCACAATATTTGGCAAGTACTAAATTGTCTCAAGAAATCTCACTGTGTTTTTATAGAAAAGTTTTTAATCAGTTCAAACGTTTTCAGCAAGAGTTATTCTTGGCAAGAAAAGCAATTCGAAATATTTTTTTTTTGCTAAGCAATCAAGTTGCAGAAATCAGCAAATCAGGGAGAATTTTTTTTTATGGCAAGAAGTCTTTTCTGATTTCTCGGCATTTATTCAAAGGGGCTACAACAATTCAATCAAAGAACCAAAAGTGGAAACAAAACAGTTTATTTCAAGCCATGGAATCAAAAAGGAAATTCACGCAGAGATGCAATTCAGGAAACAAATGAATTTTCATTCAAGTGTGTTTCCAGAAATGATCGACTTGAAATCAAAGTCAGAAATTACCAAGGCAACAAAAGTATTTTAATTTCAATCAAAGTCGAGGCAATCAAAAGTGGAAACCAAATTGAAAATCCCACAAAATCAAATCAGTCATTTTATTGAAATCAGAGAGCAGTTTTAGGATTTCATTATCCTATATTACACCAACATCATCACTGGCATTAAAGCATCGAAAATCAACCCAAAAATTCAGAGCAAAAATCGAAACAAATTCAAAGAACTTACGAGATTTTCGATCGCCTGAAAGTTCCAAAATCAGTGAGCAAGAAAGCATTAGAGAGCCATCGAAATTCAGAGAGCATTCAAGTTCGACAGAGAAGCAAATCGAAGAGCTATCTCGATCGATTCTATTTGGGATTTTCTGAAACCCTAATCTGTTTTGACGGTCGCCATTTCTTTTTCAAGACCAAAATAAAAGGGACAAATAAGAGGGTGCAATGCAAAGAAAGAGGGCCGGCCATTTTTGTTTAAGGCCTAGTCAAGCTTAGTAAAAGGGAAACGATCACTTTGATTTAAATCCCAAGGGTTTTTCTTTGTATTTTGTTTTTCACTTATTGTATTTTTAAATTTCATTGTAAACCATCCATCAGTTCTAGAGTCTGTAAAATCTAGGGTGAATCAGTCAGGTTGTTGACTGACAGTTGACAGAGTCTGTAAAATCTGGGTTACTGGTTACGGGGTTGTAATCAGGGGAAATCTAGTCGAGGGGATATCGATCAGTCTACGGTTTTGAGCGTAGGGTTAGATTAGGAGCGAGGTGTTCGCGAGTGTACATGGTCTTGTATGCGGGATCTTTTCTATCACCTAGTAGAAACCTTAGGAATGCAGCAGTAGGCAGGATTTTGCCGAAGCTGGGTATATCTGTGTGTGCCTTATTTTCTGCAATTTTATTTCTGCTGCATTCTGTGATTTGTTAATTATTTTAATATCCTGTCAATTTTTCAATTCAGTTTAAAAACTGTGATAAACCCTATTCACCCCCCCCCTCTAGGGTTATTCTAGATCCAACAGTGGTATCAGAGCCAGGTATTTTTGTTTAACTCTAGAGTAATGAGTAATCCTTGTTGTCGGATCGTTGAGAGTCAGACCAGTCACATTCCAAATATTTTTGACGGTACAGATTTTTTAATTTGGAAATCAGAAATGGAATCCTATTTAAAATCTGTTAATTTAGAATATTGGAATATTATTGAAAATTTGGGAGATATGTTAAATAAGAGGAATATAGTTTTCAATGCTCGTGTTATGCATATTATTTATTCTTTTCTTGGTAATGATCAATTAATATTTATCTCTCATTGTTTAACTACGCAGGATATTTGGAAAACTCTCAGTACGTTGTATGGAAAGTCTGACGACTGCTCAAAACCCCAGAACGACAACTCAGCTTCAGATCTGTGCTTAACAAGCCATGCAGACGAAACTTCAGATGGAACAGATGATGGAGAATCAACAAATGCTGAAACAGAAAATTTCTCATATGAAGATCTGGTTTACATGTGTCTTGATTTAACAAAATCTGTTGATAAACTCCAACTGAAAAATAAGTTTCTGAAATCTACGAATTCTGAGTTGATCAGCAAAATTGATTATTTGGAATCACAACTTGAACATTTTAAAAATTCTTCAAATTCAGATTGCAAAAATTGTTTAAAATTGAAAACCAATCTTGTTCATCTCAATAAAAATATCCAAAAGTTTGAAAAGGAAATTCTGATCTTAAAAGAGAACAAGATTGAGTTATCAAGTTTGAATAACTTTTTACAAGAGGAATTTGAAAATTTTAAGACTGATATATATTCCAAATTTGAAATTGCTGAAAATGAAAATTTGGTGAAAAGTGGTTTGATTTTGAAAGAACTTGAAAATGAGATTGAAAAATTCAAGAAGTTTGAGTCGGAAAAGCAAAAACAATTTGAACTTGAAATTTCCGTATCCCAAGCCAAAATTAGATCGTTAGAAAATGAGAATTTAGTTTTGAAACAGACCAATGCTGAACAGATGATCGCTATAAATAATTGCTCAAATTTATTAAAAGAAAATAGCGATCTGAAATCCAAAATTCAACGATTAGAATCAACATTGGATAAATTTTCTAATGGGGAAAAATTGTTGAATATGCTGTTACAAAACCAAGTTTATAGTGGAAATAAATCTGGTCTTGGATTCGGGAAAAATGATGGTTGTAGAAATCAAAATTCTTGTGATTTTAAAAATCCCTCAAATCACTTTAGAAATGTTTGTTTTGAAAATTTTAACTCTGAAAACTTCAAAGGATTTGTAAATCACAATCGAGATGAGGATTTGTTTTATAACAAACCATTTAAACATTCTTGGATCTCAAATGAAAATAAAACGGGTTTTGTTAAATTCAAATCGATTTGGGTTCCTAAGGGTACGAAAGTTAATTCTAATGGTTTGTTATATAAACAGATTTGGGTACCAAAAGGTGTGAACAAAACTGTGAGTGGTTTTACTACTTTCGTTAGACCACTCAATTCTCTTAACAGTTAGGTACCAAAGGAGGCTGAGGAACTGCATAGCTAAAGAAAAACTGGATTCAAAACTGCTACATATCACAGAATCATTCACAGTTCCTTAGCCACATCTGATGAGTTAGATATTCTGCTTTACATTGGATTCTGGTATGATCTCTAAACTCGCCTTTGTATATTCTCTTTGTTTTTTATTTTCTGTGTTTATTCCTTCCTCTTTCCCCTTCTGTTTTATTTTGTTTTTGATTTGACACTGCCATATTCTTTTTTGTCTGTACTTCTTAAACTTCCAGTTGCGGAATTAATGATTTTCTGGAAATTTGCCTTACTTGTATAAAATCATCATGTGTTAATTATTTCCATATCCTGAATTTGAACTTGTATATATCTGCAATTGTTTTGAAGTTTATTTTCTGATTTTTGAATTCATAACAGTGTTGATGCATTCATATCATATCTTGAACACTGTTAACTAGAATTCTAAATTTTTGAAGATCTGAATAATTAATGAAATTTCACACACTTATACTGTTTTGAGTCCCTTCCAATTCATTTTGGAAACGCTTAAAGTATTATACTCATTACAGCACTGTTACTTCTCAGTTGTGATAATCTCATTAATTTTTAGATTGGCTTGATTATTTCTGACTTGAAAAATATTTGGGTTGAATCAGTGATACATCTAGAATTTCATCCTTATTCATGATTATTATGGTTGAAATTAGTTTAGTTTGAAATCATCTGAAATTCCTGATATTTTGAATCTCACACACCACTTAAATCTGAAATTATTAACCTTGTGTGACTGATTCATTATATCTCAAAATTTGACATTGATTCAAATGATTTCAAATAAATTATTTTTATTCTTTGGATCATGAATATCTCACAAAATTGATGTAGATGATCTGAAATTTCTTGAGGACTTGTCAGAAAATTCTTGTGAAAATTCTTTGAAAATCCGGTCTTGAATTTCTCTGTTATTTCATGGTTATATGATTTAAGTATTTGTTTGTTTAAAATCATTTGAAATTATTGATTTATTAAATCTCACACATATCTCAATTCAAAAATTTATAAATTGGTGTGATTGATTTATTAAATCCTGATATTTTCATATTTCTTCAAATGATTTAAAATAAACGGTATTTTTAATATTGGATCGTGAATCATATTCTGTGGCCATCAGA
The DNA here is from genome assembly GCA_030737875.1 of Allium sativum. NCBI lineage: Eukaryota > Viridiplantae > Streptophyta > Magnoliopsida > Asparagales > Amaryllidaceae > Allium > Allium sativum. The sequence continues at coordinate 844,724,957 of CM060919.1, read as the reverse complement.
AATGTCTTGACAAGTGTGCTTTAAAACTAATTTTGTGCTGCTCTGATACTGTTTTGAAAAATGTTTGTTTTGGAATCATGCTGCTCTGATTATAAGAAATTGATTTGTATATTTTTTTTTGAGGACTGCTTGATTTGGTATCAAAGGTTTATCGTGCTCTGATAAATGAAACTTGTGTGCTTGAGTTGCATGCTTTGTAATTAAGTCTTTCTGTTGACTGAGATACCCTTGTTTAGCCACCAGTGTCATTTTAAAAATCCTCATTAATAGAGACTACAAGTGGTATCAGATTAGGAAGTGTTGAATTTTTTTTTTCTTATTCTCATCATGTATATATTTTTCTTTTCCCTCTTGTGCTTTGTATAGCTCTTTATATTCCTCTTGTAATTGATTTTCAATTTTAAAACTATTTATTTTTTATTCATTCACAAATTGAAATCAATATCCATATTGTTCTGTATTTATAATTCATCAAAATATATTAGAATTTGAAATTGTGATGAATTATGACTACAATATATTTCACAACAAGAGGAGATTTTATTTAGATTTTCATGACGGTTGAATATTTATTATAATATCTTTGAACTGGGAATTATTTCACGACCATCCTCATTATCTATCATCATTCTGCCATCCATGATAAAAAAAATTGTGGAGAGTTTATTTTTTTTAAATCATATTGAATAAACAGTGAAAATAATTGTGATGGAATTGTGGTTATGTTATTTTTTCAGAATTAGTGTCAATTGAAAATTTTCAATAATCCCGGTACAGTTGGTCATATTTCATAATATTATTAATTTAGAAATTTATTTCACAGTCCATTTCTGTACTTACCACATTTCTGTCATTCATATTGGTTGTATATACCGAGGAGTTTTTCTATTTAAAGCTGAAAATGTTAAAATATATGATTAATATATAAGTGTGTCACTAACCTCATTTAAAAATCCAAGTTCTGGTCATGCATGGTTAAGAGACAACTTATAATTTAAGCTGCGACTGACTTCATTTAAAAATCCAAGTTCTGGTTATGCGTAGTCAGTGTGCTCTTAAATAAATAAATAAATAAATAAATGTGCTATAAATTGAAATTAATATGAAACTCTCCTTGGTGTATAAAAACCAGCCTATCAATCCATCTTTCTAATCTGTGAAATGTGTTGAAATTTTATGACGTATTATGATTTGTTGATTGATAGGTATTGGGATTTGAGATTATTCGATTTTGTCACTTAAATTGAATTATTAATTATAGTCCAAATCCATCACTATTTTTTGAGCTCAATTTTATAAAATTCTTATAAAAGGAAAATATTCATATTTTTAAACTCTCTCCATTTTTATAAAATTCATCGTAAATCCGTCATTCTCTACAATGTGAAATATGCCACCAGTTCTTAGTTTATTATGATTTTTGTTTGACTGATTGAGATTTATGATGATCATTCTTCCTCTTAAGCTGAAATTATATTTTTAGTCGTTTTTCATTTGTATTTTAAACTCTGTATCCTTTTGATGATGACAAAAGGGGGAGAATGTATTAGATTTTGATTTATGAGTAAATATTTGATCAATATTTTTAACTTTGAAAATTTATTATTATTCATACATTTCACTCATGCACAGTTATAGGGAAAGTTGTCTGTTGTAGGGGGAGCTAATAAATAGGGGGAGTTCAATATTCACTGCCAAACACATCTATTGTATACAAAATCTTTTATTTGTTTGTCATCATCAAAAGGGGGAGATTGTTGTATATAACGGTGTTGTATACACAATTATATGATTTTTGTTTGATGATAACAACCAAATAAATATTATTTTTAATGTGTTTGATATTGTACTGTTATTATACATCACAGACTGGAATATAATATTTATATTTAAATAAAATACGACTGTACAGAAATTCAAATATTCACAGTATTTTATTTAAATAGAATATTTTATTTCAATATCTAAACAGTACAAAGTTTACAGCTCCACTATTTGTACACTTCACTAATACATCACACTTCATATACATTTCACTGATGTACATTTTTTTATTCTTTTACACATTGACACATATACAGACACATTAAAAAAAATTCACTGACTCAACACTGTCTTCAGTCTTCACTGTTACTCCAATCTTCACAGTCTCCAAGTCAGTCCAGTCTTCATACAGTCAGTCCAATCATCACCTGCTTACCTGTCACATGAAACACACACACAGTACACTGCAATAGAAATAATACTGAACACATGTGAATATAATTTTTAATTTTAAAAATCTTATTTGCCTCAGTTTTCTGTGTGTTTCTCATCATTTTTCTGACTTGATCTGATTTATAAAACCATCAATCTGTGACTAGACAGCTTGTGATATTCACAATGACACACTGTAAATACCACAAGGCAGCCAGTTTATATATAATACAGGGACAGGGAAAATATTGTCTGATGGCTGCATATACACACGTGTATAAATACACGTGTGCACTGCCTCGCCAATTCAGTGTGCAACTGAGGAGTAGCCACGTGGACCTTCTCAACTCAGTGCATATTTGAAAAGCAACAAAGTCAACACAAACAAACATGATCAAAACCTCAAAGAAAGCAACCAATTTCAAAGTGTCAAAGCATGGAGTCGAGCCAAGCAAGCTAGAGTGCAAAAGTGGTCGAGCTTGCATGAATCAACTCAAACCAGCCCAAGCAAGCAACAAAATCAGTGAAGAACTCAAATTCAATGGTGAATGAGCAATAACAGTTCAAAACAGTCGAGTGCAAGAATGATCAAGCACAACAGTCAAGAAGAATGGATGCAACAAGTAATTTAAAGTACAAACAGCAAAGTGATTCATGTGTAAATGGTGGACATGATAGTGCAGGCAAGAAGGTTGGCAAGACAGCAAGCAAAATGATCAAAGTAACATTGTGATGCCATATACAAGTTCAACTGCATGGAGCACAAAGATCAAATACAAGTGACTGTCAAGGCACATGAGTTTTACAAGAACAGCATGATCAAAATGCAGCATAGGTGAAAATACATGCAAGCATTTCTAGGTCAAGACTATACAACAGCAATAGCATGGTTTCTGCATGCTCAAGTATGATCAAATACAAGGACATGGTGTTTTCAGCAATATATACTCAGGGTGCAAATACAAATTTAATGATGTTTCAGATTTTACGGCAAGACTTTAAACAGGAAGAGCAAAAATACATAAGCAAGTGATGCAGATGGAGAGTGTGTGCATAAGTGTATTGCATATACAGCTAAGCAAGATGATTCAAGTACACATGTCAGGTTCGATCAAGTATGAAATAGTTTTCAAGTTCAGAAAATCAGTAGAGCATGTACAACTTCAATACAGATCAACAACATGAATCAGTGTGAGCTCAAGTATGGAAACAGCTCAATCAAAGTGACAGGTTAAATATGCAGGAATGAATTTCCAGGTTTTACTTTCCATTTCAGAGCCAAGCAAATTCATATGGAATCAAGAAACAAATCAGTGCATGTGATTCCAGAAATGTAAGAGAAATTGGAAATCTCTTTCCAGTAATGCTCATGTCAAATTCAAAGAAAATCAGAGCACAATATTTGGCAAGTACTAAATTGTCTCAAGAAATCTCACTGTGTTTTTATAGCAAAGTTTTTAATCAGTTCAAACGTTTTCAGCAAGAGTTATTCTTGGCAAGAAAAGCAATTCGAAATATTTTTTTTTTGCTAAGCAATCAAGTTGCAGAAATCAGCAAATCAGGGAGAATTTTTTTTTATGGCAAGAAGTCTTTTCTGATTTCTCGGCATTTATTCAAAGGGGCCACAACAATTCAATCAAAGAACCAAAAGTGGAAACAAAACAGTTTATTTCAAGCCATGGAATCAAAAAGGAAATTCACGCAGAGATGCAATTCAGGAAACAAATGAATTTTCATTCAAGTGTGTTTCCAGAAATGATCGACTTGAAATCAAAGTCAGAAATTACCAAGGCAACAAAACTATTTTAATTTCAATCAAAGTCGAGGCAATCAAAAGTGGAAACCAAATTGAAAATCCCACAAAATCAGGTCAGTCATTTTATTGAAATCAGAGAGCAGTTTTAGGATTTCATTATCCTATATTACACCAACATCATCACTGGCATTAAAGCATCGAAAATCAACCCAAAAATTCAGAGCAAAAATCGAAACAAATTCAAAGAACTTACGAGATTTTCGATCGCCTGAAAGTTCCAAAATCAGTGAGCAAGAAAGCATTAGAGAGCCATCGAAATTCAGAGAGCATTCAAGTTCGACAGAGAAGCAAATCGAAGAGCTATCTCGATCGATTCTATTTGGGATTTTCTGAAACCCTAATCTGTTTTGACGGTCGCCATTTCTTTTTCAAGACCAAAATAAAAGGGACAAATAAGAGGGTGCAATGCAAAGAAAGAGGGCCGGCCATTTTTGTTTAAGGCCTAGTCAAGCTTAGTAAAAGGGAAACGACCACTTTGATTTAAATCCCAAGGGTTTTTCTTTGTATTTTGTTTTTCACTTATTGTATTTTTAAATTTCATTGTAAACCATCCATCAGTTCTAGAGTCTGTAAAATCTAGGGTGAATCAGTCAGGTTGTTGACTGACAGTTGACAGAGTCTGTAAAATCTGGGTTACTGGTTACGGGGTTGTAATCAGGGGAAATCTGGTCGAGGGGATATCGATCAGTCTACGGTTTTGAGCGTAGGGTTAGATTAGGAGCGAGGTGTTCGCGAGTGTACATGGTCTTGTATGCGGGATCTTTCTATCACCTAGTAGAAACCTTAGGAATGCAGCAGTAGGCAGGATTTTGCCGAAGCTGGGTATATCTGTGTGTGCCTTATTTTCTGCAATTTTATTTCTGCTGCATTCTGTGATTTGTTAATTATTTTAATATCCTGTCAGTTTTTCAATTCAGTTTAAAAACTGTGATAAACCCTATTCACCCCCCCCTCTAGGGTTATTCTAGTTCCAACACACTTCGATCCGATTTATACATTGCGAGTCAGATTATATTGAACACCATTGAAGAAGAAGTTTATGCAAGGGCAGTTTTGTTAATCCTAGGTAGATATTGCCTAAGATGGATCTATAGAATAGTTTCTTAGGTTTGTCCAGTCCTAGGACAAATTAGATGAGTGAATGTCTAACAGAGTATGCCTAGCATATCACGTACGACTGATCTCTTCAAATGTATTTACGTTTGGAGGCAGAGAAATTTGTTTCTCTTAGCTTTATACTCGTAAATTTTTTGGGGAAATTAATTTGTTATTTGACATGTTTGATGATGTCATTTAAAGTGAATGAAACCGGGAAATAACAAAAGCGAGCATGTAGCATGGCTATATGGGTCGCTCCTATTAGAGTGTATTATCATCTGATCTAGAGAAAAATTCACTTGCTTCTTTATTCTATCGCTGCTGTATGCTTCGGAAATGGTGGTTTGAGCCTAATCGTTGGTGATAATACATTCGGTACACTCAAGCGAAATGAGTGGTTGGTCATGTGTGATAGGGTTGCAAGACAATCTTGTTGAAGTCGATGTATTCCACTCTAGAGATACATTATAGGAAGGTGGTTCTATACCTTGTCATAGTTTGGAATTCATTATTCATAAGTTCCACGTGGTTTTGTTTGAAAACTTTGTAGTGGAATGTGAGATGCAAGCATTTCGCTAGATTCTAATTTATTTTGAAAACCCTAGACACTATCATAATATCTGATTTCGATATACAAAGTATTTTGGTTCTCATAAGGGAAAAATCCGTTCCGTTTTTATGTGCAGCATGGTCTTATGAGATACCCTTTATTTCTCAAGCTGTTTTATATCATTTACTCACACTAGTCCTATGACTGACCCGGATTTTATTTTTCAATGTTTTCCCTAAACTCTTGGGTGCCCAAATTTGTACGGGCAGTCAAGTAGTTCAGGATTTTATATGTACACTAGAGGAGCTTGGATTAGACTCCGCTGTGTTGTATATATGATGTACTCTGATGATGTCTGTAAGTACAGATACAGTTTTGTATTTCCAAAGGTTATTATATATATATATATATTATATTTTATTCCGCTGCGATTATGAGATTCTATATTGTTGTTCAATTTGGATATGTGTTGTGCTTAGTCAACTCAAAAGTAATGCATTTGCAGGCCTTTACAGTTAATCCACCTATTATTACTTCTTAGAGCCCTCTGTCGGACGTGCTAGAGAACATATTCTTTTGATTCCAGTTTGGATACATATCACTCATATCCCAACGGTTCTACAAACATTGATTGTACTTAACTGGTTAGCTTGTCGTACTGGTAATTTTAGCTATGGATAGAGATTTTTATGTTTATGCGAGAGCTTTAATTGAAATCGCTACGGATAAACTGCTCACTCGCCAAATCAGGGTCTTTATTGAAGGGAATGATAGTTATGTTGACATTTCGTATGGTTGAACGCATGATATATGCCTTACTTTCCACTCCTTTGGTCACTCTTTTAAAGCTTGTATGTTAGGTAAAGGCGTGCCTATTCCGGAGAAGCTACCTTTGTCTTGTCCGCCACCCAGGATGAGGGTTCCTAAGGTCCTATCTGCCTCAGATGTCCTTCCGACCGTTGATCCTGATGCCACTATTGATTAGTTGGTTGAGATTGTTGATCGTACTTTGGTTACTATATGACAAGTTTATATTCTGGCTAAGTCATCTGATCTAACGTTAGCTGACCTCCAAGTAGATCCTCTTACTATGACTATGTTAGCTACAGAAATTCATGTCCCCTCCGTTCAGCCTGTTGCTACTGCTATATCTCCACCTGCCATTTCTAGGAACTGTCCTAACCAATCGTGCCAACACCTCCTTTCTGATATGAGATACACTCTGAAGTACCAAGTTTTAACAAATTTGTTTGAGAAAAGGGCGAGGATAAGCGACTTATATATAGAGAAGTTGATGGTGAGATTGCTCTTTATACTTCTGGTGAATATGGTAATTGGAACACTTTGCTTTTAGCGGATCCTTCTTAGGATAGGAATCATGTATACTGTCCTGGCTCTATAATGTTATGCAAAAATTGCTCTGATACCAAACTGTTAGGGTTTTGTGCGCAGCTGAAGTTTGACAAAACGCCAAGAAAAATAGGATCTTTATAACCCAATCACTTGAAGGTGAATGTGATTGAAAAAATAAACAACACCACAAAAATATTGGAAATATGAGAACACGATATTCCACCCAACCACTCTCTTTATTGATTCACCAATAAAATTTGTTTACAATTAATCTCAGCTATCGTTACAAACAATTACAACTTGAATCAATAACCTTATTGATAAATAGGTAGAGAATATCTAATGGATAAAAATTTGAGGAGAAAGACAATGAAGAATAATGGTAAATTTTTCCACACCTAATGAAGATGTTAGTTAGGATTTTTATAGAGTGAATTGCTTCATACCCAAGTAAATTTGGCATCCAAATTATCTTCATATATGTCATAAATTTATTTCGATAAGCATCAAATGATCCATGCCTTAATTATCCCACAAATATAGCAACTAATATCTCTCCATAAAATCTAGCAACAAATCTCTCCATAAAATCTAACAACAAATCTCTCCACAAAATATGTAAGATTATTTGTTGCCCAAAATTGTGGTTTGCGTATCACCAATTTCAACATGTAAGATATGACCTTCTCTTGCCACTCTATTCTCACATTTCCTCCATGTCATAGGGCCTGCTTCTTTGGAAGAAGCCAGTGGATCTCGTTCCTCGGATGGAGGCTAGTTTCTTTTGTCACTTAGTAGCCTTGGTACCTCTTCCAAGCTCCTTTTTTTCTTATTGTTTTCTTGTACAATGGTCTGCCACTTCAAACTAGAATCTAGTTGTTAGGTGAATTGCCTAACTCCTTTTTCTATATTCATGATTTGTTGCAATGAAAAGTGGTTGTAGCCCCTATAAAAACCTACTGGCCTTGCCAAAAAAAGAATTCATTTAGAAGTATTTACGAATAATATTTATAAATAAATAAATGGAGTTTGAAATTTATTTAATTATCAAAAAGGAATTTTAAAGGTCATGATCCATATAACAACAATCACCATGGAATTAAATTTTGAAACTTTATTATTTCTTAGTAAAAGTTTATCTTTCTTATATATTCAACAACTCCTTTTGAATATGATTTAGAAAAGTTATATAATCAATTTAATAAAGGTTTGGAATGATTAATATATTTTAATAATTATTAAGTAACTATTTTAAAGATGTGTTTGAATAAGAAAAGAGTTATATAAAATAATATAGGGATCTATAAGTTGTTTTTATATAAATAGAAGTATATATTTATAAATGCTAGTTATGAAAAAGAAGTTTAATAAATGCGAAAGAAAACTTATAAAAGGGCGATATATAGTAAATAGAAAAGAACTTTATAATGGGGTTTTACAAAAGGGTATGAGATTTGATTTTATATAAAGCCTTCTTAAAATTATGGTGGTATTCAAATGCTCTTTCATAGTTAGCACCACGGGATATGCATTTAAGGTTTATAAAAAGAAGTTTTACATAACAATTGTTTTTTGACCTGAACTAATGTGATTTGGAAAATATGTTATTTCCCTTACTTTTTGTGAATATACTTATACTATTAAGAAAGGTATATGGTCATATTTTCTAAGTACTGGAAACAAAATGTTTTATGAATGTGCTTTTCGCGTTGAGATAAATATAAGGCTATATTTTCTAAGCATTGGAAATAGAATGTTTCATACCATTGAGATAAGTATACGAAAAAAATTCAAATATTTGCAAAGTGTTTTAATTAATTAAATGAGGCATATTTACCCAATGTAAATTAACTATATGACTGATTATTTATTTGACAATTAAATAATCGAAGGTGAAATCTTGTCCAAAATATAACACTAGAAATATCTTGGAGAAATATGAGGGTCATATGGCATAATTGTCTTTAATGATGTAATACTATACGTAAAATATCATTTTTCTATACTAAGAAAAATGAGAAGGAGATCCGTACACCTAAATGGGTTTGGGTTGATCGGCGCTCTTATGTGGTATATGCTTATTTTCCAAAAGAAGCAGAGCCGATTTTGTTGGAGAACCATCATTGTTGGTTTGGAGAAATCGACATGGATATGTTATGCGATAACCACTCTAAACCAATATAAATGCTCAAACTGGAAGGCATCTTGAAGTTGATAAAATAAAAGACGAAATTTTTTGTAGTGCAATGGTTACTTGCTACCAATCATAAGGGTGCAATAGAAGTAGTGTCTTTGATTTGTTCTTGTTCTAAACAACTCATATTGGTGAATGCTGGCATTGCTTGGCATCTAGAAGGAAAATCTAGCATTCCAAGTGGGAATTACTAAGAGAGAGAAAAGTAATCATGATCTCACAAGCCTCAAAACTAGATAGTGACGAAAACATGGGATATGCCTCAAAGCTATATGGTTTGCTACCATTTGGAGCAGTCATTCCTCGATCTAGAATTGATGTTTACAAATTTGGAATGCATGGGTGCGTGAAGAATGAGGCTAGGTTGGCACACATTGTTTTCTTAATATGGTTCCTATGGAATTGTATAATCTGGCTTGTTAGGATCTAGAAGCATATAGTCTCTTATTTACAGGAGGACTATGTGTGGCCCGATATGTACAATTTTCTAGAGGTTTATTACGGTCGATGGTACCTCACCTATTATTTTGGAATTTAATTAATGTAACAATTTGACTTTTGCTTAATATTTATTTACCCTAGGCATTATTATAGTATCATTAGGTTTTCTAGTAAAAATGATTTGATTATCATATGATAAAAACTTGTCAATATTTCTATGTTATGAGGTCTTGCGATATATCTTTATTTCTGAAAGGTTTATATACTATTAGTTAATCTATTAGATTTTGTCTCTCATGCTGATTTAACTAAATTGACCAGGGTGTTATTTTTCTTACAATGCTCGGGTAATCCCGAGAGTATTTCAAGATTTAACTGGACACTTTGGAGCTTTTAGAGATGAGCTGGATTTTCTAAGACATACTTTGTATTCTCTTCTATCTTTCGTTATTTTATTCTTGGTTATATTTATTAGTAATTGTAAGGATAGGTCATTACAACTGTCCAAGCTGATGATTGCTTAGTCACTCTGATGATATGCATGTCTTATAAAAATCTGTGTATATTGTACATTACTTGACATGAGTGTGATATTTTGTTATGTCTTCCTAATTTTTACCCAAGAAATTCACCTTTTTAGCACTTGGATGATTGACACGTGAATATTGTAGAAGTATTGTTATTGACTTCTAAAGGTCAATAAGACGAAGTCTTACAACTTAAAGGCGAGTGGGCATAAATATAGTAATTTGATTATTTGGATTAATTTCAGTATTTCAAATGATTAGATTGGTTAAACCCTAATAGACCCATTGAATTGAAATTGAATAGGCTAAACTATAAACCATATAATTTAAGCTTGAATTAGATTATGGAACTGCAAAATTAACACTTGTTATTGTTAAATTGCGAACCAAATTAACAAGTAAGGAATTGCTAGGAATTTTAAAATTAGTTAAAATTGAAATTAGGATTGACTTTAAATTAATCTTCTACAATTAAATAATCTAAAATTAATTTCATAATAAAAATCAATGAATCCTGGAAATTAGGAAGCAAATGGTTGACTTGGAATAACCATGGTCGACCAGTTGCGGTCTTGAGTTTACCTTCCAGATTTAAATTTTGCATTTTAAACCTCGACTTTTGACCCAACGAAATGAATATAAATTTGATAGGTAATGAACTAGAATTGAACTATTTTTAGACATGAATGTGCGTTAGAGAGAAGAGGAGTTATTCCCTTAACAAAGGTTTTTGAGAGTATTTATTTCATAATGATATCGAGATACCGTTTGATCCATAACCTTCATAAATGGTGGAAAGATCACGAGTTTAGGGCATTTCTAGATCATCTCATTAGTCATTAAGTGAATGTCTTGTTGGACTTGGATAGCTATAGTGAGATTTGAGCAATTTTACTATGCAATAGACTCTGGGGTGTTATGATTGAATGGGCGCATTATTGACAAGAATGTTGCATACGGAGCTCGGTACTAACTAGATATCCAAGTACGATAGTTTTCTTAGGCAAAGATGGTATAGTCAAATGTCGACGCTGCATTACATTGGTTATAAGAAACGAAATTATCCGGGGCTCGACACAAATGGGAGTTCACATACTTTTAACACAAAATCAGTATAATAAGAGACATTTTTCCACTACATATGGTTAATAAGCAAGGATTCATGCATTGAGTCATAGTGCGTGTATGCGTTCTGTATTCTCCTACTTCGGGCATAGTGTGAGTGGATGATGTGATAGTAGTGACTGACCTAGCTGATTGTAACGTCCCGGGTTTTGACTGATTTTGTTAAGCAATAATAAATTGATTATATTAAGTAATTAATACAATTAAATAAATTGAATTTAATTATTGGAGAAGGATTTAATGATCTTTTTATTTAAAATCCAATATGTATATACCTTTATATCATTACTTAAATTTCTTAATGGATGAATATATGTGTATTAACAAGTATGAAATATCTTGTATTTTTTTTATATTTCATAATGGTTCAAAGCTTACGTAAATTTAAAATAAACATCACTTAAGTCAAAATTAAGTAAATAACATGAGTAAAGTAAGAATTTACTTCATGAGAAAGTAATATTACACGTTGCAACGCATCTTTATACTTAGAATATAAAACAAATAATTGAAGAGTTGTGATCGGTACCATAAATGTGCAATTTAATACATTTAAATACATGTTCATATGTGCTTCTAGTCGACTGTTCATATATATGCATTTAATTATTGGATAACTTGGCAACCAAGCTTTTTTTTATATAAATGTATAAGGACATGGCTGCATATGAGCTGTAGCTTATTGATGGCACATGGTCGTGCATTTGTATGCATGCCATGAAAGATTTAGTGTGAAATCCTAATCAATGTCATTCTCTTTTTCATTAAACAAGTGCAGCAGCTACCACTATTACCCTTACCATGTATATGTAACTATTGGCACATGGCTATCCTCTGCATACACATATAGATAGGTACAACAGCCTATAACCATCAAGAACACGACTATTTGATGGGTAGTTTGCTTGGAGATTAAGTATGGTGTTTAAAAACTATTTTAGCACTAGGTTATATATGGCTATATCCTCTTTACATCTGATTTGCAGATGACAATATATTGACAGATATGTACTACATATATATAGAACTGCCTGCATTGTTTTCAAACTATAAAACCAGTTGCCACACAGCTATATTTTCCATCAATCAAACTAATAAATAGTTACAAACCATAACTTCACCTCTTTTCAAATCATACGCAGTTTTACTACTGCATTTCTTTCAATCAATTTATACAAGCACAACTATACTAAGCTATATCTTTTCCATCACACAGTATTAGCTATGTCGTTTCCTTCAAGCAGATGTAATCCCGTTCCCATGTGCAATACTCAATATTTTATAGTTCTTTACACTTATAAATACACACACTAGCCACAACATATTTTCACTTCATAAATTCATTCGACCAAAAACTAGAATTTAAAATGTCAGCAAAACTGGAAAGTAGATCTAAGCAAGTTTGAAAGTCACAGGACGGAAAGTTTAAGAAAACAGAGGACTGATTTATGTAAGTAAACACTCTTTTATTATTGAGTTAAAGTGCTATGATGCAGAAATGAATGAATTTTACTTGGTTTTATCTTCATGATTTAACGTATGGATGAAGATGGATAGAATAGTAACCCAAATATATGAGTAAAACTTTCAGTGTAGTTATATGATGTAGTATATGCTTGCATGTTTTAGTGAGCAGTGTTAGTTAGAGATATGAAGTTTGCAAGATAAAAAATAAGAACAGGGAACTGAAAAAAAAGAAACATATGAGTAAAGTCCCTTTCATTATTTTTTTAACTATTGTTGATAGTATATAATGCAGTGATATATGTACAGCATTTATGCTTTGATGAGTTGTAAGTAGCTAGATCTTCAATTAAAACTCGTAAACTGGGAAACAAACCATGAAAACAGAGTTAGCCCCAGCCAGCAGAGCTTCTTCATCTGCATGTTGCTAAAGAAACCCTGTGTATTTGTTTAAATTAACATAGTAATGCCTGAATAGTGTAAACTGGCGAAGGCTGAATAGTTTTGTTTGATGTTAAAGCCACGGTGAAATTTTGTCACAGTGGTAGAAAATATAGACCGATTTATCTGTAAAGCCACAGTAAATTTTTGTGATTTCTAGTAAAGACAGTATGCGTTATCATTACATGCACTATATTAAATAGTGATTTATACAACCAACATTAGGCTCATTTATGAATAAGTTATTCATTGAGCTGAGAAAAGTAGAATCTACCTAATGAAAAACAAGCTACTATTAACTATATTTTTGATATCTAATTTGATGAGGATTGTCCGATAGTTTTGCTAAAACCTGTACATGGTAGAGTCTTGATACTGAGTAGTACTCTAAGTTTCAACAAGAAAGACATTGTTAAGGTTTGGATATATTATATGGTAGGAGAAATATCACCAGTATATTAACTGGCGGGTTGAAGCATCATTTTTTTTATGTTGATAATTGAGGTGTTATCTGAGTTTGAGAATAAAGTTAGATGAGAGAAATACACTTGCAGGAATAGTAGAAGCGGATTAAGATGAAGCCAGACGTTGGTGCATGTGCACCATGAACAGTGTGCACATGAATTCCTGTAACACAGAAATGATGAAGAAGTGTTTGGGGCCTGGATAACTGGGTTGCCACATAAAAATGGAATCAGTTGTGATTGTGTGGTACCAAAGCAGTAAAGGTAGATTGAAACAAGTCTGGTCAAGGAGAAAAGGACCAAAAATGGGGAAGGGAAGTGGTAGCAGTTTGCATAGCCTGATTGTGGTATATGTGGTGTGAAGTACTGATATGTTTAGGCACTGTAAAGGAGTTGCATATAGAATCCGACAGGGGAGCAAGAAAATGGATGGTGCCAGGGTGAAGGCAGGAGAACCTTACCACCCAAAATAATGCTTTGGAAGGAATATGGAACTAAATAGGGTCATGTAGGAGCACTACAGGTTGATATAATACACGAGTTACATACATGAAATGGGATCTATTAAATGTAAAAAGAAAATGCATGGTGTAACCTCTATACCAAATTTTGACAAAGTGTTTTAAAGCATTTATACGGCTAAATTAATTTATTTCCAATGGATTGTTATATTTGGTGGGAATAAAATGTTTTATCTTATTGTTGGAAGACATTACCAGTTATTAACGTGAATGGATTTGTGAAAAAAAATAACGAAAATCAAGAGAAGAGAAGGGATGGAAAGAGGAAGTATGCGCATGCTTCCTGATCGGTCATAGCAGCTATGACATAGTGTATGATCAGGTGGGCTATGTCCTTGCGTGAATTCATGGGATGATACAAGAAAAAGGAAGGGACGGACGAGTAGAAGTATAAGGGATGGGCAGGAAAAAGAATTAAATCATTACAGGCAATAGAAGAAATAAGGGAAAGGAAGGAGTATGGGATTGTGGTTGCGTGCAAATAGTTGGGCTATGGGGCCAAGACTAAAGGAGAGAAAAAAAAGAAAAAAAACAAAGAAAGAAGGAATTTAAGAAAAGAAATGGAGGAAGGGCATTGGGCTGAGGTATCTTTGGGCCAGGGAATTTTAATGACCAATGGGCTGAATATAATTTATTTAGGAAAAATAAAATGGAATTGGAAACAAAGAAAGTAAGAAAGAAGATAAGAGAAGATGAAGAAATAAATAAAAGAAAAGAGAAAACAATTTAATAGAAAAGGAAATATGAATTTTAGAATGAAATAACGGATTTATTTTCCTTTAAACTATAATTGAATATGTAAGAAATATATATATACATATACATATACATATATATATATATGTATATATATGAAACACCCCACCTCTATTAAGGTCACTCACAAAGGGAATGCCCTAAATTTGGTGGAGGTTTTTAAGTAAAAGTCACAGGTAAACACAAGACAGATATATAAACACATATATATATAAGCAGCGGAAAACAAACAGACTTTTTATTTCATAAATACGTGTTCATACAAACATTTCCATAACTGTCACATAATAACTTCCAAAATCATTTCTGTCTGGGTTATTAAATAAAGAATCATAAAACATAATTAAAACTGCATAAATCCCCATAGAATGTGTCCATCAACCATAGCCAAGGAAAGAGAGTCCAAACCGTACATCTACTATCTTGAAGCTTGCAAAGAGTCTGACTAAGCTGGGTTGTTTCCTCCCTATGGACCTGGGGGGGACAGAAGAAAAGAAGACGAAAGAAAATAAGGTCAGACATAAAGCTTGGTAAGTCTAGCGACTCTTCAGTATGAGAATAAGAAAAAGGGCATGATAAGTATAAACTGGAAATAGGAAAGTATCATAAACTAAGATAAAGTAGTTTGAATCGAATATACTATCGCACCCCATACTATATCTCTGCACCTACTTGCATTGTCTCAACTGGCACCCCATGATCGGGGTGAAGTGATCCCCTTTCTAAAGATCGGCTCCTACTCGCATAATCATCTGTGTCTTACGGCCCCCAAAGATTGTAGATACCTATGCTGGTCCCACCATAGGGTGTATCAAGTCCCATGGTGTCGGTCCGACACAACTTTAGAATGCATAGGTTATACTACTAGTGCCCCTGGTGCCCTGTTTGTCTGCTCTGAAGTGTGTGCACGCCCGCACTCCGTTAGAACCCACACTATTGCACCCACCGCCGTCGCTTTTGACCGCTTACAATCAGCCCAATAATCATGCCCCACCCTGCCTAGTTTCAGGGTACCATGATACCTAATTGGGTTACTGCTGAAATGGGTCCCCGTTACTAGGATTTTCTAGTCAAACATGTTAAGTGGTTAAGTGTCTGTATTTACCTAACCCCACCCATCAGTTTATTTTAACATGTTGAATTGGTTAAGTGACTTAGCCCTACCATCCTGACTTGTCTGTCCTTAGCTTTTTAAAGCACCGACCACTCACATTAGACAGGTAGTGTTACGGTTACTGGATGTGCCGGCCGGTTCCGGGCAGGTTTACACCGTAACTCAGTCTAACCTCGGGTCCTTATTGGGCTCAATGCTTAACCACTCACATTGGATAGGTATTGTTGTGACTACTGGACAGCCGGGCGGGTCCGGGCAGATTTGCATCACAACTCAATCCAACCTCGTGTTAAGCATACTCGTATTTTCTAAATTTACATATTTGTCTCTTTTACTTGTTATATTTAAGTTTGCTAACAATTGAATGTTATGGCCCACTTTCCAAGTTTAACTTTTTTGGTATAAGAATTTATACCATTCAAGTGCCACCAATTTTGGCATGTGACAAACATGCCAATTTCATATATTTTCACCAATTTATGTCAAGTTTTCCTATAATTACCAATTTTCCCAATGTTACCCCTTCTAAATATTAGGCTAACAATCTTAGCCTAATTTTCGTTTGCATGGTTTTTAACATATAATATTAGGCTAAAAATTTAGCCTAATTTAGCGTACACAAAATTGACATTCATTAACATAAACATGACATAGGTGTAAACTTGGCATTATTGGCATAGTCAATATGAACATCATAGGTGTGAACTTGCAAAGTAGACTAAATCAATATACATATATGTGAATTTGCAACATAGGCTAAATCAACTTACATACAAGCGAACTTGCATTCAAATAGGGGTCTAACCAAATAGGTGTCACATGAATTAACATATGATTTAGACAACATGAGCCTAAACATGTTTAGATCTAGGCATAACATCGAACATCACTAGCATATGACAAGAATATAACATGTCTAAAAAGTATGTATAATTTCATCGCATGTGTGAACTAGATCCAAATCATGTTTACTACTATAACATGAAACTTGTACTAAAATGGATCTTGGCATGGATCCAATCATGAACTTGCAACTTTGGTATAAACATATGAGCATGTATATGAACTTAGGCATAGAGGTTTTAGCATAAAGTATATACATGAGATCTTAACTTGGACATATCACATACAACTTATATAATCACATAAACATATAGGTGTAGATTATAACATGAACTATACAACTTGCATGTGATGTTGTTTTCATTTGAATGGATCCAACACCAAGTAAATTTAACCACAAACATTCCAACCATTCACAATACAACCATTTCAATACATAGATATGAATTAACATCATCGTTATACAATAGCACAATTCCATTTCCAATTTACATCGAATCAAGTCTTAATTTTTATTCACATCGGAAAAATCACTATATTTACAACAAACGACGGTCTTGTTTTCTGATTTCTGAGTTCTGAATTTGCAATGCTTTCCTTTGGGTAGACAAACGTTGTTTGATTCTTGTTTTACTTTAGTTTTGCTCGTCTCTAATCTTTCTACAAGTGGAGGCTACTCTTGGCTTCCTTCCAGCAGCATGACGGCTCTAGCTCTATTTTATTTGTGTAAATTTAGGTTGAGACTAAAGTTATTTATATAGAATTTCAAACTAATTAGAGTCGTCGATGAAGCTAGAGTTAATCAAAGCCATCCATCTCAAGAGAAGCCAATCAGAAAGCGACAAGTCAGCCCTAGTGACATACCAGAGCTCAGAAATTCGACCAGAAACCGATCAGGCCAGCCAGGGCCAAACCAGGTCGACCCCCAGGTCGACCCTATGGTGGACCTGGTGCCGGGGCGGGTATTTTCCCGCCCAGCACAGTTCGGGTCTATTTTTCGAATTTCGAACTGAATTTGAACTATTTCAATTTTAAATTGAATTCTGAAACTTCCGGAGGTCATAACTCCTTCATACGGAGTCCGATTCACGCAAACTCAGACTCTATCTCAGGAAGAATTCCAAGACGAGTGCAATGGCATAACCTGTTTACCTTAATTCTTTCATTTATAAATAATTATATTTTAATTTGTTAATTTACTGTTAACGGAAAATACCGGGGTGTTACATTCTCCCCTCCTTCAAGCATTTCGTCCCCAAAATCTTCAAGTCTAGGAGAACGTAAATCCTAACATCCAATCGTCCATCTACTCAACCATCAAACACAGGCGTCCATTGTCCTTAAAAGACTTCTAATTCTTCGTGATCATATGCATAGTGTGTGTACATGTCCTTATCTAATGCAAAATCAGGCGGTCTACTGATTCAGTTGACCTCCTTAATGCGAATCATGTAAGTGTCATGAATCCATTATGTATGCAAATTTTTCCCTACTCATAATTCTACATGAGTGCGCAACCATCCATATAAATGCGACATCCATTTGACAACATATCAAGTTTCAACCACATACAATATAAATACATATATGCATATGCAATATGAAGTGACTGAGCCGATCTAAAATCTAAGATGCGTGTATATGCATCCACGAGCAACCACTAGCAATCACTTGCAACCACTTGCAGCCATCAACCATAACATGTTTCAATTACATGTTTACATCCAAAGGGGTTTCTACCTAAGGATAAAGGATAATATCGAGGAGATATACCTACAAAGATAGATACAAGCACAACTCAAGGAAAAAGAGAAATCAAAGATGTACCCTCAAAAAGAAAATGGTAGGCCGCACGTATTCTGTCCTTAGTTTCCCAAGTCGTGTCTTCCTCGGCGTCGCTCCATCGAACTTTAACGAGCTTGACTTCGCGGTTGCGTAACTTTTTCACTTCAGTTCCTAGGATTCGAGTTGGAACTCTCCTCACAGTTGCTTCGCGTTCCACTTCGGCTTCTTCTAGAATGCTTGGCTCCACCACTTCCGCGGATTCATGTAGACATTTTCGGAGATGAGAAACGTGAAAGACGTTGTGAATTCCAGCCAACCTTTCGGGCAGCTCTACTCTATAAGTCATCTTCCCAATCTTCTCGATGATAGGGAACGGTCCTACAAATCTTGGTGCTAGCTTTCCTGCGGATCCAAAGCGAACGACGTTCCTTAAAGGGGATATCTTAAGGAAAACCCTGTCCCCAACCTCAAACTCAAGGTCGGTCCTTCTTTTGTCGGCGTAGGATTTCTGTCTGTCTTGGGCAGTCTTCATTCTCCTTCGTATCAAGTCCACTTTTTCTGAAGTTTCTCTAATCATGTCTGGCCCAAGTATAAGCTTGTCTGTAGATTCCTACCAACAAGTTGGTGATCGGCACGGTCTTCCATATAGAGCTTCGAAGGGCGACATACCGATGGTGGTTTGGTAACTGTTGTTGTAGGTGAATTCTACTAAAGGAAGATGATCATCCCCAAGTCCCTCCGAAGTCAAGAACGCATAGTCTCAAAAGATCTTCTAATACTCTATTCACCCTTTCTGCCTGACCACCAGTTTGGGGGTGATAGGCCGTGCTCAAGCATAACTGTGTACCTACAGCTTCTTGCAGACTCTGCCAAAATTCGCTCGTAAAGATGGGATCTCTGTCACTCACTATGCTGGAGGGTATTCCATGGAGTCGAACTATTTCCTTGAGATAAAGAGAAGCTAGAGACGAGGCAGTCCTTCTACTCCTGACAGGTATAAAGTGGGCGCTTTTAGTAAGCCTGTCCACTATTACCCAAATGCTAGTATTGCCTCTTCTTGACCTAGGCAACCCGTCAATGAAGTCCATTGAAATGCTATCACACTTCCATTGCGGGACTTCTAGAGGATGAAGTAGTCCTCCAGGCTTCTTTTATTCCGCCTTGACCTGTTGACATGTCACGCACTTAGAAACGAAATCTGTCACGTCCTTCTTTATGCCGCTCCAATGGAAAACTCTCTTTACGTCCTTGTACATCTTGTCCCCACCTGGCTGTATTGTCATCTTGGAATGATGTGCTTCCTCGAGAACCAACTTTACTAAATCCCTTGCTTGTGGGACGCGTAGTCTTCCATCCCGTCTCAGCCAACCCTTATCATCGATGGAGTACCTGTTGAGGTGACTGGAAGTTTCACCCCTAATTAGTCTATCAATCACATCCACAAGCTGAGGGTCTTCACTATGTGTAGCCCCTATTGAGTCTAAAAGAGTGGGCCGAACTTCTAGTGATGCCAATAATCCAGGTACAAAATCAGAGGAGGGCCTAAAGTCAAAACTGGCTATATACTCCAAGCTTTGCCTTTCTACAAAGAGAGGGCTTAGGGTCAGCTTCTTTCTGCTCAACGCATCTGCTACTACGTTGCCTTTTCCAGGAGTATAGGAAATCTCAAAGCCATACGAGGCAAGGAACTCCATCCACCTTTGCTGCCTCAAGTTAAGATCTTTCTGCAAGAAAAGATACTTCAACGATTTATGGTCATTATATAGTTCGAACTTCTCACCTAGGAGATAATGGCGCCAAGACTTAAGCGCAAAGACGATGGCGGCCAACTCAAGATCGTGGGTTGGGTAGTTCTTTTCATGCACTTTCAATTGCCTTCCACCATAAGCTACCACCCTCCCTTCTTGCATCAGAACAGCGCCTAGCCCCGTACCACAAGCATCCGTATATACTGTGAACATTTTGCTTCCATCCGGCAAAGTCAGAACTGGGGCCGTTGTAAGAGCCCTTTTTAATCGTTGGAAAGCAAACTCGCAATCCAAATCCCAAGCGAACGCCAGATTCCTCTTTGTTAGCCTTGTGAGTGGAGATGAGATTTTTGCGAAATCTCTAATGAAATTTCGGTAAAAACCGGCTAGCCCAAGAAAGCTTCGGACTTCGGTTGCATTTCTTGGTGTCTTCCAATCTTGCACTGCCACCACTTTCGCGGGGTCTACAGCTAACCCCTCTTTGGACACTATATGTCCAAGAAATCTTACTTCTTCTCTCCAAAAGTGGCACTTGGAGAATTTGGCTTTTAGCTGATGAACTCGAAGAGTTTCCATGATCTCTTTCAGATGCTGAGCATGTTCTTCCTAATTCTTTGAGAAGATTAAAATATTGTCTACGTAGACCACCACGAACTTATTGAGGAATTCTCTGAACACCCTGCTCATTAGGTCTATGAAATAAGCGGGTGCGTTTGTCAAGCCGAAAGTAATGACAAGCCACTCATAGAAACCGTCTGCGGTTCTGAACGCCGTTTTATCAATGCTATCTTCAGATACCCTTAGCTAATGGAACCTAGTAGCCAGATCAAGTTGGGAGAAGACTGACGCACCTACAAGCTAATCAAACAAATCGTCTATTCTGGGAAGCGGGTGTCTATTCTTTTTAGTCAGCTTGTTTAGCTCCCTATAGTCCACACAAAGACGTAGTGAACCATCTGCTTTGGTGGCGAACACCACTGGAGCGCCGCATTCCGAGTTACTCCTCCTTATAAACCCCTTCTCGAGAAGCTCCTTAACTTGCTTACTGAGCTCCTTTCTCTCCTTTGGAGCCATGTGTCTAATAGGCAGAGCTACGGGCTTTGCATTATCAACAAGATATATGCGGAAGTCTATTTCTCGCTTCGGAGGTAAGCCCTTCACCTCTTCAAAGACATCCGGATATTCCCGGACCACTCTAACCGACTGCAAATTCTCAACAGAAGCGTCGAGCAACTCTAGATAACTAAGCATAACAGCATTCAAGGGATTACAAGAAATTTCTAGAGTGTTACCGAGCCGAGTCAAGAGTCTAACCACTCTTTTCTCACAATCAAGAATGACACCATTACTGGATAACCAATCCATGCCTAAGATCAGTCCTATCCTGAGAAGCCCAAAACAAAGGCACTACATCTAAATTCAACACTTAGAATAGAGATTTTCAAATCCAAGCAAACCATCGACAAATAAGCCGAGCCCCAAATTGGATTGGAAATAACCAAGGGATCTTCTACCATACTAGTGTCTAGGTGTAGAGATTCTACTAAAGCAGATGAAATAAAGGAGTGCAGTGCACCAGAATCAAAGAGGGTGCGAACTGGATGATCATAGAGATAAACTAAGATTTCTACAGAAATATTTCTGCCTAAGGTTCTCAAGATAGGATTGAGAAGATAAGCAAGATAAAACAAAACATCTAGGAGAAGAAGTTAAAGATGTACCCCCAGAAGGTCCTGCTTGCAGGCCTTGCCCTTGCTTCTTAGGGCAGTTCTTGCTGATATGTCCAGTATCACCACACTGAAAGCATGCTCCCATCTTCATCTTCTTCTTTCTACAATCTTGGACTATATGCCCAACAATGCCACAGAAATAACATTTCCTTTTCTCACGTGGTGCCTTGTTATTATTGTTGCGGTCCTTTCCTCCTTGACTATTATCCGTCTTCTTATTCTGGGATTCTTCCGCTTGCTGTTTCACGTAGAGGAGGAGGAGTAAAAGCGTCTGTAGATGGGGAGTAATGTCCCCAGACATGCTGAAACGAAAAGGAAAGATTCAAGACAAAAGGATATAGAGATAGTGCGTATGGCTTTGGGGGATTATGCCTTTTAAAAACAACGCTTTTTCCGGGAAAAAAAGGAATGCTTCTTTAAACTTCTTTTTGAAAATAGTTTCAAAAACCTTTATCTAATCTGGTAAATCAATGCTCTGATACCAAGTGAAACACCCCACCTCTATTAAGGTCACTCACAAAGGGAATGCCCTAACTTTGGTGGAGGTTTTTAAGTAAAAGTCACAGATAAACACAAGACAGATATATAAACACACACACACACACACATATATATATATATATAAGCAGCAGAAAACAAACATACTTTTTATTTCATAAATACATGTTCATACAAAACATTTCCATAACTGTCACATAATAACTTCCAAAATCATTTATGTCTTGGTTATTAAATAAAGAAGCATAAAATATAATTAAAACTGCATAAATCCCCATAGAATGTGTCCATCAGCCATAGCCAAGGAAAGAGAGTCTAAACCGTACATCTACTATCTTGAAGCTTGCAAAAAGTCTAACTAAGCTGGGTTGTTTCCTCCCTGTGGACCTAGGGGAGAGGGGGAAAGGAAGAAAAGAAGACGAAAGAAAATAGGGTCGGACATAAAGCCTGGTAAGTCTAGTGACTCTTCAGTATGAGAATAAGAAAAAGGGCATGATAAGTATAAACTGGAAATAGAAAAGAATCATAAACTAAGATAAAGTAGTTTGAATCGAATATACTATCGCACCCCATACTATATCTTTGCACCTACTTGCATTGTCTCAAATGGCACCCCATGATCGGGGTGAAGTGATCCCCTTTCTAAAGATCGGCTCCTACTCGCATAATCATCTGTGTCTTACGGCCCCCAAAGATTGTAGATACCTATGCTGGTCCCACCACGGGGTGTATCAAGTCCCATGGTGGCGGCCCGACATAACTTTAGAATGCATAGGTTATACTACTGGTGCCCCTAGTGCCCTGTTTGTCTGCTCCGAAGTGTGTGCACGGCCGCACTCCGTTATAACCCACACTATTGCACCCACCGCCGTCGCTTTTGACCGCTTACAATCAGCCCAGTAATCGTGCCCCACCCTGCCTAGTTTCAGGGTACCATGATACCTAATTGGGTTACTGCTGAAATGGGTCCCCGTTACTAGGGTTTTCTAGTCAAACATGTTAAGTGGTTAAGTGTCTGTATTTACCTAACCCCACCCATCAGTTTATTTTAACATGTTGAATTGGTTAAGTGACTTAACCCTACCATCCTGACTTGTCTGTCTTAGCTTTTTAAAGCACCGACCACTCACATTAGACAAGTAATATTACGGTTACTAGATGTGCCGGTCGGTTCCGGGCAGGTTTACACCGTAACTCAGTCTAACCTCGGGTCCTTATTGGGCTCAATGCTTAACCACCCACATTGGATAGGTACTGTTGTGATTACTGGACAGCTGGGCGGGTCCGGGCAGGTTTACATCACAACTCAATCCAACCTCGTGTTAAGCATACTCGTATTTTCTAAATTTACATTGTTATATGTAAATTTGTTAACAATTGAATGTTATGGCCCACTTTCCAAGTTTAACATATTTGGTATAAGTATTTATACCATTCAAGTGCCACCAATTTTGGCATGTGACAAACATGCCAATTTCATATATTTTCACCAATTTATGTCAAGTTTTCCTATAATTACCAATTTTCCCAACGTTACCCCGTCTAAATATTAGGCTAACAATCTTAGCCTAATTTTCGTTCACATGGTTTTTAACATATAATATTAGGCTAAAAATTTAGCCTAATTTAGCGTACGCAAAATTGGCATTCATTAACATAAACATGACATAGGTGTAAACTTGGCATTATTGGCATAGTCAATATGAACATCATAGGTGTGAACTTGCAACGTAGACTAAATCAATATACATATATGTGAATTTGCAACATAGGCTAAATCAACTTGCATACATGCAAACTTGCATTGAAATAGGGGTCTAACCAAATAGGTGTCACATGAATTAACATATGATTTAGACAACATAAGCCTAAACATGTTTAGATCTAGGCATAACATCGAACATCACTAGCATATGACAAGAATATAACATGTCTAAAAAGTATGTAAAATTTCGTCGCATGTGTGAACAAGATCCAAATCATGTTTACTACTATAACATGAAACTTGTATTAAAATGGATCTTGGCATGGATCCAATCATGAACTTGCAACTTTGGTATAAACATATGAGCATGTATATGAACTTAGGCATAGAGGTTTTAGCATAAAGTATATACATGAGATCTTAACTTGGACATATCACATACAACTTATATAATCACATAAACATATAGGTGTGGATTATAACATGAACTATACAACTTGCAAGTGATGTTGTTTTAATTTGAATGGATCCAACACCAAGTAAATTTAACCACAAACATTCCAACCATTCACAATACAACCATTTCAATACATAGATATGAATTAACATCATCATTATACAATAGCACAATTCCATTTCCAATTTACATCGAATCAAGTCTTAATTTTTGTTCACATCAGAAAAATCACTATACTTACAACAAACGATGGTCTTGTTTTCTGATTTCTGAGTTATGAATTTGCAATGCTTTCCTTTGGGTAGACAAACATTGTTTGATTCTTGTTTTACTTTAGTTTTGCTCGTCTCTAATCTTTCTACAATGGGAGGCTACTCTTGGCTTCCATCCAGGAGCATGACGGCTCTAGCTCTATTTTATTTGTGTGAATTTAGGTTGAGACTAAAGTTGTTTATTAGAATTTCAAACTAATTAGAGCCATCGATGAAGCTAGAGTTAATCAAGGCCATCCATCTCAAGAGAAGCCAATCAGAAAGCGAAAAGTCAGCCCTAATGACACACCAGAGCACAGAAATTCGACCAGAAACCGATCAGGCCAGCCAGGGCCAAACCAGGTCGACTGGCAGGTCGACCCCGAGGGACCTATGGTCGACCTAGTTACCCAGGTCGACCCCCAGGTCGACCCCCAGGTCGACCCTATGGTCGACCTGGTGCCTGGGCGGGAATTTTCCCGTCCAACCCAGTTTGGGTCTGTTTTTCGAATTTCGAACTGAATTTGAATTGTTTGAATTTTAAATTGAATTCTGAAACTTCCGGAGGTCATAACTCCTTCATACGGAGTCCGATTCACGCAAACTCGGACTCTATCTCAGACAGAATTCCGAGACGAGCGCAATGGCGTTACTCGTTTCCCTTAATTCTTTCATTTAGAATTAATTATACTTTAATTTGTTAATTTACTGTTAACAGAAAATTCTGGGGTGTTACAATATATATATATGTGTATATGTATACATATATATACTTATTTAAAGGGAATATGAAGAAATATTTAGAAATGGAAAATAAATGTTTAAATGATAGTTGAAATGCAAAAAGGGCAGATAAAAGGTGATCTGTAGAGGATCGTACTTAACCGAGTTAGATTTTATTAGAAATTAACGAAGTCATTTTAAATAAATAAATAAATTTATTTCTTTTCTAAATAAATTTATAAATTACGGATTTACCTTTTCTAAAAAGTCTCGTAATTAGGTCAAGTCGAATTAGTTAAACTGTAATCAGTTAGATGTAGTGATTCATGGAAGAGACGGTAATATTGCGTTATAATGAACGGAATCGTTTTGAATATTTAAGCGTTATTTTTTGACTTAGATCGATAAATGTATTTTAAATCAAGAAATGATTTAAAAGTTAATTAGCAAAAATTCATGTAAATAGGAACTAGATAAACAAAATTTATCTTTGTACTAGTAATTATTAATAAAATTAAGTTGATGTGATAAACGAGTCCAGAAGGAAGAATATTCACAATCCAAAGTGAATAACGTTAGAGGAAAGTGGGTTGCAGCCGAGAATGGCTGTAAGAAATATCAATAAAGAAAATTGGTAAGAATGGTCCCGATAAGATTATTCCGAAGTTCAGAAAAAATAAATGGATATAGAGATGAATCGAAAAGAGATTTTGAATTGATAATTGATGAAGTTGAATTAAGGAATGTATCATTCACCTTCCGTTAATATTTAACAAATTATATATTGAAATAATGATATAATAATTATATTTATAAATCATGTATATAAAGTAGGGATTATAATAACACTGTTAAAATCAATGAAAATTGGATCCTTAAGCTGAATTAAATCTTGGATAGATGTGACTTGGAAATAATATTTTCCAAGATCAACCGATGTATGAACGATGTTTAGTTGAATTTGAATTATTGAACTGTGATGGATCTATGTGATAGTTGTTTTGTTGATTATAATATCGTGGTATAACCCAATAGACTTATTCAGTTTGATTTAATCATTTACACGTCTTATTTAGAGATAATCAAACGGCTATTGAAATCTGGAATTTTATATGCATAATAAATTCAGTAGATAGGTCCTGATAATCAATATAAATACTGACTTTTGTTTGAATCTGATAACCTGATCCCTTTAAGAATCACTTGTCCCTAAAAGATTTTCACGTTCATCGATTCAAAGAGACCGGGATTGATTTCCCAATGAAATCCAAATACCACTTTGTTTCGAACTAGGCGGCGATTAATTTGAAGTCAAATTAAAGGCCATTGAAGATGGAGTTTTTGCAAGGGCTATTCAGCTTATCCTAGGTAGAAATTGCCTAAGATGGATTTACAAAATGGTGCCTTCGTTTTGTCCAGTCCTAGGACAACTTGTATGGACGATTGTCTGACAGAGTATGCCTAACAAATCACGTAAGTTGATCTCTTCAAAATTATGTTTGGTGGCGGAGAAATTCGTTTCTCTTAGCTTTATACCCATGGTTTTGGGGAAATCAATTTGTGATTTAACAGGTTTGACAATGTGGCATTCAAAATAAATACATAATATATATAAAGGCAAGTTTTGACCTCAAGCCTCACAATCGGGAAATGACAAAAATCGGGCAGGCGGCATGGCTATGTGGGTCGCTCCCATTAGGGTGTATTGTCACCACCTAGAGAATATTCATTTTGTTACTTCTTTCGCTTCTGTATCTCCTGGGAACGGTTATGTTGGTACCAACCGTAAGGTGATAATATATTCGATAAACTCAAGAGAAACGAGTGGTCGGTCATGTGTGGTTGGGTTGCAAGATGTTCTTGTTGAACACAGTGTATTCCCCTCTAGAGATACACTATCGGAAGGTGGTTTCATACCTTTTCATAGTTGGAAATCCATTATCCAATAAGCGCTCATGGTTTTAATTTGTATACTATATATGTAGAGCGTGAGATGCAAGCGTTCTGCTAGATTACTATTTACTTGTGGATTGATAGACACTATTATAATATCAGAAGAGTTTTGATATAAAGATGTTTTGGGTTATTGTAAGGTAAAAACCATCCGTGTTTATGTGTGCATTGGTCTTACGATTATCTTTTCTTTCGAAACGTTTTGAAAGTTAAATCAAGTATTGTGGAGTCTCATAAGGGAAAAACCCATTCTGTGTTATACGACGTGGTCTTATGGGATATCCTTTAATTATCAAACTATTTTAAAACCGTTTACTCATACCAGTCCCATGACTGACCTGAAGTTTATTTTCTTATGTTTTCCCTAAACTCTTGGGTGCCTAAATTTGTACGAGCAGTCAACTAGTTCAGGATTTTACAGATTTATCTAGAGAAGCTTGGAGCAGGAGGCTCAGATATTAGATATCTAGAATTTATTTCTGCTGTGTTGTATATGAGATGTACTCAAAAAGTTCAAATCAAGCTGTATTTCAAAGGAGATTATATATCTATTATATTTTATCCATTTCGCTATGAGATTCGAGTTTAATCTGATTCTGTACATGTTCTTCTTTTTATTCTATTATAACTTTTCTATCTTATCTTTTCTCACCCTCTAATTTCTTTCTTAGACACCTGAGTTTTAGTGTTATTTGGGTTGGACTTGGGTTGTATTTAGTCAGCTCAAGGAGTACCGAAATTTGGCTCGTCACACTTGGTATCAGAGCTGAAGGTTGAGCAGTAACCTTGGCTCTATGGCGTAACTCGATAGAGATGGGGTTAGTAATACCCTAGATTGAGTTTGAGTGTATATATATGAGCGTGTATTTGTTAGTTGATATAAAAAATGTTTTATATTGTGTTGATTGGTTTGTCGAGTGATTTATAAATTCTGGTCGATCAGTCTAATCAACTGTATCGATAGGTGTTTCTAAACACTTGAACAGAATAATTCGACACAATATTGTTTTAAAGATGGGTAAATGAAATAATTTTGTCCAAAATTATATTTTGATATAAAAAGAAATTTTTTCTGAAATTATTATTATATATGGGTGTGTCAATGGTTGTTATTGTAATCAAATAGATTATAAAACAGAAATAGGTATATATTAGGCTAAATTAAATTCGTAAAGAATACAATATACAAATAAGAAAAACTGATTTTTTTTTGAGTAAAACAAAATGTTTTGAGAAAATTCAAAGATTTTGAATTTAAAATGGAATTGAGATTTGCGATTTCAAACCTGTTTGGGATAAAAACCAGAAGTTTGAATTTGGGAATTTGAAAATTTAACTGGAATAAGTTAAATGGATCGGAGCTTTACTGAGATTAAATTGAATAAATTTAAATCGGATTTAGAATGACATCAAATGGAATCGAGTTAGGAAAAGAAGTTATAAATGATTCTACAACTCGGTAATGAACTAGGATGGAAATATTCAACGATTTTGGATAATCAAAATTTCCAAATTTCATTCAAAAACCTGACTTAGTTTATATTATTATATAAGATTTGGAATATATTTTTCAAATGTAATCAAGGATATTATCTGAAATAGGAAATGAGTAATATGCGTTGATAAGGTGTTAAGATATGGAATTGGACGCTAACCGGAGATTGGTTGAGATATATGGTTTTATGAGTACTGATCTGATGTCGATTTCGATCTTCATTCTTACAGATTTATGATTATGGACTAATGAATGTTTGTTGTGAAATATTTTGGTTGATAACCTCATTGTTTTGGATGCATTATTCATTGTGATTGTCAGGGGATAACCCATGTCTGTGTTTTATTTTAAGTCTATGACTTAAAATATAATATAACCTCCTCATCACTCTTTAATTTCGGGGACGAAATTCTTTAAAGGGGGGTAGATTGTAACGTCTCGGGTTTTGGCTGATTTTATTAAGCAATAATTAATTGATTATATTAAGTAATTAATACAATTAAATAAATTGAATTTAGTTATTGGAGAAGAATTTAATGATCTTTTTATTTAAAATCCAATATGTATATACATTTATATCATTACTTAAATTTCTTAACAAATGAATATATGTGTATTAACAAGTATGAAATATCTTGTATATATTTGTTTTATATTTTATAATGGTTCAAAACTTATGTAAATTTAAAATGAACATCACTTAAATCAAAATTAAGTAAATAACATGAGTAAAATAAGAATTTACTTCATAAGAAAGCAATATTACATGATGCAACACATCTTTATACTTAGAATCAAAAACAAATAAATGAAGAGATGTGATCTGTACCATAAATGTGCAATTTAATACATTTAAATACATGTTCAGATGTGCTTCTAGTTGATTGTTCATATATATGCATTTAATTATTGGATAACTTGGCAACCAAGCATTTTTTTTTAATATAACTATACAAGGATACGGCTGCACATGAGTTGTAGTTTATTGATGGCACAAGGCCGTGCATTTGTATGCATGCCAGGAAAGATTTAAGTGTGAAAGCCTAATCAATGTCATTACCGTTTTCAATTAAACAAGTGCCATTATTACCCCTACCATGTATATGTACCTATTGGCACATGACTATCCTCTGCATACACATATAGATAGGTACAACAACCTATAAACATCAAGAACACATCTATTTGATGGGTAGTTTGCTTGGAGATTATGTATGGTATTTAAAGACTATTTCAGCACTAGGTTATATATGGCTATATCCACTTTACATCTGATTTGCAGATGACAATATATTGATAGATATGTATTACATATATATAGAACTGCTTGCATTGTTTTCAAACTATAGAACCAGTTGCTGCACAACTATACTTTCCCTTAATCAAACTAAAAAACAGCTACAAACCATAGCTTCACCTCTTTTCAAATCATCATTTCTTTCAATATGTTTATACAAGCACAACTATACTAATCTATATCTTTTCCATCACACAGTAGTAGCTATGTCGTTTCCTTCAATCAGATGTAATCCTTTTGCCATGTGCAATGCTCAATATTTTATAGTTCTTTGCACTTATAAATACACATACTAGCCACTGCATATTTTCACTTCATAAATTCATTCGACCAAAAACTAGAATTTAAAATGTCAGCAAAACTGGAAAGTAGATCTAAGCAAGTTTGAAAGCCTGGGGACAAAAAGTTTAAGAAAACAGAGGACTGATTTATGTGAGTAAACACTCTTTTATTACTGAGTTAATATGCCATGATGCAGAAATTAATGAATTTTATTTGGTTTTATCTTCATGATTTAACGTATGAGTGAAGATACATTGAACAGTAACCCAAATCTATGAGTAAAACTTTCAGTGTAGTTATATGATGTAGTATATGCTTGCATGTTTTAGTGAGCGGTGTTAGTTAGAGATATGAAGTTAGCAAGATAAGAAACAAGAACAGTGAACTGGAAAAAAGAAACATATAAGTAAAGTCCCTTTCATTATTTTTTTAACTATTGTTGATAGTTATAATGCAGTGATATATATACATTCATCTATGCTTTGATGAGTTATAAGTAGCTAGATCTTCAATTAATACTGGTAAACTGGGAAACAAACCATGAAAAAAGAGTTAGCCCCAGCCAGCAGAGCATCTTCATCTGCATGTTGCTAAAGAAACCCTGTGTATTTGTTTAAATTAACATAGTAATGGCTGAATAGTGTAAACTGGCGAAGGCTGAATAGTTTTATTTGATGTTAAATCCACGGTGAAATTTTGTCACAATGTTAGAAAATATAGACTGATTTATTTGTAAAGCCATAGTAAAATTTTGTGATTTCTAGTGAAGATGGTATACGTTATCATTACACACACTATATTAAATAGTGATTTATACAACCAACATTAGGCTCATTTATGAATTGAATAGGTTATTCACTGAGCTGAGAAAAGTAGAATCTAGCCATTGAAAAACAAGCTACTATTAACTATATTGTTAATATCCAATTTGATGAGGATTGTCCGATAGTTTTGCTAAAAACATGTACATGGTAGAGTCTTGATACTGAGTAGTACTTTAAACTTCAACAAGAATGACATTGTTAAGATTTGAGTATATTATATGGTAGGAGAAATATCACCAGTATATCAACTGGCGGGTTGAAGCATCATTTTTTTATGTTGATAATTGAGGTATTATCCGAGTTTGAGAATGGAATTACACGTGAGAAATACACTTGCAGGAATAGTCGGAGCCGATGAACATGAAGCCAGACGTTGGTGCATGTGCACCCTGCACAGTGTGCATGTGAATTCCTGTATCAAAGAAAGAAATGATGAAGAAGTGTTTGGGGCCTGGATAACTGGGTTTCCACATAAAAATGGAATCGGTTGTAATTGTGTGGCACCAAAGCAGTAAGGGTAGATTGAAGCAAGTCTAATCGAGGAGAAAAGGACCAAAAATAGGGCAGGGAAGTGGTAACAGTTTGCATAGCCTGATTGTGGTATATGTGGCATGAAGTATTGATATGTTTAGGCGTTGTAAATGAGTCGTGAATTGAATCAGATATGGGAGCAAGAAAATGGATGGTGCCAGGCAAAGGCCGGAGAACCTTACCACCCAAAATAATGATCTGGAAGGAATATGGGACTAAATAGGGTCATGCAGGAGCACTATAGGTTGATATAATACACTAGTTACATACATGAAATGGGATCTATTAAATGTGAAAAGCAAATGCATGGCGTAATCTCTATACCAAATTTTGACAAAGTGTTTTAAAGCATTTATACGCCTAAATTAATCTATTTCCGATGGATTGGTTTATTTGGTGGGAATAAAATGTTTTATCTTATTGCTGGAAGACATTACCAGTTAATAAAAGGAATGGATTTGTGAAAAAAAATAATGGAAAACAAGAGAAGAGAAGGGAGGGAAAGAGGAAGCATGCGCATGCTTCCTAATCAGTCATAGCACCTATGGCATAGTGTATAATCAGATGGGCTATGTCCTTGCGTGAATTCATGGGATGATACAAGAAAAAGGAAGGGACGTACTAGTAGAAGTATAAGGGATGGGCTGGCAAAAGAATTAAATCGTTACAGGCGAAAGAAGAAATAAGGGAAAGAAAGGAGTATGGGCTTGTGGTTGCGTGCAAACAGTTGGGCTATGAGCCAAGATTAAAGGGGAGAAAAAAAGAAGAAAAAGGGAATTAAAGAAAAGAAATGGAGGAAGGGCATTGGGCTGAGGTATCTTTAGGCCTGGGAATTTTGAAGGCCAATGGGCTAAATATAATTTATTTAGGAAAAATAAAATGGAACAGGAAACAAAGAAAGTAAGAAAGAAGATAAGAGAAAATGAATAAATAAATAAAAGAAAAGAGAAAATAATTTAATAGAAAAGGAAATAGGAATTTTAGAATTAAATAAAGGATTTATTTTCCTTTAAAACTATAATTGAATATGTAAGATATATATATATATATATATATATACACTCATTTAAAGGGAATATGAAGAAATATTTAGAAATGAAAAATAAATGTTTGAATGATAGCTGAAATTCAAAAAGGGCAGATAAAAGGTGATCTGTAGAGGATCATACTTAACCGAGTTAGACTTCATTAGAAATTAACGAAGTCATTTTAAATAAATAAATTTATTTGTATCTTTTCTAAATAAATTTATAAATTACGGATCTACCTATTTCTAAAAAGTCACGTAATTAGTTCAAGTCGAATTAATTAAACTATAATCAGCTAGATGTAGTGATTCATGGTAGAGTCAGTAATATTGTGTTATAATGAACGGAATCGTTTTGAATATTTAAACGCAATTTTTCGACATGGATCGATAAATGTGTTTTAAATCTTGAAATGATTTAAAGGTTGATTTAGCAAAAAATCATGTAAATAGGAACTAGATAAGCAGAACTTAACTCTGTACTAGTAGTTATTAAAAAATCGAGTTGATGTGATAAACGAGTCCAAAAGGAAGAATATTCCCAATCCAAAGTGAATAACGTTAGAGGAAAGTGGGTTGCAGACGAGAATGGTTGTAAGGGATATCGGTAAAAGAAAATAGGTAAGAATGGTCCCGATAAGATTATTCCGAAGTTCAGGAAAATAAATGGGATATAGTGATAAATCGAAAAGAGATTTTGAATTGACAATTGATGAAGTTGAATTCAGGAATGTATCATTCACTTTCCGTTAATATTTAATAAATTATATATTGAATTAATGATATAATATTTATATTTATAAGTCATATATAAAAGTAGGGATTATAATAACACTGTTAAAATCAATGAAAATTGGATCCTTAAGCTGAATTAAATCTTGGATAGATATGACTTGGAAATAATATTTTCCCAGATCAACCAGTGTATGAACAATGTTTAGTTTAATTTGAATTATTGAACTGTGATGGATCTATGTGATAGTTGTTTTATTGATTATAATATCATGGTATGACCCAATAGTCTTGTTCAGCTTGATTTAATCATTTACACGTCTTCTTTAGATATAATCAAACTGCTGCTGAAATATGGAATTTTATATGTATAATAACTTCAGTAGATAAGTCCTGATAATCAATATAAATATTGATTTTTGTTTGAATATGATAACCTGATCCCGTTAAGTATCACTTGTCCCTAAAAGATTTTCACGTCATCGATTCAAAGAGACCGGGATTGGTTTCCCAATGAAATCCAAATACCACTTTGTTTCGATCTAGGCAATGATTAATTTGAAGTCAAATTAAAGACCATTGAAGACGGAGTTTTTGGAAGGGCTGTTCATTTTATCCTAGGTAGAAATTTACTAAGATGGATTTACAGTATGGTGCCTTCGGTTTGGCCAGTCCCAAGACAACTTGTATGGATGAATGTCTGACATAGTATGCCTAACAAATCGCATAAGTTTATCTCTTCAAAACTATTTTTGATGGCAGAGAAAGTCGTTTCTCTTAGATTTATATATGTGGTTTTGGGGAAATCAATTTGTGATTTTGCAGGTTGACAATGCGGCATTCAAAATAAATACATAATATATCTAAAGGTAAGTTTTGACCTCAAGCCTCACAACTGGGAAATGACAAAAATCGGGCAGGCAGCATAGCTATGTGGGTCGCTTCCATTAGGGTGTATTGTCACCATCTAGAGAATGTTTATTTTGTTACTTCTTTCGCTTATGTATCTCCCGGGAGCGGTTATGTTGGTACCAACCTGTAAGGTGACAATATATTCGACACATCAAGAGAAATGAGTAATCGGTCATGTATGGCCGGGTTGCAAGGTGTTCTTGTTGAACCCAGTGTATTCCCTCTAGAGATACACTATCGGAAGGTGGTTCCATACCTTGTCATAGTTGGAAACCCATTATTCAATAAGTGCTTGCGGTTTTGATTTGTATACTATATATGTAGAGCGTGAGATGCAAGCATTCTGCTAGATTACTATTTACTTGTGGATTGATAGATACTATTATAATATCAGAAGAGTTTTGATATAAAGATGTTTTGGGTTATTGTAAGGTAAAAACCATCTGTGTTTATGTGTGGATCGGTCTTACAATTATCTTTTCTTTCGAAATGTTTTGAAATTTAAATCAAGTATTGTGGAGTCTCATAAGGAAAAAACCCATTCCGTGTTATACGGCATGGTCTTATGGGATATCCTTTAATTATCAAACTGTTTTAAAATCGTTTACTCATACCAGTCCCATGACTGACCCAGAGTTTATTTTCTTATGTTTTCCCTAAACTCTTGGGTGCCTAAATTTGTACGGGCAGTCAAGTAGTTCAGGATTTTATAGATTTATCTGGAGAAGCTTGGTGCAGGAGGCTCAGATATTTGATATTTAGAATTTATTTCTGCTGCGTTGTACATGAGATGTACTATGATGATTATGTAAGTTCAAATCAAGTTGTATTACAAGAGAGATTATATATCTATTATATTTTATCCATTTCGCTATGAGATTCAAGTTTACTCTGGTTTTGTGTATGTTTTTCTTTTTCTTCTATTCTAACTTTTCTACCTTATCTTTTCTCACTCTTTAATTTCTTTCTTAGACACCTGAGTTTTAGTGTTCTTTGGGTTGGACTTGGGTTGTATTTAGTCAGCTCAAGGAGTACCGAAATTTGGGTCGTTACACTGATCATTGGTGTGAGCTTAGATTTGTATATTTAAGCTACTATGATATGTATCCTTACCTATATGACCTTAGGAATTCATAGATATGGTATATGCACTCTACGTCACTTAAAGTAGTTTAAAAGTTAATTGCACTTAATCTTCTTATTATTCTTTTTCTCATTCATAAGACTTTTCTCCGACTTATTCCATTTTTATAGGTGGATAGGTCATCAGTCGACTGGCATATTCTTGCATATCAGATACAGTCTTGCCTAACTTGGAGCTTAGTTTTCCTAATTTATCTCTTACCTTGCATTAGATATAACATCATTTGTTCATACACTTCAGTTTTTAGGGATATTTTATGCTATACTCTTTTTTACCTATACACTGATATGTTCTAAGCCTATGATATGATATAATATTTTCTGAGATTGTTATTATTCTTTATAAATTTTATATATCTGTTGTATTACATTTACATTATGAATAGATAGCCATTCTTATTTTTTATCTTAGTCTTTATGATGCTAGTTTATTAACTTGACAATTTGTGTTTCCCAATGAAATGGTTGTGAAATGGTTTCTGGATGTGCCAAGAGGTGCAATTGTCACAATTACTAAGTTATCATAAGTTGATCTACCGCAAGTAGAGCAACTATATGTTGAGCTACACAAGTTGAGTTATTGAACTAACCCAAATTGATGTAAATAAGTCATCATAAGTTAAGAAAGTTGAAGCCATCAGAGGTTGATGAAAGTAATCTATCATAGGTTAAGAAAATACCATTACATGTTAAACGATTACTTAAAGGCAATGCTCTGGTCAGTTACATAACAAACCCTGATTGGTCCAGTTAGACCATGTGATCACCAAGTCAACGGAAAGAAGTTGTCTCATGTGTCAGAGAAATAGAGTCATGGTTGCAAATTCTTAACCATCCACTTCCTATGAATGCCACATGCCAAAGACCTTATGGTCCGAATTCTCTATAAATTGACATGCACAACCTACTTGAAAGGGAAAATATTGAATTGTATTTCTTTCTCATTTTCATTTTTCTTAAACATAAACAAAGAACTTGACTTTAGGACTCTAACCGCTGATGTGGTCAAACTAAAATTAATATTATGATTCAATATTTGATTAATTGCATATATGACACTTCTTGAACATCGTGATCAACTAGCATACTTTCTCTAGGGACCAACCTCTCATCGAACTATCACTAACTTTGTTGGATAAGCATATAAATTAGGATCAATTTCTGACCTAACACTATAATTCATTGATATACACGTAAATGTGTATATTTTATCCGCTTATTTATCTTGTTTTCTCTTTAAAATAATTGATATTGTGTATTTATAATTATGTTTTCATATTATTTAAGATGAATGGATTGATGCACTTAATTGTTAAAAAGCTTGAAGAATTGGTGCAAGAAGTGTGTTGATTTTTAGAGCTGGATTAAAGCTTCAAGACCTGAAGAAATGTTGCTATTCAACCACCTTCTGCCGCATATTTTAAAGTC
Organism: Allium sativum; assembly: GCA_030737875.1. Classification (NCBI taxonomy): domain Eukaryota; kingdom Viridiplantae; phylum Streptophyta; class Magnoliopsida; order Asparagales; family Amaryllidaceae; genus Allium; species Allium sativum. The sequence goes on along the minus strand of CM060919.1, from coordinate 844,687,533 downwards.
AAGTTTCAATGTCTTTTCATAAAGATCACTTGTCTCCGATGTTATGGAGTTCTTATTCATGCTCAAAACGTTTGAAGTTGATGTCGTTTGATGTCCACAAGCTATTTTTCCATGACATTTGCATGCCCGTTCACATTCCTTCACATTGGTTTATTTGTTGTTTTCGTAAAGATTTTTGTCCCACATCTTTTAATTGCCCACTTAGTCTTGGTCATGGCAGCTGTAAATACACATGTATCTCTTTCATTTGTTTTTGCACTGAGAATACACTTGGAACATTGGTTTTATTTTGTAAGCTCTTCTCTTGGAATAAAATTATTCTTCTCCCTTTTCTCTTTAGTTTTTGTTTTATTTTATTTACAAATTTTCTCTTCTTCTCATTTAGCTATGTCTAGCTAATCCCCTTTAATTAGGGGGAGATGACGCTTATATACTAGATTCAATATGAATCACATAGCCATGAAACTAGAACTTTATGCATATAGATATAGATCTGAACCAAGAGTTAGATCTAAACCTTCATACTCTGTGTCGTATAAGAGTCGTGCTCCTTCACAGAGTATATTCGAGTTCGATCTAACATTTTTCAGGTTTTAGTTCTAATTTTTAGGATTTTAGAAATAAAGTAGTGAATCTATCTTGATAGCCTATGGTTGTTTAAGAGCTTAGCTCCTGCATAGGCTATGCTTGTTGTTATTCACATGTTTGTTTCTAAAAACCTAATTATTGTTGATTCATATTTGTGACAAAAACATGAGTTAGATCTGTATTAATCTGTTTGACTGTTAATGATTATTAATCTACTTTATATTATTACTCCATAATTACTTTCATCAATTTTATTAAAAAAACTCTCCTTTTATTTATTTTCTGTTGTTTCAAAAATCAAACTTTCGGAAAAATCTGTTTGGATTTAGTAGTAAAATAATTTTGGTCCTATAGTTCGACACTCTTTACAACAACCCTTGTTGCTTAGGGAGGCCGAATGAATTAAATAATTGTTCAATTTGTTCGCAAACAAATTTTGGTGCCGTTGCCGGAGACCAAAATAATTTTTATTACTAAATCATTTAGGTTATATTTTTATTTTCTTATTTTTCCACTAAAAAAAGCAAAAACATTTTTATTTTATTCCTTTTGTTTTCCTTCATATATAGAAGAAAATTCTTGTTTAATTGATTTGGTATTAAATTACTAATACTGAAAATTCCAAGATAAGAGGAAAAAAATAGAACTTGCCAAATTTCATTAGTTTATTTCCTTTCCTTTATTTCTTTTTCTTTTTATCCTTTCTTCTTTTGCAAGATTCTTATAAAAAAAATCTTTCCAGATTTCTCTTTCATTTCTTTCCCCTCTCTGATTTCTTGTCCAAATTCTCTTTACAATTACTTCCCTTTTCCCAAAACTGAACAAAATAAAAAAATATCTTTCTAAAAATTCTTCCGTCTTGCTGTAATTCTGCCGCAAATTCATTGATACTGTTTTCTCCAAAACAAAAGAAAAAAATACTTGCCAAATTTTCCCATATCTCTCCAATTGTTTTTCTCAATTTTTTTTTTCTAAATTTCTTTCCAATTTCTCATATTCTTCTTTTACAATAAAAAAATATTTCTTGCTAATTTTTGTGCAATTTCTTTTTCTTTCTTCATCTATTTCTTTCTCCATTACAATTATTTTTTTCCTTTTACATCTCTCTTTCTACTTTCACAACAGTAATAAAAGAAGACCTTTGCATTCTTCTTTTCCTTCTTTCTTAGTTCTTTGATCAGTTTCCTTTTTGCAAATTTCTCTCTGCTTTAGTGCCTTGTGTCGATCATCACACTATCCCCGATTCAAATTCACCACCATAATCCACCTCTTCTCATAAACCAACTCTTCTCTCTTTTAAAAAAAATGAAAAAATGCAATAAAGAGAAAATCTCAAAGAATAAAATAGTCATTCACCATTCTTGACTATAAAACATTCATTTCTGTTCCATCCACATCCATCATACCATACTAAGAAGCGAGGTATTGTAGTATAGGAGATGAAAGGAAACAAAACATCAATATATGCCTTAGCATTACTTTATTTTTTGTAGCTTGAAGTTCAACTAATACACTTTCCCTCTTATCTATAATATTTTTAGAACTTACAAAATTTTCCTTTATCTATGCATAACTCACATCCAATACGTTACTGCTACACTGGTGCAAAATTATTCAAAAAAAAAAAAGAGAATAAATAAATGATTGGGTGCACTTTGTCGATATGTAGAACTTTGGTTGATACCACGCTCTTAACCTTCGAAGCAATTACAGTGTTATCAAGAATTATAATTCAGCTTGAAATTTTTTTATTTATTTTTGCTCCAATAATGGGATGGACAATTTAGGACTAAATCGTTATTATTTGAATTTACTTGGAATTTGAAAGACCTTAAATATATTATTTAATTAATTCACGTACATAAGACACTTTAGATTTTGTGGGTAGTATCCACTGAAAACCCTCACGAGACAACACTCGTCCTACTAGGGACACGTAGGGGTTTAACGGTTTCCTACACACGCTAAATGCAATCGTGTTTCCTACAAAAGTGTGACATATCTTAGTTTAGTTTATCCGAGGACGAATAAAAAGATAAGTGTGGGGGAATTTGATATACACGTAAATGTGTACCATTTTTCCACTTATTTATCCAGTTTTCTCTTTAAAATAATTAATACTGTGTATTTATAGTTTTGTTTTCAGATTACTTAAGATGAATGGATTAACGCACTTAATTGTTAAAAATCTTGAAGAATTGGTGCAAGAAGTGTGTTGATTTTTAGAGCTGGATTAAAGCTTCAAGACCTGAAGAAATGTTGCTATTCAACCACCTTCTGCCGCATATTTTAAAGTCAAGTTTCAATGTCTTTTCATAAAGATCACTTGTCTCCGATGTTATGGAGTTCTTATTCATGCTCAAAACGTTTGAAGTTGATGTCGTTTGATGTCCACAAGCTATTTTTCCATGACATTTGCATGCCCGTTCACATTCCTTCACATTGGTTTATTTGTTGTTTTCGTAAAGATTTTTGTCCCACATCTTTTAATTGCCCACTTAGTCTTGGTCATGGCAGCTGTAAATACACATGTATCTCTTTCATTTGTTTTTGCACTGAGAATACACTTGGAACATTGGTTTTATTTTGTAAGCTCTTCTCTTGGAATAAAATTATTCTTCTCCCTTTTCTCTTTAGTTTTTGTTTTATTTTATTTACAAATTTTCTCTTCTTCTTCCCTTCTTCTCATTTAGCTATGTCTAGCTAATCCCCTTTAATTAGGGGGTGATGACGCTTATATACTAGATTCAATATGAATCACATAGCCAAGAAGATAGGACTTTTTGCATATAGATCTAGATCTGAACCAAGAGTTAGATCTGAACCTTCATACTCTGTGTCGTATAAGAGCCGTGTTCCTTTACAGAGTATATTCGAGTTCGATCGTACACTTTTCAGATTTAGATCTAATTTTTAGGATTTTAGAAATAAAGTGGTGAATCTGTCCTAATAGCCTATGGTTGTTTAAGAGCTTAGCTCCTGCATAGGCTATGTTTATTATTATTCACATGTTTGTTTCTAAAAACCTAATTATTATTGATTCATATTTATGACAGAAACATGAGTTAGATATATATTAATCTGTTTGACTATTAATGATTATTAATCTAGTTTATGTTATTACTCCCTAATTAATTTCATCTATTTTATTTAAAAAAACCTCTTTATTTATTTTTCAGTTGTTCTCGGAATAATCTGATTGGATTTGGTAGTAAAATAATTCTAGTTCTAGAGTTCGACACCATTTACAACAACCCTTGTTGTTTAGGAAAGCCGAACGAATTAAATAATTGTTTACAATTGTTCAATTTGTTCGCAAACATTCATCTAGGATAATAATTGGGATTGAAACAAGGCTTTCATTTACAATGTGGATAAACCCATTGCCTTAAAGAAGAAGTCTTTCTTCATTGCGATATAGAGGAGACTGGTCGAGGAGAACCTTTAATAGATAGATGGTTATGACATCAAGAATGTTGATGTCGGAGAATAGCCTTTTAAAATAGGTCTCCGAGCACTGCCCAGGGGTAGCACTGATCCATACACTTGTAAGAGCATTAAAAATGGCACTTTGAGGAGTTTGGAATGTTTTACATGCATGGTGTAGGGGTTCGAGTAGCGTTCTTTTATTCTATTTTACCTCTTATTTTTGTAGCTATTAAAGGTAAGGAAAGCAACTTAAATTGTGTGTAAGGGATGTCCAAGGGAACATATTAAAGTGATTGCGTACTGGTCCATTTAGTTTAAGGTGGAAACCAAATAGTTGAATGCTAGGACATTGAAGAAATGATCATATCATTCTTTTCTAAATGCTAACAAAATTTTGCTTTCTGACTCTGTTCCTGCACCAAAAACAGCATACCATACATGCACAACTGACATAACATTTTCCCTACATCTAGTGTAGTGACACTCTAATTTGAATTTTGAAATCGTATCATAAGAAACTAAGAAGATAGCCTTAGGATTCTTGATCTTAAGCTACGCTAGCAAGTTAGAATTGACCACCTTAGAATAAGAGGGCGTGGCCTTTCCAAGCAAGGCTTTAAGAATCATAAGGTTGAGGTTATTATTGGGAGTTTGGGAATGGGATGTGATTGGCGCGATTGGGTTATTATGAGAGATAAGAGAAGGATCTCCTATTTGTGGGAGGTTGAGCTTAATGGGAGTCGGGTCAAGTGGAAGAGGAATGAAAATAATAGGAGGTTGAAGATGGAAGAATAGGTGGTGGCTGGTGAGGACAGTATGAACAGAAATGGGATGAAATCATTCAATGATATATATATATATATATATATATATATATATATATGTAAACTTGAATGTAAACATATGAAAATAATAGCAACTATTGTGATATGTTGGCCCCTGAGTTCCTCTCCGTCAATTAAAGATCCACATTTTTCTAATAATTATTTATGATAATTATAGCTTTCTCAATCTCACATATTTATTTTATTTAACGCAAACTTGAACATGTGGATTCCAAGGGTTTGACTAGGTAAATCAAATAAAAACTTTCATTTATAAGTTTTATATGTAAAGTTATTAGGTCGGCTAAGAAGTCATTATGTCCAACTATCTTTTATTGAACCTTCTACCAAAAATAGTTCACAACATTTTATTACATTAAAACAAACATCAATTTTACTATTTTTCTTTCTTTCATAAAAGGTCCTAAAGGATTTCCCAATATGTTAGCAAAAGATTTGAAATCAAGAATTTGAACCAGAGAGTGCTCATTTTGTTTTGTTTTGTTTTTTATTTTATAAAGTTACACTGCATGTCAAAATTAACACCAATTCACCCTTCAACTGAAAGCAAATAATAATCATAATAATTTAGATTTCTTTTTAAAAGAATATAGTTAGATGCAAGATATGAAAGTGGTAACAAATATTCTTCTTGTCAAAATTTATGCAAAATCAATTGATGATTTTAGACCGTTGCGTTGTTCGTTAACAATGTATTAAATTTCAACGTCACGTATAACCTATAGGGTTGTATAAAGGTTGGATTGGTTCTAGTTGAACAATATACCTCGTTCGATTGTCGATTAAAGATTGTTCAACCTTTAGATGTTCCTATATGAGATTGTGTATGAGTCGAGTTGAATTAAATAGGGTTTGATATATATATATATACACACACACACACACACAGTAATAAAAATAAGAAATTGGGAAAACAATCCAAATAAAATATCAAAATATTCAACTTAAAATGGTATATTTTAGTCACCATAATGCCTTAAAAAGAATCAATTCATCACAATACACGTTTTAGTAGAATTTCATAATTTTATCATAGAGAATAATATTCGCTATATTCTTTGTGAAGCATTTCATTTCAAAATACATTAAAATGCTTTTAGAATATTCTTCAAAATTTCACTATTAACCTTATGAGTCTTGATCACTCTAATGTAAGTTGAACTGACGTCGATGTGTTTATAAGTACATTTGTTCTAAAATATTTATACATTGCTCTAGATTTTAACTACTCTATTTTTTCTTGCTTTAATATCGAATATCCTTTTAAGTCGAGTTGGATTTGATTTGAATAAGTTCAAATTGGATAAAATATCAACTCGATGTGTACATGGTATGAGTTATAAACTATAATGCATACTCAATCCAAACTAAGATTAGTTGAGCCGGATCTTAGATGGATTGAATCAAGTTAATAGATCGGGTTAAGCTGAATCGAGTACGGATTATTTGCAGCCTTATATTTGACAGGCATCCTACCAAGTGTTCAAACTGTTAAATTTGGTGATACAAAATCACAAATTGATTGGAACAAATTTGCAAAGAATGAAAAGTAAATATTTTTATAATGGGAATGCATTGATTGCATTTGATGATGTGGTAGAGAAATAAATGTAGGGATTAATTTCTTCCATTTATGCTAAAGAAACGGATTGATTTACTTCCTATGTTTGCACATTTGTTGTTATGGTAATTTGCCTCCATTATATTATTACCATATGTTGGTAATTTAATTGATGATTCACATAGATTTGCACTGGCTATATATTGAGGGGTAGACTTTAGTTTAAACCCATCCTAGCTTGGAGCCAGTGATCCCCAATGGTGTCTCTTCTTGTTAAGTCTGATTGAGGTTTAGATATGTAAACTCCTATTTTGTAATCTCTTGTAATTCTCTCATATGGAATAAAATCTCTCTCTATTGGACTGAACGTACACTATCTCGAGGATAGTGGAACCAGTATAAATATTGTGTCTCATTGTTTCTCTGTTATAGTTATTTACTGTTTTGTTGATGTAATAGAGTAATTGTTATCAAATTGAATTGATGTTCAATTGGCAAATCTAGATCCTGCTTATTTTGCTTTTGCATTCGTGCAAATTTTGCATAACACAAACTACATTTCAACAGAATATCATGGGCATCATAACAAAATTGCGACAAAATACGAGTCACTGTACTGAAAAGAGTACGCCATGAAGCCGTGAAACAACATTAGCAAGTATAGGAAAACAAATGCGAATAACTACCTTAGAAAAATGCATGCAATATGCTGTCCAAGGCCAATCTTTATAGAACCGAGAACAGCCCTAAATATCAATTAAAACATGTAAATCTCCAGGTCGACATCTTACAAAATAACGAAATCAAGAACTAAAAATAAAGCCCAACATAATGGCATATATTGAGTAATAATGGTCCATAAACAACATATTAAGAAATCGAACCCAAAAGATTAACGGTCTCGCGTTAAAACCCATGAGATCCAGAAACTGTTAGCAGTAAAACATGACATCCTTGATATTGTCCATGATTTTAGGCAGAGGCTTGAGTCCAACTGCTTTAACTCTAGTCCCTCCTCCACCTACAGCACCTGATCCTCCATCTGATTCCCCTTCAACATAGTATCTAGCCCGGAATGCAGCTAGGTGAGCATAGTAAGCAGGTGGCACTTTACATGCATTAACAAAATATTATGGTTATGCCGTGTTCAGAAGCCCAAGAAATATACAGCAAATTAGCAGTTATGTGTGTGTTATGTAAAGTTGTAGCATAAATGGCTGAAACACCGAAAACAGCACATAAAGATGATTAAAGAATATCGCACGAAACTCACCAACAGAGACCGAGCGAGTACATCTAGCATACCTGCGTTTCAAACGCAAGATCCGAAGAATGAATAGGGATTGGTCAATACTAGATTATATGAACAAATAAAAAAAATTGTACTTACGTGTAACACAAACTGTTTGTTAGAAGCTGAAGGTTATCGGGTGTGAAGTTGTTTTCATCGTATAGCACGTGATAGTGTGTTGGACGACTTGTACCCTGAAAAATGATTGAAGTTAATGACATATATGATTTTACTGTAATCCAGAGTCAGGAAGAAATGTAGCTACCTGTATGCCAGCATGACTACAGAGATAGAAATCGTACTCCGTCGGGTGACATATCTTTCTATCCACCACGGTACCTGGAAATTTTTTTAAATATTTGAAGGTAGTAGCAAATATGAAACCTTGCATGAATTATATTTATGGTAGAGGAAACCATACATACCAGGAAGTATATTACCACTCTTATCAGTTTGGTTCCCTCCATGAACTTCAGGAAATAGCCGAGTGTGGTGCCTCTTCTGAACTACGACAAATGTGACGGGTGGAAGATAGTCTTTTTCTAGAGACTGACAAGCCTGATAAAAGATAAAAATAAACAAGAAGAAAAAGAGAGGAAAAAAAGCAGCATATTAGTTATGAATATCACCACTCAGTGAACTGAGTAAAAATAAATGTCGTATATTGCTTACTTTATAAATTGCATCAACCTCATTGAATAGAACATGACTAAATTGTCCTTCACTCACACCATCTCTGAATATATATACAGGGCATTAGATGCTTCATTAAATTGAAGAGGTATTACTAACCATGCACCTGTAGAATATAATTCTATGAGGCTTATGACCGGTAGATCTCCTGAAAGATATAAGAAGCTCCCTGCAAAAATATGATCGCACCAAACAGATTCATTAGTACCTTTCTTTCTTTCTTTCTTTTTTTTTCCCCCTAATTTAGCTTTCAAGTGGTTACTTACTGACCTTATCATGCCTCCATGCACAATACCACCTTGTACACTATTTGATTGCGTGTAAAGATCTTTGATCATTTCTTCTCGATGTGTTTGAGCAGAAACTAGCCCTCTGTATTTAGTAACTTCAGGCCAATCCATGGATGCAACGACCTGGAACACAGTGAGAGTAATCATCTGCAATTTCAAAAACATTAGAGCATAAAAACTATGGATTAAAAGGTAAATGTACAGCAGCAATTGAAGCCGATGAATCTTCTCCTGGTGATGGATGTGTGACATCAGCTCCAAAAATAATCGTGGGTATATCAGTTACAAGAGGGATCCTCCTGGCAAGTGCATCAGCTAATACAGTATTTCTGCCACCAACCTATAAATTAATTTGAATTAACGGCAAAAGATAGCAGGAGATTCTAGAAAGGAAAAAAAAAAAAAAAAAACACACACACACACACAAATGCAGCGAACGGACTGATAAGTGGACTGACCTTCACATTAATTTTCATAGCTACGTTTTCCATGTACTGGCCCTTGCAAGCCTGGGCATGCTTTGGCAAACAGCATTGAGATATCATTCCAAGCTCAGTTTCACAAACTCGCTTGATCTTACCTGAGGAGCACAATGCGTCAGCCCATGTGTTGGACCAAAATACGATGATTTTTGTATGGTTTGGATAATATTAAAGTGTAGCCCTCAAAAACATAGAGTAGCGGAGTCATAGACAAGGCCGTCTCTGGGCCCGGCCTAGCTGGCCGATGGCCCAAGGCATAATTTATGAAGAGGCCCAAAATTTAGAAAATTCCTAACAAATTCATTTTTCTGTGAGTATTTGCTAAACGTGTCAACTATTGAGTGTTCAAATCTTGCCATTAAAGTTTTAGCATTGCAACTGGTTTTTACATTTTTAACAAGATCTAGCCTAACATTACTTTATTCACTGTTTGTCCTGGACCGAACTTCAAACTTGATGCTGTGTAATACTGCCCAGGGCTTATGCAGCCATACAACTCTTTCATTATTTATCATCGAACTCTACCTGATGTATTTTCTTCAATAGCAGATAAAGTATTGTAATGCCCTTTTCTGTTTTGATTTGTTTTCTTTCTTAGAAACAAACTCTTGCTCTAGTTTTTTTTTTTTTTTTTTTTTTTTTTTTTTTTTTTTTTTTTTTTTCTCAACTAAAAGCTGTCTAGCTCATTCATATTCAACAGACATAGTAGGTAACCATCTAAATGAATTAGCAATATACCTTCATACTATAACAATCTGACCATATTCAACATATGCTTTTCTTACTACAACATGGCATGAACCTGAAGATGCTCATATATCAAGAACAGGTTCACTGGGGACACAAATTTGATTTAACTTATTCCTATTTTTACTTAATTTTTCAAAATTTTCCAATAGATATTTGTTCATCGTAATTTTTCCCTTCAAACTAATAATACCTTTGAGTTGTGAGAAAGATGCAAATCATCAAACGTTTATCTATAAACTAAATAAAGTAGTGTAGTGGTGTAATAAAAAAATACCATAAGAACCAGAAACGTCTGGTAAAATAACCAGTAACATCTGTAAGGACCCTCCCTTGAGTGCTTGATTAGCTTGACCGTGAAGTGTTTTTAAGGCCCCCTCAATGTTACCGTGCTGCTCATAGAACATTGGGATGATAGGCCTTGGATTCACAGCCTAAAGTTATTTACAGCGAGTGGACCATTAAAAAAAAGTACAATAGTATTAAATTGTAAAATAGTAAATGCATATATACCATTCCTATGGTATTGCAAGCTGACATCAGACTGAAAGCAAATCTCTCTACCGCATCAGGAGCTAAACGAGAGAAACTGATGCATGCCCATGATGCAATTTTTCCACCATTGACCATTCTCTGAAAGCATAAGCAAACAAAATTAACATAAAATGATATTCCAATATGTAGCAATCAACTCATTTCAGATATGGAAGTCCAACATTTTGATAATGTGTACGTGGAAATTCATTGTCAATGGATTAATAAAGAATTATGTAAAAATGGAATTATAAAAGAACTAAAATATGCTTAAGACCTTATTAATCATGTTCCATGCTCCAACCCGAGGATTACATATTTTTTCCTTACCAGTTTCATGGTATTTCAGCTGCAATACATAAAAGAGAAGAAAATATTAACATATGTGTCCTGTATACAGCAGGGAAACTATCTTTCTTACCGTTGGAGGTGGCAGAACCCTGGCTTCCACAACACTCATTGGACCGGAAACATGGACACCAAACTCCTTTGCATACTCATCATGCTCATAATCGTTAGCACGAGCCATCTGCAAATAAATATTAATAAGCGTAAGAAATGAAGGTGATTTTACAAATATTAAACCTAGACTCACAAACTCACATCCATTATACTCTTCTCTCTTTGCTGTGGACGTTGACAAGTGGATCTTAAGATTCCTGTAACTTGTCTTTCGTTCAGTTTCTTGCTGTATCTTTGGCCTTCAACAATCTTACAAACCTGCGTGACAATACCTCTAGGTTTAATTCAAAGCACTAATGGAATATGACTCTTTTTTTTTTTCATTATATTTAAAGTATTTGGCATACCTCCATTGGCAGATGTATAGGCTTATTTTCGCTTCCAGAAACTAAGCAAGGCCATTTGGTATTGTTGAGTCTGCAATTGTATTTTTCTCGGAAATAATCAATTACACGAATTTTTCCAACGTTAGCATCAGCAGTAAACCTAACGATAGAAGATCAAGTCAACCAGTATGCAAAAAAAAAAATCTAACATAACTTATGGCACATAAACAAGTGAAACAATGTGCATATTACGTAAGCCTATCAAGGGGCTCGGTTGTGATTCCGGTGATCTTATAGTGCCTATGGCTGTTTTTTGTGTGAGTTACTTCAACTCTTAACCCTCTTATTGCCTTCTTCAGCTGTAAATTTGAAAAACAATAACATAGCAATTGCAAAACTGACGATAAATTCATGTAAGAAAATGAGAGATAATAAAGTTGCATACGGCAGTTCTTTGTTTCTCCATCAACGGACGAGAAGCATCTCTGATGTTAAGATATTCAGCAGCAAATTGGACTACTGGAACAGCTTTGTAAAAAGAAGTTGCAGAAATATCTGCATTTTTCAAATATTGCTGAGCAATTTCATATATCTGAGACTATAATTATATGCATCTGTATTGTTTTGTGAATTTACCAATATTAAGTGACAGTCCCATTTGAGTGGGACGGAGAGACTGATAGTATCCTCTCCAGCACTCTAAGCCATCGCCAATATCTTTGACATCCCCAAATTTTGTAGAGAAAAAAGACCTTGCAACTGTGGTATAACTGTGTAAATAACAACAAGAATTATGCTACCAAACTAAATTATGCATGATAATAAGAGAAAATGTGATAAAATTGTAGTACTTCTGAGAAGGAAACTCCCTAAGAACAATGTCAAGGACTTGAAGCGTATCCTGAGGTGTATCAAAATGTTTTCCAAGCAAAAACTGTTGGAGATGGTGTAAATTGGCTTTTCCAGCAAATTTAATGTTCACTTTGTACTCTTTTTCCCTATCTCATTGTAGAATAATGTTAATATAGAACTAGAAATTAATGGGAAAAAAGAACACAGGCTATTAGGAATTTACCTTTCTCTCCCTGTCATACTAACGTTAAACTGTTGAGATGTGAAAGGAAGTTTTCCAGCAGTATAAAGAGATTTCCTACCATCGTAAACAGGCTTGAGCTTTCCAAGGTTCTGATCTTTATAAAGCTCAACGAGCTGCTTAATTATTTTCCTACAAACAGCTCTGTTCGTCACCTCTGGACTTATTGTGACCTATCCCAATATGTAAGATTAATTTTCTTAAAGCAATCTTTAATGTGAGGATTAATAAATGCAGGAAAAGATAAGATAAAAAGAAATTGAACTATAGTAAGTTTCTTCTTAAAAAAATTGTGTGGCAAAAAAAGGGATGAGGGAACTTGTTCTGATGCAACTAAAAACTGAAAGAAACAGCCATTATATAAAAGATGTTTAAAACTATCATATTAAGTCACAGAAAAACTTGATAATTTATTTTTATTTTATTTTCTGTGTGAATGCTAGGTCAAACGCCAAAGCTAAACAATAACGGTTCTAAATATCCTGGTGTATGTGTACAGCAATCAGTATATAGTAGTTGGTAAATTTGATTCAAGAAAACGTGTGTTAGTAAGTTTGATTGCCTGACAGCAATAACAACATTCTTAGCAGCACAGGTAACCGTTAACCACCAACAACTTGAACATTACAGGAAACGATTTCTGAAAAATGGTCTCCTAAATCCTTGTTAACAAAAGAGTGTAAGTTCTTTGGTTTTGTAGGCTATCGACGGATCTGCTAGAAGAGAGAATTATTATTTATCACAATCCAATTAAATGCAGTATAAGTTTTGCAATGATCCGAGAACTCTCTTGAGTTAGTGTTCCTTGATGTAACTAATCTCACAAATGACTGTAATCGTATAGATTGTCCACTGTTTCCATCAAATATGTGAACTTGATGAAATCCAATTTGTGTTGCCATAATTTAATGTGCATATGTTGGAATAAATTAAATTTGCAATAAATGTTGCCTTAATTGTAGGTTTTTTATTTGGTATTAAATTATCCTTATATATTCTTGTGAAGAGGACAAGGATGATGTGTTTGCACTTATCTATTAATTGGATTTGTATAAATAAGGGCATGTATTTGTTAATCAGCAATCAAGAAAAACAAGAAATAAAATCTCTGTCTTCCCAAAACTTTTTATCTCTTCCTCTTCAATTTATTTTCTAAAAATTATTTCCAATCAATTTTCTACAGCATATATATATATATATATATATATATATATATATATATATATATATGTATGTGTGTGTGTGTGTGTGTGGGAAACTCTATTTAGACACAAAATTGTACACAATAAATTTCAATCATTGGATCCTCCCATGAATTTCACTCTCCACATAAAGATAAACAAATCCAACGGTGTAGGCTTTGTGTGTCTCTCTTTGTGTTTAATTTTATGTCCAAATAATCGGACTCTCTCTCTCTCTCTCTCTCTATATATATATATATATATATATATATATATATATATATATATATATATATATATATATGAGATAGGATCAGGGAGCCCCTGAATTTCAGTCCCCCATTTGCACCCGAATTTCAGCCTCTCATTTATAATAAAGAAAGTGAGTGGGAAGTGAGAAAGTTAATGAAAGGAGAGAATGAGAGTTAGTGGGAAATGAGTGGTGGAAAAGTGAAAGGCTAAAGGGGTGCTCACTATTTGGAGTGTCATTGAACGAGAGTGAGTTTATTGACACTTCTTTAACGTGTGTCACCATGACATACTAACGGTGTTAGTGATTGTGTGGCTGGGATCAAAAAGGTGGAATTCAGGGGGTAATCATAGTCTCACATCACTAACACCGTTAGTGGTGTCATGGTGACCCACGTTAAAAAAGTGTCAACAAACTCGTATTGTCATTAAACCTGCAATGACATCCCAAATAGTGAGCACCCCAAATGTCCCCCAACAGAAACTAAGTATTTATATTAGTTTAAGTTAGTGGGAGGTGAGAGAATGGGTGGAGGGAGAGAGAAACGGGATATGTGGTGGAAATCAGATGAAATTTAGGGGTGCTGCACTGTTTAGGGTGCCATTGAACGCTCGCATACATATATATATATATATATATATATATATATATATATATATATATATATATATATATATCAGCCACAAGTTTTTTTTTTTTTTCACCACCCTATATTTTTTAATTCACCAAAACAGAGTAAGTACTGTATTTAAATCAGAAATGTGACTGATATTAAGAAAGAACAGAGATGCAGTGAAATTGAGGTGTAACCAAATGTTTATATATGTGTAGATGCTCACACGCTCTACACCTCAAATTCTCCAATTCAACCGCATGCACCATTGTAAATTATGTAGTCTCTGCAGGACAGGTTATTATCAATGTCATATAAAGGTTATCAAAGTTATGTAAAGGTTATCAACTGATACAAGTATAACATTTACCTCCATGTACAAATAAAATTTCCTATTTAATTTTATTAGTCGATTGGAGATTTTTCCCCCAATTTTTTCTAATTTTTTTATCAGAAAAACGTAATTATTATATGCCTAGAGTTGGAAAGTGTTCATTATAGCCTTGATGGTTTTTATTGAAATACAGATAACTTATTCTCTACTACTGGTAGATTATGCATATAATGGATAATTATTATTTTCTTTTAACAGGATGGATAATCCTTACTTCATTCCCTTTTTGAAGAAATCCAACAACAGTGAGAGAGTATAATTGTTGATGATAAATTCATTGATTGGTGTCACTTAAATTTTGCTGTTTACTAGCTTCAGGATACTATATAGCTTACTTAGAAATTTATTTTCCTTTTCTTACACAAGCACAAAATATATTCAAATTATACTTAAAAATAGCACGGTGCTAAAAACATCTACAAAAGTGATTACGAATACCAAAAACATTAATAATAGAATAAGCACTGAAATTTGTATGCTTCCTAATATTAAAATCTTTACACAACGCAATCAATCACCATGCACATTTAGTTTGCACGGTGAATAACCATCGATCGATATCATTTTCCACGATCATCTATTACCGAAGTACTATAGTTTGATGGTTAATAGACGTGGAAAATAATGTTGGTTGATGTTAGTTCAGCATGCAAAAATGAATCAAAATTGGTGTTTTTGGCGACCCTTCAAAAATATGGTGTGAGTAGAAGAATAAAATATACTTGTATGATATTTTTTTTTAATTGGACACTTTATATACAAGTTTAAATTGGATATTTTATATATAAGTTTGAGTAATATATAACATACTATATGACAAGCGCGTTAAACCACACGAAGTGGGAATCGAACCAACAGCCTCTTGCATGATGTCTAGGTGTTTTAACCAGTTTGGGCAAAGTAATTATCAAAATTGATATTTTATAATAATGATCTATATCCCACAAATTATATACTTTTTTTTCCATGTTTTTTTTCCATTATTTCGACTTAGAATGTCAAACTAACAAAAACATCATTGGTCCTCGGAATATACCCGACTTCTGCGGTCACTTGTCATATCTGCATATGTAAAATGCAATACCAACAAGAAGGATGTGCACAAAGCTATTGTTGAAAATCTCAACCAAACGGTGGAGGACATCAACATTTAAAAACAAAACAATTCTTCAAAATTGGTAGATGGTATCAGAGCTCGACGCAAATATGAAAACCTTGAAAGATAATGAGTAAAGCGGGAAAGTTTAAATAAAAAAACCAATGTTGAATGGGATCCTATTAAGCAAATTGTTTGAGACAACGGCAACTGGCGGCCAAGTGATCATGCAAAGATATTTTTTATACCTACAAATTCCTTAATTTAAAATCATTTATTAACTATTATTTTGCTTGAATTAATTTTTACAGAATATTCAAAAATATAAAAAAGCATTGCATGATAATTTGGATCTGGAACAACAATTGCTTCAAAGAACAAATGCAACGAATGCAACTGGACACACGTCGTATACGACTACTCATGCCCAAGGAATTCACTCCTACTCCCTCGCTCCACTCCCCTTCTAACAGTCTATGGAGTTCTGAAGGTTTTCAAAATCTGCTAGATGATACAAATTATCAAGGGCAACACATTCCAATTTTTAAATTCATCAACCAATCCTTCATTGTATCAAGATTTACCGCAACAAACTCCAGTGTAATAAACTCAGAACATTATTCATCTTTTGGTGCATGTAGCAATTCGAGAAGACGTAATGAAACTAACTATAAACGATTGAAATAGTTGAAGTCATCTACGACCAATAAATAAAAAAATCTCACTCGATTTCAGATACTGCAAACACAAACAACATATGTTCAATAAAAAAATTCTTAAGCTACGCAGAAATTATTAATCGCGCTAAACGTCTTATCGAGGAAACGATTTTTAATTTTGCTGAAGCGTTATACATTGTTACGCATAACACAGATTTATTCAATATCTTTCATGATGACGTAAAGGAATGGTTGTCGTATATAAAATCTTGAATGTGTTTCTACAAACTATAAATCTTTTCTGATCTAAGATGCTGGTGGTGATAAATATGATTGTAACTTTAACTATATTTCCATCTTGTTATTTCTGCATTTTATCAATGTACCTAAATGCGCATGTGTTGGTTTATGTACTTTTATTTCATTTCTTTTAAACACTTTATTACACAACAAAACAAATAATTAATTAACTATAAAACAGTAAAATAAAAATTACAAATTAAAATACCCTGCTTAAATGTTTCAATTAAATGTTCTATTTGAAGCGATAAACACGTACCAGGATTCACTTCCAACTCCAGTTAAATATCCTGCTTGAATATCTCATTTAATACTTTGTTACCATTACACGCAAACACCCCCTTAGAGAATTTAGATATGCAACTTTCCACATCCTATGTGGAATGAAATCAACGAAACTGGGAAAACTATATAACTAGCAGGAATATCTGAATTACGATTACTTATTATTACGTGCCTCGCTAATCTTAGAGTAAAAAGTGCAGAGAACAATTATACAGTGGTAGGAAAAAATTAATAAGTACAACGGCAACTAGCACCCAAAACAGCAAATTATCACATAACAAACTGAAAT
Organism: Allium sativum; assembly: GCA_030737875.1. Lineage (NCBI taxonomy): Eukaryota > Viridiplantae > Streptophyta > Magnoliopsida > Asparagales > Amaryllidaceae > Allium > Allium sativum. The sequence goes on along the minus strand of CM060919.1, from coordinate 844,670,125 downwards.
GATAATGTATAACATCATGATCCTAAGGCATAGCATCATTTAATCATTACACCAGATCAACGTTTGAATCACACGTGGATTTAAAACGATCTCTTAAACTCCATTTCACATAGGCGAAGTTAGATAGCCAAAAATGGAAGTTCTCGGATCGTGAACCCAGATCCATCAATATGGATTAAAGTATATCTATCCACAATCAACAAATGAAATACTGGTTTTCCATGACATGTCTCGCAATACTTCTCCGAACAACAGATTAATCCCAAAATTTTTAACTCAGCTCACTAAGGTCACAAAACATGAAAAGGTAAAATACCCAGAACTATAACACCATATCCTAAGCATGCTCTGCTGATAACAAACCAGCTTAAATTAAAATAAGCTCGTAAATAACCACAAAAACATGTCAATACCTCGCAGAATTCGTTTTAAAAAAACCGTAGAAAATAGAGGAAAGAGAAATCTCACGTCGTAGTGATGCAAATCTCGATCCGCGACCTGTACCAAAAAGTGGTTGGCCCGAACGATGATCTTCATCCCTATTGTACCAAAGCCAGGCCGCTTCGGATGCATATAGGCTTTCTTCGACAAGATTGCCGGCACCAGCTCATCAGCCCTCGCCGTCACAACTAACGGTTCCGCTGGCGCAGTGCTGATGGCAAGTCTCTCCAATCCAGCAGTAACATCCTGAGGAGATGAAGCAGACGAAGGTGGCGCTCTGCCTCTACCTCCGCTTCGATCACCTCCAGTACCAGAGATCGTGCCACCGGATCGGCCTCCTCGTCTTCCGGTATGGGACATTGTACTCGAAGTTTAGTAGGAAGAAAAAGAGAAAAGAGCTTTCACAGAGAGGAAATGTGCAGTCTGATGAAATGTGGAGTGTGGTGTTTATTTATAGAAATTTTGGGTCGTTGTGAGTGATTTGTATGTCTGACTAATTTTGAAATATTTTCAAATTTGATTTTAGTAATTGGCCCGCTTCTGTTCTGTGTTTACTTTTTCGTATGCTATTTATTTATTTTTCTGAAAAAAGAAATATGCATACCGCAACAAACAGAAAAGGATGTTGCAGTCATATTCACATTCCTAGCATGTCGAATTAATATTATGGTTTTCGATGTATGTTGCAAGCTCAACAAATAAATATCCTTGTATGTGTCGTGGACTCAACAACTTAATCATAAATTTATGTGGTCATTTATACCATATTTATAACGGTAAAACCCCCTATATTTGAATTTAAATAAATGCAACTGAATTTCAACGAATAAACAATAGAGATTAAAATTGATATTAGATTGTGTTCTAGGCGAAACAATATATTTTTGCCTTGAAAATAGAATAAGTTAAAATCGGAGAAAATAAACACTACTAAAATCAAACCTAAGATCTTTGGTTTGATTAGTGTAATGCATAACCAACCACACTAAAAGCAATTTTTCTTATAGTTTTATGTAAGAACTTGTTTATTTTAATTCAGCCTTTTGTCAAATTGCTCCTTTCCGACGATGGTTGGCCCGATCGAGAGGGGTTGCTCAAAGCAGTGGCTTTACAGTTCTGGCCCTAGGGCTGGCTCTGCGTTTTGATCTGATTGTCATTAAATCGTTGATTGAAATCAGCAGCTACAGTCGTTAAAAAGTAGTTACAGCCTCATTCTTGATCCAGGTGACGTGTCAATGAAGCTTCGACGCGTTCACATGTCAAATTTGTGATTGACGCGGATGAAAAAGCAGCATTATCAGATGCATAAGAGAGCACTATAACGTTGAAAAGTTAAAATCCTGACGCCAATCAAAAAATTACAAAACAAAGATGCATGATATATAGGATAAAAATAAGCAAATTAACAGAGAAAAAAACTTTGAAGATGCTGCAATCATTGGAAGAAACCGAGAAGTTGGAGATTTGGGAGTGTTCGTGTTGATGAAATTGCAGAATCATAGAAGATCCGGTTTTGAGGCATGTAATCGCTATCCTAAAAGCAATATTATGCCCCTACTCATTTAAAGTCAGTACTACAAATCATATATGTTGTTTCGCCTCATTTGCACTGTTTGTGTCAAATACCGGAGCTAATACTATTTTTTGCTCGGTTCTAGGATAACAATTGGTGCAATTGGTAAAGAAAAAACAATAGAGTAGGAAAAAAAAATAAGTTGCTTTGGTTTTAATTGAAAATCAGTCTAAATAAGGAAAAGCAAATACCTTTATTTGCACTGGTTATATGCTCAACCAGTGCAAGTATTATGTTTGCACTGGTTATATGTTCAACCAGTGCAAATATTATGTTTGCGCCGGTTTTTCACTTAATTTCCACCAACCGATGCAATTTGAATTCTTTCTCTATGCTATCTAATATATATCGCAGATAATTGATAAGCGAAGCCTTTTTAGAGTAGTGGAAACTGACCTTTCTCTTTTACTTTATAACAAAAACAAGGGTAGATTTGTCTTCTTTTTTAACCACGTCTTCAGGCCATTTCCTCGTGTCCTCACCACGTTTCAACCCTGTTCAAACTGCATATACATTTCTTCGTTATCTCGCTTTGATTTTTCCTGTTTTTTTCATTGCATTTTTAATCCTTTATCCATGGAAAAATTGACCCAAAAAAAGGAAGAATCACCCAGCATTAGAGAACATATTATGTGTATAGAGTTATACAACGATTTGGGTTGGAGAATGACAGTAAGGTATTGGAATTTCCCCTCTCGCTTTTTATATGGTTCCATACTGCATCGCAAACGATTAAATTGAGCTTGCAATTTTATTTTCTATTGTTTATTATTTTTCTATGAGATACTGATGGAGGAAGTTTGGATCTTTCTTATGTTCCAATGGGATGTTGACAGAGAAAGCTTAGATCTGTGTTTGCTAACGGTGGTTGGGTTGAAATTTTTGCAGAGTGTTTGTGTAAAGTTCTCTCTTTCATTTTTCGTTTAACTTGAATTTTGTTTTCTTTAAATTGTAACTATAAAAAAGCTTAGGAGAAAACTATGTTCTACTTGACTTTTAATGGTTTTTGTCATATTTCCTACGTCTCCACAAGATATATTTTATGGTACGTTTATGTTGATGAATTATTATGTAATTTACTTCAGATATGCTTCTCATGCTTTTAAATCCTTTACGAGGGTAGAATTTGACCAATTTACTATTGTAGAGCTTATTTGTTGTCAGCATTATCAATTTAGAAGTTAGGGTACTTAAGATAACTAGAATTCTAAAGTTTTACTTCTTTTTCTAAAACTTTCCTTTATAGAGAAGTAATCAACACGTATACACACAAATACTTTTCTTTGCTATATAATTATAGATGAAAAGTCATGATTACATAATATACTGGACAATTATGGTTGAAAGAAAGCAAATAGAGTGGAGACTAATGTAAAGTACAAAGCGAACTCAAACTAGAGTAACTTGTTGTATGCTTTTGCATGCAGTTAAGGTACATGAACTGTATTTGGCATTACCATTGAGTCATATACATAAATAGAATATATATTTTGCTTCGTGTTGAAACTATTTAAATGTTTGATAAACCAATTATACAATGCTACATAATTTCTTCTTCTTCAAAACCTCTCCATCTATTATGTTATTCATGCATTTTCTACTTTATTTTTTTTACAAGTACACTACTTATATTCATTTCAAATATGCCATGCTCTTGCTTTTATTGCCAGATTTGATCAAAAGCTATAGGAATCAAAGCTACATAAAACGATGTGCACTGATATCAAATCTGGTGAGTTTGATGTGTGTGAGGGTTGTGGACGCTAATGAAAACTGGTGCAACCAGACCATGGTTGAATGTATCAAATGCAAATTTGCTGAAAGGGATTGAAAGAACAAGGTAATCTGATGAAACTTGAAACTAAATAGTGCAAGTGGTTATATATAAGCTACATTTTTATAAAATAGTTGATATATACTTCTTTTAGATTATTTTTTTTAAATTGATAAATGCAACATGGCTCAAGGCCTATTAACCCAATAGGGTAAAACAAATAAAAGCGAATGGGTACAAACCCGAAACTAATGAATAAAAAGAAATACGTCTTCGAAGAATAACATATATCAATCCCTAGCTTTAGGGAATATCATGGCGGCTTAATATAATCTTCAAGCAAAAGCTTGGCTGTCGAAGAAAATCTGTTCAGGGAGGTTTTCTGACTTCTAGATGCCTCCTGAGCTTAAGCATGCCATTAGACCTCTCTTTTTCTTTCTCAATATCATTGCTGCTACTCAAATCCGTCCTAAGGCTCATAAGATATAAATCCCTAAGAGACATCTTTGTCTTCCCTTTGTCATGCTTCTGAAAGTTATCAAGTGTGAGCTCTGAAGTATTTATGGTCCGTGGATCAACTAGGTTCAGATCTGGAGTGAGAGACTTCAGATTTGAGACTTTAGATGCCAGATTTGAAAGAGATGTATTATTTCCATGTCTAGCGCGGTTAGATTCTCCATGGTTCCAAACAGATAAGTGATAAAATTTTCCATTAATCTTGCTTTTGTAATGGAGATCTTCCACTCTTTGCGAAGAGTTGCTCAGATTAGTGCTATTTTTATATTGCCGCAACAACTTGACCGGATCACTATTGTGAATCCGATGTTTATGTCCGTAGACATCGGGTAATAAACCAAAATCATTCTCCAAAATATGTCTATTAAAACCATTATAGTTATAAATGACATATTACTTCGCTTTCTCTTCATTTTTTTGTGTGCAAGTTTCTCAAGCAGGAAGCTAGTCTTGTTGATGTTGCAGAGAGAAAAGATAAAATCTTTAATGCTTCCGCTAATATCTTCATCATGAACACTGTTGATGGAATAATAATCCTTGCAAAGCATAGATTAATGATTACTTATCATTTTATAATAAAAAGAAATATGATAGGATTTGTTTATCTGGACACTTCCCTGACTTATAATACTTTTGTTGTGAAAAACAAGGTGATTGTCATCAATTATGGAGCCAGATGTATGAGAAGCTGCTTTAAAATTTCTAAAGGAATTGTCTTCTGTAGATGCAACCTCTTTAGCTCTTATGTCTTTGATAATTTGAGATTAAAACTTACCTCTTTGTGAGTAGTCTTCAATTCTTTTTTCATAACTGTTAGATTCAACCATAAACATATTACAAGTTTGATTTGAAGTATTAAAATCCTTACTATGTTTTGAGAAGTAAAATGTTAACTTCAATAACAATAGATTTCCAAAATTGATTACAGTTATTTTCAGTACCATTGTGAAGTCTACCATTTCTTTCTCTCCGTAGACGGTAGATACATGTAGTAAAATATACACAAGCTTTATTAAAAGCATCCTTTCTAGATTTTTTTTTTTTTTTTTTTTTTTGGATATACCGAATAATATCTTTAAGATTTTGGAGAGGAATATTCAGATTCAAATTAAGCTTAATTTTAGCATTATACCAGATAAATTTAGAGTAAGAACAATAAAAAATAATACGCTATATGCTTTCAATCTCAGATTTACATAACAAGCAGCTAGTATTACCATTAGTTCTCCATTTGTAACATCTCTCTCTCTCGTAGGTAATTTGTTTAGAATAACAAAATAAGCACATTAAGCAATTTTAGGATAATTTGCATTATTCCAAACAACATTAAACCAATCAAAAAAATGAAACCTCCCCTTTAATATAATTCAAAGTGTTTTTAAAAGATAATTTCCCTTTAATGGGGAGCTTCCAAAGCCATGTATCTTCATTCATGCTTGGATCTATTTCAATTTTGCTAATGGAAAAATTAAGAATAGATGCAGTTGAGTGAAGATGAGTGTTCCATACAAAATTTTGAATAATAAAATCTACTTTAGCATTGGCATTGCCGAATAAAAGGAGATTATTCCAGCCTAACAGATTAATTAATGAGTGGCCACCAATCCAAGGATCAAACCAAAGACTGGTATTTTTACCATATTTAATTTTTTTATCGATAAGATTTTTACCAATCTCTTTACAATTAAGAATGTTTTTCCAAGTATAAGAAAAATGATTTTCAATCTTCATGCTCCAAAAGTTTATCTTTTTGGTATACTTGGATTTCATCCAGTTAGCCCAAAGAGAATTTCCAGCGAGATAATGCTAGAAAAGTTTATAATTGCAAGTATCTTTCAAATCTCTAAAGTTTCTTAGCCCAAGCCCACCAGATTCTTTGCGTTTAGTAATGACATTCCATGCTACTTTATGATATTTTCCATTCTAAATAAAATTTGCACAAAGATGTTCAACTTTGTCAATAACTGAAGTTGGAATGTTATGAGTCTGAGCCCAATAAAGGAAAATAGGGTAATGGCAATATGAATAAGCTCAATCCCACCAACAATAGATGAATATTTACAAGACCAATGTTCTATTTTATTTTGAATAATTTCATAAAGCCTAGAACAGTCTTTATCCTTAATCATATTAGTACTAAGAGGCAGTAACAAATATTTAACAAGCAAAGTTCCATATTTGAAATTGAGAAAATTGTAACACCCCACATTTTTTCGAGGCTGAATTTCAACAAAAATCGAAATTCAAACCCATCCAAGCACGGAGAGTGTAAATTTGGTGCCTGCAATTAATTAACATGAGCACAACCAGAGTAAATAAACTAACTCACAGCGGAAACAAAATTAAATAACAAATCGACTAAGGCGACTACCCTAAGGCACATCACCACATTGATATCGAGCATGAGAGAACGAGAACCGAAAACCAAACTTGAACACTTGCTAAGACCTATCTTCCCCAAGATAAAACTGAGATTTGTTATGAGGAGAGGGGGTCACAACAACAAGTCCTGTGACTAGAAAATGGATAACACTGTCTATAATACAAAAATGTCCATTTGATCAAAACGAAATCATATATCTAAAAGGGCTAGTAATACTAACCTCACCCATTCTGAATTTACGCATGACGAATAACCGTAAAACCCAAGATAATATTCAACATAGCGGTACATAATACTGAAATATATCATTTACGTATAAGTATTAAACCTTATAACCATCATTAACCTAATCAAGAGGCAGGCAACCAACTTCTAAATATCACACAAGGAGAGTACCTATTTAGATATGACCACTTAATACCTCGCTACCAATGTAAGGTAAGGGCAGACTCTTACAATCATTTAATACCCAAGGCGGACCTTATTGGTCACTTAATACCTTATACGGTGGTTAATTCTACTATAATATAAATTTGAAGACACTAGCTACTATGTCCAACTAATACAAGGCTTCCATCATTCATGCATATAACCATGCCCCACATAAGACGAAAGGTGGTAAGTAGTCACTTATTACCTATAGGATAGGTAGATGACGTTATGACCTTGTCTCGGCGAACCCATTTTTTGCTATCCAACTGGCCTTATTGGATAATTTCCTTAATCATATAATACTTCCCATAGGATAGGCAGATCTTCGGTATCTACGGAGCGGTCATTTAATACCTATTCCCAAGGTGGACGCGTAACCCAATCATTCACTACCTAAAGGAAGCAGACTAATGTGGGAATTACCAAGTTCGTACCCAATAGTCATTTAATACTTCTTGATTGTGGGGAGGTGAGCTATGCAATCACTTAATACCCTTTTAAGGGTGGATCTAACTACTTAATACCTCTATCCCGAAGTAAGCTTACGCTTATAGATTATTTCTTTTATAAGGTTTCCTATTTTGGGGTGGGAGACGGGTCCTACAACCACTTAATACCTCACACTTGAGATAAACCTTATTTTAGGAAATAATCGTCGCTATGAAATTAACTATTATCACAGGTTCCTATGGTTAACGATATATCAAATAAGTTGTACATATACCCGACTACTGAAAAGTGTAGATTTTTGTCGGATAAGGCAACTGACCTCGCATCATTAACCTGCTAAGTCCAATCTTGATTCTTAATTATATTAATTCTATATCAACTAGAATTAGATGAGGAAATCTTATAACTTCCTATCCTAGGATGTTTGTTTATAAATTCCCTTATTGGACTTAGTATTTACCACAAAAATCACTACCCATTAATCCCCATTTAATTTTTCTTTATTATTATTAATTAGGGTTCCTGCCACCTATGACTCCAACGTTCATATTTTCCTAAGGCACTAATTAACCAATTAAATGTCATTTATGATGCTAACATGATATTTTCTTAAGGCATTAAATGTCCTTTTTATATCAGTCCCATTTTAAATTCTAATTTATTTATTATAGCTCCTTAAACTTCTATATTACTTTAATTCGATTTAGTACTTGTTATATATATATACATGTATTATTTATTTACTTCACTAATTGGAGCTACAAATTCCTATTCCTAACACAATTCAAATTGTAACCATTTAGTTATGCTATCATATTGAATTCATGTCATTGAATCTATTATGGTTATAGCATTCATTATCTTATTTGTGACCTCATTTATAGCAAATCAAATTCATTTATTGCTACAATGGTCATAATACCTATTTCTGTTTATTATGGATATACCTCTGTATTCATTTCCATAGAAACGGAAATTATTCAAATATACTACAATAACAAATATTTATTATAAAAATATATTTTCGTTATTTACGCAGATTCAAACGGATGTGAATATATATATATATATATATATATATATATATTATTTAAGTGCGTCAACGTAGTAACTATATTTTATTTTATTATCATTAACCATTTATGTTTTGGTCTAAACTAACGACCAGAACAAACATTTTTATGTTTGTTATTGTTTAAGACCAAAATCTTAAAAAAAAAAAATAACTGTAGTTATTGTAAATTGCCCAAAATAATTACAAAGAGAATATGAACATATTTCAAATCACAAGAAATAAGAAATATGTGTTTTTGGAACGGTTGTTGTAAACTACGTACGAATATACATAAATTTACACATCCCTTCTTAATTGTTTTGTACATATTCCTTATTGATTTGAAACAATGTACTTTTTATCAAAAAGAACAAAAAGGGCATTTCTACAATAACCAAGTAAAACCCCAACAACATCAAACATAAACAGGCATAATCTATTAATCAAAATTTACATAAACCTCAAATTAACACCAAATCTAAGAATCTTCAGTAAAACTACAAATTTGACAATGGTTGCGACTGGTTTCTAGATCCAAAGTGTATGCAATAACCACAAACGATTCTATGAACAATTGTAGGCCATATAATTTAATTAACCAAAAAGGACTACAAACTCAATATTCAAACCACAGTCTATTATTTCAGATTTGACAATAACAGTAAACAAATTCAATAAACTTTTAGGCATACATCTCAGATCTATTACAAATGAACTAAATAATTTATTATAAACAATGTATATAATTTTTTCCACTCACCTGAAGCTATCCAAGTTTGAATCTGAATAAACATTTGGGCATTTCCCAAATTCTTACAAATCTACAATTATTCTAAATAGGGGATTCTTTTAGATTTGGGGATCTATAAGAAAATAGGAAAGAGGAAAGAAATATGAATGGAAGACAGCCTAATCGCAGCATCTTCTCTTTAGCACATAAATCTAATTCTAATCTTCTTCGGTCTATGTTTGTTTTGATTATAAATATTTAGATTTGATTAAGAAGAGGTTTGGAAGAAGAGGGAAATGGCAGTGCTTCGCTGCTACCTTCAGAATTGGGTGCAAAAGGATGGGGCATAACCATTTATTTATAGGGATTAGAGTGGCCCTAGTCCAATAGATTAACTTTAACTAAGATCCGTTCATTACAAAAAAATTATATAAAAAACCCAGTCGTCATTGGGAAAAATCGACCAAAGGGGTCGACCCCTAGGTCGTCTGCTTTAGATTGTTTTGGCTCAATAGAGGCCGATTATAAATGGTATATTTTAATTATATATTCTTCTGATTTATTTTCCATTGTTTTCGTATTTCTTCCGTAATGTTTTCATACGGACTCCGTTCGCGAAGTTCTAAACTTAAAAGTTGACCAGAATTCCATCGCGAATGCAGTTGTGCAAGTTTCATGATCAAATTCCATCACTTGCAAAAATTTCATTTTTAGAACCTAATTAAATAATTATATTAACTATTGCCACAATTCTGTGTTGTTACATTCTTCCCCCCTTGAAAGAAATTTCATCCCAAAATTTTATCAATGACTAAGTCATGGCGTTAGCGCCTATTTTTCCTAAACTAAACAACCAATTGGTGTTCATCCAATTTTGCAACCAAGTGTGCATGTGCACATGTGCATAATGCATCACAACCATAAAACATGTATGCATAATGGTTGTAAATTGGATCTCCCTGTATGTATGTATATATCTTTGAAAACGCTTTTTGAAAAACATGATGCAAAACATCATAAATATACTATTAGTTCTATATGAATGCAAATTTAAAAACGTTTTCATCCACAACCCTCACACTTCTACGAATAGAGGTGCGAAGAAACCAATTTTGCATCCAAATCCTACCACCCAATTCGTTAACGCATTTAAATCGCTTCCTATTTATTTCTTCTAAGCCGAAAAAGGAAGTCAATGTAGAGAAATTTAATGTTCTTTCCGCTTATAAATATCTCAATCCCTTTCCTACATTGAAATTTTACGTCAACGGCCCCAAAATACTTAGAAAATTTCCATATGTAGACTGTCAAGGAGGCTTGACACCATATCTAAAACGTAAAATAAGGTAATTAATAACTCGCACATACCATTGACAAAGTATGGAAACTACGTTTCCTCGATTAAAACAATCTTTTCCTTATTACCATTTATGTTCTTAACGCATCTTCGTTCCTAATGCGCAGCTAAAACGCTCAAACAATCATCCAAAAAGCCTTCCGTACACTCTTTATGTGATTAAAAACCGAAAATTTTCTATCCAAGTAAGTTTCACTACAACCAAAAACACTTTTCGCAACAGGCCATATCTGTTGCAGTAGACCTATTGCAACAGGCCAACGCCCGTTTATATAGCCGAAGTTGCAAAAGGTCAGTCCTTTTTTGCACCATTTTTTGCCCATTGCAATTAAATGTTGCAGTATACTTTTTTGCAACAGACATTTGTTGTTGCAACAGTATATACCCGTTGCAATAGATTCATAAATCGTTAAAAAATTATTACAACCTATAGATATTACACATTAAAGTATTCATTTTAGTAATAGTATATATCAAAAAATGAAATAAACAAATAAATTTTTTTATTTTAACAAAGTTTTAATAGTATAAACAATTACAATCAAAGTCTCTATAATTTTCATACATCATTCATGTACAACAATTTCTACTCTCATGTAGCACATTTTTTTCAAATATAATATTTTATTACATTTTCCAATACACTACTTATACTCCCATACACTAATACGATAGTTCAAATAATTTAATGAGCTTGCCCCTCTTCTTGAAAAGCTTTTTCATTCTTAACTTTAGCATCCTGCTTCGACGCAAGGAAAGCCATCGTTCTTGCATTCTTTACTAACTGGACATGCACAATATCATTTGTTAAAAAATATAAAATGTAATTACAACAAGGTAATGTTATGTGTACTTACATATGTGAACAGTGTCATGTGTTTATGTGTCAGTTTAGCAAGTGTTTATGTATTGTGGTGGTAGCTAATTTTATTCCCCATTTACTGTATTAAATCTGATGGTAAAACGGATATACTTTTCAAAATTTAATTAGAATAAGGTACACATAATTTATGAGGGCATCCTCTATTAAAATATATTTATATCAACTTCCCTGACCACCATTAGCATTTACAGTTACAAGCAAACAAGTAATTAAGCAAACATTATTAGTTTACCTGGATCAATGATGCAACTGATTACAGAAATATGTACACTAGGTTGAGAACAAAGCAAAATGCGAATGTGTTACAAATCAGGTGTGTAAATCTATGATAACTAAATACAGCAAACATACTAAATACAGAAAACATAGGCGACTTCTTTAAATAGCTCATAGATATAAGTATGGGAAGAACAAACCTGTTCCGGATATATCTTGGAAAGTTTAATCAAAGGCCATTCAGATTTTAGGTTGGTAGCTTGATAGACCCTGCAAAATTGTCATAAAAAACCGCCACATTCTCTAGACAGACTTCAAGAAGGAAAATCAATATGTGATATACTAGTTCAATAAGGTTAGTTACTTAATAGTAATATAAGTTATTTGAACAACTGCTTCGGTTCAAGTCTTCATACTCATTATGCTCCAGACCAAGTCCTTTTACCTCCTGTTTAGCTATAAGTCTATTTGAACAACTGCTTCGGTTCAATAAGGGTGCTACTTTTTGCAGAAAGATTACATGAACATCACAAACTAATAGCGATCCAAAGTCTTGACGCTAAATAGATAAACATGCCATGAGTACATGTGAACATCTAATGTTTTACCTTCTATATTCCAATATGCTGCTGTGACCAAAATCTTGGAAGGACGAGTTGCAAATTATTCTTGAAAACCAGTCATATCGAGGAACTTCCAAGCTAGTAATCTTGTGAACCCTTCATGCACATATTTAAAATATAATTAAATATTCATAGTTGTAACAGGTAACATTCATAGCTGTAGTGGCTAACATTCATGACTATAATTCAACGGTCACATAGTCAAAAACTAATCCTGAATATTCAACATGCAAAAACAATCAAGAGAATCAATTTATTTGGTTAAAAAGGATTCTAAACTTTGTTATTGAAATTGAAGAACTGTTGTACTTGCTGCTTCAGATTCTTGCAATTCCGGACATTTGGTCTCCTACATTTGGTCATTAAAAAAAAGGTGAAAATAAAGAAAACATGTGGAGTTGAATATACATTTGGAAAGTACCTTGTTAAAATGACTTGCATCATCAAATAGCTGGGTATATCAAAGAAAATAGCACCTAGCTGCTCGGAGGAAGGCCCAAACAATTAGAGAACTGGATAATTTCCTCCAACTGCGCCAAAAGGAAATGGAACACGGCGTTACGCTTAAAAAGACGCTCTCTTAGTGAAAAGTCAAACATAAGGAAAAGGGGTCAAAGCCACCACGCTGAAACGACGTAGGAGATCAACATGCAATGATAATTCCTGACTTAACATGAAAACTATAGTCAAAAACTAAAAGTCATAGTGGAAAGAAGAACTATGCAACAAGATTGAAATACATGGTAAATCATGACAAAGCGCTCTTAAAAACTAACATACTGCCAATATCCTAAAAAGCTAAATCTGCATTTCACACGTTCAGGGATATTTAAATAGTTCCACACAAAATCATAAGCATTTGGGTAACTATACATAGGACACTCAAGCAATATGGCATGACAACCTCATGCCTACAGGTGAATGGCATCAATTTAGGTCTCCATTATCCATGACATTACAACCTTAGCTCCAAACAAGTATCATAACAGTTCACTGACACTACCTACCTTAACTAGTAATGATTCAGTTATTCACTTATTCCTAAGAAAACAAGTTGAATCTAACCCCAACGGGAAAACAAATGGAATCCAATCCCAACCTACTTAGGGTAGTGTCATATGAATTCGACGCATCAGAAAGTATGATACTAACATAAATCTAAGTCCTATAGGAACATAAATAGCAAGGACTGTGCAATATGTCTTAAGGAACGCAAGTACATTAGGTCATGTCTCGAAAAAACTTATATAAGACTCACCTAAACTTGAGGCGCCCCACCTAAAATTCAAATGTTCGTGCCTAAATTCAAATCTTTCACTATGGCCTGAGATCTAACCACTTGGGTCTGTCTGGATGTTGAGGAAGGCCCAAACTTCATATAATGTAAACTCTGCATTGCCCATAAGCACATCCAAAGTTTAACTGGTCGTCTTATCTTTCATGGAAAATACAGTACAATGACAGCACTTATTCTAATCAGGTGTTGCATGTTTGACCTACTATGGTAATTTGAAGCTTTTTTTTAATCTATCATATATTAACTAGAAAAATAAACACAACAAAGATAGATTAGCAAAATTAGTTTCATATTTCACTTCTATTACAAAATATCCAGCTTAATTATACTTTATGAATCAAAATAGAGTAAGATTCCTAAACTAAAATACCAAATATGTCTATCAAATATATTGTGGTCAAAATATAAAAAGAAAAGGACTTTGATACAGACTTAAAATATTAAACTGATCAGAAGCATATTTAATTGCCAAAATCAGACACAAACACAATGTTGTTTTTTACCAATCGGAGCACATCAAAACACCAAAAAAAAGGTAATAGAAATAAGCTGAGGGCTAATCAATTTCTAACTAATAAACTAATGCAAAGTTACCCGTTAATGAGGCTGGCTACAAGCGGAACACTGGAAAAGGAAGCAACCAGGTAGCGACTTTGAGACGGATTGGAAGAAAGTGGGATCCAGACGAACGAATTTAGCTGGATGTAGGGAGACCCGATCTAATAAAAAATGAGAATAATAATTAGGGCAATGCTAGAACCTCATTATTATCAGGAATGAGCGTTGAGAAACACGATTTTGGGCGAGAGAGAGGCTCGCCCATTTTATAATCAACACTTTGGAAATCTGGAAAAAATTAGATTAAAAAGCGATAGGTATAGACTGACGTGGCGGCTGTTGGAGCTTTGTGCAGGGGTACACTGGTGGGCCTCGTCTGCGGAGCAGGGCCATTGCTTTGGATCAAGGAAGGTGAAGGACGGCCCGGTCGGGAGGAGATGAAAGGAAGAAGGCGACGTGGTATGTCGCCACCGATCTGGAGTAATATCAATATTCTGGATCTAAAAGATATGCAATACAACTAATTTACTAATTTTGGGATAATGTGAAGCGGGAGATGAAAAGTGTAGGCGGCAAAAGTAAATTATTATAGGGCGAAGGTAGGTTAATGAAAGTTAAAACCTAATTCTAAATTAATTTACATGGTTATTGTTTTTTTCAAAAATTTGTACTTTATTACATAATAAAATAATAATGTATTCAATAGTCATCGATCAATTCAAATAGGTGAACAATATTTTAACACATCTGAAAACTCATTCATACTGAATTAAAGATCAACAACGTTACAAACCAACCATCGAACAAAATAGCACACGACATTTTGGTGGGAGGCCAGATGGATGTGAAAAATATTAATTATTTATTTGATTATTGTTTAATTATGAATTATATTATTACTTCGTTATTAATTATTTGCAAATTATTGATTATTATTTACTTATTGAATTATTAATTATAAATATCACTTAATAAAAATTAGATACTCATTATTAACTAATAATTATTAAATGTTAATCTTATTTCATTATTTATTTCATTATTTGTTATTTGTTAATAATAGTTTATTGCAATTGTCATATGATTACAGTTGAAAATAGCCGTACTTAAAGTGTATCAATTGTTATTTTTAAACATATATAAATGCCTCATTTTTTAGAAATTGTATTTCATTCAAATAATAATTTAATATCAACTAAAAATACTTAAAAAAAATAAAAGCAGGAATATCAACAATTATTAATAACAATTAATTAATTAATACATAAAAATACATCTTTCAAACAGAAATTATAAATTAATTCATACAAAAGGTTATTATAAATTATTAATTACTCCTTAATAGTAGTATTAGTCAATTATCATTTATTTATTGACTATGAATTTATTATTTATACATATTCGTATTTCAAATTAATTATTAATTTTATCCATTAACTTGTTATTATTAATTAATTTTTATTATTTAATATTTATTTGTTTTTTAACTATAAATTATTATTATTTAATTATCTATTATAAGTATCATTTTATAATAACTAAATTTTATTATTAGTTAATAACTACTATATTAATCTTAATTATTATATAATTACTAACAGTTAATTATTTAATAGTAACTATTTAAAATTAATTATTAAAAGTTAATTATTAAAAACTACTGCTTATTTATTAACGGTTAATTATAAGTAGTCCTTTATGACTTCTTAATTAAAAACTACTACTTATTTTTAATAATATGTTTTTTGCGACTGGCATTGCTAGTTGTAAAAAGATATAGTTATTGTAAGTGCTGAAAAAAGTTGCTAAAGATATTTTTTTGCAACATGTCTGGAAGCGCAGTTGCTAAAGGTATGTTTTTGCAACTGGAAGGGAAGACCAGTTGCTAAAAACATGTTTTTTTGCAATAGAAAGTAAAAGCTTGTTGCAAAATCTCATATACTGCAACTGCCACGAAAGGTCTGTTGCTAAATATCATTTACTGCAACTATCATATATTGCCAGTTGCAAATAGCTAGTTGCAATAGGGTATTTTTCTTGTAGTGTTTCCACTTGAAAATCCTTTATGCAGACTTGAAATTCATTTTTAGTACTGTTTACTTTCAATATCAGATCTATGTAAAAACAAAATTTTGGTTATGTATGCTTTACTATATTTGAACCATCTATTTTTATACAAACAATTGTTTAATGGAACACCTCGTATTTTCTATGAATATTAAAATAACAAATTAAGAACACTTAAATTTTAAAAGATGAATTAAGTAAAATGGGTTACGCCATTGCGTTCGTCTCGGAACTCTGCTTGAGATAGAGTCCGAGTTTGTATAAATCGGACTCAGTATGAAGAAGTTATGGAGCTTAGAAGATTTAAAGTTTAAGTAGAATTTAAATTAAAATAATAATTAAATAATCAAAACAGATTCGAAATTCAAAAATTCCGAAAAGCAGCTGAGCGGGAAATTTCCCGCTCAGGGGTATCGACCCCTCCAGGGGGTGTCGACATGGGAGTCGACCCCCGTATAGGGGTGTCGACTGGGGAATCGACCCCCCTATAGAGGTGTCGACCCCCTTATTCCCATATCTGGGTGACGAATTTTGAGGTATTAGGACTTATGTGTCGCGCTGTGGTTGGCTGGGTGATGTATCTCTTTGTTTTGGATGGCTCTGATGACTCCTATGCTAATCTAAAGGCCATGGTTTTCCTAACACATCTATAAATACATATCTAAACTTAATCCTAACCTCATAACCCTATTCTATGATGCCACCATGTTGTCCATCTCTAAACTAGCCTAGCCTCCTTCTTCTCCAAACTAGAAATCAAATTGGAGAGCTTCAAATTAAAATAAAGGTTTTCCACTTTAATCAACAAAGATAGATTAGAATCGCTACAACGTCAAATAATTCTTTCTTTCTAATCCTATCACAGTAAGTTCAGTTATTATTCAGATTTGAACACATAATAGAAATCATGACTGTAATGAATCGAATGTAGAACTATGCCTAATTGTAATGATAACCAATTCTGATTCATTCTTATTCTTTTGTCAAATCTGAGATTACATATGCCTATGAGACTGTTACTAGTGATACAATTGAATCTATCTTGTTGTACATCAAATTGGTGATTCTTTTATGTTCAGTTCTATCGAATCTTTATGCCTATGATGTAACTTGCTCAGTTTGCTCAAATTTATTGCTAATGTACAACAAATCTATTGGAACCATTATTCTTGTGTTTGGTACACCTTTACATGCTTATTCTCTTATGTTAATTCTTGCAATTCTTCTCTATTCCCCTTTTCATTTTATTTTATGAATACTAGGTTCATTTGGAAACCTAGTTTGAATCTTGTTGTACGTGTGATTGTAACACGGAGAATTGGGTATAACTTATTGGAGTAATTTTGGACATAACAAGTAAATGAGACATAACTTGAATTGACTACAATTGTGGATAATTGGCATACAAAAATCTAGACTTGGACATGTATGGTAAATATGTAAATTGGCTAAAAGATGAACATGCCTAACCCGAGGTTAGATTGGGTTGCAGTGTAAGGCTGCCCGGAACTGCCTGGCACATCCAGCGACCGCAACAACAGATCTAATGTGAGAGATTAGCGCATTAAGCCCAAAGCCCGAGGTTAGAATGAGTTTGCGGTAGAAGTCTGCCTGGAACCGCCCGGCACATCCCGCAACCGCAAACAACAGTTCTAATGTGAGATGTTGGTGCATTAATGAATGAATTAATGCTAATGAACGGACATGCTAAGAATGGTAGGGTTAAGTTAACGTAGGCAACACATAACCAATGGAACATGTTAATTAAACAAAAAGATGGGGTTAGGTTAAATTGAGAACACTTAACCGTTATAACATTTTGGTTGGGAAACCCTAGTAACGGGGACCCATTTCAGCAGTAACCCACATAGATGTATCACGGTTCCCTGAACTAGGCAGGGTGGGGCACGATTATTGGGATGATTATAAGCAGTGAAAATAGCGGCAGGTGGTGCGTCAGTGTAGGTTCCGACGAAGTACGGGCATGCACGTGCTCCGGAGTGGAAAAATCAGGCATTGGGCATCAGTTATTATACACTGTGTATCTTGAATTGTGTCGGATTGCCATCATAGGGATTGATACACCCCATGGTGGAACCAGCACAGGTATTTACAAATAAGCGGGGCCAAATGACACAAGTAATAAATACATACGAGTAGAAGCCGATCGATAAAGGGATCATTTTATTTTGAACACATGAGGCTAGTTGAAACAATTGTTAGTAGGTGCAGAGAAATAGAAATGGGTGCGATAGCATATTCAGCTTATCTTGCCTTATGTTATCTTGTTGCTATGGTATTTGTAACACCCCGTAATTCTGTTAATATTTATATTCACAAATTAAAGAATAACTAATCTCAAACGTGAGAATTGTGGGAAACGGGTTGCGCCATTGTGTTCGTCTCGGAATTCTGGTTGAAATAGAGTCCGAGTTTGCGTGAATTGGACTTCGTATGAAGAAGTTATGGCCATCGGAAGTTTCAGAAAATTCAAAACAGATTTCAGGAAAATTTAAATTTCAAATTCGGAGTCAAAACAGGCTAGGCGGGAAAATTTCCGCCCAGCACCCCAGGTCGACTGGGGAGTCGACTGGGCAGTCGACCCCCCCCCCCCCAGGTCGACTGGGGAGTCGACCTGGGTGTCGACCTGTCCAGGCGGCTAGGGTTTTGACTGAGCCCAATCTTGAGCTGCTGATGTGTCTTTAGGGCTGAGTTGGCAAATTAAACGGTTCAGTTTAGTTCTGAGTTGATCTGACGGTCTAAATAAACCCTAAACTCTATAAATACCTAGGTAGTCTCTCACTCTAATTCACATGAAAAATAGGATAGCCACCGTCATACCGCCGCCATGGAACTCAGTGTAGCCGCCGCAAACTAAGAAGGAAGAAAAGCTAATCAAAACCTAATTCTACTCAACTCTAAAGCAAATCAAGACTCTCTTTTCTTCTCAAATTGTGAGTATGATGATCTGAACAAGACTATTGTTAAACTAATTAGATTAAGTTATGAATGGATTATAAGTGAATGATGTGAATTGTCATATATGTTGTTGTAAACCTTATGCTATCATGTATGTTGTAAATTCTATATTATGTGATGATGATATCCTATATGTTGTAAATCATGCTATGATGATATTGTATAGGTTGTAACTTTCTATGCTAAATTTTGATAAATCATACATGTTATAAAGTCATGATGTTATTATCTATGCTAATTAGTTCATGTTAATCAAATCATGATGTTGATATTACTTGGCTATATTGATTTATATGACAAATCACATAAGCAAGTTTAGATTGATTAGTAAAGGTTGTGAACATATGCCATGACATCTATTATGACATCTAGAATTATGCTATGACATATGTGAAATTCTATGCTAGTTCACACCATCATTATATTGCCTAAAACCCCATATGCAAGTTTATACGTAAATTTGGGTTATGATCATATCATGTAAATTGTGACATTTAACAAGTTGACACCTTTAGATCCTTAACATGTGTAGTTTATGCAAGTTTCACCCCTATTATGATTGGATTATTTTATTTGTCTATATGTTGTGATAATTTATCTTTGTGCTATGAGTTAGACTATTCGAGTCTAACGTATGTTCTGCGTTGAATAAGCGAACATATAACGTGGGGTAGGGTAATATTAAGGATTTAATAATAAGAAGTTGGGGTGCAATTGATATGATTTTGCATGCCATGAGTGGATAACCATAATTGAGTCAATTATGGGCATCATTAAAATTGGAGTTAATTAATAATTTGAATAGGGAATTACTAAAACTGGGGTAAAAGATTATAAGTGATAATCAATGCTTAGGACACGAGGTTGGACTCGTTTGTGACGTAAACCTGCCCGGACCCGCCCGGCAAATCCAGTGGTCACAAATGTCAACCCAATGTGAGAGGTCCTAGGCCTAAACTAAAGCATAACAGTTGTAAAGACACGAGGTTAGACTCTTTTATGGTGTAAGACTGCCCGGACCCGCCCGATAAATCCAGCTGCCATAAATGCCAGTCTAATGTGAGAGGTCTTTATGAGGTTATGGCCTGAATGAATTAAGAAATACTTAACCAGATAAACATGTAAGGTGGGACATGGGGGTTAAGTAGGTGCCTTGGGTGGCATGAGGAATCTAGTGGGTGCCCTTAGTGGCATGTGAAATACGATTAGCAAGACTTAACCAAACACACATGTAAATGAACATGATTAAGAGGGTTAAGTGGGATATACTAGTGGTGACAAGCTTAGGTGGGTAGCTTGTGGGGGCCCATTTCAACCAGTATCCCAAACGTATCTTTGTGGGCTCGACCCAAGTCGAGGACGGGACACGCATGCTGGGTTTGACTATAAGAGGCCAAAACGGGGTAGCGGTGGCAACGCAAGTCCAACGGGTTTCATATGCGTGTGTGGACCCGGGCTGGTAGGTAACACGTTGTTGCATCGTGTAGGTATAAGCCGTGCATTCTCAAGTTGTGTCGGGTTGCCACTTTAGTGGAGTGATACACCCCACTATGGGGCCAGCACGGGTATCTACGAGTAGGGAGCCGATCGAAAGTGGGTAGTGGGGTACACCTAGTAGAGATAGGGGCAGACGACACCTATGTAGTCAGCTAGGGGTACTCAAGGCTATTTATATAGTTTCTGTGTGAAGCAAGTGGAATCAACTTTGAGGGTGACTGGTGCGGTGCAGTGTAGTAATTATTCGTTAGTAATTAGGTGTGCCTTTAACGTTATCTTTAACGTTATCTTTAACATTATCTTTATCTGCTTTTCCATACCTAATAGTTCATAGACATTTACTTGTCTTCCAGCTTATGCCTTAGTCTAGTTATTTTGATAATAGTATTGTTAGAATTATCATACTTGCCAGACTTTATGTCTGACCCCCTCCATTTCTATCCTTTTCCCCCTCCAGGTCCTCAGGTTGGGCCCAGCTCTAGTGGAGTTTGATTGGATTGCTTTATCTCTCTTGGAAAGCTTGGACCGTTGAAGTAAAGTCCAGCTTGTTATCTTCTTTAATGGCTATTTATGTAATGGGATTATGTATTTTGTTTTATCAAGATGGATATTGTACTTGACTCTGATTTATGGTTTTATGATGTAACAAACATGTTTAAATTCCGCTGCAATAAAATGAAGTTTTAGATTTCCAAGTACTACTTATTATCTGTTTTGTTGTAATTTTTCTGTTCTATATTCACTTAAAACCTCTATGGAAGTTAATGCATTCCCTTTGTGAGTGACATTAATGGACGTGGGGTGTTACACGTGGTATCAGAGCCAGGTTACCAGAACAGATAATTTTTTTAGAAAAACTTTTTTTCTAAAGTATTTTTGGAAGAAGTGCTTTCAAAAAACATGTCTTGATGAGTAACTTAAAGAGAAAAGTTTTTATGAAAAACATAATCCCTAATAGCCATATCTTTATCTTTCGAATTCTCCATTTTGAATCTTTCCTTTTTCGTTTCAGCATGGCTGAAGATCTTAACCTTCCGGATGGTGTAACGATACCAGGATGGTATAGGAGGCTATTAGAGGCTAGGGCCGCTGCAGGTCCAGCCAATGTTCCTCCACCACCAGTTGCACCCACTCCTCCTCCTCGCGTTGATACACCCCATGGTGGAACCAGCACAGGTATTTACAAATAAGTAGGGCCAAATGACACAAGTAATAAATACATGCGAGTAGAAGCCGATCGATAAAGGGATCATTTTATTTTGAACACATGAGGCTAGTTGAAACAATTGTTAGTAGGTGCAGAGAAATAGAAATGGGTGCGATAGCATATTCAGCTTATCTTGCCTTATGTTATCTTGTTGTTATGGTATTGTCTTATATTCGGTTTATTTATGTCATGATCCTTTTTCTTGTTTACATGCTGAAAATCACTGGGCTTACCAGGCTTTATGTCTGACCCATTTTTTTTTGTCTTTTTTTCTTCCGCCCCCCCAAGGTCCATAGAGAGGGAATATTTCAGCTTAGTTCAGACCTTTTCTAGCTTGAAGAGAATAGATGTATTGCTTGGATTCTCTTTTCTTGGGCTATGGCTGTGGTTACACTTTTATTGGGGATTTATGCTACTTTACTACTGTTTTATTCTTCTTTATGTATTTGGAGTTTTGAATCAAGATAGAGGTTTTATTGTAATGATTTGGAAGTTGGGTTTTGAGACAATGGTTGTAACATTTTGACTAAACCACGCTGCTTATGAAATAATTCCAGTTTTTCTGCTGTTTGTATGTCAGTCTTGTAAACTATCTGTATCTTTTACCTATAATGCTTCACCAAAGTTAATGCATTCCCTTTGTGAGTGACCTTAATGGAGGTGGGGTGTTTCACTTGGTATCAGAGCTGATGGTTACCAGATCAGATAAAAGTTTTTGAAAACTATTTTTCAAAAAGAAGTTTTAAAGAAGCATTTTCAAGAAAAGTGTTATTTTATTTTAAAGGCATATTCCCCAAAGCCATATGCACTATATTTCTATCCTTTGTTTTGAATCTTTTTTTTAAGCATGTCTGGGGATCTTAATCTACCAGAGGGAGTCACAATACCCGGATGGTTCCGTAGTTATTTGGAGGCCACGGCACTCGCCGAAGGCCAAGGAAACGTTCCTCTAGTTGTACCCATCGTTCCTCCTCCTCCTCCGCGTGTGAATGCTTTCTCAAAGATATGTAGAGACTTTTGAGCTATGGATGAAAAGAACTTTAATGGGACTGAATCATTCGTGGAAGCAAGAAACTGGCTCAAGGAAACAAAAGATTTGTTTGTTATCGTCGAAGTGGACGATAGGCAGAAGATACAGTTGGCTGTATGGTTACTTAAGGGCGAAGCCTCTTTCTGGTGGGAAGTTACTAACGCTGAGAGACCAGTTGGGACTTGGGAGGATTTGAGAATGAGATTTGAAATAAAGTTCCACTCACCAGCTGAACAAAGCCTACAGATGGAGAAGTTCTTTGCACTCAAACAGGGAAGCCTATCCGTTAAGGAATACGTCAACAAATTCAACCAGTTGGCTAGATTCAGATTGGAGTTGGTAAACACTCCAGATAAAAATGCTCTCCATTTCGCTAAAGGGTTAAATGAGCCACTGCACGGACTAGCTCTGTCCTATATACCTATGGGCGCGACTTATGAGAGACTGGTGGACATGGCACTGTCACATGAGGAAAGTAAGGGCGAGAAGAAAGAGGCAAAGATAGAAGAACCTCTAGACAAGAAAGTGGAGGGATCGCAGAATAAGAAGATGGATTCCAAGAAGGGAGGGAAGAATAACAAACCCCGTGACAAGAGGAAGTGTAATTTTTATGGCATAACTGGGCATCTAGTTAAGGACTGCAGGAAGAAGAAGAGGAAGATGGGTAGTTGTTTTCAATGCGGCGAGACATGACATATGGCCAAGGACTGCCCAAGAAGGCAAGGGCAAGGGCAGAGGACTGGGTATACTTCTGGAGGGCACATTCATGCTCTCACAGCACCTACGTAGGAAAGAGGTAGGAATATTTTTGTTGAGAGTTTAGTTTATCTTTCTGATCATCCTGTTCGTACTCTTTTTGATTCTGGCGCTTCGCGCTCTTTTATATCTACTACCCTAGTTGAATCTCTGCACCTAGATACCAGTATAGTAGAGGATTCCATGGTTGTTTCAAATCCAGTTGGGGGTTCGGCTTATTTATCAATGATTTGTTTGGATTTGGAAATTTATATACTAAACGTTCGGTTTAGATGTAATGCTTATGTTTTGGGTTTCACGGGCTATGGGTTGATTCTATGCATGGACTAGTTATCTAGTAATGGTGCCATCCTCGATTGTGAAAAGAGAGTGGTTAGACTTATGACTCGCCTTGGTAATACTCTCGAATTCTCTTGTAATCCTATGAATTCTGTTATGCTTAGCTACCTAGAATCTCTTGATGCGTCTGTTGAAAATTTGCAATCTGTTAGAGTAGTCCGTGAGTACTCGGATGTCTTTGAAGAAGTGAAGGGTTTACCTCCAAAGCGAGAGATAGATTTCCGCATATACCTAGTTGATAATGTAAAACCAGTTGCTTTACCCGTTAGATACATGGCTCCAAGGGAAAGGAAGGAGCTCAGCATGCAAGTTAAAGAGTTGCTCGAAAAGGGGTTCATAAGGTGGAGTATTTCTGAATGGGGTGCTCCAGTAGTGTTCGCAACTAAAGCGGATGGTTCACTTTGCCTATGCGTGGATCATAGGGAGCTAAACAAGCCGATCAAGAAGAATAAGCACCCACTTCCAAGAATAAACGACTTGTTCGACCAACTCGTAGATGCATCAGTTTTCTCCTAACTAGATCTAAGTACCGGATTTCATCAGCTAAGAGTGGCTGAAGACAGCATAGATAAGACTGCGTTCAGGACTCCAGATGGTTTCTTCGAATGGCTTGTCATGCCTTTCGGCTTGACAAGCGCACCCACCTATTTTGTAGACTTGATGAGTAGGGTGTTTAGGGAGTTCCTTAATAAATTTATAGTAGTCTTCGTGGATGACATTTTGATTTTCTCAAAAAGTGAGGAAGAACATGCTTTGCATTTAAGGGGAGTTATGGATACTCTTCGAGCACATCGGCTTAAAGCAAAATTCTCCAAATGCCATTTTTGGAGAGAAGAAGTAAGGTTTCTTGGACATGTGGTGTCCAAAGAAGGGATAGCTGTGGATCCCGCAAAAGTAGTGGCGGTGCAAGATTGGAAGAATCCAAGGAATGCAACCGAGGTACGAAGTTTTCTCGGACTAGCGGCTATTACAGAAATTTCATTAAAGACTTTGCAAAGACCTCGGCCCTACTTACAAGATTGACGAAGAAAAACCTAACTTTTGCTTGAGATTTGGATTGTGATGTTTCTTTCCAACGATTGAAAAGCGCTCTAACAGCAGCCCCAGTTTTAACATTGCCTGATGAGGGTAAGATGTTTACGGTATACATAGACGCATGAGGTACAGGATTAGGCGCTGTCTTGATGCAAGAAGGCAAGGTAGTTTGTTATGGGGGAAGGCAGTTGAAGGTACATGAGAAGAATTACCCAACTCATGATTTAGAACTAGTTGCCATTGTTTTCTCTCTTAATTCATGGCGTCATTACCTACTAGGAGAAAATTTTGAATTGTTTACTGACCATAAATCATTGAAGTACCTTTTCTCACAAAAAGATCTTAACTTAAGACAACAAAGGTGGATGGAATTTCTTGTCTCATACGATTTTGAGATTGCTTATACCCGTGGCAAGGGCAATGTGGTAGCAGACGCCTTAAGTAGGAAAAGGCTGACCTTAAGTCCTCTCTTTGTGGAAAGACAAAACTTGGAGTACATAGCAACCTTTGGCTTTAGACCCTCTTTTGAGTTTGTGCCTGATTTGTTAGCAACGCTAGAGGTATGACCTACGCTTTTGGACTCAATAGGAACTGCGCAACATGAAGACCCTCAGATAGTTGATATGATGGATAAGTTAATTAGAGGTGATACTTCTAGCCACCTTAATAGATACTCAATAGATGACAAGGGTTGGTTGAGACGGGATGGAAGAGTATGTGTCCCACAAGCAAGGGATTTGGTGAAGACAGTTCTTGAAGAAGCACACCATTCTAAGTTGACCATACACCCAGGTGAAGACAAGATGTATAAAGACATAAAAAGGGTTTTCTTTTGGAATGACATGAAGAAGGATGTAGCTGAATTCGTCTCTAAGTGCTTGATATGCCAGCAAGTCAAGGTAGAGCAGACGAAGCCTGGTGGTCTGCTTCATCCTCTAGAGGTCCCACGGTGGAAATGGATAGCATTTCAATGGACTTTATATATGGGTTGCCTAGGTCAAGAAGGGGCAATACTAGTATTTGGGTAATAGTTGACAGGCTCACTAAATGCGCTCACTTTATACCTGTTAAGAGTAGGAGGACTGCCTCATCATTAGCATCCATTTATCTTAAAGAAGTAGTTCGACTGCATGGGATACCCTCTAGCATAGTAAGTGATCAAGACCCTATCTTTATGAGTGAGTTTTGGAAGAGTTTGCAAGAGGCTGTTGGCACACAACTATGCTTAAGCACTGCCTATCATCCTCAAACCGATGGTCAGACTGAAAGGGTGAACAGAGTATTAGAAGATCTTTTGAGATTGTGCATTCTTGATCTTGGAGGAACGTTGTAAGATCATCTTCCTTTGGTGGAGTTCGCCTACCACAATAGCTACCAAGCCACCATAGGCATGGCACCCTTTGAGGCCTTATATGGAAGACCATGCTGATCACCAACTTGTTGGTGGGAATCTACAGACAAGCTCGTACTTGGGCCCGACATGATTAGAGAAACTTCAGAGAAGGTGGACTTGATACAAAGACGAATGAAGACCGCACAAGATAGACAAAAGTCCTACGCGGATAAACGAAGGACCTACCTTGAGTTTGAGGTTGGAGACAGGGTTTTCCTTAAAGTATCTCCTTTGAGGAATGTCATTCGCTTCGGATCCATAGGAAAATTGGCACCAAAATTTGTAGGGCCATTTCCTATCATTGAGAGGATTGGGACGATGGCTTATAGAGTAGAGCTGCTCGAAAGATTGGTTGGAGTTCATAGTGTTTTTCATGTTTCTCATCTACGAAAGTGCTTACATGAGTCTGCGGAAGTTCTGGAGCCAAACATACTAGAGGAAGTGGAAGTGGAAAAAGAAGCGACGGCGAGAAGAGTTCCAACTCACATCTTGGGAACAGAAGTTAAAAAGCTACGCAATCGTGAGGTCAAGCTAGTTAAAGTACAATGGAGTGACATTGAAGAAGACGCGACTTCGGAGACTGAAGACAAGATACGCACAGCCTACCCTTTTCTTTTTGAGGGTACATCCTTAATCTCTTTTTCATAAGTTTATGCATGCTTGTATTTATCCTTCAAATATATCTCCTCGGTCCTATTCTTGATCCTTAAGTAGAAACCAATGAATGTAAACATGTATTTGAAACATGTTATGATTGATGGTTGCAAGTGGTTACAAATGGTTACTCGTGGATGCATATACACACACATTAGGTACTAGATTGGATCAGTCACTTTCATATTGCATATATGTATTTGTATACGGATTGAAACTTGATGTGTTATCATATGGATGTTACGTTTGTATGAATGATTGTGCACTTATGTAGAAGTTATAAAGTAGGAATAACTGCATACATGATGGACTCATAGCACTGACATAATTCGCATTAAGGAGGTCAACTAAATCAGTAGACCGCCTGATTTTCCATTAGATAAGGACATATACACACACTATGCATATAATCATGAAAGCATTAGAAATCTTTTTAAGGACAATGGATGCATGTGATTGATGGTTGAATAGATAGATGTTGGATGTTAGGATACATTCTTCTTAACTCGGAGATTTCGGGGACGAAATCCTTTAAGGAGGGGAGAATATAACACCCCGTATTTTCTATAATATTAAAATAACGAATTAATAAAACTTCAATTTTAAAAGATGAATTAATTAAAATGGGTTACCATTGCGTTTGTCTCGGTGAATCGGACTCTGTATCAAAGAAGTTATGGAGCTTAGAAGATTTCAAGTTTAAGTAGAATTTAAATTAAAATAATAATTAAATAATCAAAATAGATTCAAAATTCAAAAATTCTGAAAAGCAGTTGAGCGGGAAATGTCCCGCTTAGGGGTGTCGACCCCACCAGCGGGTGTCGACATGGGAGTCGACCCCCCTATAGGGGTGTCGACTAGGGAATCAACCCCCCTATAGAGGTGTAGACCCCCTTATTCCCAGATCTCGGTGATGAACTCTGAGGTATTGGGGCTTATGTGTCACACTGTGGTTGGCTGGGTGACGTATCTCTTTGGTTTGGATGGCTCTGATGACTCCTATGCTAATCTAAAGGCCATGGTTTGCCCAACACATCTATAAATACATATCTAAACTTAACCCTAACCTCATAACCCTATTCTATGATGTCACCATATTGTCCATCTCTAAACTAGCCTAGCCTCCTTCTTCTCCAAACTAGAAATCAAATGGGAGAGCTTCAAATTAAAGTAAAGGTTTTCAACTTCAATCAACAAAGAGAGATTAGAATTGCTACAACGTCAAATAATTCTCTCTTTCTAATCCTATCACTGTAAGTTCAGTTATTATTCAGATTTGAACACATAATAGAAATCATGACTGTAATGAATCGAATCTAGAACTATGCCTAATTGTAATGATAACCAATTCTGATTCATTCATATTCTTTTGTCAAATCTGAGATTACTTATGCCTATGAGACTATTACTAGTGATGCAATTGAATCTATCTTGTTGTACATCAAATTGGTGAATCTTTTATGTTCAGTTCTATCAAATCTTTATGCCTATGATGTAACTAGCTCAGTTTGTTCATATTTATTTTTAATGTACAACAAATCTATTGGAACCATGATTCTTGCGTTTGGTACACCTTTACATGCTTATTCTCTTATGTCAATTCTTGTGTTTCTTCTCTATTCCCCTTTTCGTTTTATTTTATGAATACTAGGTTCATTTGGAAACCTAGTTTGAATCTTGTTGTACGTGCGATTGTAACGTTGGGAATTGGGTATAACTTATTGGAGTAATTTTGGGCATAACAAGTAAATGAGACATAACTTGAATTGACTATAATTGTGGATAATTGGCATACAGAAAACTAGAATTGGACATGTATGGTAAAAATTGGCTAAAAGATGAACATGCCTAACCCGAGGTTAGATTGAGTTGCGGTGTAAGGCTGCCCGGAACCACCCGGCACATCCAGCGACCGCAACAAGAGATCTAATGTGAGAGGTTAGCGCATTAAGCCCAAAATCCGAGGTTAGAATGAGTTTGCGGTAGAAGTCTGCCTGGA
Organism: Allium sativum; assembly: GCA_030737875.1. Classification (NCBI taxonomy): domain Eukaryota; kingdom Viridiplantae; phylum Streptophyta; class Magnoliopsida; order Asparagales; family Amaryllidaceae; genus Allium; species Allium sativum. The sequence goes on along the minus strand of CM060919.1, from coordinate 844,640,882 downwards.
ACCGCCCGACACATCCTGCAACCGCAAACAACAGTTCTAATGTGAGAGGTTGGTGCACCAATGAATGAATTAATGCTAATGAATGGACATGCTAAGAATGGTAGGGTTAAGTTAACGTAGGCAACACTTAACCAATGCAACATGTTAATTAAACAAATGGGTTGGGTTGGGTTAGGTTAAATTGAGAACACTTAACCGTTATAACATGTTGGCTAGGAAACCCTAGTAACGGGGACCCATTTCAGTAGTAACCCACATAGATGTATCACGGCACCCTGAACTAGGCAGAGTGGGGCACGATTACTGGGCTGATTAAGCGGTCAAAATAGCGGCAGGTGGTGCGTTAGTGTAGGTTCCAACGGAGTACGGGCGTGCACGTGCTACGAAGTGGAAAAATGAGGCACTGGGCATTAGTAGTTTTACATTATGCATCTTGAATTGTGTCAGGTTGCCATCATAGGGATTGATACACCCATCGTGGAACCAGCACAGGTATCTACAAACAAGTGAGGCCGAATGACACAAGTAATAAATACATGCGAGTAGAAGCCGATCGATAAAGGGATCATTTTATTTTGAACACATGAGGCTAGCTGAAACAATTGTTAGTAGGTGCAGAGAAATAGAAATGGGTGCGATAGCATATTCAGTTTATCTTGCCTTATATTATCTTATTTCTATGGTATTGTCTTATATTCGGTTTATTCATGTCATGATCCTTTTTCTTGTTTACGTGCTGAAAATCACTGGGCTTACCAGGCTTTATGTCTGACCCGTTTTCTTTCATCTTCTTTTCTTCCATTCCCTCCCCCTGGTCCACAGGGAGGGAATACTTCAGCTTAGTTCACCCCTTTTCCAGCTTGAATAGTGTAGATGTATTGCTTAGATTCTCTTTTCTTGGGCTATGGTTGTGGTTACACTTTTATTGGGGATTTATGCTGCTTTACTACTATTTTATGCTTCTTTATGTATTTGGAGTTTTGAATCAAGACAGAGGTTTTATTGTAATGATTTGGAAGTTGGATTTTGAGACAATGGTTGTAACATTTTGACTAAACAATGCTGTTTATGAAATAATTCCAGTTTTCCGCTGTTTATATCTTGTAAACCATCAGTATCTTTTACCTATAATGCTTCACCGAAGTTAATGCATTCCCTTTGTGAGTGACCTTAACAGAGGTAGGGTGTTTCATTTAAACATACTTAAATTATCGTACTCAAATCTATGTTTAAACACAAATCAGATTTTATCGGAAAGTAAGAACAGACGAAAACATGAAATTTTAAAAAGGGGAAAAGTTTATTTTTTCAAACAACAACTGCAAAAAGTTAAGAATATTTTTTTTTGGAAACTTAAACTATCTGAATCACAAGTTGATGTTGAAGGAATAGGTTGTGCAAAAATGCGAAAATCGAGACCACACAAGCAAACTCAAAAAAAAATTAGCTTAAAAGGAATAAGTGACAAACAATAAATATACTCATGATGAAACAACGCAAAAACCTGTCCTCTCCAAAATTTGTCTACTACACAATTTCATACTTTCCAGCTCTAATACTATTGCTAGTTAGACAACAAAATGAGATTCCATTCAAACAGATAAGCGCGAGTGACACAAAATATTTTAAACATAGAATCTCATTAATCGTCGTGTGATTTATAGAAACGACACTAACTGTCACAAGCACGAACTACCACAAGGCCAAGTGAAAATTGCTGGAAAGGGAAAGAACAAAGACAACAACATCGAAACTCCAAACTCTAAAATATTGATTAAAAGCAATGAGAAGTATTGTTCCGCGGCTGGAGATCAAACCATTTCATGACCTTTGACTGATCATATCATGATAGCAAAATGCATAATCTCGTATTGCATAAATTGCTGGTGTTATTGGTGGTTTCCCCATCACCATCTCTCATAAGAGAGAATTTTGCGATGAAAAAGAAACCTACCACAAAACTCGCATTCGCGGAGATTCACCTAACGTTGCATAAAGATAAAAGTGGATAGGTGAAAACACGGGAAGCAACTCTACGAAACAGAACATAATGACAACAAGCCGAATCAAATATGATGCGTACTGAACGACGATTACGCCATCAATCAAAGAAAAGATTAATTTTTGCATCACATGACAAATCTAGTCATAAATTCCCATCTTTGGATTATTGTTCTAAATGAATCACACATCTATATGTGCAGTTCGAACATAAATTTTCAAAATCAAAAATCGGCATTTAGGAAGAGGAGATCTGCTACAAAATCTCCAAAGCTGTCAAACCAAAGACCATTTAAGTCGGCGTACAACATGAATGCCTCTAAAATATCATCGAGATTCTCCTCATAAAAACCATCCAAAGACGGCTCAATCTTCTCCTCCGAAACGACGATTGCCTTCATAATAACCTATTCCAGTGAGATATGACCAAGGCAGATGCAGCACAAACAATGACCCTACACAATGGCTTCAAAGCAAAGGACTAGTGCAAATCCAACTGCTACGATTAATTCCGTTAGCCCTAAAGCGATGAATCCTCATACTCAATTTGATCCAAACAAATAGTCCATTTCCCAAGGAATGAGACTTAAATGGCACGACTAAGATCGGATAGTGCAAGGAGGTATTGTAGGCTAAGAAATGGTCGTAGAGAAGAAATTGGGTTTAGATCTTGGAGTGCTAATGGGGAAAGATCGAATGCGAGAACTAGCCTAAAAAGGAGAAGTTAAGATGACAATAAAGAAAGAGAAGAAAAATAGAGATATGGTTCGGCTAGATTAGGAAGGAAGAACAAAAGGAGGTTTAAGGAGGGAATTTTGGATGCAACATTTACAGTTAAGTCCTAGGTTTAAATTGTACCAAAAATGATCAACTAGTTGACCATTCTAGGTATAACGCTAAACGGTCAACTGTTAAACGAGCTTTGGGAAAAAGTTGTACCTTAACCCTATAGGGGTCTGATTAAAATATTAATCGTCCAGCGTCCTCCTATATGATTTGACGCGAATCCGAAAAATATTGTCCTCATCACTGCGGTATCATAGACTGCAGTCAAACTCCAAACCTCTCTAAAAATTCAAAGTAGTCTCAACAAAAGGCTGCGACCACACAACAAACGAACGAATTTTCAAAAAGAAAATCTACTAGAAATCCGTAAATAAATTAAAATGGATTTTCCCCTTACCTAGCTATCAAATGAATCGAACAATTTATGAAATCAAATATCCCAAGGTAATTGGAATTTTCCTTAGTCTTTTTCTCGAGAGAAAATTTAAAACTTTTTGAATTAAATTTATATACTTATAAACTGAGGGTCTCATAATGTAGATTTATTTATTAATTTATACCGCCGTTTATATTTCTAACTGGAAAAACCCTTCCATGTTCTGAATCATCAAGAATTTAATTCTCCAAAAAGGTTATTTACATTAATTTCCATAAACCATCTGAGAAGAGAAATATTAAAAATCACAAGGAATATACATAATGATAGTTTTAAATTCTAAGGCATATTCCTTGTCACTTCCAACTTACTTCTTTCTATCAAAACATATTGTTTATTTAATTTTACACAAGCAATAATCAGAAACATGGTTAGATTTAAAGTTCTAAAAATTATTTATTAAACAATTCCTCGAAAACCATAGTTTAAAATTTCTGAAACCCCTTTTTATTTCAAAAATAGTTTTGGAAACTGAAATTTCTCTGAATCTAAGACCAAGAATTCAAACGAATAATTCTATCACAAGATTATTCAGATTCATATGACGAAATATCCCATAAGTATATCTCATAATTATACTTCCGGATTATGACAACATGTTTACGTGAATCTTCTGTTTAAAACCAAGAAAAGGTTATTGACAAAAAAGCACAAGAAATCACGACTATCTCAGTTGTAGCTAGCTTTTTGTCTAGTAACCAAGCTCAAATTCATGTAACCCACCACATGCCATCCTCATGCTCTTCAAAACAAAATCCTCAAGCGCACCGCGAGGTAAATCAGGGTTGGCTAAATATTCGAACTTGAAATATTTCTAACTCTTTGTCGCTTTAAAACCTATAATCAGACACACGATTAACTCATCGTCGAAATAATTTAAAGTCGAGTTAAGAAATAAGAAAGAAATATAGCTAATAAAATTGAAAACGTTCTCTCATTAATTTTAATTTATTAATTCCTTTAATCATCTGAACCTAGGCTATGATATATAATGTAACACCCTGCACTTTTTCAAGCCCGAATTTCAACAAAAATCGAAACTCAAACCCATCCAAGCACGGAGAGTATAAATTTGGTGCATGCAATTAACAAGCATGAGCATAAATAGAGTGAAAAAAATTACCTCACAACGGAAATGAAGTTAGATAACAAATACCGACTAAGGCGACTACCTTAAGGAACATCACCACATCGATATCGACCATGAGATAACGAGAACTGAAAACCAAACGTAAACACTTGCTAAGACTTGTTTTCCCCAATATAAACCCAAGAGTTGTTATGAAGAGAGGGGGTCAGAAAAACAAGTCCCAACGAGTAGAAAAATGTATAACACCATATATGATACACAAATGTACTTCGTTTGTTCAAAACCAAAACATATGTCTAAAAGGGCTAATAATACTAACCTAACCCATTTAGAATTTTCGCATAACGACTTACCACAAATCCCAAGATAATATTCTGCACCTAACGGTATGTAATATTAAGATATATCGTTTATGCATAAGTATGAAGCCTTATAACCACTATTATTTTAATCTAGAGGTGGGCAACCAACTTGTAAATATCACACAAGTAGGGTACCTATATATATAGACACTTAATACCTCGCTACTATGTAAGGTAAGGGAGGACACTTACAATCACTTAATACCCAAGGCGGACCTTAGTGGTCACTTAATACCTTATAGGTGGTTAATTATACCATAATATAAACTAGAGTACACTAGCTACTAAGTCCAACTAATCCAAGGCTTCCGTCATTCATGCATATAACCATGCCTCGCATAAGACGAGAAATAGTAAGTTATCTCTTATTACCTACTATCTAGCCGACATTATTGAATAATTCCCTTAATCAATTAATACTTCCAGCAGGATAAGCAGACCTTTTGCACTTCCAAAGCGGTCATTTAATACCTATTCCCAAGGTGGACCTGTAACCCAATCACTTACTAATTAGAGGAAGTGGACTAACATGTGAATTACCAAGTTTGTTTCCAATAGCCATTTAATACTTCTTGATATGGGAGGTGAGCATGCGATCACTTAATACCCTTTTAAGGGTGAATCTAACTACTTAATACATCTATCCCAAGTAGGCTTACGCTTATCGATTATTTCTTTTCTAAGGTTTCCTATTTTGGAAAGGGAGTAGGTCCTACAGCCACTTAATACCTCACAGTTAAGATTAACCTTCTTTTAGAAAATAATCCTCGCTATGTAATTAAATATCGTCACGGGTTTCTATGGTAAATTTTATCTCACATCAGCTGTACATTTACCCGACTGATGGAAAGTGCAGACTTCTGTCAGATAAGGCAACTGACCTCACATCATTAGGCTACTAAGTCCAATCCTGATTCTCAGTTATATTAATTCCATATCAACTAGAATTAGATGAGAAAAACTTATAACTTCCTATCCTAAAATGTTCATTAATAAATTCCTATATTGGACTTAGTGTTTACTACGAAAATCACTACCAATTAATCCCTATTTAATTTTCCTTTATTGTTATTAATTAGGGTTTCTGACGCCTATGAATCTAATGATCATATTTTCCTAAGGCACTAATTAACCCAATAAATGCCATTTATCACGCTAACGGTCATATTTTCCTAAGGCACTAAACGTTTTTTATATCAGTCCCATTTTAAATTCTAATATATTTATTATAGCTCCTTAAACTTCTATATTACTTTAATTCGATTTAATTCTTGTTTGCATATATATATATATATATATATATTTACTTGTATTATTTATTTACTTCACTAATCGGAGCTACAAATTCTTATTCCTAACACAATTTAAATTGTAACCATATAGGCATGCTTATCCTATTGAATTCATTTCCACAAATCCATTATGGATAAAACACACTCATTTTATTTATGACCTCATTTATAACAAATCAAATTCATTTATTACTAGGCAAATACCTAATTTTTCGTTTATTATGGATTATATTTCCATATGCTTTTCCACATAAACGGAAACTATTCAAATAAACAACAATAATAAACATTTATTATAATAATATATTTTTGTTATTTACGCAGACTTAGTCGGATGTGAATATATATATACAGACGTATTTTTATTTAAGGTCATTAACGTACTTACTATTATTTATTTTATTATCATTAGCCATTCATGTTTTGGTCTAAACTAACGACTAAAACAAACCTTTTTATGTTTGCTATTGTTTAAGATTTAAAATCTTATAAAAGGTTAAAAACTGTAGTTATTGTAAATTTTCCCAATACAAAGAGAATATGAACATATTTCCACTCACAAGAAATAAGAAATATATGTTTTTGGAAAGGTTGTTGAAAATTATGTACAAACATATGTAAATTTACACATCCCTTCCGATTGTACAAATTCCTTGCTGATTTGAAACAATGTTCTTTTTATCAAAAAGAACAAAATGGGAATTTCTACAATAACCAAGAAAAATCCCAACAACATCAAACATAAACAGGCATAATCTTTTAATCTAAATTTACGTAGACCTCAAATTAACACCAAATCTAAGAATTTGGAGTAAAACTACAAATTCGACAATGGTTTTGGGACTACTTTCCGGGTCCAAGGTGTATACAATAACCACAAACTATTATATGAACAATTGTAGGCAATACAATTTAATTAACCAAAAAAGGCCTACAAACTTAATATTCAAACCGTAGCTATTATTTCAAATTTGTCAAAAACAGTAAACAAATCTGATAAACTTTTAGGCATACATCTTAAATCTATTACAAACGAACTAAATAAGTTATTATAAATTATGTATATAATTGTCCCACTCACCTGAAGCCATTCAAATTTGAATATCAATAAACCTTTAGGCCTACAATTCCCAAATTCTTACATACCTACAATTATTCTAAAATGGGAATTCTTTCAGATCTGTAGATCTACAAGAAAATAGAAATTTAATGGAATAAAGCCTTATCGTAGCACCATCTCCTATACACATAAATCTGATTCTAATCTTCTTCAATCTATGATTATATATATTTAGATTTGATTTAGAAGAGGTTTGGAAAAAGAGGGAAATGGCAGAGTTTCATTGCTACTTTTAGAATTGTGTGCAAAGGATGGGGTCTAACCCATTATTTATATGGATTAGAATGGCCCTAGACCTTAACTTTAATTAAGATCCGTCTGTTATAAAAAAAATTATATAAAAAACCTAGCTGTCACCGGGCAAAATCGACTAGAGGGGTCGACTCGTAGGTCGACCGCTTTGGGTCGTTTTGGCCTAGTGAGGGCTGGTTATAATTGATATATTTTAATTATATATTCTTCTGATTTATTTCCCATCCGTTTTCGTATTTCATCCCTAACTTATTCATATAGACTCCGTTCATAAAGTTCCAAACATGAAAGCTGAACAAAATTCTATCACGAACGCAGAGGTACAAGTTTCTTGGTCAAATTCCATTATTTGCGAAAATTCCATTTTCGGAACCTAATTAGATAATTAAATTAACGATTGCCAAAATTCCAGATTGTTATAAAAATTGAGGATATCATTTTTACTTTTGCAATTTTTACTGAAGTAAATTTTACTTTTGTTTTCATTGATATCCGGCCCTGCATATAACTTAATATTATAAAAATATCTTTTATAATAGCAACATTATGCATGTCAGCATTTAGGAAAAAAAGAAGATCACTTGCATAAATTAAATGAGTTACACAAGGAAGGACGATATTAAGAGGCTTTAGTTTTTTTGCAGTATGATCTTTGTCCATTTAAAGGGTAAAGTACTCCATAACAGTAGTAAATAAATAAGGATAGAGTGGGTATCCCCGCCTTATGCCCATGTTGCTTTTAACAAAACCACAAGGGGAGCCATTATGAGGGTAGAGAAGGTAACATTACAAATGCACTCTTTAATCCAACTGCAGAATTTTTCATAAAAGCCAAGTTTCATCATATGAATAATGAATAATCAGTTAACCCTATCAAAAGATTTGTGTAAATCTTTTTTAATGCACATTCTGTGGTGTAGTATTATTGAAATCTCTAAGAAGTTCACAAGCCAGAGGAGTGTTGTCAACAATAAGTCTATTTAGAATAAATGCATTTTGATTTTCAGAAATTAAGTATTTTAAAAAGACTTTCATTCTATTGTAAAGAATAGTAGAAATTATTTTATAGAGAAAATTACAACAAGAAATTGGTCTAAAATCACCAAGATCTTTAGTGGAAATAACTTTAGGAATAAAAAAGTATGATTAATATTTTTAAGGATAATTCCTAAATTAAAAAATTCAGAAATAACTTCAAAAAGAAGGGTTTTGATATCTTCCCAATGAGTTTTATAAAAGTTAGCACCAAATTCATCAGGCCTTGGGCTTTTATGAATATTGGCATTGAAAACAATGTTACGATTTTCCTTTAAATTGATCCATTCAAGCAGAATTTCCTCATTATTAGGATGTAAATAACATTTAGTAACAATACGAGGAATGTTAATAGTAAAATGATCTTCAAAATATAGACTAGAGAAGTATTTGATAGCTTCCTATTTCATTTCTATGCTTTCCACTGGACATTTTAGCATAAAAGAATTTTCTAGGAGTATCCGCACTTGTAAGCCAGTCAGTCTTAGCCTTTTATCTAATATTAACACTTTCTATATGCAATTCATTTGTTAGATTTCTCTACATTCTAATTTTTTTATTAACTTGGTTATTATCAGAGTTATCTAGATCTATATTATTTTGCAATTCTTTACATTCATTTTTGATAAAGTCAACGTTTTTCTTTCCTTTGTTTCTGTTCCAAGTTTTACGACAATCTTTGACAGAGTGCAGAATTTTTCTAAATTTAAACTGGGTAGTTCCCACTATAATGTCCCAGTTTTTGACAAATTTTGTTAAACTATAATTGTAGATTATATCTGGTAATGAAATTCAATAAAATAATATTAAATTTGAATATTACAGACAATTTAAAATAATCATTTGTTTAAAATCATATATGTATATTTTTAACTTATTATATTTATATATATGAGCAAATAAATGTTGCATTTCCGTTGCACTCTCTTATACACTTCCCTTGCTTGATTAGCTAGTATACACAAACTTGTTTAGGTTGCTTCACTTTAACCTTGTATTTGACATATTTTATATTGTTTGCTTATTCACCTTTGCAACTCCTACGCTATGTCATATCACCATGTACAGTTACACTATTTTGCACTTGTGTTTGAATTGTTTGATGAATTATTTGCATTTGAACTGACCATGTGCATACTGGAAGTATTAAATAAGAAAAGACTCATGCAACATCCCTTCCTAAGCTACCCAACAGGTAGCCTAAACACACCCTTCCCATCAAATTTATGTCTTATTTACTTAACAACCAAGTTTGATTTCTATATACATTTAAAACCATGGCTGGTACAAATACTTATACTTCAAACAGGACATGGATGTGGTTATTATCTAGGGTAGGAAATGAGCAAGCACTTCATTTCTTTCAATCAAAATGTACGCAGCAGCTACAACATACTTTCAATCCAAAGACTTAGATAGCCTATCGAAGCCTAGGTGTAGACATGTGCAGACAAAGAGAAATGTGTATACTTTAGCACTTATATTCACATTTAGTAGGTAGCCTAAAGTCAGTACCTATTTCTTTAGAGCAAAGCAAGAATTTTTCAACACATTTTGGCACAGGACTGTAGTGTATAGTCTAGGAAGTTTAGCATGAAAATGACCAAACAATGCCATTTCAATTCACCCAACACGGTAGTTTTACCATCCCCGGTGGAGCCTATATTCTAGTCTATAGTTTAGTACCAGTTCACCTATAAATATGCATGCATACCCATTGCCATACTCACACATTCACAAGTAAATCTGAATGAAAATTGGAAGTCGATGGTAGGATTCAGTGTGGCAAACCAGGGGATCAAAACAATGGCTGAAATCTGTGAACTCAAACTAAAAGAAAACAGGGGACTAATTAAAGCAAAGAAAAAAAATCGAAACCTGAGACTAAAGAAAGGCAGGAAGCAAATTTAGGTGAGCAAACTCTTTTTTCAAATCATGTTTAATAATCCGTTGAATGTTTGATTGTCAATATATCAATATATCTTTATATCGACCTGTGATTGATATATGTGTCACATATAACACAAATAAAAGCCTGGGACTAATTACAAAAGACAACAAGCACTTGTGTGAGAAAACTCTTCTTTTCCCCATAAAATTTTATTATAGGCTGGTATATGTTGCGATGCAAACATATATATCTGCACATCAATTTCTGAATGAGTTGTATTGAATCGATTCAACCTTAGTATCATAAACTAGAATGATTGAGAGATTGAAAAGAGAAAAAACTAAAGATATAGCTAAAACAAAATACAGTAGACATTTTTGTGAGTAAACCCTTTCACCAATGTTTTGAACCCAAATCGTTTTGAATGTAGATATGAATACCATGGTAGAATTTTTCGTTGATTATATATATGCCTGAAAATGATAAAACATATGAATCAAGATCTGGAAATAATAATCTTTTATTAATGAAACATGAATACAAAAGCTGGTTTTAAAATATGAGAGACTCCACTTATTCTTCCCTACTTTGGGGAATACTAGAATGTAAATTTAATGATAGTAAGGCATGAATTTAATTCACTTTTCATTTTGTCTCAATTACTAATTTTAAGAATTTTGACATTTTCACAGTAAACATCTTTACTGTTTTAGTCTACAAAGTAAGAGCAAAATAAAATCATGATCTAACATCCTAAAGTTTGTTGACACTCGGATTTTGTATGCTTATTCGTGAATGATTCAAACGAATCTATTTTATATAAAGACTTTAAATTTAGACATTCATAAATTTATTCCCTTGAACCTACTTAATTTCAGGTAGTAACTCAAACAACAAATCTATTTAAACTCCTTCATAGTTGTTTCAAAAATAGTTTTACTTTAAATTATGGAGTATATTTGTAAACATAGGTGATATACAGTAAGAGATCTAAAATTTCAAAATTTTAAACATCACCGATCAATTATTCAGGTGTATGAATTAATTCATAGGTTAAAATCTTGAATTTTAGTGATAAAATCAAGATTTTTAGTGATGAGATTGGGAGAGTTCTCGAGATGTCCAGAAATTGGATTTTGGGCAAATTCTGGCGCTGGATTTGGACGTGAGCCACATCATTGGAACTAAAGCAGCGGGGATGGGTGTAGATTATAGGAAAAATACAAAAATTAAATTTTCAACAATTAATGGTGAGTTTTGGATCGATTATGTTTATGGGATGGTTGTGTTTGAAGCTACTGTTGAGTGAAGAATTGCGCCAACATCTGAGGGGTTTAGAGGATCGGGCCTATAGGGATGGAGAGAAGAGGTCGTCGTCGAGGTTTGGTCAAGTTTGGGTGATGACTTGAGTTTTGCAGTAGTGTTTGGAGGTGATTTCTTGGATTGACAATGATGGTTAGTTGAGGTGGCATGGTCGGTTTTGCTACAGGAAGTTTCTAGGATTTTTAACGATGGTGTCGGCCTCAGGTGAAAGAGGGGCGTCTAGGAAGGATGGTCGGAAGGAGTAGTGGTTAGTTGGCCGGTATGCACGTGCACCAATGCATAGTAGTGCGTGGGAATATCAGATACAGGAAGAAGAAGCAAAAAGAAATTAAAGAGAGAAGGGGAGGAATAACTGGGTGGAGGAGTGGGCCTTGATGGGCCTAACAGAAAAAATAAAATAAACAAATTATAAAGAAAAGAAATGAGAGGAAGTACGCAAAAAGGATTGGGCCTGTGGGCTATAGGCAGCAAGAAGATGAATTTAAAACAAAAAAACAAAGAAAGAAATAAAAAAAAAGAAATAAGAAGAGTTATAGGTAAGATAAACAAATAAAATTTAAATGAAAAGGGAAGTATCGACTTGCGTTGAACTAAATCAAATGGTTTTCGTTCTCCAAATTTTATTTTACTTTGTTTTAAGGTTTAATAAGGATAATAAACAGAATTTAAATTATTCTTTCGAATAATTTAAACAATTCGGTAATCATTTTATTGTCATGCAAAGAAAATAATTAATAACGATTAAATGTAAATTTATAAAATCACTCGATGAACAACTTATAATAGTATTTCCAAATGAAATATAGTTGATTAAATAAAACGAGTCCAAGAGAAATGATATTCACATTTCTAAGTGAATAACACTAAAAAAACAAATGTTTGTAGATAAGAATGGTTGTAAAAGAAAATGGGGAAATGAAATTAGGTTAATACTATAGCAATAAGAGTTTTTCGAAGTCCAGAAAATATATTGAATATAGAAGAGTTTTTGAATTGAAATCGACTATGTCGAATTCAAGGTAGTATGACTTATTTCCCGTTTAAGTAAAAGATTTAATTTAATAATTTATCTATCTATTTATGAAATAGAAGTTATAATTAATGTTTTATATCTCAAAAGCATGGATTATAACACTACTGTTATAATCAATGATTTCGATAAAAGGAGGAGATTTGTAAACTGAATCTAGTTTAAGATACATATAGTATGGAATTAATCATTATCTAAGATTAACAATTTTTGAACGATGATTGGTTGGGTTTGAAGTGTCAAACTATATTTGACAATTTATGCCATGATAACTGAGTTGTTAATTAAATTAACTGTAATGTGTGGCATTGATCAAATAAACCTGAATAGTTTAAAGTAGAAACTGACACGTTTGAATCCTCATGTAATTGATCACCGTTTAAATCTGAAGATTTAATTATATATGTGAAATAAATTTCAATAGATAAGTACTGATAATAAATATGGATATTTAATCCATAGTAATATGTTGACTTGATTATTATTTAACATCACTTGACCCTATGTTATCATTTCGAAGAGTCCGAATCTAAATTCCACTTCGATCCGATTTATACGTTATAAGTCAGAGATTAATAAAGACAAATGAAGACCGAGTTTATACAAGGGCTGTTCTATTTACAGAACAGTGCCTTCAGTTTGTCCAGTCCCAGGACAACTTGTATGGATGAATGTCTGACAGAGTATACCTAATAAATCGCGTAAGTTGATCTCTTCAAACGTATTTGCGTTGGTGGGGGAGGAATTCGTTTTTCTTAGCTTTATGCCCGTAATTATTTTTGGGGAAGTCAATTTATGATCTGGCAGGTTTGACGATGAGGCATTCAAAGTAAATGAAGATATGATTCGTCTAACGATAAGTTCCGACCTCAAGCCTCTTCAGTTGGGAAATGGTATAAAATCGGGTAGGCTGTATGGCTATGTGGGTCGCTCCCATTAAAGGGTGTATCATTACCTGATCTAGAGAAATTAAATGCCTTTGGTGTTCTCTTTTATTTATATGCTATCGGTTCAGTTGGCTGTCCCCCAACTGTGGTGATGATATATTCGGTACTCTCAAGCGAAATGAAGAGCCGGTCATGTGTAGTCGGGTTGCAAGACATTCTTGTTGAACTCCAATGTATTCATCTCCGGACGTACATTGTCAGAAGGTGGTTCCATACCTTACCATAGTTGGAAATTCATTCTCCAATAAGCGCCCGCGGTTTTGCTTGTATATTATATATGTCGAGCTTGAGATGCAAGCGTTCTGCTAGATTGTTATTTATTTGTATTTAGACACCATTATAATATTAGAACCATATTGATTTCAAAATATTTTGGGTTATTGTAAGGTAAAAACCATCCGTATTTACGTGTGGATTGGTCTTACAATTATCATTTCTTTCAAAAGATATTTTAAAGTTAAAATCAAGCTGTTTAAAATCATTTGCTCACACAAGTCCCATGACTGACCCAGAGTTTATTTTTATGTTTTCCCTAACTCTTGGGTGCCCAAATTTGTATGGATAGTTAACTAGTTCAGGATTTTATAGATACACTGGAAGGAGCTTGGAGCAGGAGGCTTCAGCGTTAGATATATATAGAGTATATTTCCGCTGTGATATATGCATTATACTCTGATGTTGTAAGTACAAATATAGCTTTGTATTTCAAGATATGTTATTTAATATATTTTACTCGTTCCGCTGTGAGATTTGTGTTACTCCGATTATGTACTTCTTGTTCTTCTATTCTAAATTTCTTTCTTTCTATTTCTCACCTTCTAATTTATTTCTTGAACATCTGAGTTTTATTGCGATTTGGGTTGGACTTCTATTGTTTTTAGTCGACTCAAAGAGTACAAAGTATTTGGATCGTTACACCCACAGTATTAATGCAAAGACTGTTTTTGATGATATTATGATAACCCTTCTCTAAAAACCATCCATTCTTAAATCTAAAAGGAAAATTAGCTTTTTTTGTAAACCACCCTCTAAAAGAATAAAGTGGAGGGGAGTATGATCACTAATGCTTGGGGAAGAGTATAACATTTAAAATTGGGAAAGAAGTTTAGAAATAAATGATTAACTAAAATCCTATCTAGTTTGTAATAAATATTCCTAAATTCTCCAGACTTCCAAGTAAATTTATTACCTAGAATAGTGGGTTCAACAAGCCCAGTTTTGATTAAGAAGTAGAAAAAAAATTCTATGTTTTTAAAGGGGATGGAAATACCACCTATTTATTGAAATGAATGCATAACTGAATTAAAATCACCCAAAATAATCCATGGCTTAGAAACAATAGAATTTAAAAGATGAATATGATTCCGAAGGGAAAATCTTTCCTTTTCTATATTTGATGCATATATTAAACTAATATCAATTAGAAGCCCCCCTGTTATAAAAATTACAGTGTATATACTAAAAACCAACGAAGTGGTTTCTTAATGTCCAAATATAAGAATCCCACAGAATTAAAATCCTACCATTCCCCTAATGCTTTTATTATTAACTTAATTATAACGTACTGGAAATCAATGAAGAAAGCCATCAATTGCTTTATTATCAAGTTTATGCTCAAGTAAGCCTATAATACTAGGTTTAGTAGTGGAAAGTAAATTGGACAAGTCCAATTTTCTATCAGGGGAGTTTAGTCCCCTAATATTTCATGATATGATCGTCATTATGAAAAAATATAAAAATTAATAAGGATATCATAAAGGATACCACCTCTGTTGCATAGGAAGATTGCAGCTGTCTGACTCAAAATTCTATGTAGTTTAACCTCTTTTTCTTTTATAGATAGTTTTTTCATTAGCCTTCAGATGTTATGCCCGCTGTGGATATTTGATAATGTATCGTTCTTCAATTTTTTCCTATTATTAACAGTGTTGCTGTTATCTATAATGTCTTGCATGCTTTTCTTCTTGCCTTTCTTCCTTTTACTGTTTATAGGTGATGATGTGGAGGAGAAGAGCAACATTTTCGATCAAGTCAGCAGAGTTGATTGGAGGAAGCTTTTCAAAACCCAACTTGTCCAGTTTGACTTTGTTAGTTTTGATCTTTTCAAAAAATTAAATTTCAGAATCAGAAAATGTATGTAAATCAGGTTCAACCTGCGGGGTTTGGATCAACACCTGTTCAGCATTATCCCTAGAACATATTAGCATGTCTTTGATATTGTTTTCATTTAGATTTGAATCTAAACTGACATTGTCGCATATATCAGTGATGGCTTCTTCATACCACATTTTATTTGCAGCAGTGTGGATAGTAAAAGAAATGCCTTCTTTAATTTCAGTATATAAAGAGTTCGAGGCTTGCTTTTTGTACTGAGATTTAAAGAATCTATGATTTCTGTTGTAAGTGATGTATCTGATCCAATGTTTTGAAAAAACAGAATTTTATCAGTTATATCGTTATTATCAGGCTTTTCCAAAATGGTTTCTTGATTGAGGACAATACCGGTTTTGATGGAAGAATCTAATTCTTGATTTTGTTTAACTTGTGAATTCGAACTTTTTACTGCAGTATTTTTAGCTTGATTTCCGTATAATTTTTTTGACTAATAAGAAAAGATTCTTGAATATCTGCTAGTTCATACATTATGTTTTGAGTGAGTTTTTCTCTCTAAACTTGTTTTGAAAGGCAAGCCTCAGTCGAATGACCAAAACATTGGCATTTCGTACATTTTGGTGGGATCCAGTCATAAACTATTTTCTGAACTATTTTCCCCCCATCATATATAGTAACGTTAGCCTCATTTGGTAGCTCCAAATCTGCCTTAATTTCAATTAAAATCCTTGCGAAATTGATTATCGATTCAATTGTTGTATTCATCCAATTTCAGGAGTGCCAACTAGGCTAGCAATGGCACCAAAAGCCTCTTTCTCCTATAACCTTAGATTTAATTTTGGCAACCTAATCCAAATTGGCTAGGTAGTTAAGATCTTTATCTAACTTTAGACACTTAGTCCATTTATTAAGAGTAATAAGCTTTCCATTAATAAAATATGGACCTCCATTAATAACCTTATCGCAGTCAATTGGATTTGGGAATCTTATTAGAAAGAACCCATTGCCCGTTGTGTAAATTTCGAATTTAGATGTAGGATTCCATGTTTTGGAAACAAAAGCCCTGAAATGATGATAACATGGCCTAGGACCAAAAATATATGCAAGAACTGAAGAATTTCATTTTTCTTCAGTTCTTCTTTGCACCGCTTCTTTAATTGCCGCTATAAATTTGTCTCCTATACTAATGGAGGCAGTGTAGTTAAGATCAAAATTAGAAAGAACTCCATCATTCTTTAACAGATCTTCATTGGTAAACGGTCTCTGATTTGAATGCAGATTAAAATTCTACATGTTTGAGAAAGCATGATTTGCTTGATGCGTCTCAGATCTTGATTCAACACGATTTTGGCCATTAAATTTCTGATCAAAGAGAAGATTAGCCCTTAAAGAACCCGATTTGGTGTCATTAACAATAGAAATAGGAACATAATTATGCAATTTGACATTCTGGAATTTCTTCCTATTCCTAATAGGTTGAAAACCAGCCTCATCAACATCTGGTAGTTTATCTTTAAGAGAGGAGGAGAAATGAAGAGGAATAGAGGAGGAAGGACCATCTATCAAGACATAATTGGAATCCATTAAAAAGCTGGAGAGAATTCTGTTAGAACTTTATATATGATATTAAATTAAAAAGGTGGAAAGTGTACCATTTTTGTTATTTCAACAATAATACAAGATTGTTTTAATTAACTTTGTTAAAGATAGAAATATATTGTTACCATGATTATATAAATATTATTTGTAAATAGTTGTGGACAACGATATGCACACGTGCGCTACGCACATATTGACTACACTATAATCTATATTTAATCCTATAAATAATGTTACATAGGTATTTAATGAAAAACTTCAATACTTGCATGTATTGGGTTGCCTCTACTCCACCCTTATTTATTTATTTTCATGTGTGCAAAATCATTTGTGCCACTTATAAACTAAAAAAGCATGAAAAGCTTAACAAACTCAACCAAATTAGGTATCATATATGTTTATATTCATGCTTTTGTAATTGGACACATCCGTAAAGTTTTAGTTAAAAAACCCATAGGAAGGGTGATGGCTTATTCAAAAATTAACTGTTAGTGTTATTAAGCAGAAAAACATCTTGTATTTGAATTTAAGTATTGTGTTTCCACTACAAAATATTGTTGTACTTAGAACTCAAAAGAAGTTTCGTGGCTATTTACTTAAAAATAAAAAATAATAAGCAAAATAAACATATGGTAAGTTTCAAAGGCCATAATGTACGTTGTTTTTACATATTTTATTTTCAAACTTACAATGTGTTTGAGTATGGAGAAAAACCTTTAAAAAAAGAGAAAAAGAAAATAGAAGCAGCATGGCTGGCAGCTGGTGTACAAGAAAAGAGCTGCTGCCATCAGTTAGCAGCAGGAAAACAGAAAAATATATCTCTTATGTTTGTTCATGTATTATCGAAACTTAACTCTTATTGATTTCCAGTTAATTTATTATATCTAGCTTACAGATATATCAATTTTTGGGGTAGCCTTAGTTCCATTTCTAGGAAGAAGCCATAGTTACGTTTATATAAACTGATTGAATTATTTTATTATCATAAGCTGGTTGAAAAATGTTTGTACACCTTCAGAACCTAAGAACCTTTCTCAATTTTGTAGTGTAGAATCAGAGATTTGGGTAGCGGAAAACGAATAAACCCAATGACCTAGTCTGTCAACTATTTCAACAATGCCAAAAATAAAATAAAATCAAGTGGCACAAATTATACAGAGAACAAAACAGAAAAGAGAGGAAAGGACACACCAATATAACGTGATTCAGATATGAATATCCTGTGTCCATGGAGACCCAATAACTTTTATTTCCCAATGAAGAAATGAGTACATAAGACTACAATAGAGAGAAGATTAATGGTGGATTGCTTGCGTTCATACAATAACATGACCCCTATTTATATAGAAGGGTTTCTTGGAGATAAAGAAGAGAAGTTTCTAGATTACTCGGACATGAAGAAAAATAAATATAATATCTTTCTTGATTTGATTGGAGCATAAATGGTTGGCGCAATCAAGGTCTCAATCTCTTTCCCTGAGTAAATTGATTCTTCATTAATTGATTGATTGGCCTATTATATTTTTCTTCCAAAAAGAAAACTTCCTCTTATAACGAGCCAATTAATTGATTGACAATCAATCAATTTCTTTCCTTCTCTACAAATATTTGAATCATTAATTTCAACACTCCACCTTGATTCAAATATGACAATCCTTCTTCATCATCTCATCTTCAACAATCATAGAATGTAACACCCCACCTCCGCTAGGGTCATTCACAAAGGGAATGCACTAGTTTTGGTGGAGTATTATCTAGGTAAACATGCACAGAGATATCACAAGGTAGAACATAAATAAAGCAGCGGTAGAAATTAAAAACCAACTTTTTATTATTTTCCAGAAAAGAGTCAAAAGATCATATATCCAAGATACAAATTATTCCATTACATCAAGTTCCAAATAAAGAAGCATAAACTTAAAACAAAAGTAAATTATTCCCCATAAATAGCAGAAGCAGCCATAGCAGAGCCCAAGACCAAACCGTACATGAGCAGTTAGAAAGCAAGCTAAATCTAAGCTAAGAGCTAGTGTTTCCTCCCTGAGAACCTGGGGGGAAGAAACGAAAGAAAAAGAGGCGAAAGAAAAAGGGTCAGTCATAAAGACTGGTAAGCCCTAGTGACTTTCAGTATGAAAACTACTAAAGGTAACATGATATGTGAAAAATGGAATTAAACATAAGGATGATAACAGAACTAGTAGGATAATTTAGATAACAAGATAAGTCAAGTGTGGTATCGCATATTCAAGGTATGCTGCACCAACTGTACTAGTGTTCTAACCCATGTCAAGTATTAATCATGAAATGATCCCTTGGCCCAGTATCATGAAGTGACCCATTACGGGGTCCTACGGTATGATCTACTAATCGATCGGCTCCCTACAAGTCCTAGCTCGTCATGTGTCTGTGTCATACGGCCCTATCCTGAAATGTAGTTACCTGTGCTAGGTCCACCATAGGGTGTATCAAGTCCTATGGTTCCAACCACCGACTCGAATCAAGCACGCACAGTGTAAATCTATGGGTGCGCAATGCCTGCTTTTTCAACTCTGGACTACGTGCACGACCATAGTCCGCCTGAACCTACAATGTCGCACCTACTCAGCCGTCGTTCTGGTCTCTTACAATCAGCCCAGTAATCGTGCCCCACCCTGCCTAGTCCCAGGGCATCGTGATACATCTAAGTGGGTTACTGCTGAAAAGGACCGCGTAACTAGGGTTTCTAATGGGTTAAGTGTTGTCATTCAAATTCGTGACTTAACCTTATCCAAATCATGTATCAAGTTGGTTAAGTGTGTTCAAGCAGTTCATGACTTAACCCTATCAAATCATCGTGTCAAGTTGGTTAAGTATATTCAAGTGGTTCATGACTTAACCCTATCATGTGGCATTAATTCTTTAGTGCACGCCAACCTCTCACATTAGACTAACTGTTGTGGTTACTGGATTTGCCGGGCGGTTCCAAGCAGATTTACACCACAACATAGTCTAACCTCGGGTTTTACATGCGATATGACCAACTACCCACATTGGATCCTATTGTTTGCAGCCATTGGATTTGCCGGGCGGTTCTGGGCAGATTTACACTGCAAACTCAACCCAACCTCGAGTTGGCCATTTTCAAGTTTATCTAATTGTCATGCCCACGTTCAAGTTTTCATGTCTAGATTCATGTCCAGGTTTCAGGACATATTCCATGTCAAATCGTGTCAAGTTCATGTCCATATTCAGGTTCAAGTCATAACAACGTTCATGTTCAAGTTTAAAGCTAATTCATGTTTCACTTAGTCTACCCAAATCGTATTCCCATCGCACGTAAGCTCGAATCGATAGAAATAAATCTAATTAGGGAATAACATAAAAAGGGACGGGTATAAGGTGGCAAAAGTGATTACTAGCATAGCATGGTATGACTTGAGATAAAGGATTATAACATTACTGGCATATGGAATATTGGAATTAAACATAAAGATTCCAAATCTAACAAAATAAGGTACTAGTCAAGATAACAGTTGTCATAAGATAATAGTATAGTCATGGTAACGATTGACATAAGGTGATAGCATAATCATGGTAACGATTGACATAAGATGATAGCATAATCATGGTAATGATTGACATAAGGTGATAGTCATAAACTTAGACTAATATCAGATTCAACATGATAATATGAGGGGTTTTGCTTTTTGATTTACAACATGAATAGGCCCCAAATCAATGTCATAGTAATATCCAAGTTTCAAGATCCAAGATGAATGAGAATGAATGTAAACAGTCATCATACATAGGTCCAATTTCAATTTATATCATATTCATATTACATTCACAGTTTAAATCTAAAAATAACTAGGGCTTACAGATCGTGGTTCGAGAATTAGAAAAAGAGAGTCGATAGTTGAATCTTTATATGCTTAGTCATGTCCTAACAGAAATCCCCCCAAATCAGCAACGTAGCTTCGACGTAGAAGTAGTCTCTCTAACTTTTCAACCAGAATTAGAGCAACATAAGGTCAGAAAGAATTTTGTGTAGAGAGACTAGTGTGAGGGCTGTATTTCTAGGGTCAGGTCAACGATTGTGGACAGAAACGAGGCCAGATACATCAGAGTGAATCCAGCTTCAAAAGTGGACTCGGCCACCAGGTCGACCCCCAGGTCGACACTATGGTCGACCTGGTCCTGGGTAGGTCGACTATATAGTCGACCCCCAGGTCGACCTGGTCATGGGCAGGAAATTTCCGGCCCAGTCCATTCTGAGGTTTGAAATTCGAATTTTGAATTCGAATTGAGCCGTTTTGAACTTGAAAACTTCTGAAAACTTCGAAAGGTCATAAGTTGGTCATACGGACTCCGATTTTCGAAAACTCGGACTCGTTTCCAAGCAGAATTTCGAGACGAATGCAATGGCGTAACCCGTTTCTCTTGATTCTTATTTTAAAAATTAATTCTGCCTTGATTTATAGTTATTACATGTTATAAAAACACGGGTTGTTACATTCTCCCCCCTTAAAGGATTTCGTCCCCGAAATCTCTAAGTTAGGGAGGATGTGTCCTACCATCCATCATCCATCTACTCAAAGCATCATCCACAGGAAACCATTGTCCTTAAAATATTTCTAGTGCTACATGAACATATGCAGAAATGTACTTATCTAATGCAAAAGATCAGGCGGTTACTGATTTAGTAAACCTCCTTAATGCAAAATATGTTAGTGTAATGAATCCAACATGTATGCAAATTCCTAACATAGTTTATAATCTCTACATGAGTGCACAAACATTCATCCATATGCAACATCCAAGTGATAGCATAACAAGTTCCATCCATGTACAAGTATAAGCACTCATGCATGTGCAACATGAAAATGCGACTGAGCCGATCTAGTGCCTAATGTGTGTCATGCATCCACTAGCAACCACTTGCAACCATTTGCAAACATCAACCATAACATGTTTCAATCACATGTTTACATCCATATGGTTCTACCTAAGGTTCTCAAGATAAGATCGAGAAGATAACAAGACAAACGTAGATATTAGAAGCATGATACAAAAAGGTTTTCAAGTTTATAGAAAAAAGAGATCGAGAATGTACCCTCAAAAAGAAATGGGTAAAGCGTGGTATCTTCTCTGCGGTTTCCCAAGTTGCGTCTTCTTGGGCTTCACTCCACTGCACTTTTACTAGCTTGACTTCTCGATTCCTTAGCTTCTTAATCTCCGTTCCTAAGATACGAATCGGAACTCGCCTCAATGTTGCTTCTTTTTCCACTTCTACGTCTTCAAGGATGCTTGGCTCAACCACTTCGGCTGACTCATGTAAGCACTTCCGGAGACGCGAGACGTGAAAGACATCGTGCACCCCAGCCAGCTTCTTGGGTAAGTCTACCTTATATGCCATTCGTCCAATCCTCTTAGTGATAGGAAACGGTCCTACGAACCTTGGTGCTAGCTTTCCAACTGCTCCAAAATGAACTACATTGCGTAACGGAGAAACTTTTACAAAGACCATATCTCCGACTTCGAACTCTAGGTCTGTCCTTCTCTGGTCAGCATAAGATTTCTGTCTATCTTGGGCCGTTTTCACCCGTCTTCGTATCAACTCAATCTTCTCAGAAGTATCCCTTATCATGTCGGGCCCAAGTATAAGTCTGTCTGTCGTCTCCCACCAATAAGTTGGCGATTTGCACGGTCTTCCATACAGGGCTTCGAACGGTGCCATTCCGATGCTAGCTTGGTAACTATTGTTATATGCAAACTCCACGAGAGGCAGATGGTCCTCCCAAGTGCCACCAAAGTCAAGAATACATAGCCTCAAGAGATCTTCTAGTACCCTATTTACCCTTTCGGTTTGTCCATCCGTCTGTGGGTAATAGGCCGTGCTTAAATTCAGTCGTGTTCCCATTGCTACTTGCAGACTATTCCAGAACTGGCTAGTGAAAATCGGGTCACGATCACTAACTATAATAAAAGGGACTCCATGCAACTGTACTATCTCTCGAAGGTAAATAGACGCTAGCCATGATGTTGTCCTCTTGCTTTTCACTGGAATGAAGCGAGAACTTTTCGTGAGTCTATCAACTATGACCCATATGCTAGTATTTCCCTTCCGTGACCTAGGCAGTCCATCCACGAAATCCATCGAGATACTCTCCCATTTCCATTGCGGAACCTCCAAAGGATGTAATTGTTGGATCTAGAATAACCCTAGAGGGGGGGTGAATAGGGTTTTTCACAATTTTTAACTGAATTAAAAATCTAACGAGATATATAATAATAAACAAATTGTAACAACCCGTATTTTCAATAACCTGTTATAACATAAATCGAGGCAGAATTTAATTTATAAATCTGAATCAAGGGAAACGGGCTATGCCATTGCGTTCGTCTCGGAAAAATACGCGAAATAGAGTCCGAGTTTTCGAAAATCGGAGTCCGTATGACCCGATTAAGGCCCAACGAAGTTTTAAGAAAATTTCAAAGTAAAAACAGATTTCAAATTCAAGTTTGAATTTGGAAATTAGGGTCAGATTGGGCCAAGCGGGAAAATTCCCGCCAGAGCACCCAAGTTGACAGCCCTGTCGACTTGGGAGTCGACTTGGTTGGACCCAAGTCGACAGCCCTGTCGACTTGGCTGTCGACTTGGTTCAGCCGGGCAGTTTTGCCTGGTGCACCATTTTGGAGTTGTGTTGAGTTTGGGGGCCAGATTCGGTTTTGAGGGCTGAGATTGGAACTAGGGTTTAATCCTAAGGCTAGAACTAATCCTAATCTCTATAAATAAGACCCTAACCTAAGCCTAAATCAACATTATTCACTCATACAACTAAACTATGGCAAAATCATTCCTCTCATGGCCTCCACTCTCTTCATAAAATTTCTAAGTTATTTCTATGAGAGATTTTCCATGCATACAAGTGTTTTCAAGCTTGTATGAGTGTCATTAGCTTGCATTCAAGTCAAGTTTCCATATTTACATCATAAAGCAAGGGTTTTGATCATTTTTGCTCAAGGGTTTTTCTATTGGAGCTTGCATTTTGGGTTTATTTGATTGCATAAGGGCTTTGTCTCAAACTTACATTTGCTTATACTCATTTGAGTCTTCATAAGCATAGTAAGCCCTTTTCTACTTTCATATTTAAACTCTAAAGTTAATGAATGATGCAAGTTGTGTTTGATCATTATGATATGATATGCAAGTTTATCATGTTATGCAAGTTTGCTATGTTATGATATGCAAGTTTATCATGTTATGCAAGTTTGCTATGTTATGATATGCAAGTTTATCATGTTATGTTATGCAAGTTTGCTATGTTATGATATGCAAGTTTATCATGTTATGTTATGCAAGTTTGCTAGGTTATGATATGCAAGTTTGCCATATGATATGCAAGTTATGTTATGCAAGTTTGGGTTGATCATTTTGCTCATGTTATCATGTTATGCAAGCTTATCTTGGGTTTATGAGCTTAAAGCTTCAAGCTTTATGCTAAAGGTTGCATTTTGGCAACATGTAAGTTATCATATCCCTTATGATAACTTGCATGTGAGGCTAAATGCGAACTTATGGCCATTTCTACATGTCATTTATCACCATGTATCACCAATATGCTAAGTTTGGTTTTATGCATGCTTTTGAGGCCTAAAAATGTAATATGCAAGTATATGAACATATGTACATTTCATATGCCACCATGTTAAACTTGTGGCTTCAACACCTTTATGTCATGATTATGCCAAGTTCCCTCTTTCTATCCTTTATGCGCTATTGCGATATGTAAGTGATGGGATTGCGTTTGGGGTTGGGTAAACTTAAAAGACATAAAAACATAAGATTGGGAATTTACCTATTAAGTTAGGTCTACCCATTGGGAATTTACCTATTAAGTTAGGTCTACCCAATTGCTTGAAAACTTGTAATATGTTTTGTAAACATGATGTACATGACACTTAGAAAAGATAAGTGTGACCAACTCGAGGTTGGGTTGAGTTTGTAGCGTAAAACTACCCGGAACCGACCGGCTTAACTAGTTGCTACAAACAATAGGACCCAATGTGAGAAGTTGGTCATGTTGTACCTTGAACCCGAGGTTAGACCAAGTTGTGGTGTAAAGCTACCCGGACCCGCCCGGCTTAACTAGTAACCGCAACAGAGTCTAATGTGAGAGGTTAAGGCACATTAATTAATTAATGCCTCATGATTAGGGTTAAGTCATGGTCCACTTAATACTTAACCAATTTGGGCTTGGTAGATTAATCAGGGTTAAGTCGTGAACCCATCGTTACACTTAACCAAGTTAATCCATGATTAGCAAGAGGGTTAAACCGTACTTAACCCACTAGAAAATCCTAGCAATGGGGGTCCTCTCCAGCAGTAACCCCAAGTTTGTATCATTAAGACCCTAGGGACTAGGCTAGGGTGGGGGCACGATTACTGGACTTGAGGTAAGTGACCAAAAACGACGGCAGAGTGGTACGTCGGTGTAGTTCCGGACGGACTATGGTCGTGCACGTAGTCCGGAGCCGGGGAAAACATGCACGGGTACCAGTAGATCGAGACTGTGCACTTATGTTTATGGTGTCCAGGGGTTGACACCCTAGGGCTTGATACACCCGACGGGAGACCCGGCACAGTCTGACTACAATTATGTTTGGGCTGCATTGACACCAACACGTGACGAGTTAGGCTTAGGGAGCCGATCGATTAGACCGTTTGGTTGGACCTCGTATTAGGGTCACTTCATGTTATTGGACCTCGTATTAGGGTCACTTCATGTTATTGGACCTCGTATTAGGGTCACTTCATGTTATTGGGCCAAAGCTTGGGCCAAGGGATCAATATTTGTTTATTCAAGTCATGTTAGTTCGCTAGTACACCTGTGGTGCAAAACCTTAAACCTGATTATGCGATGACACTTTATCTACCTTGTTAGTTAATCATCATGCTAGTATGTTGTTATCCTTATGTTCATCCCTGCTTCTCATGCCAGTTAACTTTATCAGTTTACATTGATTGTAGTAGGGCTTACTCAGTCTTTTTGACTGACCTGTTTTCCTTTCGCCTCTTTTCTTCCGTTCCCCCCCCAGGTTCTCAGGGTGGGAACGTTGGAGCTTAGCTTGGATTTCTGATCGCTTGCTTGTGGGATTTTAGCTCATGTACGGTCTTGACATGAAGCTAGCTATGGTTATCACTTATTTTGGGGATAGTACTTATGTATTTCAGTTTTTCAGTGATGTTGTTTTTATCTAGACTTGTGTATTTGGAAAGTTGACATTATGTTGTACCAGACTTGTTTTGAAATAGTTTGAAATCTTCCGCTGTTTTACTTATCTTATTTACTCTGTTTACATATATACATATGTTCTTGTTCTGCCTTGATATATCATTATGCATGTTTACCTGGTACAAACGCCCCTCCAAAGTCAGAGTGCTTGCAAGAGCCACCCTGGCGGAGGTGGGGTGTTACATTTGGTATCAGAGCATATGGTTTACGAGAAGGAACAAAAAGGTTTTTAAAACTTTTGGAAAACTATTTTCAAAACCAAGTATAAAGTATTTTCCAAAGAAAAGTCTAGTTTATTTTAAAGGCTATTCCCCAAAAAGCCATTAGCAAAATTCCTTCGTTTTTCTCTATTCTGAATCTGTCTTTTTCTTCGTTTTTAGTATGGCCGATAACTTTGCTATTCCGGAGGGAGTACACGTACCTGTTTGGTATAGGAGACTTTTGGAGGCTAGGGCGACCGAAGCCGGTCCCGCAGATGTTCCTCCTCCTCCTCCTCCGGTAGTTAATGTTCCTCCTCCTCCTGTCGCTGAGGTTCCTCTTCCTCCTCCCCCTCAGCATCCTCAAGCTGACTTCGCAAAGACTTGCAAAGATTTCAAAGCAATGGGTGGCAAGAACTTTCAAGGCACTGAGACTTTTGTAGAGGCTAGAAATTGGTTGAAAGAGACCGAGGATTTATTTTCTATCTTTGGGTTAGACGATCAGAGGAAGATCTTGTTGGCGGTTTGGCTTATGAAGGATGAAGCCGCTTATTGGTGGGAAGTCACCAATGGTACTAGGCCTGTTGAGACTTGGGCCGATTTCAGGGCAAGGTTCGTGCTTAAGTTTCTATCTTCTGCTGAGGAGAATCTGCAAATGGAGAGGTTCATAACTTTGAAACAAGGAGATATGTCTGTCAAAGAATATGTGAACAAGTTCAATCAGTTAGCTCGTTTTGGTTTGGATATGGTGAATACTCCTCAGAAGAAGGCTCTTCGTTTTGCTAGAGGATTGAATGAGCTGTTGCAGGGATTGGCTATGTCACATATTCCCTATGGGGCCACGTTTGAGAGCTTGGTTGATATGGCGTTACTTCAGGGAGATGTCAAGAAAGAAATCAAGTTGAATGATACTCAAGCCAAGAAGACGGATTCCCAGTGGAAAGGAAATCAGGGTAATCCAAGTGGTCAGAGCAGTCAAGGCAATCAGAACAAGAACAAGAACAAGAGTCAAGGCAATAAGGGAAACAACAACAAGGGCAAGAACAACAAGGGGAAGTGCCATTATTGCGGTTCAGTTGGGCATCTTATTAAGGATTGTAAGAAGAGGAAAAGGAAGAATGGTGAATGCTTTTTCTGCGGTGAGACTGGACATTTCAGTAAGGATTGCCCGAAGAAGCAAGGGCAAGGCCAGGGTCAGACTCAGCGTGCTGGACCTTCAGGAGGGCAAGTTCATGCTCTCAATGCCGCTCCAGTTCCCGATCGAGGTAGTATTTCTGTTGAGAGCCTTGTATATATTTTTGATTTTCCAGTTCGTACCTTGTTTGATTCTGGTGCATCGCATAGCTTTATCTCATATGATCTTTTTGATAGTTTGCACCTTAGTACTAGCTTGGTAGATGATCCCGTCTGTGTCTCAAATCCTATTGGGGGTTCCGCCCATCTGTCTATGATATGTGGGGATTTGAGGATCTCTATACTGAGTGTAGAGTTCCTGTGTAGTGCTTATGTTCTTGGTTTTAGGGGATACGGATTGATATTGGGCATGGATTGGTTGTCCAGATATGGAGCCATCCTTGATTGTGAGCATAGGGTTGTGAGGCTCGTGACTCGCCTCGGAAACACCCTAGAGATTTCTTGTAATCCGAGAGGTCCCGTCATGTTGTGCTATCTTGAATCACTCGACTCGTCAATGGAAACTCTTCAGTCTGTGAGAGTGGTTCGAGAGTATCCGGATGTTTTCGATGAAGTTAGGGGGTTGCCCCCTAAGCGAGAGATTGATTTCCGCATTTACCTGGTGGATAATGCAAAGCCGGTTTCTTTGCCCGTTCGGCACATGGCTCCGCGTGAAAGGCGGGAGCTAAGTAAGCAAGTGAAGGAGTTGCTTGAGAAGGACTTCATTAGACGAAGTATATCTGAATGGGGAGCGCCTGTGGTATTTGCTACCAAGGCAGATGGTTCTCTCCGACTTTGTGTTGACTATCGAGAGTTGAATAAGCTGACTAAGAAGAACAGACACCCGTTACCGAGGATTGATGATCTCTTTGACCAGCTTGTC
Source organism: Allium sativum (assembly GCA_030737875.1). Classification (NCBI taxonomy): domain Eukaryota; kingdom Viridiplantae; phylum Streptophyta; class Magnoliopsida; order Asparagales; family Amaryllidaceae; genus Allium; species Allium sativum. Next base: position 844,612,078 of record CM060919.1, on the reverse strand, counting down.
GGTGCTTCTGTTTTCTCTCAGCTTGATCTTGCTACTGGATTCCATCAGCTCAGGGTAGCTGAAGATAGTATAGACAAGACTGCGTTCAGAACGCCAGATGGATTCTTCGAATGGCTTGTCATGTCGTTCGGCTTGACTAATGCACCCGCATATTTCGTGGACTTGATGAGTAGGGTGTTCAGGGAGTTCTTGAACAAGTTTGTCGTGGTCTTCGTAGATGATATTCTGATCTTCTCTAAGGATGAGGAAGAGCACGCAAGGCATCTCGTGGAGGTGATGGATACGCTTAGAGCGCATCAGTTGAAGGCCAAGTTCTCCAAGTGTCACTTTTGGAGAAGGGAAGTTAGATTCCTTGGGCATATAGTATCTAAGCAAGGCTTAGCGGTGGATCCCGCTAAGGTAGTTGCGGTTCAGGATTGGAAAACTCCAAGGAATGCAACCGAAGTGAGAAGTTTTCTAGGTCTTGCAGGCTTTTACCGGAAGTTCATCAAGGACTTCGCGAAGATTTACGCTCCTCTCACTAAATTGACGAAGAAGAATTTAGTTTTTGCTTGGAGCATAGAATGCGAGCTTGCTTTTCAGAGGCTCAAGAGAGCTCTCACATCAGCACCTGTTCTAGCTTTGCCCGATGGAGGGAAGTTATTTACAGTATACACCGATGCATGTGGCACCGGGTTAGGAGCTGTTCTGATGCAAGAAGGAAGAGTGATATGCTTTGGCGGTAGACAACTCAAAGTGCATGAGAAGAATTATCCCACTCATGACTTAGAGTTGGCAGCAATAGTATATGCACTCAAGGCTTGGCGCCATTATCTTCTGGGAGAAAGATTTGAGCTTTATACCGATCACAAGTCATTGAAGTATCTCTTTTCTCAGAAGGATCTGAATCTGAGGCAACAAAGATGGATGAAATTCTTGGCGTCCTACGATTTTGAGATAGCTTATACCCCTGGCAAGGGGAATGTGGTAGCAGATGCATTGAGTAGAAAAAGGTTGACTCTGAGTCCTCTATTCGTTGAGATGAAGAATTTAGAGTATGTGGCAACCTTTGATTTCTCTTTGGCGATTGAGCCGATGACCGGTTCTTTAGCATCTCTGGAACTCAGACCTACCCTTCTTGATCAAGTTGGGGCTTCGCAGAGAGAAGACCCTCAGACAGTTGAGATTATGGATAAGCTGATTCGAGGAGAGGCGTCTAGTCATCTCGCTCGATATTCTATTGATGACAAGGGTTGGCTGAGGAGAGACGGAAGGTAATGTGTTCCAATGGTAGAAGATTTAGTAAGAAAAGTCCTTGAGGAAGCGCATCGCTCTAAGTTGACTATACATCCGGGCGAAGATAAGATGTATAAAGATATGAAGCGCATTTTCTTTTGGCCTGGGATGAAGAAGGATGTGGCAGAGTTTGTCTCTAGATGTATCATTTGCCAGCAAGTTAAGGCCGAGTCGAAGAAGCCCGGTGGGCTATTGCATCCTCTAGACGTTCCACTATGGAAGTGGGAGAGTATTTCCATGGATTTTATCGATGGGCTACCAAGGTCAAGGAAAGGGAATACGAGCATTTGGGTTATTGTGGATAGACTTACGAAGAGTGCTCATTTCATTCCAGTGAAGAGCAAGAGGACCGCATCTTGGCTAGTGTCTGTATACCTTCGTGAGATTGTGAGACTACATGGAGTCCCTTCTAGTATAGTCAGTGACCGTGACCCAATCTTTACAAGTCAGTTCTGGAATAGCTTGCAAGAAGCTATGGGCACGAGGTTGAATCTAAGTACGGCTTATCACCCACAGACGGACGGTCAAACCAAAAGGGTGAATAGGGTACTCGAGGATCTGTTTAGGCTTTGTATTCTGGATTTTGGTGGTACTTGGGAAGACCATCTTCCTCTTGTTGAGTTTGCATATAATAACAGTTATCAGGCAAGCATAGGGATGGCACCATTTGAAGCTTTATATGGGAGGCCGTGCAAGTCGCCTACATGTTGGTGGGACACTACAGATGAGCTTATACTTGGGCCTGATATGATCAGAGATACATCCGAGAAGGTCGAGTTGATTCGGAGACGGATGAAAGCGGCCCAAGACCGACAGAAATCTTATGCTGATAAGCGAAGAACTGATTTGGAGTTTGATGTTGGGGATATGGTTTTCGTGAAGGTTTCTCCTTTGCGGAATGTGGTCCGATTTGGAGCCATTGGGAAGTTAGCACCGAGGTTTGTTGGACCATTCCCTATTATAGAGAGGATCGGGCAGATGGCTTATAGAGTGGAGTTGCCCGAGAAGCTTGCCGGAGTACACAATGTTTTTCATGTCTCGCATCTCCGGAAGTGTTTACATGAATCAGCAGAGGTTGTTGAGCCAAGTGTTCTGAAAGATGTGGAAGTGGAGAAAGAGGCTACCTTGAGGAGAGCTCCGATTCGTATCTTGGGGACGGAGACCAAGAAGCTAAGGAATCGAGAGGTCAAGTTGGTGAAGGTTCAATGGGGTGAAGCCGAAGAAGACGCAACTTGGGAAACCGAGGAGAAGATGCGTGGGCTTTATCCATTCCTTTTTGAGGGTACACTCTCAATCTCTTTTCTTTGTTAGCATATCTTTCTCTTTGCTATCCATGTTTATCTAGTTTATCGTGTTAATCTCGTCATGAGAACCTTAGGTAGAAACCCTTTGGATGAAACATGTGTTTGAAACATGTTATGCTTGATGTTTGCAAGTGGTTGCAAGTGTTTGCAAGTGGTTACTCGTGGATGCATTATACACATTAGGCACTAGATCGGCTCACACACTCCTCATATTGCATATGCATGAGTGTTTACGCTTATTCATAGATGAAAATTTTTGTGTTATCACATGGATGTTGCATATGGATGTATGTTATGTGCACACATATAGATGCTATACATTATGTTAGGAATTGCATACATATGGATTCATTTCACTAACATAATTTGCATTGATGATATTTGCATTAGATAAGTACATATACACACACCTTTGCATATGTTCATACAACATTTAGAATCTTGTAAGGACAATGATTGCTCGTGGATGATGTTTTGAGTAGATGGATGTTGGATGGTAGGATACGTTCTTCCTAACTTGAAGATTTCGGGGACGAAATCCTTTAAGGAGGGGAGAATGTAACAACCCGTATTTTCAATAACCTGTTATAACATAAATCGAGGCAGAATTTAATTTATAAATCTGAATCAAGGGAAACGGGCTATGCCATTGCGTTCGTCTCGGAAAAATACGCGAAATAGAGTCTGAGTTTTCGAAAATCGAAGTCCGTATGACCCGATTAAGGCCCAACGAAGTTTTCAGAAAATTTCAAAGTAAAAACAGATTTCAAATTCAAGTTTGAATTTGGAAATTAGGGTCAGATTGGGCCAGGCGGGAAAATTCCCGCCAGAGCACCCAAGTCGACAGCCCTGTCGACTTGGGAGTCGACTTGGTTGGACCCAAGTCGACAGCCCTGTCGACTTGGCTGTCGACTTGGTTCAGCCGGGCAGTTTTGCCTGGTGAACCATTTTGGAGTTGTGTTGAGTTTGGGGTCCAGATTCGATTTTGAGGGCTGAGATTGGAACTAGGGTTTAATCCTAAGGCTAGAACTAATCCTAATCTCTATAAATAAGACCCTAACCTAAGCCTAAATCAACATTATTCACTCATACAACTAAACTATGGCAAAATCATTCCTCTCATGGCCTCCACTCTCTTCATAAAATTCCTAAGTTATTTCTATGAGAGATTTTCCATGCATACAAGTGTTTTCAAGCTTGTATGAGTGTCATTAGCTTGCATTCAAGTCAAGTTTCCATATTTACATCATAAAGCAAGGGTTTTGATCATTTTTGCTCAAGGGTTTTTCTATTGGAGCTTGCATTTTGGGTTTATTTGATTGCATAAGGGCTTTGTCTCAAACTTATATTTGCTTATACTCATTTGAGTCTTCATAAGCATAGTAAGCCCTTTTCTACTTTCATATTTAAACTCTAAAGTTAATGAATGATGCAAGTTGTGTTTGATCATTATGATATGATATGCAAGTTTATCATGTTATGAAAGTTTGCTATGTTATGATATGCAAGTTTATCATGTTATGCAAGTTTGCTATGTTATGATATGCAAGTTTATCATGTTATGTTATGCAAGTTTGCTATGTTATGATATGCAAGTTTATCATGTTATGTTATGCAAGTTTGCTAGGTTATGATATGCAAGTTTGCCATATGATATGCAAGTTATGTTATGCAAGTTTGGGTTGATCATTTTGCTCATGTTATCATGTTATGCAAGCTTATCTTGGGTTTATGAGCTTAAAGCTTCAAGCTTTATGCTAAAGGTTGCATTTTGGCAACATGTAAGTTATCATATCCCTTATGATAACTTGCATGTGAGGCTAAATGCGAACTTATGGCCATTTCTACATGTCATTTATCACCATGTATCACCAATATGCTAAGTTTGGTTTTATGCATGCTTTTGAGGCCTAAAAATGTAATATGCAAGTATATGAACATATGTACATTTCATATGCCACCATGTTAAAATTGTGGCTTCAACACCTTTATGTCATGATTATGCCAAGTTCCCTCTTTCTATCCTTTATGCGCTATTGCGATATGTAAGCGACGGGATTGCGTTTGGGGTTGGGTAAACTTAAAAGACATAAAAACATAAGATTGGGAATTTACCTATTAAGTTAGGTCTACCCATTGGGAATTTACCTATTAAGTTAGGTCTACCCAATTGCTTGAAAACTTGTAATATGTTTTGTAAACATGATGGACATGACACTTAGAAAAGATAAGTGTGACCAACTCGAGGTTGGGTTGAGTTTGTAGCGTAAAACTACCCGGAACCGACCGGCTTAACTAGTTGCTACAAACAATAGGACCCAATGTGAGAAGTTGGTCATGTTGTACCTTGAACCCGAGGTTAGACCAAGTTGTGGTGTAAAGCTACCCGGACCCGCCCGGCTTAACTAGTAACCGCAACAGAGTCTAATGTGAGAGGTTAAGGCACATTAATTAATTAATGCCTCATGATTAGGGTTAAGTCATGGTCCACTTAATACTTAACCAATTTGGGCTTGGTAGATTAATCAGGGTTAAGTCGTGAACCCATCGTTACACTTAACCAAGTTAATCCATGATTAGCAAGAGGGTTAAACCGTACTTAACCCACTAGAAAATCCTAGCAATGGGGCTCCACTCCAGCAGTAATCCCATGTTTGTATCATTAAGACCCTAGGGACTAGGATAGGGTGGGGGCACGATTACTGGACTTGAGGTAAGTGACCAAAAACGACGGCAGAGTGGTACGCCGGTGTAGTTCCGGACGGACTATGGTCGTGCATGTAGTCCGGAGCCGGGGAAAACATGCACGGGTACCAGTAGATCGAGACTGTGCACTTATGTTTATGGTGTCCAGGGGTTGACACCCTAGGGCTTGATACACCCGACGGGAGACCCGGCACAGTCTGACTACAATTATGTTTGGGCCGCATTGACACCAACACGTGACGAATTAGGCTTAGGGAGCCGATCGATTAGACCGTTTGGTTGGACCTCGTATTAGGGTCACTTCATGTTATTGGACCTCGTATTAGGGTCACTTCATGTTATTGGACCTCGTATTAGGGTCACTTCATGTTATTGGGCCAAAGCTTGGGCCAAGGGATCAATATTTGTTTATTCAAGTCATGTTAGTTCGCTAGTACACCTGTGGTGCAAAACCTTAAACCTGATTATGCGATGACACTTTTATCTACCTTGTTAGTTAATCATCATGCTAGTATGTTGTTATCCTTATGTTCATCCCTGCTTCTCATGCCAGTTAACTTTATCAGTTTACATTGATTGTAGTAGGGCTTACTCAGTCTTTTTGACTGACCTGTTTTCCTTTCGCCTCTTTTCTTCCGTTCCCCCCCAGGTTCTCAGGGTGGGAACGTTGGAGCTTAGCTTGGATTTCTGATCGCTTGCTTGTGGGATTTTAGCTCATGTAAGGTCTTGACATGAAGCTAGCTATGGTTATCACTTATTTTGGGGATAGTACTTATGTATTTCAGTTTTTCAGTGATGTTGTTTTTATCTAGACTTGTGTATTTGGAAAGTTGACATTATGTTGTACCAGACTTGTTTTGAAATAGTTTGAAATCTTCCGCTGTTTTACTTATCTTATTTACTCCGTTTACATATATACATATGTTCTTGTTCTGCCTTGATATATCATTATGCATGTTTACTCGGTACAAACGCCCCTCCAAAGTCAGAGTGCTTGCAAGAGCCACCCTGACGGAGGTGGGGTGTTACACAAATCACAGAATATAGCAGAAACGGAAATGTAGAAGATAAATCACACACAGATATACCCAGCTTCGGCAAAACCCTGCCTACTGTTGCATTTCTAAGGTTTCTACTAGGTGATAGAACATATCCCACATACAAGACCATGTACACTCGCAAACCCTGCTCCTATTCTAGCCCTACGCTCAAAACCATAGACTGACCGATATCCACTCGATCAGATTTCCCCTGATTACAACCCTGTAATCCGTAACCTAGATTTTACAGACTCTGAAACTGACAGTCAACACCCTGACTGATATCCTAGACTTTACAGACCCTAGAAAACTGGTTCGACGGTTTTACAACTCAAATTAAAAGACAATACAACAAATAGAAAATTAAAACAAGGAGAAACCCTAATTAAAAAATGAATAAAGGAGATTGAATTTAAAGGGGTCATCCCCTTTTCAATTTAAAACATTGGTCGGCCATCCTTAACTTGGTGTGCCCGTGTTTTTATTTGTCCCGATCTCTCTTTTTCTCTTGGGAAGAAAAATGGCGGCTGACCCTTAGAAAGTGAATTAGGGTTTTTGTTTTTCCCCAAAATCAGATCGAAAGCTTGCTCTGAAAAAATGATCACTGATGCTCGAGTTGTTGATGATGTTTGTCGGTTGATTTGGTCTATCGATTTGGGATTCTTCTTTCTGGCTCTCGATCGAAACCCTAAAAATGTGAGTTATTTTAATTTTAATTCTCTGCTTGCTCTCGATTTTTGTTGTTGATTTTCGATTTGAAAATGTTTGGTTGGTTTTCGATTCTATCTGTCTGTGATGATATGGTGTGAGTTTATAGGGTAAATTAGAAACCCTAAAACAAATCACTCTCTGATTTCAATTGAATGATTTGATCTGAATTCATTTCGTGTTTCCCCTTTTTGATTGAAAAAAAATCTTGGCATTGATTGACTCTTTGAATTTCCTTGACCAAAAACTGGAAAGAATTATTCGTGGCCCCCTTGTATGAATCTGGACATATAAATTTGCTCCCTTGACTTTTAATGAGATTGAGTCATACTGGAAACATATTATTTGTTGTCCCTTCTGAAATTATGCCGTGACTCACTTCTTTGATTACTTGATTTCTTGCCAAAAATTTATGCCAAGTCTAAAACTAGAATTACTGAAATGAATTTAAAGGCCGTCATTAAATTCTGGAAATTTGTTTGTCCCTTCCAAAATAGTTTGTTGCCTTGAATGAAAACTGCCTTGAATTCCATGAATTTTTGAAATGATTTAAAAACTGTCTTGAAATCACACTGCCATTTCTGGAAAATCAAACTTGCTATATATATATATATGAAAATTGATCCTTGATGATTCCTTGATTTAATTATGCCCTGTCTACCTTTTTAAAAAAATCTCGAATGAAAGAAAATTGTCAGTTTTGTGAAGAGTGATATTTGTAGATGCTTTGCCGAGTTTGAATTATGCTTAGTCACCATTCCAAATATGATTTAATCCAATCCTTTAATTTCTTCAGCATTCCATGATTGATAAAGTAAAAATGGAAGGAAGAAAAATCAATTATAAACACTGCTTTAAAAACTTTCCTGAATAGAAATTGGTCTGTCACATGTATTAGCTGTGTTGACCTTCCTTTTCCATGTTCGGCTGTTAACATTGCATCTTCACCATTGTTGCACCATTTGAGTCCATCATTGTGCAGCACTATCACATTCACCATGACTTTGTTCTTTACTGTGTTGCTTGAATAATATGTGGATGAACTTGAGTTTGAGTTTGATCATTAAACTGCTGATCCATGTATACATGTATATGCTCACCATTTTGTGTTTACTGACTCGACTATGCTGCATCAATGTCATAGCCCCTTATCATTTTGAAACTGTGCATGTATATATATAAAAAAGATTGATGCAATATCATGTATTATTTGCACATTTGTACACATGTTTTGCTATTGTGAATCCCCAGTATTGTTCCATGCTGTTTTCATTTCACCTGAGCTTGCTCTTGCATTTCCATGATCATGCCGTGTTTACTTGTACATGTGTATGTGTACATTTGTCCAAGTTAAGTCCACCCATACTACTCATGCATTGTATATATGAGCTGAACCATTTTGTTGTTGCTCCTGTCTTGTTCACTTAGTCCATGCTGACTCTGTCATACTTGTTGCATCAATTCCATACTGCCATGTCACTTTGCTGTGTGATCATGTGTGTTGTGTTCACCCATTTGTAACTCGACCACTTAATTACTGCTTGTGTTTTGCACCATTCACTTGCATTGAGCTGTAGCTCCAATCTGGCTTGTGTTCACTTGATTGGTTCACTTTGGAGTTTGCTGTTTTGATTTTGTTGATCGACTCTTGAACTATTGTGTACTTATTTTCATTATGCACTGAGTCGAGACGGTCCACGTGACTACTCCTCAGTTGCACACTGATTGGCGAGGCAGTGCACACGTGTATATGCATGCACGTGTGTACATGCAGCCATCAGACTATTTTTCTGTCCCTGTACTATATATAAACTATCTAGACACAGTCGAATTAATAAATCAGATCAAGTCAGAAAAATGATGAGAAACACACCAGAAAACTGAGGCAAATAAAATTTCAAAAATAAAATTCAAATCTGCATGTATTCAGTTTTTATTTCTATTACAGTGTACTGTGTGTGTGTTTCTGTATATGACAGGTATGAAGACTGGACCGAATGCAGAAAGCTGTGAAGGCAAAAGATAAAAGATAGAAGACAGTGAAAATAAGAGGAGTGTCAGTGTATCTGTGTAAATATATGCGAATCTGTGTAAATGAATTTGTATATATGAAATGCAAACTGAGTGAATGTATGAGTGTTATAGTGAGGAGCTAATGTATATGAAAAATGTGATTGTACTGATTATTTGTAATAAACAAAATCTGTTTGAAATAAAAATATTATTTCAATTTGTCAAACATACTTGTCTATTCTATTCTGTTTATTTATAAGTACAAATATGTGAAGTGATTAAATAGTGGAGTTAAAATAGATGTACTGTTTGAATGTTAGAAATATAATATTTATATTTTAAATAAAATACAGTAAATATTTGATTTTCTGTACAGATGTATTTTATTTAAATATAAATATTACATTCCTGTTTGTGATGTAAATATAGAACAGTACAGTAACAAACACATTTATAAAATATTTTTGTTTGTTATCATCAAACAAAAATCATATAATTGTGTATACAACACCGTTATATACAACAATCTCCCCCTTTTGATGATGACAAACAAATAAAAGATTTTGAATCCAACAAATGTGTTTTACAGTGAAAAATGAACTCCCCCTATTTATTAGCTCCCCCTATAACAGAAAAAACTCCCTCTATAACTGTGCATGAGTGAATTGAACTGTATGATAATGAATTTTCAAAAAAATTCAAAAGTTAAAAATATTTATAAAATATTCTCTCATAAATCAAAATCTAATCCATTCTCCCCCTTTTGTTATCATCAAAAGGATACAGATTTTAAAATACAAATGAAAATTGACTAAAAATATAATTTCAGCTTAAGAGGAAGAACAGTCATCATAAATTTCAATCAGTCAAACAAAAATCATAATATTCTAAGAACAAGTGGCATATTTCACATTGTAGAGAATGACGGATATACGATGAATTTTATATAAAATAGAGAGAGTTTAAAAAAAAACCATTTCCAATTATTTTCAAAGGATTTTTATATAAAAAAACACAAAAACAGTGATGGATTTGGACTATAATTAATAATTCAATTTTAAGTGACAAGATCGAATAATCTCAAATCCCAATATCTATCAATCAACAAATCATAATACGTCATAATATTTCAACACATTTCACAGATTAGAAAGATGGATTTATAGGCTGGTTTTTATACACTGAGGAGAATTTCAGATTAATTTCTATTTTTAGCACTTTATTTCCTTTTTTTATATTTTTTATTATTATTTAAGAGCACACTGACCACGCATAACCAGAGCTTGGATTTATAAATGGGATCAGTCGCAGCTTAAATTATAAGACGTCTCATAACCATGCATAACCAGAGCTTGGATTTTTAAATGAGGTTAGAGACACTCTTATATATTAATTATATTTATTACTTTCAACATTATAAAGGAAAAAAAACTCCTCGGTATATAAAACCAATATGAGTGATAGAAATGTGGTAGGTATAGAAATGGACTTTGAAATAAATTTCTAAATTAATTATATTATGAAGTATGATCAACTGTACTGAGATCATTGAAAATTTTCAATCGTCACTGATTCTGAAAAATAACATAGTCCAGATTCTATCACGATATTTTCACTGTTTTTAAACACAAGATGATTTTTCCTCCCCCTTTTTTTTTTAAAAAAAATTAACTCTCCACATTAATATAAAATCATGATGGATGGCAGACGGGTGATAGATAAAGGAGATGGTCATGAAATAATTGCCAGTTCAAAGATATTATAATAAATATTCAACCATCATGAAAATCCAAATAAAATCTCCTCTTGTTGTGGAATATACTGCAGTCACAATTCATCACAATTTCAAAATCTGATAATAATTTTGATGAATTATAAATACAGTTCAATTTGGATATTGATTTCAATTTCTGAAAGAATAATTAACAAATAATTTTAAAATTGAAAAAAAACAATTACAAAAGGAATATGAAGAGCTATACCGGACAAGAGGGAAAAATATGTACAAGGCAAAAAAAAGTGTGTGGATCTATACAAGGTGAAGATTAGAATCTAAGTACAGATGGGTGAAACAAATATAAGGCACTTTTGATGCCACTTGGTGTCTCCATAATTGAGGATTTTAAAATGACACTGGAGACAAACAAGGATATCACGATCAAAACAAGAAGATCAGTCACAAGGCCCATGCAGACAAAATAACAGATTTGACAAGCAGTAGACAAATTAAAAAGACAGTTATTTGAAAAAACAGTATCAGAGCAGCACGACAGAAACAATTTCAAATCAGACTTGTCAAGATAATGATTCATGACCCGAGATTAAAAATACCTTTTATTTTAAATCATTTGATGGAAGATGAAGATATCAGGATTCAATGAACCGATCGCACTAGATTGTAATTTTTTTATTCGAGATATGTGTGAGATTCAATAAATCAATAATAAATGATTTTAAACAAACAGATACTCAAACCAAATAATCATGGAATAACAGAGAATTTTAAGACCAGTTTTACAAAAGAAATTTTCACAAGTATCTCTGACAAGTGTGAGATTAAATTCAGATCATTTACATCAAATTTGAGAGGTATTCATGAACTAGAAAATTAAAGTAATTTATTTGAAATCACTTGAATCAATGTCAAGTTCTGGGATGTAATGAATCAGTCACACAAGGTTGATGATTTCAAATTTAGGTGGTGTGTGATTATTCAAAATATCAATAATTTCAGATGATTTCAAACAAACAAATTAGAGCCATAATGATCATGAGTAATGATGGTTTTCAAGATGTGTCACTGAGATTTAAGACAGATTAATTTCCAAGCCAATCCAAAAATCAATGAAATTTTCACAACCGATAAATAGCAGTGTGCTGTAATGAGTATAATATTTTAAGCGTTTCCAAAATTAATTGGAAGAAACTCAAAAACAGCATAAGAGTGTGAAATTTCATTAATTATTCAGATCTTCAAAAATTTAGAATTCAAATTAACAGTGTTCAAGATATGGCACGAATACATCAACACTGTTATGAATTCAAAGAATCAGAAAACAAACTTCAAATCAATTGCATGTATTTACAAAAATAAATTCAAGATCTGGACATGATTAAACACATCAGAGTTTATAGAAATGAAGCAAATTTCCAGAAAGAATATGAATTCTGCAATATGAAGTTAATGAAGCCTAAGAAGTTACAAAGGTAAGACAGTGACAACTCAAAAACAAAAGAAAACAAAGAAAAAATAAACAGAAGGGATAGAAGGAGAAATAAACAAAGAAAATAAAAACAAAGAATATTTACAAAGGTGAGTTTAGAGATCATACCAGAATCCAATGAAAATCAGAATCTCTAACTCAATAGTCTTGGCTAAGAAACTGTGAATGATTTCAGAAGTATTGAGCAACTTGAATCCAAATCTCTTTTACCTAGCAGTTCCTCAGCCTCCTCCGGTACCTAACAGTTTAGAGAATTGAGTGGTCTAACAAAAGTAGTAAAACCACTCACAGTTGTATTCATATGTTTTGGTACCCAGACTTGTTTATATAACAAACCATTAGAATTAACTTTCATACCCTTAGGAACCCAAAACTGTTTGAACTTGACAAAGCCCGTTTTATTTTTTGGGATCCAAGAATGTTTAAATGGTTTATTATAAAACGGTTTCTCATCACAATTTTGATTCAAAAACCTTTGAAATTTTTAGAGTTCAATTTTTCAAAGTAGTTCTTTCCAAAACCGTTTGAGAGATTTTTCAAATCATTTGAATTTTGTTTTCCAAAAACATCATTTTTCCCAAAGCCAAGACCAGATTTATTTCCAATAGAAACTTGGTTTTGTAACAGCATATTCAACGATTTTTCCCCATTAGAAAATTTATCCAAAGTTGATTCTAATCGTTGAATTTTGAATTTTAGATCGCTATTTTCTTTTAATAAATTTGAGCAGTTATTTATAGCGATCTTCTGTTCAGTATTGGACTGTTTCAAAACCAAATTCTCATTTTCAAGCAATTTAATTTTGGCTTGGGATTCGGAAATTTCAAGTGCAAATCGTTTTTTTTTTCAGATTCAAAATTCTTGGATTTTTCAATCTCATTTTCAAGTTCTTTCAAAACCAAACCACTTTTCACCAAATTTTCATTTTCAGCAATTTCAAATTTGGAATATATATCTATTTTCAAATTTTCAAATTCCTTTTGCAGAAGGTTATTCAAATTTGATAACTCAGTCTTGTTCTCATTTAATATCAAAATTTCATCTTCAAACTTTTGAATACTTTTATTGAGATGAACAAGATTGGTTTTCAGTTTCAAACAATTTTTGCAAACTGAATTTGAAGAATTTTTAACATATTCAAGTTGTGATTCCAATTCATCAATTTTGCTGGTCAACTCAAAATTCTTAGATTTCAGAGACTTATTTTTCAGTTGGAGTTTATTAACAGATTTCGTTAAACCAAGACACATGTAAACTAAATCTTCGTATGAGAAATTTTCCGTTTCAGCATCTGTTGATTCTCCATCATCTGATCCTTCTGAGTTTTCATTTGTAAATCCTGTTAAACAGAACTCTGAATCTGAGTAGGCACTTTGGGGTTTTGAGAAACTGTTGTCAATTTGCCCATACTTCATATTGAGAGTTGTCCAAATTTCCTGCGCAGTTAAACAATGGGAGATCAGACTGTATTGATTATCATCAAGATAAGAATATAGAATATGTGTAGTACGGGAATTAAAAACTTTATCTACCATATCGTACCCATTGTTAACAACATCCCAACATTTAATATTAACAGATTTTAAATAAAATTCTATTTTGGACTTCCAGTTTAAAAAATCTGTTCCAGTGAAAATAGTTGGAGGTGAACTGGACTGACTCTCACTAGACTGACGACTTGGATTACCCATGACTCTAGAGTTAAAGAAATACCTGGCTCTGATACCAAATGTTGGATCTAGAATAACCCTAGAGGGGGGGTGAGTAGGGTTTTTCACAATTTTTAACTGAATTAAAAATCTAACGAGATATATAATAATAAACAAATCACAGAATATAGCAAAAACGGAAATGCAGAAGATAAATCACACACAGATATACCCAGCTTCGGCAAAACCCTACCTACTGCTGCATTTCTAAGGTTTCTACTAGGTGATAGAACAGATCCCACATACAAGGCCATGTACACTCGCAAACCCTGCTCCTATTCTAACCGTACGCTCAAAACCATAGACTGATCGATATCCACTCGTTCAGATTTCCCCTGATTACAACCCTGTAATCCGTAATCCAGATTTTACAGACTCTGAAACTGACAGTCAACACCCTGACTGATATCCTAGACTTTACAGACCCTAGAAAACTGGTTCGACGGTTTTACAACTCAAATTAAAAGACAATACAACAAATAGAAAATTAAAACAAGGACAAACCCTAATTAAAAAATGAATAAAGGAGATTGAATTTAAAGGGGTCATCCCCTTTTCAATTTAAAACATTGGCCGGCAATCCTTAACTTGGTGCGCCCTTGTTTTTATTTATCCCGATCTCTCTTTTTCTCTTGGGAAGAAAAATGGCAGCTGACCCTTAGAAAGTGAATTAGGGTTTTTGTTTTTCCCCAAAATCAGATCGACTTTGTGAAAGCTTGCTCTGAAAAAATGATCACTGATACTCGAGTTGTTGATGATGTTTGTCGATTGATTTGGTCTATCGATTTGGGATTCTTCTTTCTGGATCTCGATCGAAACCCTAAAAATGTGAGTTATTTTAATTTTAATTCTCTGCTTGCTCTCGATTTTTGTTGTTGATTTTCGATTTGAAAATGTTTGATTGGTTTTCGATTCTATCTGCCTGTGATGATATGGTGTGAGTTTATAGGGTAAATTAGAAACCCTAAAACAAATCACTCTCTGATTTCAATTGAATGATTTGATCTGAATTTATTTCGTGTTTCCCCTTTTTGATTGAAAAAAAATCTTGGCATTGATTGACTCTGTGAATTTCCTTGACTAAAATCTGGAAAGAATTATTCGTGGCCCCCTTGTATGAATCTGGACATATAAATTTGCTCCCTTGACTTTTAATGAGATTGAGTCATATTGGAAACATATTATCTGTTGTCCCTTCTGAAATTATGCCGTGACTCACTTCTTTGATTACTTGATTTCTTGCCAAAAATTTATGCGAAGTCTAAAACTGAAATTACTGAAATGAATTTAAAGGCCGTCATTAAATTCTGGAAAACTTGTTTGTCCCTTCCAAAATAGTTTGTTGCCTTGAATGAAAACTGCCTTGAATTCCATGAATTTTTGAAATGATTTAAAAACTGTCTTGAAGTCATACTGCCCTTTTTGGAAAATCAAACTTGCTATATATATATATATATATGAAAATTGATCCTTGATGATTCCTTGATTTAATTATGCCCTGTCTATCTTTAAAAAAAAATCTCGAATGAAAGAGAATTGTCAGTTTTGTGAAGAGTGATATTTGTAGATGCTTTGCCGAGTTTGAATTATGCTTAGTCACCATTCCAAATATGATTTAATCCAATCCTTTAATTTCTTCAGCATTCCATGATTGATAAAGTAAAAATGGAAGGAAGAAAAATCAATTATAAACACTGCTTTAAAAACTTTCCTGAATTGAAATTGGTCTGTCACATGTATTAGCTGTGTTGACCCTGCTTTTCCATGTTCGGCTGTTAACATTGCATCTTCACCATTATTGCACCATTTGAGTCCATCATTGTGCAGCACTATCACATTCACCATGACTTTGTTCTTTACTGTCTTGCTTGAATAATATGTGGATGAACTTGAGTTTGAGTTTGATCATTATACTGCTGATCCATGTATACATGTATATGCTCACCATTTTGTGTTTTCTGACTCGACTATGCTGCATCAATGTCATAGCCCCTTATCATTTTGAAACTGTGCATGTATATATATAAAAAAAGATTGATGCAATATCATGTATTATTTGCACATTTGT
Organism: Allium sativum; assembly: GCA_030737875.1. Classification (NCBI taxonomy): domain Eukaryota; kingdom Viridiplantae; phylum Streptophyta; class Magnoliopsida; order Asparagales; family Amaryllidaceae; genus Allium; species Allium sativum. Next base: position 844,596,031 of record CM060919.1, on the reverse strand, counting down.
ACACATGTTTTGCTGTTGTGAATCCCCAGTATTGTTCCGTGCTGTTTTCATTTCACCTGAGCTTGCTCTTGCATTTCCATGATCATGCCGTGTTTACTTGTACATGTGTATGTGTACATTTGTCCAAGTTAAGTCCACCCATACCACTCATGCATTGTATATATGAGCTGAACCATTTTGTTGTTGCTCTTGTCTTGTTCACTTAGTCCATGCTGACTCTGTCATACTTGTTGCATCAATTCCATACTGCCATGTCACTTTGCTGTGTGATCATGTATGCTGTGTTCACCCATTTGTAACTCGACCACTTAATTACTGCTTGTGTTTTGCACCATTCACTTGCATTGAGCTGTAGCTCCAATCTGGCTTGTGTTCACTTGATTGGTTCACTTTGGAGTTTGCTGTTTTGATTTTGTTGATCGACTCTTGAACTATTGTGTACTGATTTTCATTTTGCACTGAGTCGAGACGGTCCACGTGACTACTCCTCAGTTGCACACTGATTGGCGAGGCAGTGCACACGTGTATATGCATGCACGTGTGTACATGCAGCCATCAGACTATTTTTCTGTCCCTGTACTATATATAAACTGTCTAGACACAGTCGAATTAACAAATCAGATCAAGTCAGAAAAATGATGAGAAACACACCAGAAAACTGAGGCAAATAAAATTCAAAAGTAAAATTCAAATCTGCGTGTATTCAGTTTTAATTTCTATTGCAGTGTACTGTGTGTATGTTTCTGTATATGACAGCTATGAAGACTGGACTGAATGCAGAAAGCTGTGAAGGCAAAAGATAAAAGACAGAAGACAGTGAAAATAAGAGGAGTGTCAGTGTGTCTGTGTAAATATATACGAATCTGTGTAAATGAAATTGTATATATGAAATGCAAACTGAGTGAATGTATGAGTGTTATAGTGAGGAGCTAACGTATATGAAAAAAGTGATTGTACTGATTATTTGTAATAAACAAAATCTGTTTGAAATAAAAATATTATTTCAATGTTGTCAAACAGACTTGTCTATTCTATTTTGTTTATTTATAAGTACAAATATGTGAAGTGATTAAATAGTGGAGTTAAAATAGATGTACTGTTTGAATGTTAGAAATATAATATTTATATTTTAAATAAAATACAGTAAATATTTGATTTTCTGTACAGATGTATTTTATTTAAATATAAATATTACATTACTGTCTGTGATGTAAATATAGAACAGTACAGTAACAAACACATTTATAAAATATATTTGGTTGTTATCATCAAACAAAAACATATAATTGTGTTTACAACACCGTTATATACAACAGTAATAGCCCACCAGGCTTCTTCGACTCGGCCTTTACTTGTTGGCACACCATGCACTTCGAGACGAACTCTGCCACGTCCTTTTTCATTCCAGCCCAAAATAAAATGCATTTCATATCCCTGTACATCTTATCCTTTCCGGGATGTATAGTCATCTTCGAGTGATGCGCCTCTTCGAGAACTTTCCTTACTAAGTCTCCCACTTGTGGGACACATAGTCTTCCATCGCGCCTTAACCATCCCTTGTCATCTATGGCATACCTACTGAGGTGACTTGACGTCTCACCCCGTTGTCCATGATTTCGACTATTTGTGGGTCTTCCTTCTGTGAAGTCCCTACTTGATCTAGAAGTGTAGGTCTTAACTTAAGAGATGCAAACGTAGCAGTCAATGACTCAATAGCAGGTGTAAAATCAAAGGTTGCTATAAACTCATGGCTTTTCCTTTCAACAAACAAGGGGCTCAAAGTCAACCTTTTTCTACTTAGCGCGTCCGCCACCACATTACCCTTGCCAGGGGTATAAGCTATATCGAAGTCATATGATGCCAAGAACTCCATCCCCCGCTGTTGTCTCAAATTCAAGTCTTTCTGTGAGAAGAGGTACTTAAGTGATTTGTGGTCGGTATACAGCTTGAACCTCTCCCCTAGAAGATAATGGCGCCAAGCTTTAAGTACAAAAACAACCGCGGCCAACTCCAAGTCATGCGTGGCATAGTTTCTCTCATGGACTTTAAGTTGTCTGCCCCCGTAGCATATTACTCTTCCTTCTTGCATTAGGACAGCGCCTAACCCCGTGCCGCAAGCATCTGTGTACACGGTAAACATCTTACCTCCATCGGGTAATGCCAAAACTGGAGCTGTGGTGAGGGCTCTCTTAAGTCTCTGAAAAGCAGCGTCACATTCTATGTCCCATACAAAAGCTAGGTTCTTCTTTGTTAACTTAGTAAGAGGGGCTGAAATCTTAGCAAAGTCCTTAATGAACTTCCTATAGTAGCCCGCCAAACCGAGAAAGCTCCTCACCTCCGTTGCATTCTTAGGAATTTTCCAGTCCTGTACCGCGACTACCTTTGCAGGGTCCATGGCTATGCCTTCCTTAGAAACTACATGCCCAAGGAAACGAACTTCCTTCCTCCAAAAATGGCATTTGGAGAACATAGCCTTTAACTGGTGTGCTCTAAGCGTCTCCATGACTTCCTTGAGATGTCTAGCATGCTCTTCTTCAACTTTTGAGAAGATCAAAATATCACCCACGAAAACTACCACAAACTTGTTAAGGAACTCCCGAAACACCCTACTCATCAAATCTACAAAGTACACGGGTGCATTCGTTAATCCAAACGGCATGACGAGCCATTTGAAGAACCCATCTGGAGTCCTAAACGCAGTTTTGTCAATGCTATCCTCAGCCACTCTGAGCTGATGGAATCCTGTGGCTAGAACGAGTTGAGAGAAAATAGATGCTCCCACAAGTTGGTCAAACAGATCGTCGATTCTTGGTAGTGGGTGCCTATTCTTCTTTGTCAGCTTGTTTAACTCACGATAATCTACGCACAGACGAAGCGATCCATCCGCCTTAGTAGCGAATACCACCGGAGCACCCCATTCAGAAATGCTTCGTCTTATGAAATTTTTCTCAAGCAGCTCGTTAATTTGTTTACTGAGCTCTCTTCTTTCTCGTGGGGCCATGTGCCTAACAGGCAATGAAACTGGCTTGGCATTATCAACAAGATAAATTCGGAACTTTATCTCGCGTTTAGGGGGTAATCCCCTCACTTCATCAAAGACATCTGGATATTCTCGGACCACTCTTACAGATTGCAAATTATCGTCGGACGAGTCAAGGGATTCAAGATAACACAACATGACCGGACCCTTAGGGTTACAAGAAATTTCAAGGGTATTACCTAGGTGAGTCATGAGCCTCACTACCCTTCGTTCACAATCAAGAATGGCTCCATAATTGGACAGCCAATCCATACCTAGGATCAAACCGTATCCCATGAATCCGAGAACATAAGCATTACACGTGAATTCTACGCTTAAGATAGAGATCCTCAAATCCACACACATCATAGATAAATGGGAGGAGCCCCCAATTGGATTTGAAACTATAACGAGATCCTCAACCAGACAAGTACTTAGGTGCATATTTTCAACATTATCAGAAGAAATAAAGTATGCGATGCACCAGAGTCAAATAAGGTTCGAATAGGAAAGTCAGAAATGTAAACAAGGCTTTCTACGGAAATATTACTACCTTGGTAAAGAGCTGGAGTGGTGTTGAGAGCATGCAACTGCCCTCCAGAAGGTCCTGCTCGCTGGGTCTGCCCTTGCCCCTACCCTTGCTTCTTAGGGAAATCCTTGCTGATGTGTCCAGTATCTCCACAATGAAAGCATTCACCCAACTTCCTCTTCTTCTTTCTACAGTTTTTAGCTAGATGTCCAGTAATACCATAGAAGTTGCACTTCCTCGTCTCACGTGATTTGTTGTTGCTCTTGTTATTCTTATTATTCTTGTTGTTCCCCTTCTTGAAGTTAGCTTTCTTATTCTGAGTTTCATTAGGCTTAACCTCCTTCTTGCTATTCTTGTCTTCCTCATGGAGTAGAGCCATATCCACCAAGCTTTCAAAGGTCGTCCCTATGGGTATATTAGTTAGGGCCAAGCTCGTTCAATCCTCGAGCAAAGCGTACAGCCTTTTTCTGGGCTGTGTTGACCAAATCCAAATCGAACCAAGCAAGCTGATTAAACTTATTCACGTACTCCCTAACAGACATGTCTCCTTGCTTGAGAGCTAGGAACCTCTCCATCTGAAGGTTCTCTTCTGCTGACGATAAGAATTTAAGCCCAAACCTCTCTCTAAAGTCTGCCCAAGTCTCAACTGGCCTGGTAGCGTTGGTGACTTCCCACCAAAATGCAGCTTCCTCTTTCAACAACCATGCTGCCAACTGAACTTTCCTATGGTCCTCCATATCAAAGATAATGAACAAGTCTTCGGTCTCCTTTAGCCAATTTCGTGCCTCAACAAAGGTTTTAGTTCCAACGAAGTTCTTGCCGCCCATTGCTTTAAAGTCTTTGCATATTTTGGCAAAGGCGGTACCAGAAGGAGGAGAAACCGCAGCCATTGGGGGAGGAGGAGGAGGGATGTCTGTCGTGCCCGCGTCGTTGGCCCTGGCTTCTAAGTACCTTCGGAACCATCCAGGCACGGGTATTCCCTCAGGCAGGTTAAGATCGGCCATGCTGAAAAACGAAAAGAAAAGATTCAAACGAGGAAACAAAGGGAAGTGCTAATGGCTTCTTGGGGAATAGCCTTTTTTAAACATAAAACTTTTCTTGAAAAATTCTTCTTTATAAATGGTTTTGAAAATAGTTTCAGAAGGTTTTTTTAAAACTTTTTGCCCATCCTGGTAACCTTCTGCTCTGATACCAAATGTAACACCCACCTCCGCTAGGGTCACTCACAAAGGGAATGCACTAGTTTTGGTAGAGTATTATCTAGGTAAACATGCACAGAGATATCACAAGGCAGAACATAAATAAAGCAGCGGTAGAAATTAAAAACCAACTTTTTATTATTTTCCAGAAAAGTGTCAAAAGCTCATATATCCAAGATACAAATTATTCCATTACATCAAATTCCAAATAAAGAAGCATAAACTTAAAACAAAAGTAAATTATTCCCTATAAATAGCAGAGAGCATAGCCCAAGACCAAACCGTACATGAGCTGTCAGAAAGCAAGCTAAATCCAAGCTAAGAGCTAGTGTTTCCTCCCTGAGAACCTAGGGGGAAGAAATGAAAGAAAAAGAGGCAAAAGAAAAAGGGTCAGTCATAAAGACTGGTAAGCCCTAGTGACTTTCAGTATGAAAACTAGTAAAGGTAACATGATATGTGAAAACTGGAATTAAACCTAAGGATGATAACATAACTAGTAGGATAATTAAGATAACAAGATAAGTCAAGTCTGGTATCGCATATTCAAGGTTCGCTGTACCAACTGTACTAGTGTTCTAACCCATGTCAAGTATTTACCATGAAATGATCCCTTGGCCCAGTATCATGAAGTGACCCATTACGGGGTCCTACGGTACGATCTACTAATCGATCGGCTCCCTACAAGTCCTAGCTCGTCATGTGTCTGTGTCATACGACCCTATCCTGAAATGTAGTTACCTGTGCTAGGTCCACCATAGGGTGTATCAAGTCCTATGGTGCCAACCACCGACATGAATCAAGCACGCACAGTGTAAATCTATTGGTGCGCCACCTACTCAGCCGTCGTTCTGGTCTCTTACAATCAGCCCAGTAATCGTGCCCCACCCTGCCTAGTCCTAGGGTATCGTGATACGTCTAAGTGGGTTACTGCTGAAAATGACCGCGTAACTAGGGTTTCTAATGGGTTAAGTGTTGTCATTCAAATTCATGACTTAACCCTATCCAAATCATGTATCAAGTTGGTTAAGTGTGTTCAAGCAGTTCATGACTTAACCCTATCAAATCATCGTGTTAAGTTGGTTAAGTATATTCAAGTGGTTCATGACTTAACCCTATCATGTGGCATTAATTCATTAGTGCACGCAACCTCTCACATTAGACTAACTGTTGTGGTTGCTGGATTTGCCGGGTGGTTCTGGGCAGATTTAGACCACAACATAGTCTAACATCGGGTTTTATGTGCGATATGACCAACTACCCACATTGGATCCTATTGTTTGCAGCCACTGGATTTGCCGGGCTGTTCCGGGCAGATTTACACTGCAAACTCAACCCAACCTCGAGTTGGACATTTTCAGGTTTATCTAATTGTCATGCCCACGTTCAAGTTTTCATGTCTAGATTCATGTCCAGTTTTCAGGTCATATTCCATGTCAAATCGTGTCAAGATCATGTCCATATTCAGGTTCCAGTCATAACAACATTCATGTTCAAGTTTAAAGCTAATTCATGTTTCACCTAGTCTAGCCAAATCGTATTCCCATCGCACGTAAGCTCGAATCGATACAAATAAATCTAATTAGGGAATAACATAAAAAGGGATGGGTATAAGGTGGCAAAAGTGATTACTAGCATAGCATGGTATGACTTGATATAAAGGATTATAACATTACTGGCATATGGAATATTGGAATTAAACATAAAGATTCCAAATCTAACAAAATAAGGTACTAGTCAAGATAACAGTTGTCATAAGATAATAGTATAGTCATGGTAACGATTGACATAAGGTGATAGCATAATCATGGTAACGATTGACACAAGATGATAGCATAATCATGGTAACGATTGACATAAGGTGATAGTCATAAACTTGTGACTAATAGCAGATTCAACATGATAATATGAGGGTTTTTTCTTTTTGATTTACAACATGAATAGGCCCCAAATCAATGTCATAGTAATATCCAAGAGTCAAGATCCAAGATGAACGAGAATGAATGTAAACAGTCATCATACATAGGTCCAATTTCAATTTACATCATATTCATATTACATTCACAGTTTAAATCTAAAAATAACTGGGGCTTACAGATCGTGGTTCGAGAAAAGAGAGTCGATAGTTGAATCTTTATATGCTTAGTCAAGTCCTAACAGAAATCCCCAAATCAGCAATGTAGCTTCGACGTAGAAGAAGTAGTCTCTCTAACTTTTCAACCAGAATTAGAGCAGCATAAGGTCAGAAAGAATTATGTGTAGGGAGACTAGTGTGAGGGGCTGTATTTATAGGGTCAGGTCAACGAATGTGGACAGAAACGAGGCCAGATACATCAGAGTGAATCCAGCTTCAAAAGTGGACTCGGCCACCAGGTCGACACTATGGTCGACCTAGTCCTGGGTAGGTCGACTACATAGTCGACCCCCAGGTCGACCTGGTCCTGGGTGGGAAATTTCCCGCCCAGTCATTCTGAGGTTTGAAATTCGAATTTTGAATTCGAATTGAGCTGTTTTGAACTTGAAAACTTCTGAAAATTTCGAAAGGTCATAACTTGGTCATACGGACTCCGATTTTCGAAAACTCGGACTCGTTTCCAAGTAGAATTTCGAGACGAACGCAATGGCGTAACCCGTTTCTCTTGACTCTTATTTTAAAAATTAATTCTGCCTTGATTTATAGTTATTACATGTTATAAAAACACGGGTTGTTACATAGAAGTTGTTGGGCCAGCGTCTCATGGCGCTCAAGTAACAAGAAGTAAACTGATCAAGTTTGAGCAATGCTCAAACTCGTCCTTTGGAAGTGACTTGGTTATCATATCCGAAGTACCCACCTTCAATAATTTGATCTTGCTTCATTCTTCCTCAAGCATAATAAATAAACCTCTAACATCAATGTGCTTTGTCCGTGAACTATAAGCCTGATTCTCAACAAGATGAATCGCACTCTGACTGTCTAAAAATAGCTGCATTGTCTGCTGCACCATTGAAAGATCATCCAACAACTGAATTAAGTACAATCCTTCCTTAGTTACTTACACAATCGATATTAACTCTGCTTTGGTAGTCGACAAAGTTATGATAGGCTGCAACTTTGATCTCCACGAAATCAAACCTATGCCAAGTGTAAAAACATAGCCTGACACTCCATCTCTATCCCCAGCATAATCTGAATCACAGTATCATCTAAGAGAGATGTATCCATCTACTCCACCATATAACAAGCCAACTGAAGAAGTGCCATGAAGATATCTGAGTAACCACTTCACTGCTTGCCAATGCTCTTTACCTGGGTTAGACATATATCGATTAACAACACCAACTGCATGAGCTAAATCAGGCCTTGTGCATATTATAGCATACATAAGGCTTCCTACCACACTAGAATAAGGAATATTACACATATCCCTTTTGTCTTCATCCGATATGGGACACATATCTCTAGATAGCTTGAATTGAGAGCCTAATGGAGTAGCCACCAGTTTAGCATTCTCTATACCGGATCGAGATAGGACTTTCTCGATGTATTGAGTTTGAGTGAGCCTCAAAACTCTTTGCTTTCTATCCCTTTGAATCTCCATCCCCAAAATTCTTTGTGCATTTCCCAAATCTTTCAACTCAAATTCCTTACTGAGCTTCATCTTCAACTCCGAAATTTTAGACATGCTCTTAGAAGCTATCAACTTATCATCAACATAAAGTAAAAAATAGATGATGCCATCATTACATTTTTTAAAATAGACACATTGGTCCTTAAAGCTTCTAGAGTAACCATGTGAGATCTTAAACTCATCAAATTTCTTATACCACTGTCTAGGAGACAGTTTTAAGCCATAAAGAGATTTGTTAAGTTTACAAACATGACCTGGCCTGCTGCTATCAATAAACCCCTCTGGCTACTGTAGGTAAATGTCCTCCTCAAGGTCACCATGCAAGAATGCTGTCTTGACATCTAGTTGTTCCAACTCCATGTCAAAGTGAGCAACTAATGCCAAAAGAATGCGAATGGAAGTGTGTCTAACAACTGGAGAAAAAATATCATGAAACTCCACATCTTTCTTCTGAACATAACCCTTCGCCACTAATCTTTCTTTGTACCTCAAGTCACCATTGCCACCATCTTTCACCTTATATATCCATTTACATCCAATTTCTCTCTTGCCGGAAGGAAGTGCCACTAAATCCCAAGTGTGATTTTTGTGCAAAGACTCGATCTCCTCCTCCATTGCTACTAGCCAACTGGAGCTATCAACGGAATTAATAGCATCTTTATAGTCTCTAAGCTCATCATGAAATATGCTTAATGCATAAGCTGCCATGTCATCAAAGTCAATATCTTCAATGCTTAATCCCACAAAATCATCAAGAAATGTAGGTCTTTTCTTCTGTACTTTCCCTATCAACCAAGGTGTCATCTGAATCACATTTTTGTTCGTATAGAAGTATGATGATCTGCCTTATGTTTGGTATTCTGAATTTGTCCTCTCAACATCATTATTAACTGAAGAAGAAGGTTCCACCTTCAACATAGCCTTCTCATCAAATGTAACATGCCTGCTAGTAACAATCTTCTGGGTAGTAGGACAACACATCCTATAACCCTTAATTCCTTTCTTATGGCCAAGAAGAATACACTTGCGAGATCTTAGATCCAACTTCCCTTTGCTCTCATGCACATAAGCTGGACAACCAAACACTCTGAGAAAGGAATATGATACAGGCTCTCCCTTCCACACTTCTTCAGAAATCTTTATATCTATAGCGGTAGAGGGTGTGCAGTTGATAAGGAAAACCGCCGTAAATAATGCTTCTGCCCAAAATCTCTTATTTAATCCCCTAGTCAGCCGTAAGCAACAAGTTCTTTCCAACAAAGTATGATTCATTCTCTCTGCAACCTCATTTGACCGAGGGTCTCCTGGTGTGGTGTAGTGTCTTTTGATTCCCTCGGACTCACAAAATTTGATGAATTTTTGAGAAGTGAATTCACCACCATTATTTGAACGAAGAACCTTCACTTTCTTTCCAGACTACTTCTTAACAAGAGATTTCCAACTTTGAAACCTATCAAAAGTTTCATCTTTGGACTTCATAAAATAAACCCATATTTTTCTAGAAGAATCATCAACAAATGAAACGAAATACCTGGCTCCTCCATAAGATAGGCATGGTGCGGGCCCCAAACATCAGGAAAAACATACTCTAAAACATCTTTAGACTTATGCTCTATAATGCGAAAAGAAACCTTCGTCTGCTTTTCAAGTACACATCCTTCCCAAAAGTCGAGTTTTGCTTGATGAACACCGTCAATCAAGCCTTGCTTTCTCAATACTTCTAAACTGCGCTATCCAATGTGACCCAAACGAAAATGCCACAATCTGGTAGAATCGGAATCAACTGAATCAATAACCGAAGCAGTCTCCGGAACAGCAGTTGTACCCTTCAGCAAATATAGATTTCCAGCTTTTACCCCTTTCATTACTATCAATGAGCCATTTGTAATTTTTAGTGAATCTTTTTCTATCACATACCTTAAGCCAAAATTGCACAATGCTCCAATGGAGATCAAACTACGCCTTAAATCCGGGACATGCCGGACATCACATAAAGTACGAACAACACCATCAAACATTCTGATTTTTACTGTTCCAATGCCAATCATGCGACAAGAAGCATTATTTCCTATGAGAACCTCTCCTCCACCAAGCGACAATAAGTGGAAAAAGAGTGCCTATCAGGTGTCGTGTGATAGGATGCTCCCGAGTCAATAATCCACATAGTACACTTCATAGGAGAGGCGGAAGCTGTAAAAATGCCAGGATCATTATCTGAATTTGATGTCTCCGCTGTAGATGTTGATGCCTTCTGGGGAATAACTTGGTTTTTATTTTCCAACTTAGGGCAACTTGCAATATAATGTCCAGGTTTTCTGTAATAATGACAAACTCCCTTCCGGGCTCCTCTTGACTGGGATCTGGACTTAGCTCTATCTCCACCATATTTGGGTCTACTTTTACTTCTTCCTCTCAGTGCAACAAGGTTTTCAGAATCATTCTCCATGCTTATGCTCACTAACTTTCCTCGCAACATCTCGTTATGCAAATTTGTCTTCACATCCTCCAAGCAAATAGACGAACGTCCATAGATCATAAAGTTAACAAAAGTGCTATACTCCGCAAGTAAAGAACATAAAAGAATAACAACTTGTGTCTCATCCTCAATCTTTACATCAGTTGCTCGAAGATTCATAAAAAGTGTGTTGAGGACATCTATATGAGCAAATACATCTGTTTCGGGCCTCATTTTGAAAGAATAAAGTTGTTGCTGTAAGATGATGCGGTTGGTAAGAGACTTATCGTAGAACTTTCTTTGAAGAGCATCCCACAATTCCTTAGCAGTTTTCACATGAGAAAACTCTCTAAGTACTTCATCAGAAAGACTAAGTTGGATGGTAGTAAGAGCATCCTCTTCTACTTCTTCTATCTCTTCAGCTGCTAATTTCTTCAATTTCTCTGGATCTGAGACAACCTTAAATGTCCTCTCTTTCTTCAACACGACTTCCATCTTCATCTTCCACGTGCCAAAATCCCCTTTTCCATCAAATCTAGCAACTTCATAATTTGTAGCGCTTCTACCATCGTTATTCTTTGCGGAATTTGACATGGCTGAAAAAGTCTTTGAACATGACAACTAGCTCTGATACTAATCTGTAGTGTAGAATCAGAGATTTGGGCAGCGAAAAACGAATAAACCCAATGATCTAGTCTGTAACACCCCACGTCCATTAATGTCACTCACAAAGGGAATGCATTAACTTCCATGGAGGTTTTAAGTGAATATAGAACAGTAAAATTACAACAAGACAGATATAAAATAGTACTTGGAAATTCAAAAACTTTATTTCATTGTAGCAGAAGCCAAAACATGTTTGATTACATCATAACACCATATTCAATGTCAAGTACAATATCTATCTTGATAAAACAAGTACATAATCCCATTACATGAATAGCCATTAAAAAGAAAGATAACAAGCTGGACTTTACTTCAGCAGTCCAAGCTTTCCAGAAGATAAGCGATCCAACTAGACTCCACTAGAACTTGGCCCAACCTGCGGACCTGAAGGGAGAAAAAGGATGGAAAAGAGGGGGTCAGACATAAAGTCTGGTGAATATGATAATTCTACAATACTATTACCAAAATAACTGGACTAAGGTATAAGCTGGAAAACAAGAAAATGTCTATGAAGAGCAGATTAAGGACATAGACAATCGCTAAAGGCAACGTTATAGGCGCTCCTAAATACTAAAGGATAAACACTATACTGCACCACACCAGTCACCCTAAAGATTCATCCCACTTAGCTTCACTTAGAAACTTTCCCAATGGCTTTACGTACCCCTAGCTGACTACATAGGTGCCGCCTGCCCCTATCTCCAATAGGTGTACCCTACTTCCCATTATTCGATCGGCTCCCTAACTCGTAGATACCCGTGCTGGCCCCACAGTGGGGTGTATCAGTCCCCTAAAGTGGCAACCTGATACAACGGACATGCACGGCTTATACCTACACGATGCAACAACGTCTTACCTACCAGCCCGGGTCCACACACGCATATGAAACCCGTTGGACTTGCGTTGCCACTGCTCCCTGTTTTGGCCTCTTATAGTCAAACCCAGTATGCGTGTCCCGTCCTCGACTTGGGTCGAGCCCACAAAGATACGTTTTGGGATACTGGTTGAAATGGGCCCCCACTATTTACCACAAGCATTCCACCTAAGCTTGTCCCCATTAGTCCATCCCACTTAACCCACTTAGTCATGTTCATTTACATGTGTGTTTGGTTAAGTCTAATCGTATTTCAAATGCCTCTAAAGGCAACCACCAGATTCCTCATGCCACCCAAGGCACCTACTTAACCCCCATGTCCCACCTTACATGTTTATCTGGTTAAGTATTTCTTAGTTCATTAAGGCCATAACCTCATAAAGACCTCTCACATTAGACTGGCATTTATGGCAGCTGGATTTGCCGGGCGGGTCCGGGCAGTCTTACACCATAAAAGAGTCTAACCTCGTGTCTTTACAACTGTTATGCTTTAGTTTGGGCCTAGGACCTCTCACATTGGGCCGACATTTGTGACTACTGGATTTGCCGGGCGGGTCCGGGCAGGTTTACATCACAAACGGGTCCAACCTCGTGTCCTAAGCATTGATTATTAATAATAATCCACTTTCCCCCAATTTTAATAATTCCCTACTTGAATTATTAATTACTTCCAATTTTTAACAATGTCCATAATTGACTCAATTATGGACATCCATTCATGGTATGCAAAATCTTACAAAATTGCACCCAATTTATTAATTCCTAATATTACCCCTACCCCACGTTTGAACGTTTATTCGCAAAATATATGTTAGACTCGAATAGCCTAACTCATAGCATAAAAGAGATTATCATAATAACAACATGTATATGTGACCAAACGAATCATAATAAGGGGTGAAACTTGCATATGTCCAACTTGCATAGATTATACATGTCATGGATCTAAAGGTGTCAACTTGTTCAAAATTCACCTAATATGATCTCAATCAATTTTCATAAACTTACATATGAACATGTGTGAATCAACATCATCTAATTTTTTAACAACATGGTTTTATATGGGTACACCTAACTCAATAGGCAAATTCCCATAATCAAGTTTTATTTAATTATAGTTTCAAGTTTATGGGTACACCTAACCTAATAGGCAAATTCCCATAAACAAGATCCATTTAAATTAAGAAAAAAAAAACATAACTTTAAGCATGATCCAACAACATCATGATTTTTCAACATAATATAGCATGATTTATAACATGGCATAGTATGATAGTATAACATAGCTTGACATGATTCTCAACATAGCACGACATAGCATAAGAGAATTTACAACATAGCATGACATAGCATATATAATTTACATCATACGACAACATAATAACATAATAAGAGATCCACAATATATAGAATTTACAATTACAAATCACATCACTTTCTTGTGATCCATTCATAACTGAGTCAAATTAGTTTGTAATAGTCTTGTGAGAATCATCATACTCACCAACAAAAGAAAAGAATTAGAGAAAGAGAGATCTTTTGATTTGATTTGTGTAGATTTAGTTGTAGATGATTAGGCTTCCTCTTCTTAGTTTGTGACGGCTATGCTGAACTCCATGGCAGCAGCATGACGGTAGCTTCTCTAATTTTACAAGTGATTTAGGTCTAGGGTCTACCCACTTATTTATAGATTTTAGAATTCATTTAGGCCATTAGATTTAACCTAGAAATAACCGCAGCCGTTCAGACAAGATGGGGTTTATCTTGTTGACTCAGCAATGAGTCAGAAGTGACTCAGCAAACACTCAGCATATTAATAAACTTCTATTCATGTCATAAATATATATATATTTTCTACAATGTACATATTAGATACATCCCCCTTTACCTATTATTGTTTTTATATACATATTAGATACATCCCCTCTCTCACACACTTATTAATATTTTTATATTCATATTAGATACATCCCCTCTCTTACACACTTATTAATATTTTTATATTCATATTAGATACATCCCCTCTCTTACACACTTATTAATATTTTTATATTCATATTAGATACATCCCCTCTCTTACACACTTATTAATATTTTTATATTCATATTAGATACATCCCCTCTCTTACACACTTATTAATATTTTAGCAACTTTAGTGTTAATAGAAAATTCGGGGTGTTACATTCTCCCCTCCTTTTAGGATTTCGTCCCCGAAATCTTCAAGTCTGGAAGAATGTATATCCTACCATCCAAACGTCCATCTACTCATCCATCATACACAGGCATCCATTGTCCTTAAAAGACTTCTAATGCTTTATGATCATATGCAAAGTGTGTGTACATGTCCTTACCTAATGCGAAATCAGGCGGTCTACTGATTCAGTTGACCTCCTTAATGCAAATTATGTAAGTGTCATGAATCCATTATGTATGCAAAAGATCCTAATTGCTTACATACTACTTCTATATGCGTGCACACCCATTCAACCGAATGCAGCATCCATATGATGGTACAACCATTATACATCCATTATACTAAATACATCCATATATATGCAATATGCAATATGAAGTGACTGAGCCGATCTAGTGCCTAAAGTGTGTGTATATATGCATCCACGAGCAACCACTAGCAAACACTTGCATCCATTTTGCATCCATCATACATAACATGTCTCAAACACATGTTTCAACCATAGGATTATCCTAACTAAAGGTCAAAGATACTAATGAGAGGACATACTAAAGATAAGATAAGATAAGCTAAGCGATAAAGGAGAAATTAAAAGACATACCCTCAAAAAGAAAAGGGTACAACGAACGCATCTTCTCTTCTGTCTCCCAAGTTGCGTTGCTCTCATCATCTCCCCATTGCACTTTAACCAGTCTGACCTCTCGATTCCTCAACTTTTTGATCTCCGACCCAAGAATGCATGTAGGAGCTCGTCTAATTGTTGCATCACGCTCTATTTCCACCTCTTTAAGCAAGCTCGGCTCTACCACCTCCGCGGTCTTGTGCAAACACTTCCTCAAATGTGATACATGGAATACATCGTGTACTCCACTAAGTTTCTCAGGCAACTCCACCCTATATGCCATCTTCCCAATCCTGTTTTTTACAGGAAACGGCCCTACAAACCTTGGTGCTAATTTCCCCACGGACCCAAAGCGAACAACATTCTGTAACGGAGATACTTTGATAAAAACCATGTCCCCAATGTCAAACTCAAGATCTGTCCTCCTCTTATCAGCATACGATTTTTGCCTATCTTGTGCTGCTTTCATCCTCCTTCGAATCAACTCAATCTTCTCCGAGGTTTCCCTAACCATATCGGGCCCAAGTAGGATTTTATCGGTAGATTCCCACCAACATGTAGGCGAACGGCAAGGCCTTCCATAAAGAGCTTCGAAAGGTGCCATGCCAATACTAGACTGAAAGCTATTATTATATGCGAATTCTACTAACGGAAGGTGCTCTTCCCATGTACCCCCAAAGTCTAGGATACAAAGCCTTAAAAGATCCTCTAGAATGCGATTCACCCTCTCGGTCTGGCCGTCTGTCTGAGGATGATATGCGGTGCTCAAACATAGCTGAGTCCCTACCACCTCTTGTAAACTCTTCCAAAATTCGCTAGTAAAGATGGGGTCACGGTCGCTTACTATACTAGAAGGAATACCATGCAAACGAACTATCTCCTTAATGTATACAGAAGCCAACCACAGAGCAGTCCTCTTACTTTTCACGGGAATAAAATGGGCGCTTTTAGTAAGTCTATCTACTATAAACCAAATCCCCGTGTTACCCTTCCTTGATCTTGGTAATCCATCCACAAAATCCATTGAGATGCTTTCCCATTTCCATAGTGGAACTTCTAATGGGTGAAGCAACCCACCGGGTTTCTTTTGTTCTGCTTTAACTCGTTGGCACACCAAGCATCTAGCGACGTACTCGGCCACATCCTTTTTCATACCGGCCCAAAAGAAAACCCGCTTCATATCTTTGTACATCTTATCCCCGCCGGGATGAATGGTCATTTTTGAGCGATGAGCATCATCAAGAATGGCCTTCCTTAAGTCTTCGTCTTGTGGTACACAAAGTCTATTATCCCTTCGTAACCAACCCTTATCGTCTAGGGTATACCTACGAAGATGGCTTGACGACTCCCCCCCTTTGAGCTTTTCTACTATCTCAACCAACTGTGGGTCGTCTCGCTGTGCCTCACCAACCCGTCCTAGAAGTGTAGGTCTAACCTCCAAGGATGCTAACAGACCGGGTACTAAGTCAACGGAGGGTCTAAAGTCAAACATAGAGATGAATTCTAAGCTTTGTCGTTCAACAAACAACGGACTCAAGGACAACCTTTTCCTACTTAAGGCGTCTGCCACCACGTTACCCTTGCCCGGGGTATATGCTATTTCAAAATCGTAGGAGGCTAAGAATTCCATCCATCGTTGCTGCCTTAAATTCAAATCCTTCTGAGAGAATAAGTATTTTAATGATTTGTGGTCAGTGAACAGTTCGAATTTCTCACCAAGAAGATAGTGACGCCAAGACTTAAGCGTGAAAACAATTGCGGCTAGCTCTAAGTCATGCGTGGGGTAATTCTTTTCATGAACCCTCAACTGCCTTCCACCATAGGCTATTACTCTTCCCTCTTGCATGAGGACCGCGCCAAGTCCCGTCCCACAAGCATCAGTATAGATGGTAAACGGTTTATTCCCGTCTGGCAGCACTAAGACTGGGGCTGAAGTTAAGGCTCTCTTTAAACGTTGGAACGCATCATCGCAATCTTTGTCCCACGTAAAAACCAGGTTCTTCTTCGTTAACCGTGTTACTGGAGCTGATATTTTTGCGAAGTCTTTGATAAACTTCCTATAATAGCCAGCCAACCCCAAGAAACTTCTTACTTCGGTTGCATTTTTAGGGACCTTCCAATCTTGGATGGCCACCACCTTTGCGGGATCCACTGCTATCCCTTCTTTGGAAACCACGTGCCCTAAGAACCGTACTTCCTTCCTCCAGAAGTGACACTTAGAAAATTTTGCCTTAAGGTTATGCGCTCGAAGGGTTTCCAACACTTCCCTAAGATGTAGGGAGTGCTCTTCTTTATTCTTAGAAAAGACTAAGATGTCATCCACAAAGACTACCACGAATTTGTTAAGGTATTCCCTAAACACCCTACTCATCAAATCAACAAAATATGCAGGGGCGTTTGTCAAACCAAAGGGCATCACTAGCCATTCATAGAATCCGTCAGGAGTCCTAAAAGAAGTCTTATCTATACTATCCTCAGCCACTCTCAGTTGATGAAAGCCAGTGGCTAAGTCCAACTGCGAAAACACTGAGGCGCCAACTAACTGATCAAAGAGATCGTCAATCCTCGGCAGTGGGTGTCGGTTCTTTTTAGTAAGCTTGTTTAGTTCTCTATAGTCCATACAAAGTCTAAGAGACCCATCCGCCTTTGTGGCAAAAACTACTGGAGCACCCCACTCCGATATACTACGTCTTATGAACCCCTTCTCAAGCAACTCCTTTACTTGCTTATTGAGTTCCCTCCTTTCACGAGGAGCCATGTGGCGCACTGGCAAAGATACGGGTTTAGCATTATCCACAAGATAAATTCGAAAGTCTATCTCCCGCTTTGGAGGTAAGCCCTTCACCTCCTCAAACACATCCGGATATTCCCGGACCACTTCTACCGATCGCAGGTTCTCTACAGACGCGTCAAGCGATTCAAGATAACTTAGCATAACGGAATTTATGGGATTACAAAAGATGTCGAGAGCATTACCAAGGCGAGTCACAAGCCTAACTACTCTCCTTTCACAATCAAGAATGGCCCTATTTCTAGACAACCAATCCATTCCTAAAATTAGCCCATAGCCCGTGAAGCCCAATACATAAGCATCACATCTAAATTCAACGCTAAGTATAGAGATTTTCAAATCCAAACATATCATGGTCAAATGAGCCGAACCCCCAATTGGATTTGAAACGACCAAGGGATCCTCTACTAAACTGGTGTTCAAGTGCAGTGATTCAACTAATGATGCAGAGATAAACGAATGAGATGCGCCAGAATCGAATAAGGTACGGACAGGATGATCAAACAAAAAAACTAAGCTTTCAACAGAAATTGTTCTACCTCTTTCTTGCAGCGGTGGGGCCGCAATAGCCTGAACTTGCCCCCTTGCCTGCCCTGGTGCCATAAGAGCCTGCACCTGTCCTCCCGAGGTAGACCCTGCCCTCTGCCCCTTCTTTGGACAGTCCTTCACTAAATGTCCCGCATCTCCACAATGAAAACAACCAGTCTTCTTTTTCTTTCTACAATCTTTGCTGAGATGGCCAGGCGTCCCACAATTGAAGCATTTCTTCTTCCCTTTGCCATTATTGTTTTTACCACCCTTCTTATTTTGCTGTTGGGGTTTCTTCTGATCCCCTTTCTTTTCAACTGCCTTATCCTCATGCATAAGTGCCATTTCTACTAGCTTTTCAAAGGTGGCTCCCATAGGGATGTGGGTCATGGCCAACCCTTGCAACGGTTCATTCAAGCCTCTAACGAACCTCAAAGCTTTCTTCTCTGGCGTGTTCACCAACTCCAAGCCAAACCTTGCTAACTGATTAAATTTATTGACATATTCCTTTACTGATGAGCTCCCTTGCTTTAGTGCCAGGAATTTTTCCATATTTAAGTTCTCCTCTGCCCTTGAAAGAAACTTTGCCTCAAACCTTCGTCTGAAATCCGCCCATGAATCAACTGGACGTTCCCCGTTAGTGACCTCCCACCAAAACGAGGCCTCTCCCTTCATTAACCAAGCAGCTAAACGGACTTTCCTCCCATCTTCCACTTCAAAGATATCCAACAATTCCTCAGTCTCCTTAAGCCAATCTCTGGCCTCCACAAACGTCTCAGTCCCTTGAAAAGTTTTTCCTCCCATAGCCTTGAATTCCTTGCACGTCTTTGCAAAAGTGTCAACACGAGGAGGAGGAGGAGGAATGGGTGCAACTAGGGGTGGAGGAGTATCCGCTGGGCCTGCAGTGGTGGCCCTAGCCTCCAAGTATCTCCTAAACCACCCTGGAATCGTCACACCTTCTGGGAGATTAAGATCTTCAGCCATGCTGAAACGAAAAAGGAAAGATTCGAAATGGAGAATTCGAAAGATAAAGATAAGGATGTGGCTATTTGGGATTATGTTTTTCATAAAAACTCTCTTTAAATAACATGTTTTTTTTTTTTTTTTTTTTTTTGAAAGCACTTCTTCCAAAAATACTTTAGAAAAAAAAAATATTTTTCTAAAAAAAAAAAAAAATTTATCTGTTCTGGTAACCTTATGCTCTGATACCACGTGTAACACCCCACGTCCATTAATGTCACTCACAAAGGGAATGCATTAACTTCCATGGAGGTTTTAAGTGAATATAGAACAGTAAAATTACAACAAGACAGATATAAAATAGTACTTGGAAATTCAAAAACTTTATTTCATTGTAGCAGAAGCCAAAACATGTTTGATTACATCATAACACCATATTCAATGTCAAGTACAATATCTATCTTGATAAAACAAGTACATAATCCCATTACATGAATAGCCATTAAAAAGAAAGATAACAAGCTGGACTTTACTTCAGCAGTCCAAGCTTTCCAGAAGATAAGCGATCCAACTAGACTCCACTAGAACTTGGCCCAACCTGCGGACCTGAAGGGAGAAAAAGGATGGAAAAGAGGGGGTCAGACATAAAGTCTGGTGAATATGATAATTCTACAATACTATTACCAAAATAACTGGACTAAGGTATAAGCTGGAAAACAAGAAAATGTCTATGAAGAGCAGATTAAGGACATAGACAATCGCTAAAGGCAACGTTATAGGCGCTCCTAAATACTAAAGGATAAACACTATACTGCACCACACCAGTCACCCTAAAGATTCATCCCACTTAGCTTCACTTAGAAACTTTCCCAATGGCTTTACGTACCCCTAGCTGACTACATAGGTGCCGCCTGCCCCTATCTCCACTAGGTGTACCCTACTTCCCATTATTCGATCGGCTCCCTAACTCGTAGATACCCGTGCTGGCCCCACAGTGGGGTGTATCACTCCCCTAAAGTGGCAACCTGATACAACGGACATGCACGGCTTATACCTACACGATGCAACAACGTCTTACCTACCAGCCCGGGTCCACACACGCATATGAAACCAGTTGGACTTGCGTTGCCACTGCTCCCTGTTTTGGCCTCTTATAGTCAAACCCAGTATGCGTGTCCCATCCTCGACTTGGGTCGAGCCCACAAAGATACGTTTTGGGATACTGGTTGAAATGGGCCCCCACTATTTACCACAACCATTCCACCTAAGCTTGTCCCCATTAGTCCATCCCACTTAACCCACTTAGTCATGTTCATTTACATGTGTGTTTGGTTAAGTCTAATCGTATTTCAAATGCCTCTAAAGGCAACCACCAGATTCCTCATGCCACCCAAGGCACCTACTTAACCCCCATGTCCCACCTTACATGTTTATCTGGTTAAGTATTTCTTAGTTCATTAAGGCCATAACCTCATAAAGACCTCTCACATTAGACTGGCATTTATGGCAGCTGGATTTGCCGGGCGGGTCCGGGCAGTCTTACACCATAAAAGAGTCTAACCTCGTGTCTTTACAACTGTTATGCTTTAGTTTGGGCCTAGGACCTCTCACATTGGGCCGACATTTGTGACTACTGGATTTGCCGGGCGGGTCCGGGCAGGTTTACATCACAAACGGGTCCAACCTCGTGTCCTAAGCATTGATTATTAATAATAATCCACTTTTCCCCAATTTTAATAATTCCCTACTTGAATTATTAATTACTTCCAATTTTTAACAATGTCCATAATTGACTCAATTATGGACATCCATTCATGGTATGCAAAATCTTACAAAATTGCACCCAATTTATTAATTCCTAATATTACCCCTACCCCACGTTTGAACGTTTATTCGCAAAATATATGTTAGACTCGAATAGCCTAACTCATAGCATAAAAGAGATTATCATAATAACAACATGTATATGTGACCAAACGAATCATAATAAGGGGTGAAACTTGCATATGTCCAACTTGCATAGATTATACATGTCATGGATCTAAAGGTGTCAACTTGTTCAAAATTCACCTAATATGATCTCAATCAATTTTCATAAACTTACATATGAACATGTGTGAATCAACATCATCTAATTTTTTAACAACATGGTTTTATATGGGTACACCTAACTCAATAGGCAAATTCCCATAATCAAGTTTTATTTAATTATAGTTTCAAGTTTATGGGTACACCTAACCTAATAGGCAAATTCCCATAAACAAGATCCATTTAAATTAAGAAAAAAAAAACATAACTTTAAGCATGATCCAACAACATCATGATTTTTCAACATAATATAGCATGATTTATAACATGGCATAGTATGATAGTATAACATAGCTTGACATGATTCTCAACATAGCACGACATAGCATAAGAGAATTTACAACATAGCATGACATAGCATATATAATTTACATCATACGACAACATAATAACATAATAAGAGATCCACAATATATAGAATTTACAATTACAAATCACATCACTTTCTTGTGATCCATTCATAACTGAGTCAAATTAGTTTGTAATAGTCTTGTGAGAATCATCATACTCACCAACAAAAGAAAAGAATTAGAGAAAGAGAGATCTTTTGATTTGATTTGTGTAGATTTAGTTGTAGATGATTAGGCTTCCTCTTCTTAGTTTGTGACGGCTATGCTGAACTCCATGGCAGCAGCATGACGGTAGCTTCTCTAATTTTACAAGTGATTTAGGTCTAGGGTCTACCCACTTATTTATAGATTTTAGAATTCATTTAGGCCATTAGATTTAACCTAGAAATAACCGCAGCCGTTCAGACAAGATGGGGTTTATCTTGTTGACTCAGCAATGAGTCAGAAGTGACTCAGCAAACACTCAGCATATTAATAAACTTCTATTCATGTCATAAATATATATATTTTTTCTACAATGTACATATTAGATACATCCCCCTTTACCTATTATTGTTTTTATATACATATTAGATACATCCCCTCTCTCACACACTTATTAATATTTTTATATTCATATTAGATACATCCCCTCTCTTACACACTTATTAATATTTTTATATTCATATTAGATACATCCCCTCTCTTACACACTTATTAATATTTTTATATTCATATTAGATACATCCCCTCTCTTACACACTTATTAATATTTTTATATTCATATTAGATACATCCCCTCTCTTACACACTTATTAATATTTTAGCAACTTTAGTGTTAATAGAAAATTCGGGGTGTTACATAGTCTGTCAACTATTTCAACAATGCCAAAAATAAAATAAAATCAAGTGGCACAAATTATACAGGGAACAAAAACAAAAAAGAGAGGAAAGGACACATCAATGTAACGTGGTTCGGATATGAATATCCTACGTCCACGTAGACTCAACAACTTTTATTTCTCAATGAAGAAATGAGTACATAAGATTACAATAGAGAGAAGATTAATGGCGGATTGCTTGCGTTCATACAATAACATGACCCCTATTTATATTGAGGGATTTCTTGGAGATAAAGAAGAGAAGTTTCTAGATTACTCGGACATGAAGAAAAATAAATATAATATCTTTCTTGATTTGATTGGGGCATAAATGGTTGGCGCAATCAAGGTCTCAATCTCTTTCCCTGAGTAAATTGATTCTTCGTTAATTGATTGATTGGCATGTTATTTTTCATCCAAAAAGAAAACTTCCTCTTATATTGTTCCATATACGAGCCAATTAATTGATTGACAATCAATCAATTGTAGTGCAAAATCAGAGATTTGGGCAGCGGAATACGAATAAACCCAATGATCTACTCTATCAACTATTTCAACAATGCCAAAAAAAAAATCAAGTGGCACAAATTATAGAGAGAACAAAAACAGAAAATAGAGGAAAGAACACACCAATTTTAATGTGGTTCGGCTTTGCCTATGTCCACGGAGACCCAACAACTTTTATTTTTTAACGAAGAAATGAGTACAAAAAGATTATAATAGAGAGAAGACTAATGGTGGATTGTTTGCTTCATACAATAACATGACCCCTATTTATATAGAGAGATTTCTTGGGATAAAGAAGAGAAGTTTCTAGATTAGTTGGATATGAAGGAAAAATAAATATAATATCTTCCTTGATTTGGTTGAAGCATAAATGGATGACGCAATTATGGTCTCAATCTCTTTTCCTAAGTAAATTGATTCTTCATTAATTGATTGATTTGCCTTTTATTTTTCTTCCAAAAAACTTCCTCTTATATCTTTCCATATACGAGCCAATTAATTGATTGACAATCAGTCAATTTCTTTCCTTCTCTACAAATATTTGAATCATTAATTTCAACATCAATTTCTTTCCTTCTCTACAAATATTTGAATCATCAATTTCAACAAATTTAATTGAAATATGAACTATCATCTTTAGATTGTTAATTTTCTTAATAGGGAAGGCAAATATGACTTAACGAAAACTCTTTTGGCACCGTACCAAAAATAAAAATAAAAAGTCAGTCAGTCTTACAAGCTTAGACGTAATGTTTTCATAGGGTTTTATTTCCAAGTGATGAACTGGATGAGCAGATAACGATAGCTTCATAATTATATGGTGATAAACCAAAGAGGATGCCAACGGGTAGTGGCGGCCCAATAGAGTTGATTGCCCAAGCCCTAAATTGAAAACGTTGCCCTAATTTTTTTTAGTAAAGATATTCCGTAATATTATAGTATAGTTCATGTAATTTCCAAATTATCGTACTAAAATAAACATAAAAATATATTAGTCTGATAGGAAAGTCTATTTGAATACAAATTGATGACAAAAGATTTAACACAAGAAATAACAACCATTAGCTCTTCCCTTAAATTCCACATTTAATGCGAAGACAAACAAATCAAGAAATTCCAAATTTATATGTCCAATTTTATGTTTAATTTTGTGTCTCGATAGTCCCTTCCTTATTTGACATCGTACTTTCCGTATAAATTAAGAATGTTTATATTATATAAAGATAAAACATATGTAAAGATGATATTTAATGATGGTTTTGATTAACTTCCCGTTTGATAGAGTTTTCTTATGCCAATGAGTAATATATTAACTTATTTGAAAGCAAAAGGACTGAGGTCTATGAATATTATTTTACTCATTATTTAATACAAAAAGTAAAAATGATTGAGCTTTAATTTTTTTCAATCATATTATAAAAAATGTCATAATATAATGTTAAACTACCATCCTTCTAATTATATAACAGAATTTTTAGGATGTGATTCTTAATTTTTCATTGAAAAGCTAACCTGAATAAAAATAATTAGTGTAATGTTATGATATATTCTAGTTTATCAAACATAATTTTTCTTGTTGTTTCGAATGGTATTAGATATGAGCACTTCTCATTTTAAATATTCATAAAGTGCAATATATTTTTCATATAAAGATTTTGGATAACTTTTGTAATTAAAATTTCTAAAGCTAAATTCTCGGATTATTATAACTTCAAAATAAAATATACATTGAGCACATAATGTCCTTATAATATAATGTAGGAGCATCAAGTTTAATGAATATGATCCATCAACGTCTGCGGATTTCATGATAGGTAAAAATAAAAATGTAGTGTAATGTTAAATTGTTATTATGGTATGTAATAAAATCTGTAGGGACCAAAATAAGATTCTCCCTTAAAATCTCAATTAGAATATACAAGTATGGAAACTATAAAGTCATGAATTAAACTCTCAACCTATTAGCCACTGTTTCATTATACTAACAACCTAGGGAAACACATACTCTTTGTTTGTAATGCATATCACATAAATAACCAATATATATATATATATATATATATATATATATATATATATATATATATATATATATATATATATATATATATATATATTTATAATTTTTATTTTATGTTGTCCAAACCTAAATGGGTTGCCCCAGTCCATGGGCTTGATGGACTGTCCTCAGGGCCACCCTTGCCAATGGGAAACAACTATTGAGACTCAATGCAGTCCAGTGTTTCTGATATGGTGAACACTGGCAGACAATAGCGCCGGTTTTATTACTGGTGCTCTTTTCGTGAAACAATTAGTTCAGTTGTTTCCCCTTTTTGCTTGGTATACGCCTACCTTTTTGGTTGTTGAAAGAACTAGATATTCAAATTTAAGTCAACAATATTCACATTGTTTGTATCCACGAATATACATGTAAACTAGAACAAATTTCTACATCTACAGATTCTACACTAGATTTAACTGATCAATTCTGACAAAAATAAGGTAATGAACAAAGCTTTAGGAGCTCGTATTAACAATACAAACTCGTCAACTGGAAATCTGGACGATCCAAGGTTAAAGTGCTTGTTCTCTGCTAAGTTAATGGAAATGCTATACAAAGGCTCCGAAGAACCTCAGTGCGTGGCTGACCATTTCTTGGATGAACAAATCTGACAGAACTCTACAAGTCTAATAATAATATCACTACAGATTATAAGAACGAGAAGAAAACAGTACCGAAATTAATAATATGACACCTTATCTCACGCAGTACATATCTTTTCCAAAGCAATTTCACTAGAACCTAAGTGGCCGCCTTTGTCATTGTTTGTACGGTCTTTCGCATATAATAAGCTCGGAAGACATTTGGTTGAACGAATGATTTTTCTCTGCAAAGAAAAAACAGGTTATAACTGAAGGGTTTGTGATGACCCCCAGGTTTTTCCAACCATCAATTTGACGCACAATGGAACCGAGTGAGGAATATATATCTTTGTATTTATTCTCTAATTATATGATGTAAAGATTAATTATATGATGTGATTATTAGCGTTTGATAGGTTCCGAACTGTTCCTAAAATTACAGTATTGATTAATTATATGATGTGATTAATTATATGATGCTATTGAGTATTGACAATAACATCAGGAACAGATCAACAACTTCTACCCTGCAAAATTATCCGACGATGGCTTTCAAGAAGTATTTTTCAACATGCTGAATGTCCTTTGAACATTATTCATTTCCTTCAGTTATGATTGTGTGAATATATAGTTTTTATTGCAAATTTTCTTATAAAATATATTCATCCTCATAGCTTTTAATATCATCTTTTTCGAGTCTCTTTTTATCGACTATTCATGTCTTATCACATGAGATAAGGAGCTACTAGTTAACAGGTAAGCAGAAGGAAGATTAGCTTGGAGAAGAAGATAACAGCAGAGAAGAAATGATTTTCTGGAAAATTTTCTTACTGTCGATACTAGTTTTTAGCATACATATATAGTCATCTGGTCTAACAGCCTTGACAAACTTTCAGAAAAAGAAATGCGCTTTAACAGAAATAACGTACAAAGCAACAAATGAAAAATACATAAATTTCTTAAAGAAACGCATTGTCCCAGTGGTGCCGCTTAATCCAGTATCATGCAGGTGGATTAGCATGCATATCATCACATGACTACTCTCACATGACCGTATCACATTCTAAGAACCAAGTCCCCTATATGTATACCTATATCAACAGTAGCATCACTTTAATTTTTTTTCGTTTTTCCTTATAACAGTCGCCACCATCAGATACTTCAAATATATCAAGGAAACAATCCCTTGAAGCATAGCCATAATTATTTTTCTGTAAAACTCATCTTGTCCCAGTTTTGTACAGTGTATTTGATCTAAAACCAAACTACCATTTAATTTGTTATTTCTTACCACATAAAAGGGCAGTATTTTTTTTTTAAATTTTAAATTCACCCTCAGTTAATTGGACTCGACAATTTAGTTTGGTAGATTACCGAAATTACCTTCCACTCATTCATTTGTTCGTAGACGTTCAGAACTTGTATGTCTGAAGCAAGGTTCCAAAACTCGGTTTCGGTTTCGATCATTTGAAAATTTACATGTTTCGGCCGGTTTCGGTTTTTGTTTCGGTTACGGTCCAAAAACCAGACTTTTATATTTTTTGAAGCTCAGACATTACCACAAGGTTGTTGGTTCCAACTTTACAAAAATATATGCAACGTAATAAAAAAAAGAGCATTTTTCATTTTTGGCCTCCTTTTTTTTCTCCCGCTTTTAGCCTACTTTTGCAAAATATTGCAAACATAGCCCCTTTTGACAACGTATGAGAAATTGTATCTGATCAGTTATATTGGCGCAATCAATATGAACAAACATTTGAAGCGCAATCCTTGATTGCGCCCCGATAGATTTTTCTTCTTCTTCTTCCTTTTTTTTTTTTTTTAAAGCAGTCAAAGAAGACACTGTTGTGTCTGATCGTAGGCACAGTTACTCTGCTTTTGCTTTTCTGACCAAAACCTTGGGCTCTTGTCCTAATTCAACACTTTTAAACCATTTACACCTTTATATATCACCTCATTCTCTTATATCTCTTCATTCTATCACCTCATACACTTATCTCGTCTCATACAAAATGGTTTCTTTGCCATCATCCGCAGACTCCGACGAGGAGGCGTATGAAGAGATGAGATAATAACAACTCGCGGACGAACTCGAGTTCCTACTGGAGCTTGAGGAACGATCACCGATCCAACGGGCGAACGTACAACCTAAACATGAAGATCAAGTGCCACAAGTTCAACTCTCGTATGAACAGACGATCACTCAACCATTGCTCGAAGTTGATGCATATCGAGTACCATATGTAAATTCTTATCCAGTCCGTTGCTATTGCAGTTATACCGTTGAAGTTGTTGTTCATGCGGAAGGCAACAATATAGGTCGGCGCATGCAGACATGTCCAGCCTATCCAAATGAGTGTAATTACGCATAATGGATAGACGAACCGTTGTGCCCAAGGGCAGTAGTATATGCAAATGAGCTCGAACGACAGATTCGATGTCTCAAAAATGTTATTGAACAATTGCGGTTTGGGGGTAATTAGTAGTTTGTTTGTCTCAAGTGCAATGGTGTACTAATTTTAGGTCGTTTGAATGGTTGGAATTAATGTATTTGGAATTGTAATGAATGGTTGGAATTAACGTATTTTGAGTTTGTCTTGATTTGTTGAGAGGTGGGCAATTTCTTTTTAGATTATAGATGAGTCGAGAGCCAAGCCGATGCCAAATTTATATCCCGGATTCATATTGTAGACAAACAGGGAGCCAAATTGTTCTCGATATTTCTTGGCGCAATCAATAATCGCGCCAAGAGATGCCGAGAGCAAATTCATGTTGCAAACCTCTTGGGGCGCAATTAAGGATTGCGCTCTAGGAGGTTTGCAACATGAATTTACTCTCGGCATCTCTTGGCGCGATTATTGATTGCGCCAAGAAATGTCGAGAACAATTTCATGTTGCAAAACCTCGTGGGGCACTATTAAGGATTTCACCCTAGGAGGTTTGCAACATGAAATTCACTAACACAAGGACAAAAACAAACATTACCATAACTCAAACAAACAATACCGCTGCGAATATGTAAATTAGTTCAACCAATACCATTCAACACAAACAAACAATATCATAAGTCCAACCAATTACAACACTAACACAAACAAGCATTCAACACAAACAATACCATCCAACACTAACACAAACAAACATTTAACACAAACAAACAATACCACAAGTCCAACCAATTACAACCAAATCAACATTAGTTTAAATGTACTACCACCACAAATACTTTTAAAACGACCACCAAATTAGTTTGAAGTACAAGAAAAAATGTAAAGTTAAAACAAAGCAAAATGCAGCGACTAATTTCATCTTCTCTTTGGCACTCCTACTTTCTTTTTTGTACCACTGCGAGTCATGGGAGTTAGATCCTGCGACTGGGTTGATTTAGAAGGACTGGGCACGACTTCCGTCTACGAAGGCTGAGAAGATGAAGCTAAAGCCTTTTCCCCCTTACGAACGGGCTTCCGAGTGGACCTACGAGGAGGATGTGCAGATGGAGGCGGTGAAGGTCATGCAAGCTTGTTCTTCCTTAAAATCGTTTAGAGAATGCGTTTGATACCCAAGCACTTTGACTTTGATGGCTCCGGCACCTCCGCCACTAACTCGTCAACCAACTTGGCCGCATGGTAAATTCCATCAGTCTGTAATACAAAAATTATGAGCACGTCAATTTATATATGGTTTGATGTTAAACAAAATGTACATACCAGACTTCGCTCAAGCAACGCTCTAGGGATATATGGTTCCACGCCTTGAGGAACATCTAAATGCGGGTCTACGGGAATAACAATATAACGTCGCGTGATGTTCCAATACCATGTGTAGTATTGCATATCGGATACCGCTGTCGCACTTTGTTCTTGCACATGTTCATAGCGATGGTTCCATGTATTGATTGTCGCTTGATAGGCCTCGTTATCCCCGGCTTCAACCATGTAGTGCGGTGGGTTCTCAGGAATGTGTTGTAGCAATCCAAACTGTCTCATCACTCTATCCGGTAAATAAGGAGAGAGTCATGAAAACAAATAAGAGGCACGCGCACTGTCCAAAGCTCGATAGAAGCAACACATACTGGAGGTAGATAAGGAAATGCCTCGGTGTAGGGGGTCCATGAACAACATCGTAATCGAGTACATCGAAATTGTTACGATAGAACTTAACATTGTGTCCGAGCGTCGACAACGAGCTCTTCAGACCGACAAACCTATTAAAAACATTTAAGATTTATTATCGCAATTTAAAAAATAACTATCTGCAATCTATAATTCTAGTAATAATACCTTGAAGCAAAAAACAAAGAAACGTCAATTTGCGGCCTCTTCATTGTTATTCTCCTAACCGGGAGATACGACCAAGACCATGTTTGCAAACGAGTATATGTATAATAAAACATAAGATGCATATGTGCATAATAGAACATAAGATGCATACGTCTAATAAAACATAAGATGTAATAACTGCACCAATGTAAAACAACCTCCAATGGAATCGCCCCGCCCTAAGTCAACCGTGATAGCTCCGCATACGTGTAGCCAAGCACGGCGCTACCCCAAGCATGCTACCGACATACATCAAAATCCTCCAAGTAATGTAGTTATCTAAGCCACACCCGAGATTTCAAATGGTCACATACCAAACGTGACATGATAATGTGAATTATAATCGCACGCGCACGCTGCTCCACCTGTACTTGCGAAGCATCCTGTGGAATGTCCGCCGCTAGTTGTGCTCTAAACCACTTTATAGTAATCATCTCGGACCCCCACCACGCATCTCATGGAGGAGATAATCCTAGCAGTCTCGTGCACATCTCGGCATAACCAGCTGGTTCAGATAGGGTGAATGGATGTCCATCGATTGGTACGCGAAGCAGAACCGCTACGTCCCCTAATATGATCGTCATTTCACCGCATCTGAGGTGAAACAACGGTGTATCAGGTCTCCATCGATCAATCAAAGCCATTATGAGATGGCGGTCAATTTGTATGGATCCAAGTCGATGTATCAAAAGAAAGCCCGCTCGTTCAAGAAGTGCTAACACACCGGCATGATTTGAAGTGACCGACTTTAATGAAGACGAGTGCTCTATGGTATCAAAAGGGTCTTTGCCATTCCATATAATAACAAAATTGATTTTTTTAACTAGTTTAACACACACAATAACAACGAAGGGATGAGTGCTCTATGCTTACCGACATCAATTCCACGTTGTTTGGACGATGTTGAGACTGTAAATATAAGACGCTCCCGTCTACGGGTCCGGCCAACATCTCTGCGTAATCTACATAATTCAATGCTAACAAATTTAGTTTATGTTTCTCCAAAACAATTACATGAATGCAAATCTTCAATTCCACACAAACTCAGTATAATGAGATCATCTAGCAATCTTCAATTCTACAAAACTATCATGACATTTCAATTTCTATAAGTACCCACAACCCTAGCTCCTAAACCTAATTTCTTTGATTCTCAATAAAACTATCATGAAATCAACAATTGTATATATTAGACAACAATACATCATCACTAACTAGCAATGAATCAACCATGCACAAAATCCCAAAGATAATTAAAAAACCCTAAATCCAATTTCTGAAAGAACAAGACCAAATTAAAAGAGATTATTACCTAATGCTTGTTCTTGTGTCGAAGAGCTTGCCATTTTAATTGAGAACTGGAATTTAGTTGAAGAAATTTGGGTTTTGATTTAATTGAGATATTGGGTTTTTGGGTTGTAAGTGGAAGAGTTTGAGAAATGAGGATGAAAACGTACTATTTACATTCAACGTTACTATTTACAATATTGGACTATTCAACGTTACTATTTACAATATTTGTCTATTCAACGTTATAAATAATACTTTTATTTCAAATAATATTCGACTTTATAAAAAACATAACTATTCAACGTTTAGGTTTTTATTCTAAACATGGCTATTCAACTTTTTACAATGTTTTACTATTCCACTTATAAATATATGATTAAAGAAATAGAGATAACATAAAATAAAATAAAAGGAGATGGGGGAAACCCAAAAAGCATATCAGCCACAGAGTATATATTCTCCCCGAGTAAACATTCACGCATAGGGGAAAATAAAAAAGAAGACGGCGAAACAATCCTAAGTTTATCTTCACAAAGTTGGAAGTATACAGCTGCAATTACTTAGACTGCGATTGCAAGCTTATTCTCGAAATAATCTGCAACTGCAAAACTCTCGACTACGAACTAGGGTTACAGTTTTTTTTTGGATTGATGCTTTCGCGTGTTTTTTGTAATCGCACTCCTGTTGCAACTGCAAAACTCTCGGAACCGGTACGAGTTCGCCGGAATCTCGTGGTTCCTGTTAGAACCTCAAACCATGGTCTGAAGTGTTTAGAGTTCACTTTTGTTGAAGTGTGGATATCACATCGTGCTTTGGCTATGCATGTATATTTGTTAATATAGGCTTTTGCTATTTTTATAAGCATAAGTTCACGGTTCCAGTTATTCATTTATAGGCTCTTGAGTCGTTCTATGAAAAATTTGATTTGGATTTTATTGACATCAAAACAAAAGCTCAAGAGGTGCTTCGGAGAGAAGATGAATGAAATTGTCTAGGTAAGTTTACTTGCAAATCAATTGCAAGCATAAAATCCTCCATCTTGATTATGGAAGGTCATTCTACTTTATATATGCTAAAACTAATCAATATAAGCTAAAATTTCATTTTTGATGGCATGTTTTGTAACACCCCGAAAATTCGATAACTGTGAAATTCATAAATTAAAGTATAATTAATTTGAAATCAGAGAACTAAGGGAAACGGGATACGCCATTGCGTTCGTCTCGGAAAAATACGCGGAATAGAGTCCGAGTTTTCGAAAAACGGAGTCCGTATGAAGAAGATATGGCCTTCGGAAGTTTTGAATTAAATTTAAAATTCAAACAGAATAAAATAATTAAAAATGGGGCCCAATGGGCCAGGCGGATAAAACACCCGCCTAGCCACCCAGGTCGACTGGGCTGTCGACCTGGGCTACCCATGTCGACAGGGCTGTCGACAGCCCTATCGACAGGGGTGTCGACCTGGTCGAGCCCAGTCAACCTGGCTGGCCAGGTCTGTGTTTGGTCGAATTGCAGTGGTCTGCTTTGTCATTAGGGCTAGGTGGCGGGTTTTTATTGGTCTCTCTTCCTAATGAATGGCTATGATCTAACCTAGCAACATCAAGGGTCCTAATTAGTCCCTAACCTCTATATAAACAACCCTAGACTAAACCCTAATCTATTCATTCAAAATAAGATTATAGCCGCCATGTTGCTGAGGAACGACAAAGATTAGCCGCCGACTAGAGAGAGGATTAGGAAGAAAGTTCTAAAGCCTAAAGCAATTCAAAGCAACCTAAAGCTAATCAATTCAACAAAGGAATCGTGTCTCTTAATTAGAGAATTCGCCGCAACCATTGTAAGTAGAGTATTACTTTGGTATAAATAAACAACTGTGTTGATGTGTATGCTTGAATTGTGGCAATGGAAGTAATTCATGTTTGTGCAAAATTATGTTATTCATTATAAAGAACTACATGCGGTAGTTCTATGCAAATATACGTTTGGAATATTGCGCAAATTATGTAATCTATGTTGAAACTACATGTATGTAGTTGAGTGGAATTTATGCAAGTTTGGGGCTTTGTTATTATGTTGTCATGATGTATATTTTGTGCATAAATCGTTTTGCAAGCAATTGAAACAAGTTGGTTGTTATAGTTCATATGAATCTATGTTGGAATTTTGACACCATAATCCATGTATTAAGTCATGCTTATGAATATGGCTAGGCTATGAATAATATTTGAAAGCTATGATTAAGTCTATCTTGTTTAAAAGAATTATATGATGTCATATGTGAGACGTGGCTAGGTTAGACTCAAAAATCCCTTTTTGCAAGTTTAAAACAAATACCATGTTTAGGAATATTTATGCATAAGTATGTTATACCATCGTTATGTGATTAGACTTAAATTATGATTAAGTTGAACTATGCCATGCTTATGTTTGACATAATGCCATGTTCATGCTAGAAATATTTATGCCATGCTTATGTTTGACATAATGCCATGTTCATGCTAGAAATATTTATGCCATGCTTATGTTTGACATAATGCTATGTTCATGCTAGAAATATTTATGCCATGCTTATGTTTGACATTATGCCATGATTCATGCTAGGAATAATTATGCCTAAATAAAAATATGGGTTCATGTGACAATAATGATATCTCAATTACAAGTTCACATGCTTTGATTCATGTCACCTATGTTACCACTATGCAAGTACACCAATTTCTAATTTGTATTTCCAACGTCGTATTGCAAGTTCATGCGCTCACCTTCCCCTCTTTGTGTATACGCCATAAGCCTCCCCTTTCGCATGGCTAAATTGGGCTTTAAAAGGCTAAGCCCAATATATATATAAACGGACGGGTAAAACGGGGGAAAATAACGTTGGGTTAAAAATAAATTAATGAATGAAAATATAAAATAGAAGGGCCCAAATTCAAGTATGGGTTGGGCCCGTGGTTGGTGTAATCTTTACACCCTTAACTTAATAATGGGCCGCAAATATTTACATATAAATAAAGAAGAATGACAAGATATGTAAATGTAGAACATACGATGTGTTTAACCCGAGGTTGGATTGAGTTGTGATGTAAACCTGCCCGGAACCGCCCGGCTGTCCAGTAGTCACAACAATACCTATCCAATGTGGGAGGTTAAACATGGAGCCCAGCAAGGACCCGAGGTTAGACTGAGTTGTGGCGTAAGACTGCCCGGAACCAACCGGCAACAGGCAGCCACAACAATACCTGTCTAATGTGAGAGGTCAGGGCCTTAATAAGACAATTAAGGCTGAGTCAGGATTGTTAGGATTAAGTGGACTAAAAACTTAATCAAAATGGAACATGCTAAACTAAACGGACTGGTGGGGTTAGGTTAGAAACACTTAACCAACTTAGCATGTTGGCTAGAGATAGAAAACCTAGTAACGGGGGACCCTTTTCAGCAGTAACCCTAAAAGGTGTATCAGGATACCCTGAAACTAGGCAGGGTGGGGCACGATTACTGGGCTGATTGTAAGAGGTCAAAGCGACGACGGTGGTGTAGCAGTGTAGGTTCTAACGGAGTGCGGGCGTGCACACACTCCGGCGCAGAAAAATAAGGCACTGGACACCAGTAGCATACCTGTGCACTCTAAGGTTGTGTCGGGTTGCCACTATGGGACTTGATACACCCCATGGCGGGACCAGCATAGGTAACTACAGACATCGGGGGCCGTAAGACACATGTAACTATGCGAGTAGGAGCCGATCATCATTAAGTGGATCACATCACCCTGATTATGGGGTGCAAATTGGAAACTTGTTTATATGGGTTCAGAGATCAACATGGGGTACGATAGTATATTCGACCCTAGATAACTTAACCAAGTTTATAATGTTGCCCACTTCCTGTTTATACTTATCATACCCAGTTCTTTATTCATAGACAAAGTAGTACTAGACTTACTCAGGCTTTATGTCTGACTCTATTTTTCTTTCGTCTTCTTTCTTCCGTTTCCCCCCCCCAGGTCCACAGGGAGGGAACACAACAGCTTGATCAGCCTTGACATCCAGCTTGAAGAAGAGAAATGTATTGCTTGGACTTTCCTGTTTTGAACTATGGCTTCGGACAATCCACTATGGGGCTTTTGCAGTTTATCTATGTTATATTTATGCTTCTTTAAATCATGTACTCAAGACAGATTATGAAAATGTTATGCTATGTTTTGGAAAGGATGATTGTTGTAACACGTATTTGACTTTATGAAATAAAAGTTTGTTGTTCTTCCGCTGTTTACAAATATGTGTTCTTATATCTGTCTTGTATATCTGTGACTTGTACTTATAAACCTCCACCAAAATTAGGGCATTCCCTTTGAGAGTGACCCTAACGGAGGTGGGGTGTTTCACTTGGTATCAGAGCACAGGTTTACCGGATAAGATAAAAAGTTTTGAAAAATTATTTTCAAAAAGAAAATTTAAAGAAGCATTTTTAAAAGAAAAATATTATTTTATTTTAAAAAGGCAAAGTCCACTCCCCAAAGCCGTAGGTACTATCTCTTATCCTTCGTTTTGAATCTATCCTTTTTGTTTCAGCATGTCCCAAGATCTTAACTTGCCGGAAGGGGTGCCCATACCTGGTTGGTTTAGACGTTTCTTAGAAGCAAGGGCCACTCAGCCAGGTCTTACCGTTCCTCCTCCCCCAGCGGAAGGAAACCATCCAGCTGCAGCAGCACCTTTTCCTCCACCTCCTCCTCGGGGAAACACGTTCGCTAAGATATGCAAAGATTTTAAAGCTATGGGAGGAAGGGATTTCCATGGAACTGAGTCCTTCGTGGCAGCAAGAAATTGGCTGAAAGAGACGGAGGACCTATTCATCATCTTTGAGGCAGAGGATAGACAGAAAGTACAGTTGGCGGTGTGGCTATTGAAGGGCGAGGCTTCCTACTGGTGGGAAGTCACTAATGCTGAAAGACCAGTGGAGACATGGGAGGACTTTAGGGCAAGGTTTGAGACCAAATTTCTCTCAGATGCGGAAAGAAGTTTGCAGTTGGAAAAATTCTTATTTCTTAAGCAAGGAGACAAGACTGTTAGAGAGTATGTGAATCAGTTTGATGAGCTGGCTAGGTTTGGGCTTGACCTAGTCAACACCCCGCACAAGAAGGCTCTCCGTTTCGTCAAAGGGTTAAATGAGCCATTACACAGTTTGGCCATGACCCATATACCCATGGGAGCCACGTATGAAAGATTGGTGCAAATGGCATTGCTGAATGAAGAGGATAAGGGCAAGAAGGGGGCAAAGGCAGAAAGCTCTCAAGGGAAGAAAGAGGGTTTGCAGCCTAAGAAGACAGACTTTAAGAAGGGCGGGAAAGGCAACAAAGAGAAGAGGAAGTGTAATTTCTGTGGCAAAGTG
Source organism: Allium sativum (assembly GCA_030737875.1). Lineage (NCBI taxonomy): Eukaryota > Viridiplantae > Streptophyta > Magnoliopsida > Asparagales > Amaryllidaceae > Allium > Allium sativum. The sequence continues at coordinate 844,559,141 of CM060919.1, read as the reverse complement.
GGGCACTTAGTAAAGGACTGCCGGAAGAAGAAGGCCAAGGAGAATGGTGGGTGCTTTTCGTGCGGTTAGACAGGCCACAGGGCTAAGGACTGCCCAAGGAAACGAGGACAGGGGCAGGGCACTGGATCCACCCCAGGGGCCCAGGTCCATGTGCTAGAAGCGCCACCTTTGCAACAGCGAGGTACAAATACTTCTGTAGAAAGTGTAGTTTATCTTTATGATCACCCCGTTCGCACTTTATTTGATTCTGGCGCATCACACTCCTTTATCTCGTCTGCTTTAGTAGAATCTCTGCACCTAAAAACTAGTATGGTAGAGGACCCCTTAATTGTTTCAAACCCAATTGGGGGCCCAGCTCATTTGTCTATGATCTGTTTGTATTTGAAAATTTCTATCCTAAGTGTAGAATTTCAATGTAGTGCCTTTGTTTTGGGCTTTTCGGGTTATGGTTTGATTTTGGGTATGGATTGGCTATCCAGTAATGGGGCCATCCTTGATTGTGAGAAAAGGGTTGTTAGGCTCCTAACCCAGCTCGGTAATACTTTGGAAATTTCTTGTAATCCCTCGTATGCGGTTATGCTTAGTTATCTTGAATCGCTAGATGCCTCTGTTGAAAATTTGCAATCAGTTAAAGTGGTCCGGGAATATCCGGATGTCTTCGAAGAGGTGAAGGGCTTGCCTCCAAAGCGGGAAATAGACTTCCGTATATATCTTGTAGATAATGCAAAGCCCGTTGCGTTGCCCGTTAGACATATGGCTCCACGAGAAAGGAAAGAGCTCAGTAAACAAATTAAAGAGCTTCTAGAAAAGGGGTTCATTAGGAGGAGCATTTCAGAATGGGGCGCTCCAGTGGTGTTCGCTACAAAGGCGGATGGTTCACTCCGTCTATGTGTTGACTATAGGGAGCTCAACAAGCTAACGAAAAAGAATAGGCACCCTCTCCCTAGAATTGACGATTTATTTGACCAGCTTGTAGGAGCGTCTGTTTTCTCCCAACTCGATTTAGCAACCGGTTTTCATCAGCTAAGGGTGGCTGAAGATAGCATCGATAAAACGGCGTTCAGAACCCCAGACGGTTTCTTTGAATGGCTTGTCATGCCTTTCGGCTTGACAAATGCACCTGCTTACTTCGTGGACCTGATGAGTAGGGTATTTAGAGATTTCCTCAACAAATTCGTAGTGGTCTTCGTAGATGATATCCTTATCTTCTCAAAGAGTGAAGAGGAACATGCTCAGCACCTAAGGGCAATCATGGAAACTTTGCGAGTCCATCAACTAAAAGCCAAATTCTCCAAATGCCACTTTTGGAGAGAAGAGGTGAGGTTCCTTGGGCACATAGTATCCAAACAAGGGTTAGCAGTGGACCCTGCGAAGGTAGTGGCGGTACAGGATTGGAAGACACCAAGGAATGCAACTGAGGTCCGAAGCTTCCTAGGACTAGCAGGTTTCTATCGAAAATTCATAAGGGATTTTGCGAAAATCTCAGCTCCGCTCACGAAATTGACTAAGAAGAATCTAGCGTTCAATTGGGATTTGGATTGCGAATTTGCTTTCCAACGACTGAAAAGGGCTCTTACAACAGCCCCAGTTTTGACGCTGCCAGATGGGAGCAAGATGTTCACTGTTTATACAGATGCATGTGGGACAGGGCTAGGCGCCGTCTTAATGCAAGAAGGAAGGGTAGTAGCTTATGGCAGGAGGCAGTTGAAGGTGCACGAAAAGAACTACCCAACCCACGATCTTGAGTTAGCCGCCATCGTCTTTGCACTCAAGTCTTGGCGACACTATCTCCTAGGTGAGAAGTTCGAACTTTACACTGACCATAAATCGTTGAAATATCTTTTCTCGCAGAAGGATCTTAACTTGAGGCAACAAAGATGGATGGAGTTTCTTGCCTCGTACGATTTCGAAATCTCCTATACTCCGGGCAAAGGCAACGTAGTAGCAGACGCGTTGAGCCGAAAGAAATTGACCCTAAGCCCGTTGTTTGTTGAAAGACAAAGCCTAGAGTTTATAGCCAGTTTCGACTTTAGGCCTTCCTCCGATTTCGTACCAGGCTTGCTTGCATCTCTCGAAGTGCGCCCAACTTTAGTGGATTCAGTAGGGACAGCACAACGCGAAGACCCTCAGCTTGTGGAAATAATTGATAGGCTAATTAGGGGTGAGACTTCAAGTCACCTCAACAGATACTCCATCGACGATAAGGGTTTGCTAAGGCGAGACGGAAGACTATGCGTCCCACAGACAAACGATTTAATAAAGAAGGTTCTCGAGGAAGCGCATCACTCCAAGATGACGATACACCCAGGCGGAGATAAAATGTACAAAGACATAAAAAGAACTTTCTTCTGGAACGGCATGAAAAAGGACGTGGCAGAGTTCGTTTCTAAATGTATGGTGTGCCAACAGGTTAAGGCGGAACAGAAAAAGCCTGGCGGACTACTACATCCTCTGGAGGTCCCGCAGTGGAAGTGGGATAGCATCTCAATGGACTTCATCGATGGGCTGCCTAGGTCTAGGAGAGGCAACACTAGCATATGGGTAATAGTGGATAGGCTTACTAAAAGCGCCCACTTTTTACCTGTCAAAAGTAAAAGAACTGCCTCATCCCTAGCATCACTTTACCTCAAGGAAATCGTTCGACTCCATGGAATACCATCTAGCATTGTTAGTGACCGAGACCCCATCTTCACCAGCGAGTTTTGGCGGAGTCTGCAAGAAGCAGTAGGAACGCAGTTATGCTTGAGCACGGCTTATCACCCCCAAACCGACGGCCAAACGGAGAGAGTGAACAGAGTTTTGGAAGACCTTTTAAGACTGTGTGTCCTTGACTTCGGAGGGACATGGGAAGACCACCTTCCTTTGGTGGAATTTGCCTACAACAACAGCTATCAAGCAACCATCGGAGTGGCGCCCTTCGAAGCTTTATATGGAAGACCGTGCCGATCGCCCACTTGTTGGTGGGAGTCCACGGATAAGCTCATACTTGGACCAGACATGATCCGAGAGACCTCAGAGAAAGTAGACTTAATACGAAGAAGGATGAAGACGGCCCAAGACAGACAAAAGTCCTATGCCGACAAGAGGAGGACCGACCTTGAATTTGAGGTTGGAGACAGAGTTTTTCTCAAGGTATCACCGCTAAGGAACGTTGTTCGTTTTGGAACCACAGGGAAGCTAGCACCAAGATTCGTAGGGCCATTCCCTATCATCGAGAAGATTGGGAAAATGGCCTATAGATTAGAGTTACCCGAGAAGTTGGCTGGAGTCCACAACGTTTTTCACGTTTCACATCTCCGAAAATGTCTGCACGAGTCTGCTGAAGTGGTAGAGCCGAATATCCTCGAAGAGGCCGAAGTGGAACGCGAAGCAACCATAAGAAGAGTTCCAACCCGCATCTTAGGAACGGAAGTGAAGAAGCTACGCAACCGCGAAGTCAAGCTCGTCAAAGTCCAGTGGAGCGACGCCGAGGGAGACGCGACTTGGGAAACTGAAGCTAGAATCCGTACAGCCTACCCTTTTCTGTTCGAGGGTACATCCTTGATCTTTCATTTTCCTTAAGTTGCGCTTTTATCTATCTTTTTAGGTATATTTCCTCGACCTTATCTTTTAGGTAGAAATCCTTTGGATGGAAACATGTAGTTGAAACATGTTATGTATGATGGTTGCAAATGGTTGCAAGTGATTGCTAGTGGTTGCTCGTGGTTGCATATACACACACAATCTAGGTTTTAGATCGGCTCAGTCACATCATATTGCATATGCATATATGTTTGCTTTCGTATGTGGTTGAACTATAATGTGTTGTCATGTGGATGCTGCATTTGTATTGAATGGTTGTGCACTCATGTAGAATCATGAATAGGAAAATTTGCATACATAATGGATTCATGGCACTTACATAATTTGCATTAAGGAGGTCAACTGAATTAGTAGACCGCCTGATTTTGCATTAGATAAGTACATGTACACACACACTTCGCATATGATCATGAAGCATTAGAAGTCTTTTAAGGACAATGGATGCTCGTGTTTGATGGATGAGTAGATGGATGATTGGATGTTAGGATATACACTCCTCCTAACTTGAAGATTTCGGGGACGAAATCCTTTTAAGTGGGGGAGAATGTAACACCCCGAAAATTCGATAACTGTGAAATTCATAAATTAAAGTATAATTAATTTGAAATCAGAGAACTAAGGGAAACGGGATACGCCATTGCGTTCGTCTCGGAAAAATACGCGGAATAGAGTCCGAGTTTTCGAAAAACGGAGTCCGTATCAAGAAGATATGGCCTTCGGAAGTTTTGAATTAAATTTAAAATTCAAACAGAATAAAATAATTAAAAATGGGGCCCAATGGGCCAGGCGGATAAAACACCCGCCTAGCCACCCAGGTCGACTGGGCTGTCGACCTGGGCTACCCATGTCGACAGGGCTGTCGACAGCCCTATCGACAGGGGTGTCGACCTGGTCGAGCCCAGTCAACCTGGCTGGCCAGGTCTGTGTTTGGTCGAATTGCAGTGGTCTGCTTTGTCATTAGGGCTAGGTGGCGGGTTTTTATTGGTCTCTCTTCCTAATGAATGGCTATGATCTAACCTAGCAACATCAAGGGTCCTAATTAGTCCCTAACCTCTATATAAACAACCCTAGACTAAACCCTAATCTATTCATTCAAAATAAGATTATAGCCGCCATGTTGCTGAGGAACGACAAAGATTAGCCGCCGACTAGAGAGAGGATTAGGAAGAAAGTTCTAAAGCCTAAAGCAATTCAAAGCAACCTAAAGCTAATCAATTCAACAAAGGAATCGTGTCTCTTAATTAGAGAATTCGCCGCAACCATTGTAAGTAGAGTATTACTTTGGTATAAATAAACAACTGTGTTGATGTGTATGCTTGAATTGTGGCAATGGAAGTAATTCATGTTTGTGCAAAATTATGTTATTCATTATAAAGAACTACATGCGGTAGTTCTATGCAAATATACGTTTGGAATATTGCGCAAATTATGTAATCTATGTTGAAACTACATGTATGTAGTTGAGTGGAATTTATGCAAGTTTGGGGCTTTGTTATTATGTTGTCATGATGTATATTTTGTGCATAAATCGTTTTGCAAGCAATTGAAACAAGTTGGTTGTTATAGTTCATATGAATCTATGTTGGAATTTTGACACCATAATCCATGTATTAAGTCATGCTTATGAATATGGCTAGGCTATGAATAATATTTGAAAGCTATGATTAAGTCTATCTTGTTTAAAAGAATTATATGATGTCATATGTGAGACGTGGCTAGGTTAGACTCAAAAATCCCTTTTTGCAAGTTTAAAACAAATACCATGTTTAGGAATATTTATGCATAAGTATGTTATACCATCGTTATGTGATTAGACTTAAATTATGATTAAGTTGAACTATGCCATGCTTATGTTTGACATAATGCCATGTTCATGCTAGAAATATTTATGCCATGCTTATGTTTGACATAATGCCATGTTCATGCTAGAAATATTTATGCCATGCTTATGTTTGACATAATGCCATGTTCATGCTAGAAATATTTATGCCATGCTTATGTTTGACATAATGCTATGTTCATGCTAGAAATATTTATGCCATGCTTATGTTTGACATTATGCCATGATTCATGCTAGGAATAATTATGCCTAAATAAAAATATGGGTTCATGTGACAATAATGATATCTCAATTACAAGTTCACATGCTTTGATTCATGTCACCTATGTTACCACTATGCAAGTACACCAATTTCTAATTTGTATTTCCAACGTCGTATTGCAAGTTCATGCGCTCACCTTCCCCTCTTTGTGTATACGCCATAAGCCTCCCCTTTCGCATGGCTAAATTGGGCTTTAAAAGGCTAAGCCCAATATATATATAAACGGACGGGTAAAACGGGGGAAAATAACGTTGGGTTAAAAATAAATTAATGAATGAAAATATAAAATAGAAGGGCCCAAATTCAAGTATGGGTTGGGCCCGTGGTTGGTGTAATCTTTACACCCTTAACTTAATAATGGGCCGCAAATATTTACATATAAATAAAGAAGAATGACAAGATATGTAAATGTAGAACATACGATGTGTTTAACCCGAGGTTGGATTGAGTTGTGATGTAAACCTGCCCGGAACCGCCCGGCTGTCCAGTAGTCACAACAATACCTATCCAATGTGGGAGGTTAAACATGGAGCCCAGCAAGGACCCGAGGTTAGACTGAGTTGTGGCGTAAGACTGCCCGGAACCAACCGGCAACAGGCAGCCACAACAATACCTGTCTAATGTGAGAGGTCAGGGCCTTAATAAGACAATTAAGGCTGAGTCAGGATTGTTAGGATTAAGTGGACTAAAAACTTAATCAAAATGGAACATGCTAAACTAAACGGACTGGTGGGGTTAGGTTAGAAACACTTAACCAACTTAGCATGTTGGCTAGAGATAGAAAACCTAGTAACGGGGGACCCTTTTCAGCAGTAACCCTAAAAGGTGTATCAGGATACCCTGAAACTAGGCAGGGTGGGGCACGATTACTGGGCTGATTGTAAGAGGTCAAAGCGACGGCGGTGGTGTAGCAGTGTAGGTTCTAACGGAGTGCGGGCGTGCACACACTCCGGCGCAGAAAAATAAGGCACTGGACACCAGTAGCATACCTGTGCACTCTAAGGTTGTGTCGGGTTGCCACTATGGGACTTGATACACCCCATGGCGGGACCAGCATAGGTAACTACAGACATCGGGGGCCGTAAGACACATGTAACTATGCGAGTAGGAGCCGATCATCATTAAGTGGATCACATCACCCTGATTATGGGGTGCAAATTGGAAACTAGTTTATATGGGTTCAGAGATCAACATGGGGTACGATAGTATATTCGACCCTAGATAACTTAACCAAGTTTATAATGTTGCCCACTTCCTGTTTATACTTATCATACCCAGTTCTTTATTCATAGACAAAGTAGTACTAGACTTACTCAGGCTTTATGTCTGACTCTATTTTTCTTTCGTCTTCTTTCTTCCGTTTCCCCCCCAGGTCCACAGGGAGGGAACACAGCAGCTTGATCAGCCTTGACATCCAGCTTGAAGAAGAGAAATGTATTGCTTGGACTTTCCTGTTTTGAACTATGGCTTCGGACAATCCACTATGGGGCTTTTGCAGTTTATCTATGTTATATTTATGCTTCTTTAAATCATGTACTCAAGACAGATTATGAAAATGTTATGCTATGTTTTGGAAAGGATGATTGTTGTAACACGTATTTGACTTTATGAAATAAAAGTTTGTTGTTCTTCCGCTGTTTACAAATATGTGTTCTTATATCTGTCTTGTATATCTGTGACTTGTACTTATAAACCTCCACCAAAATTAGGGCATTCCCTTTGAGAGTGACCCTAACGGAGGTGGGATGTTTCATGTTTAAGTCCTAATATTTTAAGCAATTGTGGGAAATGGTGAAATATGTTATTTATGTGCCCAAATAATGGAAAACAAATGGTATCTCTTACATGACCCTCTAGAACTTGAACAAAATGAAGTGAAAATATGTTTGCAGATGACAACAAACCAATCAATATTAGAAATTCACTAATCAGATATGTACCTAGTAGTTGGCATTTTCGCCTATAATTAGGACACTGTAATACCATCTTTTTTAGCATTTATATTCCAAACAAATCTGTACTATGTATGATTTGTAAGAGTATGGAATTAGTTTTAAGGAATTTTCTTTTTTCTGTTCATTTTTCTAATTCTTTTCGACATTTCCACATAAGCTGCTTGTTGGTAAATATGCTTTAGCAGAAATTGACAAAATTACATTGGAAACCGCCAAGTTACTGAGAGAAGATTGCCTCAAGCTGAATGCTTTTACTCTGTTAAGTGTTTCTGAATTTTATTCATTATGCTTTCACTGTTGTATAAGTTGTTTCGATCCACTGACCTTTGATTTTAAATTTGATGCAGCTATGACAATTTTTTTTCCGTTCTACAAATCCATTTGCATGATGCGAAACATTATCCATTTTAACACGTTGGCCAATCAGGTACATTGTCACTACTTCAGGAGGCGTATATTGTGGGAATATAGTCTCAATATTTGAATATAGGCATATCATAGATTGTTGTAGTAATATATGAAATAAGAATGGAAAGATCCAGGCATTGATTCGTTTTCTATATTGTTATATACAAGGAGTTTATTCTCCTTAGCGACTATTATAGAATTGCTGCTTCTCACTGACATCAAGCTTAAAATATGTAAACAGGTGAACGTTCAATTCACTTGGTAGCTAAGAGGGAGAAGTACATTGATTATATGTACCAACGTATTATGCTTTCTTAGTGATACTACATTGTTATCGAGCACTCTTTTATTGGTTTAAATGCTGAAAGAAACAATCATTCTAGTTTGTTGTGGGTAATTGTTCTGATGAAATTAGTTCAACCATGCTAGCATTCCATGTTCATCATAATTGCATATGCCTATATTTGCTAAGATTTGAATAATACCCATTCATTTGTATATCATCTATAATATGTATTTTTAACATGATTCCTTTAGCTATAGATGTATCTGTCAGATACGCCATCACTTAGCTCATAAAACTATATATCGTCGTTTTTATTGTTCAGGGTTGCACTTGCCAGCTTACTATTTTATTGTTCCTATCAGAATATAAGTGTTCCTAGTTGAAATCGATATACATAATTTTGTTCGTGATGATACATGCATGATTGTACTTGCCACCTTATTATTGTAACACCCCGCCTCCGCCAGGGTGACTCTTGCAAGCACTCTGACTTTGGAGGGGCGTTTGAATCAGGTAAACATGCATAATGATATATCAAGGCAGAACAAGAACATATGTATATATGTAAACAGAGTAAATAACATAGATAAAACAGCGGAAGATTTCATACTATTTCAAAACAAGTCCGGTACAACATAGCTTTCCAAATAAAGAAGTCTAGATAAAAACAACATCAACTGAAAAACTGAAATACATAAATGCTATCCCCAAATAAGTGATAACCATAGCTAGCTTCATGTCGAAACCGTACATGAGCTGAAATCCCACAAGCAAGCAATCCGAAATCCAAGCTAAGCTCCAACGTTCCCACCCTGAGAACCTGGGGGGGGGGGGGGGGAACGGAAGAAAAGAGGCGAAAGAAAACAGGTCAGTCAAAAAGACTGAGTAAGCCCTACTACAATCAATGTAAACTGATTAAGTTAACTGGCATGAGCAGCAGGGATGAACATAAGGATAACAACATACTAGCATGATGATTAACTAACAAGGTAGATAAAGGTGTCATCGCATAATCAGGTTTAAGGTTTTGCACCACAGGTGTACTAGCAAACTAACATGACTTGAATAAACAAGTATTGATCCCTTGGCCCAAGCTTTGGCCCAATAACATGTAGTGACCCCAATACGAGGTCCAAAGTGTAAACAAGAAGTGATCCCCAGGCCCATGTTTGGCCCAAACATCATGAATGACCTAAACCAAGGTCCAACTAGCACGGTCTAGTCGATCGGCTCCCTATAAGCCTAACTCGTCAAGTGTCTGTGTCATACGGCCCAACTACGAAGTGTAGCTAAACTGTGCTAGGTCCACCCTAGGGTGTATCAAGTCCTAGGGTGTCAACCACCGACACAAATCAATGCACGCACAGTCTAAACCTACTGGTGCCCGTGCCTGCTTTTTCAACTCCGGACCATGTGCACGACCATGGCCCGTCTGAACCTACACCGGCGCACCTACTCAGCCGTCGTTTTGGTCGCTTACATGGCATCCCAGTAATCGTGCCCCTCCCTAGCCTAGTCCCTAGGGTATCATGATACAACTAAGAGGGTTACTGGCGCAAAGGACCACGTAACTAGGGTTTCCTTAATGGGTTAAATGTGGTTAACCCAACCCATTCAAGTACCAAGTTGGTTAAGTGTACCCAAGGTTCATGACTTAACCCTACCAACCCATCGTGTTTAATTGGTTAAGTATTCAAGCGGTCCATGACTTAACCCTAATCATGAGGCATTAATTAATTTAATGCGCCTTAACCTCTCACATTAGACTTTGTTGCGGTTACTAGTTAAGCCGGTCGGTTCCGGGTAGCTTTACACCACAACTTGGTCTAACCTCGGGTTCAAGGTACAACATGACCAACTTCTCACATTGGGTCCTATTGTTTGTAGCAACTAGTTAAGCCGGTCGGTTCCGGGTAGGTTTACGTTACAAACTCAACCCAACCTCGAGTTGGTCACACTTATCTTTTCTAAGTGTCATGTCCATCATGTTTCCAAAACACGTTACAAGTTTTCAAGCAATTGGGTAGACCTAACTTAATAGGTAAATTCCCAATGGGTAGACCTAACTTAATAGGTAAATTCCCAAGCTTATGTTTTTATGTCTTTTAAGTTTACCCAACCCCAAACGCAATCCCATCGCTTACATATCGCAATAGCGCATAAAGGATAGAAAGAGGGAACTTGGCATAATCATGACATAAAGGTGTTGAAGCCACAAGTTCAACATGGTGGCATATGAAATGTTCATGTGTTCATACACTTGCATATTACATTTTTAGGCCCCAAAAGCATGCATAAAACCAAACTTGGCATATTGGTGATACATGGTACTAAATGACATGTAGAAATGGCCATAAGTTCGCATTTAACCTCACATGCAAGTTATCATAAGAGATATGATAACTTACATGTTGCCAAAATGCAACCTTTAGCATAAAGCTTGAAGCTTTATGTTCACATACTCAAGATAAGCTTGCATAACATGATAACATGAACAAGATGATCATCCCAAACTTGCATAACATACTTGCCTATCATAATGTGGCATACTTGCATAGCATAACATGGTAAACTTGCATAACATGACATGATGAACTTGCATATCATAGCATGGCATACTTGCATATAAACTTGCATATATTAACATGACATACTTGCATATAAACTTGCATATCATAACATGACATACTTGCATATAAACTTGCATATCATAACATGACATACTTGCATATAAACTTGCATATTACAACATGATAAACTTGCATATCATAGCATAGTAAACTTGCATATAAACTTGCATATCATACATTTAACTTTAGAGTTTAATTATGAAAGTAAAATAGGGCTTACAATGCTTATGAGGACTCAAATGAGTATAGCAAATATAAGAAAGCCCTTATGCAACCAATTAAACCCAAAATGCAAGCCAAAATGATCAAAACCCTTGCTTTATGATGCAAATATAGAAACTTGACTTGAATGCAAGCTAATGATGCTCATACAAGTTTGAAAACACTTGTATGTATGGAAAATCACTTAGAAATTTATTTAGGAATTGTATGAAGAGAGTGGAGGCCATGAGAGGGATGATTTTGCCATAGTTTAGTTACTAGAATGAATAATGATGATTTAGGGTAGGTTAGGGTCTTATTTATAGAGATTAGGACTAGTTTCAACCCTAGCATTAAACCCTAGTTCTAATCTCAGCCCTCAAAATCGAATCTGGCCCCCAAACTCAACACAAACCCAAAATGGTGCACCAGGCTAAACAGCCCGGCTGGACCAAGTCGACAGCCAAGTCGACAGGGCTGTCGACTTGGGTCCAACCAAGTCGACTCCCAAGTCGACAGGGCTGTCGACTTGGGTGCTCTGGCAGGAATTTTCCCGCCTGGCCCAATTGCCCCAAATTTCCAAATTCAAACTTGAATTTGAAATCTGTTTTTACTTTGAAATTTTCTGAAAACTTCGTTGGGCCTTAATCGGGTCATACGGACTCCGATTTTCGAAAACTCGGACTCTATTTCGCGTATTTTTCCGAGACGAACGCAATGGCATAGCCCGTTTCCCTTGATTAAGATTTTAGAATTAAATTCTGCCTCGATTTATGTTATAACAGGTTTTTGAAAATACGGGTTGTTACATTCTCCCCTCCTTAAAGGATTTCGTCCCCGAAATCTTCAAGTTAGGAAGAACGTATCCTACCATCCAATCATCCATCTACTCAAAACATCATCCACGAGCAATCATTGTCCTTACAAAATTCTAAATGTTGTATGAACATATGCAAAGGTGTGTGTATATGTCCTTATCTAATGCAAATATCATCAATGCAAATTATGTTAGTGAAATGAATCCATATATATGCAATTCCTAACATAATGTATAACATCTATATGCGTGCACATAACATACATCCATATGCAACATCCATGTGATAACACAAAAATTTTCATCCATGAATAAGCATAAACACTCATGCATATGCAATATGAGGAGTGTGTGAGCCGATCTAGTGCCTAACGTGTATAATGCATCCACGAGTAACCACTTGCAAACACTTGCAACCATCAAGCATAACATGTTTCAAACACATGTTTCATCCAAAGGGTTTCTACCTAAGGTTCTCATGACAAGATTAACATGATAAATTATATAATCAAGACTAACATGGATAGCAAAAGATATGTTACAAAGAGATCGGGAGGATAAGCAAGATATACTCCTTTTGGATTACAAGAAATCCCTTCCTAACCCAACCTATATTCTATAAAAGCCCAAAAGGTCTAGTCCACCTAACGGACCCCTTCAATCCCTGACATGTATTACTAGCCAATAAGCCATACCTCCTGACAGAAATAGGACCGAGAATGGGACCGGGAGGATATACGTAAAGAGATATCATGCGAGTAAGTTCCACAGGAAAAAAAGGATCAAGGATATACTCTTAGAAAGAGATATGATGTGCGTATCTAGCCTTCAATCTTCTAAGTCACGTTTCCTTGAGCTTAACTCCACTGTGCTTTGACCGTCTTTTACCTCATGATTTCTTAGCTTCTTAACTCTTATTTCCAAATATGAGTTGGAACCCATTTCATTGTCGCCTCTCGTCTTCCTCTTTCACTTACTCTTCTATCATTCTTGGCTTAAACATAACTATGACCTCATGATTTCATGCAAGCTCTCCAAAATTCACTAGTGAATCCTGGATCTCGTTTACTTACCATAAAGTATTCCACGCAGCAGAACTTTTCTCGAAAATACCAATCCACGTTGCCAATGAACCATCCGCCTGCGAATGATAGGCCGTGCTTAGATTCAGTTACTTGCCCATGACTTCTCGTAGACTATCCCAAAACTGGCTAGTGAAGATTAAGTCATGGTTACTAACTATACTTTAGGGAACCTCGTGCAACTACTTTATTTCTTGAAAGTAAAGTGTCGCTAGCTATGATGCAGTCCTTTCGCTCTTTACCGGAGTGAAATGAGCGCTCTTCGTGAGTCTACCTACTATGACCCACATGCTCGTATTCTCTTTCCTTGACCTAGGCAGTCCATCCACGAAATCCTTCGTGATGTTTTTCCCTCTTCCATTGCGGGGACTTCCAATGGATATAATAGCCCACCGGGCTTTTATGACTTGGCTTTTAACCTGTTGGCGAAACATGTACCTTGGGACAAACTCGGCCGCCTCCTCGAGTGATGTGCATCTTCAAGAACCTTCTTTCTCTCATTGCGTCTTAGCCATCCCTTGTCATCTATAGCGAGGTGTCTTAACATCTCGCCTTGAATCAACTTGTCCATGATCTCGACTAACTGCGGGTCTTCTTTCTGCGAAGTCCCTACTTGATCCAGAAGAGTAGGTCTAAGCTCAAGGGACGCCAACTAATTAAACTGGGAGAACTTCTTACTTCAGTTGCATTCCTTGGAGTTTTCCAATCCTGAACTGCAACTACCTTAGCGGGATCCACCGCTAAGCCTTGCTTAGAAACTATGTGCCCAAGAAATCTAACTTCTTTTCTCCAAAATGACATTTGGAGGACTTGGCTTTCAACTGATGCGCCCTAAGCGTATCCATCACCTCCACGAGATGCCTTGCATGCTCTTCCTCATCCTTAGAGAAGATCAGAATATCATCTACGAAGACCACGACAAACTTGTTCAAGAACTCCCTGAACACCCTACTCATCAAGTCCACGAAGTAGGCGGGTGCATTAGTCAAGCCGAACGGCATGACAAGCCATTCGAAGAATCCATCTGGAGTTCTGAACGCAGTCTTGTCTAAACTATCTTCAGCTACCCTGAGCTGATGGAATCCCGTAGCAAGATCAAGCTGAGAGAAAACAGAAGCACCGACAAGCTGGTCAAAGAGATCATCAATCCTCGGTAACGGGTGTCTGTTCTTCTTAGTCAGCTTATTCAACTCTCTAGCAAAACGAAGAGCCTTCTTCTGAGGAGTATTCACCATATCCAAGCCAAAACGAGCTAACTGATTGAATTTGTTCACATATTCTTTGACAGCTTGTTTCAAAGTTATGAACCTCTCCATTTGCAGATTCTCCTCCGCAGAAGATAGAAACTTAAGCACGAACCTTGCCCTGAAATCGGCCCAAGTCTCAACAGGCCTAGTACCATTGGTGACTTCCCACCAATAAGCGGCCTCATCCTTCATAAGCCAAACCGCCAACAAGATCTTCCTCTAATCGTCTAACCCAAAGATAGCAAATAAACCCTCGGTCTCTTTCAACCAATTTCTGGCCTCTACAAAAGTCTCAGTGCCTTGAAAGTTCTTGCCACCCATTGCTTTGAAATCTTTGCAAGTCTTTGCGAAGTCAGCTTGAGGATGCTGAGGGGGAGGAGGAAGAGGAACCTCAGCGACAGGAGGAGGAGGAACATTAACTACCGGAGGAGGAGGAGGAGGAACATCTGCGGGGCCGACTTCGGTCGCCCTAGCCTCCAAAAGTCTCCTATACCAAACAGGTACGTGTACTCCCTCCGGGATAGCAAAGTTATTGGCCATACTGAAAACGAAGAAAAAGGATAGATTCAGAATGGAGAAAAACGATGGAATTTTTTTGCTAATGGCTTTTTGGGGAATAGCCTTTAAAATAAACTAGACTTTTCTTTGGAAAATACTTTATACTTGATTTTGAAAATAGTTTTCCAAAAGTTATCTAAAAACCTTTTTGTTCCCTTCTCGTAAACCATATGCTCTGATACCAAATGTAACACCCCGCCTCCACCAGGGTGACTCTTGCAAGCACTCTGACTTTGGAGGGGCGTTTGAATCAGGTAAACATGCATAATGATATATCAAGGCAGAACAAGTACATATGTATATATGTAAACAGAGTAAATAACATAGATAAAACAGCGGAAGATTTCATACTATTTCAAAACAAGTCTGGTACAACATAGCTTTCCAAATAAAGAAGTCTAGATAAAAACAACATCAACTGAAAAACTGAAATACATAAATGCTATCCCTAAATAAGTGATAACCATAGCTAGCTTCATGTCGAAACCGTACATGAGCTGAAATCCCACAAGCAAGCAATCCGAAATCCAAGCTAAGCTCCAACGTTCCCACCCTGAGAACCTGGGGGGGGGGAACGGAAGAAAAGAGGCGAAAGAAAACAGGTCAGTCAAAAAGACTGAGTAAGCCCTACTACAATCAATGTAAACTGATTAAGTTAACTGGCATGAGCAGCAGGGATGAACATAAGGATAACAACATACTAGCATGATGATTAACTAACAAGGTAGATAAAGGTGTCATCGCATAATCAGGTTTAAGGTTTTGCACCACAGGTGTACTAGCAAACTAACATGACTTGAATAAACAAGTATTGATCCCTTGGCCCAAGCTTTGGCCCAATAACATGTAGTGACCCCAATACGAGGTCCAAAGTGTAAACAAGAAGTGATCCCCAGGCCCAAGTTTGGCCCAAACACCATGAATGACCTAAACCAAGGTCCAACTAGCACGGTCTAGTCGATCGGCTCCCTATAAGCCTAACTCGTCAAGTGTCTGTGTCATACGGCCCAACTACGAAGTGTAGCTAAAATGTGCTAGGTCCACCCTAGGGTGTATCAAGTCCTAGGGTGTCAACCACCGACACAAATCAATGCACGCACAGTCTAAACCTACTGGTGCCCGTGCCTGCTTTTTTCAACTCCGGACCATGTGCACGACCATGGCCCGTCTGAACCTACACCGGCGCACCTACTCAGCCGTCGTTTTGGTCGCTTACATGGCATCCCAGTAATCGTGCCCCTCCCTAGCCTAGTCCCTAGGGTATCATGATACAACTAAGAGGGTTACTGGCGCAAAGGACCACGTAACTAGGGTTTCCTTAATGGGTTAAACGTGGTTAACCCAACCCATTCAAGTACCAAGTTGGTTAAGTGTACCCAAGGTTCATGACTTAACCCTACCAACCCATCGTGTTTAATTGGTTAAGTATTCAAGCGGTCCATGACTTAACCCTAATCATGAGGCATTAATTAATTTAATGCGCCTTAACCTCTCACATTAGACTTTGTTGTGGTTACTAGTTAAGCCGGTCGGTTCCGGGTAGCTTTACACCACAACTTGGTCTAACCTCGGGTTCAAGGTACAACATGACCAACTTCTCACATTGGGTCCTATTGTTTGTAGCAACTAGTTAAGCCGGTCGGTTCCGGGTAGGTTTACGCTACAAACTCAACCCAACCTCGAGTTGGTCACACTTATCTTTTCTAAGTGTCATGTCCATCATGTTTCCAAAACACGTTACAAGTTTTCAAGCAATTGGGTAGACCTAACTTAATAGGTAAATTCCCAATGGGTAGACCATACTTAATAGGTAAATTCCCAAGCTTATGTTTTTATGTCTTTTAAGTTTACCCAACCCCAAACGTAATCCCATCGCTTACATATCGCAATAGCGCATAAAGGATAGAAAGAGGGAACTTGGCATAATCATGACATAAAGGTGTTGAAGCCACAAGTTCAACATGGTGGCATATGAAATGTTCATGTGTTCATACACTTGCATATTACATTTTTAGGCCCCAAAAGCATGCATAAAACCAAACTTGGCATATTGGTGATACATGGTACTAAATGACATGTAGAAATGGCCATAAGTTCGCATTTAACCTCACATGCAAGTTATCATAAGAGATATGATAACTTACATGTTGCCAAAATGCAACCTTTAGCATAAAGCTTGAAGCTTTATGTTCACATACTCAAGATAAGCTTGCATAACATGATAACATGAACAAGATGATCATCCCAAACTTGCATAACATACTTGCCTATCATAATGTGGCATACTTGCATAGCATAACATGGTAAACTTGCTTAACATGACATAATGAACTTGCATATCATAGCATGACATACTTGCATATAAACTTGCATATCATAACATGACATACTTGCATATAAACTTGCATATCATAACATGACATACTTGCATATAAACTTGCATATCATAACATGACATACTTGCATATAAACTTGCATATTACAACATGATAAACTTGCATATCATAGCATAGTAAACTTGCATATAAACTTGCATATAAACTTGCATATCATACATTTAACTTTAGAGTTTAAGTATGAAAGTAGAATAGGGCTTACAATGCTTATGAGGACTCAAATGAGTATAGCAAATATAAGAAAGCCCTTATGCAACCAATTAAACCCAAAATGCAAGCCAAAATGATCAAAACCCTTGCTTTATGATGCAAATATAGAAACTTGACTTGAATGCAAGCTAATGATGCTCATACAAGTTTGAAAACACTTGTATGTATGGAAAATCACTTAGAAATTTATTTAGGAATTGTATGAAGAGAGTGGAGGCCATGAGAGGGATGATTTTGCCATAGTTTAGTTACTAGAATGAATGATGATGATTTAGGGTAGGTTAGGGTCTTATTTATAGAGATTAGGACTAGTTTCAACCCTAGGATTAAACCCTAGTTCTAATCTCAGCCCTCAAAATCGAATCTGGCCCCCAAACTCAACACAATCCCAAAATGGTGCACCAGGCTAAACAGCCCGGCTGGACCAAGTCGACAGCCAAGTCGACAGGGCTGTCGACTTGGGTCCAACCAAGTCGACTCCCAAGTCGACAGGGCTGTCGACTTGGGTGCTCTGGCGGGAATTTTCCCGCCTGGCCCAATTGCCCCAAATTTCCAAATTCAAACTTGAATTTGAAATCTGTTTTTACTTTGAAATTTTCTGAAAACTTCGTTGGGCCTTAATCGGGTCATACGGACTCCGATTTTCGAAAACTCGGACTCTATTTCGCGTATTTTTCCGAGACGAACGCAATGGCATAGCCCGTTTCCCTTGATTCAGATTTTAGAATTAAATTCTGCCTCGATTTATGTTATAACAGGTTTTTGAAAATACGGGTTGTTACAATTATTTTGAGATACGTGTAGGATGCCTGTGTAGGAACCTTCCAAGCTATGTAGAGAAGCTGAAGTGCACAGAAACAAGGTACTGTGTGTACGCGCCATTGGCTTCTGAGTCGGTGAGGGCGATGATGAGGTACTGCGAAGGGCACAAAAGTATATACTGGAAGGTGATGATGAGGCATTGCGTGTCATGCATTGTATTAAGTTTATATTTCTTTGTCAACGTATTTATTTGTCAATATTGTATAACATTTATTTGATTTCTATTTGTTTATTATATGATATGATTTTATTGTTTGTTTGATAAGATTTTTAGTAACAAACATTTATGGAAATTTAAATTTAATTTGATACCTTTTCAGGTTTTAAAATAACCTGAAAAGGTTGTTGGGTAAATTGATCTAATCGAAATCCTATGTTCGAATAATTTAAATGATTTAAATTAAGGATCTATGCGAAATATGTAAATCAAAATTTATTTGGATTAGGCTTTAAACCTGTTGTGTTGAATTTCCGAGGAAGCCAGATTCTTCTCGAAATCAAAATAAACCGGAGCATCAAATCAAAAGCCCACCAATCATTGAGCCTCTGGAGGAGTCCACACGAACATGATTCACTCCGATTGTTGTACAGATCGAAGGGAAAGGGAGTGAGGCGATGCTAGTCGCCATAGATTTAGGATTTTGATGAAAAGTTGTATTCGGGAAAAATGACTTAATTGATTTGATCTAAATTCACGTGTATCATATATATTAGGTTTGCCGTTATTTTATAAAAGAATCAAAATCCCTTTTTAAAAACAAACTTAAACTATAAAATAGGTATTTACTCGAATACTAGTTTCAAATTCAAATAAAATCATCGATAGATTGATATTTTATTTAACCCATAAAATATTTCCTTTATCACATTCTTTGCGTCCCCTTAGGTTATTATAACGTTGGCAATAATTTAAATCGTATTTAAATTAGAAACAATGATTGGTATCTAGCAATACGTCACTGCTACCCAAGTTATAATAAGATGATCGATTCGATACATCCTTTTCTGTGACTAGTGTATCAATGTAATATAATCCTTTTAACCACTATATCCGTGATTAAACTCAATGCATGAAACATATCACTCTCTTTATGATTTAATCCGTTTATCTTGATCAATTAGTAGACTGTTTAAAAACAAATCAATATTTGAGCACGACCATGCATTTCACGGTCCCACTCAATCAAGTGGCCCATGGATATCACTACAATTATATTGTGGGGTTCAGTCTAGATCATTCATAATTTTCATTCGATTCGAGACGTATCCAATAATCACCGTTATCGTCTACTCTGTCGTAAGTAACTTAAGATGATATCAAAATGCAAATATCCTCGAATAAAACTATAATGATTTCAGGTCCGAGGACCATTACATCACTGTCACTATGAGAATAACTTATGATACTGTTAATTATATTTCATGTAGCTTGCTCACGTTGGGTTAGCCCAATACGATATTCTCTAATATGTATTTATGTTTTGACATTAATATCACATATATTAATGATCGATGAGACGCGATCATTAGTCTATCAAAATACTAGTCTCAATGTTTTGTTGTTGTCCTATATAAACAATAAACTTGACTATGGACATTTAAGAATTATAATACTTAATATATATTATATAATCTCAAGTTCAACTTCAAGTCTTACTCGAACTATATAATTCCGTACTATTATTCTAAGGACTTCTATTATGTTATTATTTTTATTACGCAATAAATATAACATAACATAATATCTTTATTCCAAATAAAACAATAACATCAACAATGTTATTAATCACATCAAATGGATCGCCTCTAGAGCATAAACTCTAACAATCTCCCACCTGCACTAGAGTCAATCATTAATGTATCGTATGCCCATGAAACTAGTGTGACTATTAAACTTCTGTTGCAAAAGAGTTTAATTCAGTAGGTTTGCAACATTACAACCTTTTGCAACTTGGCAGATATGTTTATCTCCTATGTGAACAACTTCACATAAGAATTATATTTCTTAAATGTATGTTTGGATCAATATTGAGTTCAAGGTTTAAGGCCCGAGCAATAGCCACATTGTTATCACAATGTAAATCATTGGATCAACAATGAATTAAGATCAATTATGAACTTCTTAACCTAAACATTCCTTTCTTAGAATCAGTATCTATTTCTTGTTTTAAAACTAACATTATTTACAATAATTTATGTGTTATCAATATATATCATTAGAATTATTGTGTCACTCCCACTCAATTTCTTGTCTATACAAGATTCAATGGCATTTTGTGTTTCTGAGACATTTCGAATTCTATTTCATTCCTATTGGTATATTAGAAACCGGCTCTCCTTTAAAAGGATACTAATTCGACCAACAAACATTTTATTTTCTGAGGATTTATAGAAATAATGTAACAACTAGGAAAATCAAAACCAATTTAAAATTTTTATTTTGACTATTTTAATGAATTTTGAAAATTTAAAACGATTTATTTTAAATAATAACGACTAAAAATTTAGTTAAACCGAAGTTAGAACGAATAAATTTTAATTATGTAACGAGCCTGAAATGGCGCGGCAATTTGAAAATTCGATTTCAAATTTCAAATGAATGTACATGATTCAAAATAAATCGGATTTAAGCAAAAGCAGAAATATTTGAATCTGTTTGAAAGTATCTTTCCAACGAATGTGAAAAATCCAGATTTTATAACGGGAATAAAAAGTTATGTCCAGTTGAAAGTTCAAAATAGTCGCTATGGAATTTATATAATATATAGCCCTTAAAAATAGTCATTTTGCAAACGACCTCCGTTTTCGACGAGACCACTTTTGTTGGATCCAGAATATCAAATTATTGCTAGATTCCAATTTTCATAATTTTTGGAATCAATATGTGAGCGCGGTAAAAGAAAACGTGTTTTAACAGTTTCAATCAATTTGGATCAACCATAAAATGGTCATTTTTCAAACGGTCTCCAAATTCGACGAAATTAGAGGACTGTATCGTCAAAACATAGCTATATTTATTTTTCAAGAATTTTTGGAGTCAGTATGTGGCCCCAATAAATTCAAAATGTATGTTTAAATTCAATATATATTGATTTATATTTTAATTTTGATAAAAATTGATTGAAACAGACAAATTGGCTTACGAAACATATTCCAATGTGTCCGGAATGAGGGCATTTGGTAAGTGGCGACATTCATTGGGTTTGATTTGGAGTTAGAAAGCAAAATCACATTTTTACGAATTAAAATAATATAAAAAAAATTATATATAAATTAAACTAAATCCCAACTTCATCGCTCACAAAATTTTCCGCCGTCAGCCTTCAAAATCGAAGGCGGTGGTTGTTCAAAACTTCCCCTAATTCTTTTACCAAATCCAAGAACCATTTCACCAAATTGAAAACACGAAAATCAAGAGCAAAGAGAACTCTCTCCATCTAGACCAGAATGACCTTGTTTTGTGGAGTATTGGATGCGATTTTTATAGAGAAAGAGGGCAACTTTCGAATGGAATCAGGAAGGAGGGGGCCGAGCTCCGCGTGGCTTCTGGCAATGGGTGGCGGTGCTCTGGCAAGTGGAAGTGTAACAACCCGGAAAATACGAGGCAATTTAAAAATTTTAAATTGGTTAATTCAAAGAAATTTAAACAATTGAAATAGAATATTTCAATAAAGTAGTCAATTAGAAATGGTATGGTAGTTTGAAAATTTGAATTCAAACTTTGACTAACTGTACCGGGTGCAAAATATAACGGATTTTAGTGAAACCAAAAATATTTAAATCTGTTTATGAATATCTTTCTAACGAATTTGAAAAATCAAAGTTTCATAGCGGGAATCAAAAGTTATGGCCAAATGAATTTTCAGAAAGGTTGCTATAGAGAATACATAGCCCTTGAAAATAGACATTTGCAAATGACCTCGGAATTCAACGAAACCACTTTTCTTAGGTCCGGGATGTCAAACTATTGCTAGGTTTCAAATTTCATAATTTTTTAAGTTAGTATGTGAGCGTGGCAAAAGAAAATATGTTTGGTCAATTTTTGTTAAATTGGATCGGCCAGAAAATGGCCATTTTTCAAACGATCTCAGAATTCGACGAAACTAGTTTTGTTAGGACCGTAGCGTCAAAACATAGCTAGGTTTATTTTTCTGGAATTTTTCGAATCAGTTTGTGGCCCTGGCAAATTGAAATGTACGTTCAAATTGAATATAAAATGTTTTATACCTTAATTTGAAAGTAACTGACTATAACAGTCGAATTGGCCTACGAAACATATCCCATTGTGTCCGGTATGGGGGTATTTAGCTAGGGGTGACAGTCGTTAGGTTGAAATTGGTATTCGTTTAGACAAGAAGATATTTTTGAATTTAAAATAAATTAAAAATAAAATAACATAGCCAGTCACTCACCTTTCTCATTTTCTTTGACCAGTCAAACCCGTTCAAAAACCCCCACGAACGACGGAGCAGCTCCAAGCTTCCCACCCATTTTCGGATCGATCCAGGAGCATTTGACCCCCTCCCTTTGCAACTTATTGAAGCTCATTCCCTCCTGTATAAATCCATACAACTTTCGCCTGGTATAGTGGGATATTTTCGTCGAATCACCTCGAAGAAGGCGTCGACTTTGGAGCTCCGCCGTGAGCTACAGGGACTATCGGATTGGGTGCCACCACCGGCGCAGGAAACCCTGTTTGAAGCTCTTCGACGCTGCAGCACCTGATCGAGACAACACTTCACGGATCGAGCGAAAATTTAAAACCTAGTTTCGAGCAGGTTATAGAAAGGTACGGGTTGTTTATCTGAAATGATTTTAACGGCTTAAAAGTGTTGCAAACTTTGAAAAATCATATCTTTATCGTGTGTTAACGAAATTCGATGAAACAGAAAACATCGTGATCGCAAGGAGGCTCTCTACATTCTAGAAGAGACCGCAGATTTTTCTGAGCTCGCTAGGATTTTTAGCATCTCGACAACCAATGTGAGATTTCTAACTGAAATGTGAATGGAAATGTCATGTATAAATTATATAAGCGAAATATAAATTATATACATGTTGTATACCACATGTACATGCGTAGTATAAGTTGTATGAGCGAAGTATGAATTATACATGCATTGAATAAATGATATGTGTGTTGGAATGGAAATAAAATATATTATATAGAAATAATATATATATATATACTCCCCTCGTCCACAAACCATGGATGATATTTATTGATTGTGAATTGGTGTGAAAAATTTGGTGAATAATGCGAATGGTTGTTAGAGTTGTTTGTGGTTGATATTGCTTGGTTATGGTTGAAAAATACCCATTGGTTATTGAAACAAATTTGAAATAATTGTGGAAAAGAAAAATCATACTCGCCTGCGTGCGAATTAGATGTATGAAATCCCCATTGTCAAAAACCGCGAGGTTTAAAGGTAGAGCGGGGAGCCGTACTCGGGACGGTGCCGGTTTTAACTACCATGCCGTTATGCTGCCGAAATTTTGAATGATATTCATGTGTTAAAATTATTTTCATATATTTAAATTATTTTCATGTGTTGAAACCGAAGTCATGTGTTGAAACTTTATCCATGTGTGGAAAATGCACATGTGTTGAAAATTAAATTCATGTGTTGAATGAATAAAGTGTTTAAACAATAAAAATCATATTTTTATAATATATATATAAAGTATGTAAAATATTCGTGTTATAAATAAATTGTTTCGATAATAAAAATTTCATCTTTCTTATATGAACAAACTATATAAAATATCCATGTGTGGAAATGCTCATGTGTTGAGAAGTGTGTGTGTTGAAAAGGTTCATGTGTTGAATAAAATGATCGAGCAATAAAAAATTACCTTTTATTGAAATTTTGAAGTGTTAAAAACCTTCATGCGTTGAATAAATATTTTAGATGATAAAAATACCATTTTTATCATGTATGTGATTCGCTAAAAATATACGAGTGTTGAAATAAATATTTGTTTGCTATGAATATTATTTTTAACACGTATAGGAACTAAATGAAATAGTCATGTGTTGAAATATATTTTAGTTCGCCAAAATTATCATTTTGAAATGTGAAGTGTTAAAAATAACCACTTGTTCAAATAAATATGCATGAGTTGAAATATTCATTAATTAGATAATGATATGATTTTTGTTTGTGTATGCAACGTTAGAATGAATGGTGACTTTAAACCAAATTGAATCAAATATGAAGTTCAATGGAAAATGATAAGTGATAAGAATTGCACATATGTACATGCATATTTATTGAACAGGTTATAGCAAAGAGGCTAGAGAAGAGGAATAAAATTGTGTGCCCGACAAATAGGTACATGTTTACTGTTTTGCTTGGGTGATGATTTTATGAGCCTATTGGCTAGCCGCTTGGCCTTTTCTTTTTCTTTTTGAGATGAGACGCCCGTGTGGCTATTTGGGAATTTTCCCAGCCCCTCCCGTACAAAGGAGGTTATGGCGAAATTTTCCAAAATTTAAAGGCGTTAGTGAAATATTTGAAGTGAAAACGATATAGAAATCGTCGAATGAACTATATATATATAAATAAATAAATAAAATTAAAACGAATCGTGGCCGTGCAGTTCGTGTTTTGAAACCGTGATTTCAAATGATTAGTTCGGGAAATCCGACCATCGGATTCTCCCGAAACCGCAACCGTTGGGTTCGCCTTGGAAATATCTTTCCAACGACACCAACTTTGTAAAGATCCGACGGTTGGATTCTCTGGAATGTTTAATTCAAATCTGAAGAAAAACAGCGCCAGAATCGATTATATTTATATATAAATATAAATATAATTAAATTAAATCGAATAACGACGCTGCAGTTCGTATTTTGAAATCGTAACTTCAAACGATTAATGTGGGAAATCCGACCATCAGATTTTCCCAAAAGTGAAACCATTGGATTTGTTTTGAAAGGATCTTTTTAATGAAATAAAATTTGTGAAGATCCAACGGTTAGATTTTCAGATATGTGTAAAACAAATTGAGTGAAAACAGCGCCAGTGCCTTAGCACGACCTGAAACGTCGTTTAATTAAATATGGTCGTTTTTAAATATATAAAGATGGCGATATATCGTTATAAAATATTATAAACGATATGGAATGGAAATAAACCGATTTTGCTGGGTTTGCTTGATATGTGATGGTTGAATGTATTTAACATGAAAATTATACTAAGGAACTGAAATGTGAATGTTGAGTAATTTAACCATGTGAAGAACTGATTTGAAAATCTAAATATATGTGGATTATTTGAAAAGGCCGAGTTAATTCTCATTTCAAATAATCGATCGACGGTGAGAAGTCAAAGAGATGAAGACGGTTCAAGACCGACGATCTTCACATTGGATGGATGGGCGCTACTGATGCTCTTGATTAGAGTAGCTACCTTGAAGGAGTTGAAGTAGTAGCCGTCCGGACGTATTGTTTATTGTGCGGATATGCGAGGAATATGGTGCCTCTGGCTTTGTTCAAACCCAGGACGAACTTGTAAATGGACTGTGTCTGATATTGGATTTTGTTCTGTGCTGATTGGTCTCTGTTAAATATATATATGTTTGGCGGCGGAGAATTTATTCTCTTGCTTAACGCCCTTCTCTGAGACGTACGAGCTCAGAGGTTATATATCGATAGAAATCTATCGCATGGAGTGGATTGCCTGTGTGGCACGCCTAAGTGGCATATGATCAAGGCTTCTGTTGCAAAGCAAAGTCTTGTGGTTGATGATCAAAGCATGGTCTGTGTGATGTAGCTTTGTGTATAACGTGGATTCGCGAGCCTCACACCCCGATATGAGTCAAAAACGGGAGAATGACCCAAGGAGTGCACGACGTTTCTTTCTAGCTATGGTGGTGTCAGTGACCTATCAGCCCTGACATTTCTATCTACTTTTCACCTGTGTGGTTGTTGGAATGCGAGGCGCCTCGATTATAGGTCTGTAAGGACCGGGAAACGTGTGTTCAGGAATTGCCAATCCTCAAAAGTAAGAGAGGACGGCCTTGGAGGATCCAGGGATTGTTGTGTGCGGTCCTGAGACATTTGCTAGAGTGTCTCGAACGGTGAGGAGCTTGCCCCTTGCCTCGACTCATTATGGAATCCAATTTCCAATACGAAATTGCAGATGTGATTGTATTACTAGTATGGCGACATGATATATGGTACCCATGCCGTCTATGATTGATATTTATGATTGAATCTGCTTTTGAAACATATATGCACTAGTAATAATATCAAACACTTTTGTCTTATATGTATGAAGCATTTCTTGGCCATTATAAGGTAAAACTCTATCCTCCGGCTTGCATTACATTGTGTGATGGGACCTGAGTCTTATAATGGCTTCATTTTTATAAAAAGCATTGCGATGATTTGATCATTTACTTTATTTCATGCTCTAGCACTCATTGGAGTAAACCCGTTCCGCGAAAGTGGCGTGGTCCTTTGATTTGCCTTATTGTAGTTGTTTAATAAGTTAATTAGATTTCTCATACCAGTCCCATGACTGACTCGTAGTTTGTTTCACCTTGCAAACTCGGGTGCCCTTATCTTCACACGGGCAGCCTAGTTACAGGTAGCTGACATATTTTGGCTTGGCACCGCAATAGAGGTGCACTTTTGGGCATGGCGAGGCTTGACTACATTGTGATGACTGTGACTTTTCCGCTATTATTGTATATGTATTATGATTCTGCCACATGCGATGTAGACTGATGTTTAGTTTATGTATTCTATATGTATGATTCCGCCACAGGCGATGTAGACTGATTATGTATTGTTATGCACTAAGTTGTATCCTGCACTATGCTCTCTGATGTGGTGATATATATATATGATTCCACTGTCATATTTGTGTAAATTATTCTATTTCTTGTTTATGCTATTATCTGTACTCTGCTAATGATGATTAATGTGTTATATTCCAATGATTATCCTTAACACCGTGGTACGGGGTTTTGGGATCGTCACAGGAAGGGTGTGGTCTGATCAGGGTCTCGGGCTTCGACGTGCGTACGGGGACGAGAGAGAGGGACCATGTGTGTGGGTTTTACAAAAGAAGAGAACGAGGAAGATGGAGGGTAACGTTATTTTTAAACTTTGTTAAATAGTAAATTTTATTTTAATTAATCTAATTAGGAATTAATTAATTTTAGTTAATTAATTAATTATACAATGTTTAAAATAAGATTTTTTTATATGAACAACATTAGTTAAAAAGGTAATTTCTATATATTAAGGAACTGCATAAAAATGTAATCTTTTTTTTAAAATAACGTTGTTTAAAGATTTGTTTTATAAATACAAATAGCGAATGTTTTAAAAATATAAATAGCGAATGTTTTAAAAATATAAATAGCGAATGTTTTAAAAATATAATTAGCGAAATATAAATAGTAAATGTTTCAAAAATATAAATAGCGAATGTTTTAAAAATGTAAATAGCGAATGTTTTAAAAATACAAATAGCGAATGTTTTAAAAATATAAATAGCGAATGTTTTAAAAATACAAATAGCGAATATTTTAAAAATATAAATAGCGAATGTTTTAAAAATAAAAATATCTTTGTTTTCAAAAATAAAAATAGTATGGTATAAAAATAAAAATAGCTTTGTTTTTAAAAATAAAAATATTATGGTCTAAAAATAAAAATATCTTTGTTTTTAAAAATAAAAATAGTATGGTCTAAAAATAAAAATTGCTTTATTTTTAAAAATAAAAATAGTATGGTCTAATAATAAAAATAGCTTTGCTTTTAAAAATAAAAATAGTATGGTCTAATAATAAAAATAGCTTTATTTTTAAAAATAAAAATAGCATTGTCTAAAAATATAATTGTTTTTCAAATATAAACATAGTATTAAAATGTGATTTATATGTGTATATATGTATATATAGCGGTTTAAAATTGTGATTTTTTAAAATATAAATATCATTGATTAAAATGTGATTTTTATATATATAGTAGTTTAAATTTGTTATTTTTTAAAATATAAATATCATTAATTAAAATGTGATTTTTATATATATGAAGCGTTATTAAAAAATGTGATTTTTTATATAAACCGCGTGAAACATATTACGTTGGAATCACGGTGAAGAATGAAATGCGCTGGAGCAAATCCAAACTGTTCAGGAATTCAGAAATAAAAAAAACTGGAGGAGTGGAACCCAAGGTGAGAACTCTTTCTCACTCAATTTATTTACAATTAAATATATACTAGGATGTAGACAGTACTTAGCAGCACCCGACACCATTGATTGTACAAACCAGGATTGTTTGTTTGGATTGCATTGACTGTGTTGTGGCGATTGAGTGTATGAACTGTATAAAATATTCATGTGTTGAATAAAATATTTGAACAATAAAAATATCATTTTTATTGTATATATGAACTGTATAAAATATTCATGTGTTGAACAAAATATTTGAACAATAAAAATAACATTTTTATTGTATATATGAACTGTATAAAATAGTCATGGGTTGAAATCAATATTCATAAACAAATCGGATGGTTTGTTTATGTACACCCATTTATCTGTTATTGATTGGGACGATATATCTTACACATCGCCCAACTGCACAAATATAATCTGTGTTTGTTGATTGAAACCCCACACGGGTATTGAGATGATATTTGACGTACACTAATCCCAATTGTTTAGTTGTATGTCAATCGATGAGTTGACGACTGTTGTAAGCGTTAATTATTTATATTTAATGCTCATGCAGTTGTGTAGTGCACTCTGGTTGATGGTTGATTGTTTATCATTGTTGATATATATGTGTCGTATGAAATCCATATAAATAAAATTATATGGTAATTGATTGGGTTTGATTCCAAATCAGAAATAAGGAATATTTTAAAATAATGAATATTTTTAAATATTGAATATTTTAAAAAATATTCAGAAAAGAATCAAAATATGATTTTGATGTCCGATTTTGGATGGACATGAAAATATTTAAGTATATGGAGTCGTGTTGATTAGATTTGTGCCATTTTGACGCATACGATATTTATATCGATTTTATTCATTTTTATAATGAATATCTAAACGGAAATGATTTCAAAATCTGATATTTTGAAAATATTATCATTTATATATTAATGATATAGAATATTCAATTTTGATGAAAATTTGAAATGAAATTGAAATCGTTTTAAAATGAATTTAAAATGAATTTATTAAGGTATATTCAAATTTGATTTGAAATTTGAAATGAA
This sequence comes from Allium sativum, assembly GCA_030737875.1. Taxonomy (NCBI): domain Eukaryota; kingdom Viridiplantae; phylum Streptophyta; class Magnoliopsida; order Asparagales; family Amaryllidaceae; genus Allium; species Allium sativum. Next base: position 844,529,590 of record CM060919.1, on the reverse strand, counting down.
ATTGAAATCGTTTTAAAATTAATTTAAAACGAATTTATTAAGGAATATTCAAATTTGATTTGAAATTTCAGATGAATTTATAACCGTTTTAAAATGAATTTATAAACGATTTACAAAATACGTTTTAAATGGAAATCGACGAAATATATATTATATATATAATATAATGGCCTGAGTAGAACGCGCCGCGACGCGGCCGTTCGCGAATTTCAACCATAGACTTCGAATTGATATTACGGGAGATTCGACCATCAGATTCTCCTAAAACTGGAAACGTTAGGTTTGTATCGAAAAGAACTTTCTAGCGAATATAAGAGATTTGAAATCTAACAGTTGGATTTGGAATCATGTCCAATCAAATTTGGAAAAGGTCGTTGTAAGTGCAATTCGATGACCGTTTATGGAAATTGACTGAAAGGGCCTTAATAAAATTATTAAAAATATTTAAAAAAAAAATCCTTAAAAAATACTGGAGTGTGGTTAAAGAAGATGTGCTGAAACTTTTCAAAGAATTTTATGACGGCTCGTTGAGACTTGATAAGTTGAGTTACGCTAATGTTGTTTTAATTTCTAAGAAAGAAGGAAATGTTTCTGCTGCGGATTTTCGACCTATTAATCTCCTGAACAGCACTTTCAAGCTTATCATAAAGGTGTTAGCAAACCGTTTGAAAGGGATGATGGATGTTTTAATCGACAAATCTCAATCCGCATTTATCCAAGGAATATACATTCTTGATGGAGCGGTGTTAGCTTCGGAGATCATCTCTTATTGTGGTCGCTTTGATGTTCCATGTGCGATTATTAAGTTGGACTTTGCTAAGGCTTTTGACACAGTGGACTGGAGATTTATGCTGGAAGTCTTAAAGGCGAGGTGTTTCTGTAGCAGATGGATAAATTGGATTGCCATGATTTTTTCATCCAGCAAATGCAACATATGTGTCAATGGAATTGCGGGCAACACTATACACTCAAAGCGTGGTCTGAGGCAAGGAGACCCATTGTCTCCTCTTTTGTTTGACTTGGCGGCTGATGTTTTTTCCCAAACTCTGAAGTTTAGCTGTGATAATGGTATCATTGATAGCTTTGGTAATGAACATGTGGTGGGCGGTATTAACTCTTTACATTATGCTGATGATACTATCAGTTTTAGTAAACCTGATTGTCAATTTATTGCGACTATTAAATTTTTGTTGTATGCATTTGAGAGCTTATCAGGTTCAAAAATTAACTTCCACAAAAGCAGTGTGTACACCTAAAGGTGCAACGCTGAATGGACAAGTAAATGTGCAGAGATTCTCAACTGTAAGGCAGATTTTTTTCCATTGAACTATCTGGGCATGTGTATCAGACCAAAGAGGTTGATGAAGAAAGATTGGCGACATCTTACCGAGAAGGTGGAAGTTCGACTTGTTAGATGGAAAGGCCAAACTCTTTCTAGAGCTGGACGCTTAATACTGGTGAATTCAGTGCTATCTTCCCTGCCTCTCTACTGGCTCTCTTTTTTTCGTTGTCCAGGATGGGTGATTGACAAAATCGACGCCATACGAAGGAAGTTTTTCTGGACTGGAGATAAGGAAACAAAGAAGCTGAGCTGTTTAGTTTCTTGGGAACAAGTGTGTAAATCAAAAGAACAAGGAGGACTTGGAGTGCTAAATTTGAAGGAAATGAATGCCGCTCTTTTATGCAAGTGGCTTTGGGTTATGATGAGTGACAAACAAGCGCTCTGGAAGGAATGGATAACTAACGCCTGTTACAATGGAAGGTTTGATTGGAATTCAGGCGCTTCACATTGCTCACTTTTCTGGCAAGGAGTCATGAAATACGCTCACTGGATCAAACTTGGCTCATTGGTAAAGGTGAAAAATGGGCTCAGGGTGTCATTTTGGTATGATTGTTGGATCCTACCGATCCCCCTGAAAGATGAGTACGCTAAACTTTTCGACATTTCACGACATAAGCTTGCTTCTGTTGGAGACATGTATATTGCAGATGCCCCCGATTTTAGATTATTCAATAGATTTGTCACGGGTAATGCTCTTATTCAACTGTGCCATCTGTTCAAGTTGTTGGAAAATGTTCATTTGAGTGAAGGAAACGACGAATTCATATGGAAACTAGAGGGGAAAAGAACTTTTTTCGTGTCAGAAGGGTGTATAGAATGATGAACTTTTCGGGTATACTTTGGATGGGATTCGACCTAATGTGGAGCTTTAAAAGGGTACCGCTGAAAGTAAAATTGCATATGTTGATTCTCATACATGGGAGGTTAAACACAGTGAGAAGCTTACGTCGCAAGGGTCTAGCAGTGGTTGATGGTTGTGTTTTCTGTGAGAAGATGGAAGAAGATTATGTGCAATTGTTTTGTTACTGCGACTTTGCATTCTATGTATGGACGAAATGCATGGTTTTCCTGGCGTTGGATCTACAGTTGCGTGAATTCATCACTGATCAATTGCATTTTTGGCAGAACATTTTTCCTGCACTTGAGAACACACCCTCCCGACACCTTTTTGCTTTGCTAAATTTTGCTTACACTTGGCTTTTATGGCATGAGCGTAACACTAGAAAGTTTAAATGGAAAATGAGATCGCCTAATAAAACCATATACGTCATCCTCAAATATGTTTTTTTATGGACAGGGGACAGTAGGGAAGTAAAATTTGTGGACACTATTGCCGCAAGAGTCCATGACCGTGCTTGTAGAAGACGTACTAGCGACTAGATGGACTTGTTGCTTATGGCTGTTTTTATGTTGTTGTTATGTATGTATCTATGTTATGTGTATGGCTGTATGTTAAGCCTTTATCATTTTGGGGGGGGGGATGTAATCTGGCGTTTTTATTTTTTTGGGCTAGATATGCATGTATGTATGTTGTAAATATATGATGATGATGTACTAGACTGTATGAAGTTATATATGAAGGCGTGAATCAGTTGATTCACTACCTTTTGCTTCAAAAAATATATTAAAAATTTGTGTAAAATCATAATAAATGATTTGGAAAGAATTGAGATGAAAAATTCCATATTTGGAAAGATAAACATATATTTTTATCGAAATGAACTAGTTATTAACTAGAATTATAATCCAATTATTTTTAAATAAATAAATTGGATTGAGAATGGGTTTTAATATAACCAGAATGTACAATATATGAATTGGAGTGGATTTGAATGGAAATCATCTTTGGAATATTTCAATGTTAGATTTCGTGGTTATACAGATATTGTTATGGAAATTTGAAAGATATATTTATATCGTTATTTCCAATACGATATTTGTTGGTTTCAAATTTGATATTGAATATAAGCCGATATATTTTCTATTCAGAGCCTTGTATTTAATATCAAATAAGATTTTGGGTTTTTCGTGAACGGTGTCTTAAATAACTCTATTCTTAAACCCAGTTGAAAAAAGAATAAATCTTTTATTAAGATTTAAAGAAAATTTTCCAAAGTAAAGTATTCCAATTTAATACAATAAATTGGAATGGAATTCGATTGGATAATAATCGAAGTGAGCTTCTGTGGAGGAAGACTGTTAATATATATGGAATTTAAAAGGCTTTGTCGTTATTTCATTTATATTACTAGTCAGACACGGAAATTGATATCGATTATATATTGATCTGTTTTTCGTGAAGATCCATAAATAATGGAATGTGATTTGGGTTTATCGTGAACTGTGTTTTAAATGACATTAGTTCTTTAACCCGGTTATGGATAAAATTAATTTCTTAACTTTGAGTAATCATTAATTAATGATTTTTGGGATTAAACTGAGTTAGAGTTTCAATGAATCTTTAATTAGATTGGAATGTGAATGAGATAATTAAATTTATCGAATTCATGAAATGATCGAGAATGGAGTATCACAAGTTTTGCTCCAAGCGATAGTTAAATATTTAATTAGATTTGAACGTGGAATGGTAAATAATTTTACCGATAACATTGTGGTGTTAGATATGGAGTATTACCAGTTTTGCTCCATGGGATGAATAGGTTGGGATTGGGAAATATAATAAATGATTACTTCGGTAAGGATCACTAATCCCGACTACTTTGGATAAACCTTAATTTGGTTTGAATTGATATCCAATGGAAGATTAAAGAATAGTGACCGATATAACCGAGGCGCCTCGCTATCCATCATCCACATAAGTAAAATGTCTGGGCTCCATACCATGACACCACTCCTAGCTAGAAAGAAACGCTTATCCTCCTAGAGTTCCTCTCTCGTTTCTAGTTCACACCAGGGTGTGAGGCTAGTGAATTAACACTATACACAAAGCTATGCTATATTAAAGCCGTGCTTTGATCTTCTACCACAAGACTCTAGTTTTCAACAGAAGCCTTGATCATTAGCATCTTAGCATGCTACACTGACAATTCACGCCAGGCAGCTGATGTCTATAAATATATAACCTCGAGCTCGTACGTCTCAGAGAAGGGTGTTAAGCAAGAGACTAAATTCTCCGCCACCAAACAGATATGTATTTAATAGGGATCAATCGACACAGAATAAAATCCAATGTCAAACACACATCCATTTACAAGTTCGTTCTGGGTCTGAACAAAACCGGAGGCACCTTATTCCTCGTCCCATATGTCCAATACAAGAGAGAGGTCCTTGCATATCCGGTCGATCTCCAAGTACGTCTGGATGATCACCACTTATTACCTCGTCTTGGGTGCACAGCCCAATCAAGAGATCAGTAATCATCCAAACGATGTAAAGACATCTGGTCTTCAACCACTGTCTTCATCGTCGACTTATCGTCGAATCAGTTATTCGGAATGGGTATAAACCCGGCCTTTCCGAATAACTTGTGTATATAATAAACAAGTGCTATAAAAGTATAACATACGCCTCATTCCAATTTTGAATATTCTTTTATTTAAATATTCATATCCTTTGGGAAAGGTTCCCATTAATTTTATCAAAGATAAATTCTTTAAATTTATTACGGGGCCGGTGGATTATATGGTCGACATACTGACCATTTCGCCCCATAGGGCGAGGAAACGTATTGTTCAGAATTTTTAATCCACTTAAAATGTGGACCGGCCCTGACGCTCCAGGTGCAGTTGCGACTGTATCCTGAGTCATGGTAGGCTAGATTGTCTCGAATCGGAAGGATGATCCCTTGCCTTGGTTCACAGATGGAAATCCAATTTCCAATATGTGACATTTCGTTTTTGATTGTAGAGCCTAGTATGGCGACATGATATATGGTACCCATGCCGTCTACGATCGATACATTTATATTTGAAGTTGTTTATACACTATGCACTTATAATGGTATCAAATGATTTATTTTAAACGTACCAAACATGTTTGGCTATTATAAGTGAAAACCCTATCCTCCGGCTTGCGTTGCATTGTGTGATGGGACCTGGGTCTTATAATAGCTTCATTTTTCCAAAAAAGCATTGCGCTGTTTGTTTTATGCACTAGTATTCTTGGGAGGAAACCCGTTCCATGTTATACGGCGTGGTCCCTTGGTTTACTTTATTTAAAAGTAAGGATTTAATAACTGTTTTAGTTCTCACACTAGTCACATGACTAGCCTGGAGTTTATTGTTTTAACCTAAACTCTAGGTGCGCCTATTTTCCTCACGGGCAGCTAGTAGTTTTGGTTTTGCAGATTTATCTTTACAGGATCCTGGTTTACAGCTGGAGCTATATTCGGAACGCTCTATATCCGTGTATTTCTTTTAGTTGTGTTTTGTATTATTTTCCGCTGCATAATAATTTGTAAATCTCTAATAGTTATCAAATGTATATTATTTGTTCATACTCTGTATATTCTTGTACTCTGATGTAAATTATTGTAATAGCAATGAAATGTTCTTTTATTTGCGTTTCGATTAGTCTTGTTCTCAGACAATCCATTCTTTCTCTTCTCTTCGGAGACCGGGGAAGTTTGGGTTGTCCCGGTTGGTATTAGAGCTTTGGTTTACAGAGCTCGAGAACAAGACACATTAGAACCAAACGAAAGAATTCATCAGAGATGGGATAAGTAATATCCAATAAGAATGAATCGTTAGAGATGAGATCAGTAGTATCCTAGAATGAGTCCGAAGAGTATTATTTTTAAAATAAAAATGAAAACGAATTTTGTTTTGAAAATCTAAACCTTATTATACGTATTTGAATATTTTATTTTAAATTGATTTGGACTATCGGGTATTTAGAGATTTTAATATACGTTTGATCCACGTGTATACGAAGCATCGAATATACTGGTTAGATATAGAATCACACTCTAGACACCCGGGAATGATTCTGATGATGTGGCCACATCATCAGTATTTATGTTCGAGCTTCGAAAGTGAGATATCTATATGATTCTAGTTTACTGGTGTGAGAACCAAATCTATATAAGTTATTGTTGTGAATTGGCATCAAAAACATGATTTTTCGGTATATAAAAACTATGAATTTGAAACGTTAATTAACTAATTTATTGCTAGTTGTTTTGTCTGATTATTAGTTCAACTAACAAAATTATTGAAACCAATATGTAAATGAAAGGCAAAATTAGTCAAATTGAATCAAATTTGAACTGAATTGAAATTGATTGAAATTGCATGCATATACATGTATATACAATGAACAGGTCATTGCAGGGAAGCTAAGAAGAGGAATAAAATTGTATGCCAGACAAATAGGTACATGGTTACCAATTTATTGGGCTTGGATGATTTTCTGAGCCAACTGGATTTTTTTTTGGGATGATGAGGGCCTTGCGTGGGTAGTTACGGTTTTAAATGTCTCCCCGTACAAAGGAGGTTATGGCGAAATTTTCCGAAGTTAAACAACTTTCAACTCCGTTCCTTTTCGAGGACGAAAAGATTTTAAGTGGGGGAGAATGTAACAACCCCAAAAATCAGAACCAATTTAAAAAATATTTATTTTGACTATTTTAATGAAATTTGAATATTTAAAACGATTTATTTTAAGTAATAAAGACTAAAAATTTATTTAAATTGAAGTTAGAACAAATAAATTTATTTTAATTATATAACGAGCCTGAAATGGCGCGGCAGTTTGAAAATTCGATTTCAAATTTCAAATGAATGTATAGGATTCAAAATAAATTGGATTTCAGTAAAACTAGAAATATTTGAATCTGTTTGAAAATATCTTTCCAACGAAAGTGAAAAATCCAGATTTCATAACGGGAACAAAAATTTATGTCCATTGAAAATTTAGAATAGTCGCTATGGAATTTATATAATATATAGCCCTTAAAAATAGCCATTTTGCAAACGACCTCCATTTTTGAAGAAACCACTTTTGTTGGATCTGGAACATCAAATTATTACTAGATACCAATTTTCATAATTTTTGGATTCAATATGTGAGCGTAGCAAAAGAAAACGTGCTTTAACAGTTTCAGTCAATTTGGATCAACCAGAAAATGGCCATTTTTTAAAAGGTCTCCAAATTCGATGAAATTAGTTTTGTTAGGACCGTATCATCAAAACATAGCTAGATTTGCTTTTCGGGAATTTTTGGAGTCAGTCTATGGCCCCGATAAATTCAAAATGTACGTTTAAATTCAATATATATTTATTTATATTTTAATTTTAATAAAAACCGATTGAAACGGCCGAATTGGCTTACGAAACATATTCCATTGTGTTCGGAATGGGGCCATATTGCTAGTGCAACAGTCGTTGGGTTTGATTTTGAGTTAGAATGCAAAATCATATTTTTAGAATTAAAATAAAATAAAAAAAATATATATAAATTAAACTAAACCCTAACTTCATTGCTCACAAAATTTTCCGCTGTCAGTCTTCAAAATCGAAGGCGTGGTTGCTCAAAATTTCCCCTAATTCTTTCACCACATCCATGAATCATTTCACCAAATTGAAAACATGAAAATCAAGAGCAAAAAGAGCTCTCTCCATCTAGACCAGAATGACCTTGTTTTGTGGAGTATTATTTGCGATTTTTGGAGAGAAAGAGGGTGACTTTCGAATGGAATCAGGGGAGGAGAAGGGGCCCGAGCTCCGCCTGGCTTCTGGTAATGGGTGGCGGTGCTCTGGCGAGTGGAAGGGTGTGGTCTGATCAGGGTCTCGGGCTTCGACATGCATACAGGAAGGAGAGAGAGGGAGGGACCATGGTGTAGGTTTTATAATAGAAGAGAACAAGGAAGATAGAGGGTAACATTATTTTTAAACGTTGTTAAATAGTTAATTTTATTTTAATTAATCTAATTAGGAATTAATTAATTTTAGTTAATTATACAATTAATTATACAATGTTCAAAATAAGATTTTTCTTTATATAAAAGGCATTAGTTAAAAGGTAATTTCTATATATTAAGGAATTGCATAAAAATGTAATATTTTTTCTTTTAAATAACATTGTTTAGAGATTTTATATATAAATAGCGAATTTTTAAAAATATAAATAGCGAATGTTTTAGAAATATAAATAGTGAATGTTTTAAAAATATAAATAGCGAAAGTTTTAAAAATATAAATAACGAATGTTTTAAATATATAATATGATGGACTGTGATGACCCAAACTTCCCCGGTTTCCGAAGAGAAGAGAAAGAATGGATTGTCTGAAAAGTAGACTAATCGGAACGCAAACAGAAGAACATTTCATTGCTATTACAATAATTTACATAAGAGTACAAGAATATACAGAGTATGAACAAATAATATACATTTGATAAGTATCAGAGATTTACAAATTATTATGCAATGGAAAATAATACAAAACACAACTAAAAGAAATACACAGATACAGAGCGTTCCGAGTATAGCCCCAGCTGTAAACCAGGATCCTGTAAAGATAAATATGCAAAACCAAAACTACTAGCTGCCCATGTGGAAAATAGGGGAACCCAGAGTTTAGGTTAAAACGAAAAACTCCAGGTCAGTCATGTGACTGGTATGAGAACTAAAACAGTTATTTAAAACTTTACTTCAAAACAGAGTAAATCAAGGGACTACGCCGTATAATACTGAAAGGGTTTCCTCCCAAGAATACCAGTGCATAGAATAAACAGCGGAATGCTTTTTGGAAAAATAAAGCTATTATAAGACTCAGGTCCCATCACACAATGCAACGCAAGCCGGAGGATAGAGTTTTACCTTATAATAGCCGAATATGTTTGGTGCGTTTAAAACAAATCATTTGAAGTGCATAGTGTATTAAACAACTTCAAATATATGTATCAATCATAGACGGCATGGGTACCATATATCATATCGCCATACTAGGCTCTACAACCAAAACTGAAATGTCACGTATTGGAAATTGGATTTCCGTCTGTGAACCAAGGCAAGGGATTGTCCTTTCGATTTGAGACAATCTAGCCTATCATGTCTCAGGATACAGTCGCAACTGCACCTGGAGCGTCAGGGCCGGTCCACATTTTAAGTGGATTAAAATTCCTTAAACAATACGTTTCCCTGCCCTATAGAGGCGAAATGGTCAGTATGTCGACCATATAATCCATCGGTCCTATAGTGACTGATATAAATGAGGTGCCTCGCTATCCATCATCCACATAAGTAAAATATCTGGGCTCCATACCATGACACCACTCCTAGCTAGAAAGAAACACATGTCCTCCCTGAGGTCCTCTCCCGTTTCTGGTTCACACTGAAGTGTGAGGCTTGCGAATTAACGCTATACACAAAGCTATGCTATATTAAAGTCGTGCTTTGATCATCAACCACAAGACTCTTCTTTTCAACAGAAGCCTTGATCATTTGCATATCAACATGCCACACTGAAAATTCATGCCATGCAACTGATGTCTATCAATATATAACCTCTGAGCTCGTACCTCTCAGAGAAGGGTGTTAAGCAAGAGAATAAATTCTCCGCCACCAAACATATATATATTTAATAGAGATCAATAAACACAGAATAAAATCCAATGTTAGACACACATCCATTTACAAGTTCGTTCTGGGTCTGAACAAAACAGGAGGCACCTTATTCCTCGTCCTGTATGTCCAATACAGAAGAGAGGTCCTTGCATTTCCGGTCGATCTCCAAGTACATCTGGACGATCACTAGTTATTACCTCGTCTTGGGTGTACAACCCAATCAAGACATCAATAATCATCCAAACGATGTGAAGACCTCCGGTCTTCAACCACCGTCTTCACCGTCGATTTATCGTTGAATCAGTTATTCGGAATGGGTATAAACCTGACCTTTCCAAATAACTCACGTATATAATAAACAAGTGCTATAAAAACACAACATACGCCTCATTCCGATTCTGAATATTCTTTTATTTAAATATTCTTCTCCTTTGGGAAATGTTCCCATTAATTTTATCAAAGATAAATTCTTTAAATTTATTCTTTAATCTTCCATTAGATATCAATTCAAACCAAATTAAGGTTTATCCAAACTGGTCGGGATTAGCGATCCTTACCGAAGTAATCATTTATTATATTTTCCAATCCCAACCTATTCATCCCATGGAGCAAAACTGGTAATACTCCATATCTAACACCATGGTGTTATCGGTAAAATTATTTACTATTTCATGTTCAAATTTAATTAAAGATTTAACTATCGCTTGAAGCAAAACTGATGATACTCCTTTCTTGATCATTTCATGAATTCGATAAATTTAATTATCTCATTCACATTCCAATCTAATTAAAGATTCATTGAAACTCTAATTTAGTTTTAATCTCAAAAATCATTACTTAATGATTACTCAAAGTTAAGAAATTAATCTTATCTTTAACTGGATTAAAGAACTAATGTCATTTAAAACACAGTTCACGATAAACCCAAATCACATTCCATTATTTATGGAATCTTCACGGAAAATAGATCAATTTATAATCGATATCAATTTCCATGTCCGACTAATAATGTAAATGGAATAATGACAAAGTCTATTAAATTCCATATACATTAACAGCCTTCCTCCATAGAAGCTCACTTCAATTATTATCCAATCGAATACCATTCCATTACAATTTATCGTACTAAATTGGAAAACTTTATTTTGGAAAATTTCCTTTAAATCTTAATAAATGATTTATTCTTTCCTCAACCGGGTTTAAGAACAGTGTTATTTAAGACACTGTTCATGACAAACCCAAAATACCATTTGATATTAAATACAAGGCTCTGAATAGAAAATATATCGTCTTATATTCAATATCAAATTCTGAAACCAACAAATATTGTATTGGGAATAACGATATAAATATGTCTTTCAAATTTCCATAACAATATCTGTATAATCACGAAATCCAACATTGAAATATTCCAAAGATCATTTCCATTCAAATCCACTCCAATTCATATATTGGACATTCTGGTTATATTAAAACCCATTCTCAATCCAATTTATTTATTTAAAAATAATTGGATTATAATTCTAGTTAATAACTAGTTCATTTCAATAAAAATATATTTTTATCTTTCCAAATATGGAATTTTTCGTCCTAATTCTTTCCAATCATTTATTATGATTTTACACAAATTATTAATATTTTTAATAATTTTATCAAGGCCCTTTCAGTTGGTTTCCATATACGGTCATCGAACAGTACTTACAGCAACCTTTTCCAAATTTGATTTGGACATAATTCCAAATCCAACTATTAGATTTCAAATCTCTTATATTCATTAGAAAGCACTTTTCGATACGAGCCTAACGTTTCTGGTTTTAGGAGAATCCGATGGTCAAATATCCCATAGTATCAATTCGTAGTCAATGGTCGAAATTCGGGAACGGCCGCGGCAGGGTGCATTCTATTCAGGCCATTATATTATATATATACAATATATATAATATATATTTCATCGATTTCCATTTAAAACGTATTTTATAAATCGTTTATTAATTTGTTTTAAAACGATTCTAACTTCATTTCAAATTTCAAACCAAAGTTGAATATTCCTTAATAAATTTGTTTTAAATTCAATTTAAAACGGTTTCAATATCATTTCAAATTTAGAACAAAATTTGAATATTCCTTAATAAATTCGTTTTAAATTCATTTTAAAACGATTTCAATTTCATTTCAAATTTTCATTAAAATTGAATGTTCTATATCATTAATATATAAATGATAATATTTTCAAAATATCATGTAACACCCCACCTCCACCAGGGTGGCTCTTGCAAGCACTTTGACTTTGGAGGGGCGTTTGAATCAGGTAAACATGCATAATGATATATCAAGGCAGAACAAGAACATATGTATATATGTAAACAGAGTAAATAACATAGATAAAACAGCGGAAGATTTCAAAACATTTCAAAACAAGTCTGGTACAACATAGCTTTCCAAATAAACAAGTCTAGATAAAACAACTTCAACTGAAAAACTGAAATAAATAAGTGCTATCCCCAATTAAGTGGTAACCATAGCTAGCTTCATGTCGAAACCGTACATGAGCTGAAATCCCACAAGCAAGCAATCCGAAATCCAAGCTAAGCTCCAGTATTCCCTCCCTGAGAACCTGGGGGGGGGGGAAACGGAAGAAAAGAGGCGAAAGAAAACAGGTCAGTCAAAAAGACTGAGTAAGCCCTACTACAATCAATGTAAACTGATAAAGTTAACTGGCATGAGCAGCAGGGATGAACATAAGGATAACAATATACTAGCACGATGATTAACTAACAAGGTAGATAAAGGTGTCATCGCATAATCAGGATTAAGGTTTTGCACCACAGGTGTACTAGCAAACTGACATGACTTGAATAAACAAGTATTGATCCCTTGGCCCAAGCTTTGGCCCAATAACATGAAATGACCCTAATACAAGGTCCAACCAAACGGTCTAGTCGATCGGCTCCCTAAGCCTAACTCGTCACGTGTTGGTGTCAATACGGCCCAATCATAATTGTAGTCGAACTGTGCCGGGTCCACCCTTTAGGTGTATCAAGCCCTAGGGTGTCAACCCCTGGACACCATGAACATGAGTGCACAGTCCCGATCTACCGGTACCCGTGCATGTTTTCTCCGGCTACGGACTATGTGCACGACCAGAGTCCGCCCGAAACTACACCGGTGTACCCTCTGCCGTCGCTTTTGGTCACTTACCTCCAGTCCAGTAATCGTGCCCCCACCCTAGCCTAGTCCCTAGGGTCATGATGATACTAACTTGGGATTACTGCTGGAGTGGGCCCCCATTGCTAGGATTTTTCTAGTGGGTTAAGTACGGTTTAACCCTCTTGCTAATCCTGGATTAACTTGGTTAAGTGTAACGATGAGTTCACGACTTAACCCCGATTAATCTACCAAGCCCAAATTGGTTAAGTATTAAGTGGACCATGACTTAACCCTAATCACGAGGCATTAATTAATTTAATGCGCCTTAACCTCTCACATTAGACCTTGTTGTGGTTACTAGTTAAGCCGGGCGGGTCCGGGTAGCTTTACACCACAACTTGGTCTAACCTCGGGTTCAAGGTACAACATGACCAACTTCTCACATTGGGTCCTATTGTTTGTAGCAACTAGTTAAGCCGGTCGGTTCCGGGTAGGTTTACGCTACAAACTCAACCCAACCTCGAGTTGGCCACACTTATCTTTTCTAAGTGTCATGTCCATCATGTTTCCAAAACATGTTACAAGTTTTCAAGCAATTGGGTAGACCTAACTTAATAGGTAAATTCCCAATGGGTAGACCTAACTTAATAGGTAAATTCCCAAGCTTATGTTTTATGTCTTTTAAGTTTACCCAACCCCAAACGCAATCCCATCGCTTACATATCGCAATAACGCATAAAGGATAGAAAGAGGGAACTTGGCATAATCATGACATAAAGGTATTGAAGCCACAAGCTTAACATGGTGGCATATGAAATGTTCATATGTTCATACACTTGCATATTACATTTTTAGGCCTCAAAAGCATGCATAAAACCAAACATAGCATATTGGTGATACATGGTGCTAAATGACATGTAGAGATGGCCATAAGTTCGCATTTAGCCTCACATGCAAGTTATCATAAGAGATATGATAACTTACATGTTGCTAAAATGAAACCTTTGGCATAAATCTTAAAGCTTTATGTTCATAAACCCAAAATAAGCTTGCATAACATGATAGCATGAACAAAATGTTCAACCCAAACTTGCATAACATAACTTGGCATACTTGCATATAAACTTGCATATCACAACATGATAAACTTGCATATAAACTTGCATATCACAACATGATAAACTTGCATATCATACATTTAACTTTAGAGTTTAAGTATGAAAGTAGAATAGGGCTTACAATGCTTAAGAAGTCACAAAAATATGACAAAGCCCTTATGAAATCAATTAAACCCAAAATGCAAGCAAAACCCTTGAGCCAAAATGATCAAGACTCTTTCTTTATGATGCAAATATATAAACTTGACTTGAATGCAAGCTAATGATGCTCATACAAGTTTGAAAACACTTGTATGCATGGAAAATCACTTAGGAATTTATTTAGGAATTTTATGAAGAGAGTGGAGGCCATGAGAGGATTGATTTTGCCATAGTTTAGTTGTATGAATGAATAATGATGATTTAGGGTAGGTTAGGGTCTTATTTATAGATTAGGCAAGTGTTTTAGGCCATAGGATTAAACCTAGATTCAATCCAAGCCATCAAAGCATGTCTTGGGGAAGAAGTCAAGTGTAGGAACCATCTAGGGCCTTTAGATTAAAGATGAACCATGAGAACCATTCAAATGCAAAATTTGCATTTGAGCGAATCGGCCCACGGGTTTACAGCCAAACACCCTGGATTAACCCCTAGTCGACCCAGCGGGCTTGGGTCGACCTCAAAAATCGGTCGGTTCGGTTATTCCCCTCTCCCAATTCGCTGTTTTGAACATTTTTGCATATTTATTTATTTAATTTTCAATTATATATATACATATATATATATATATATATATATATATATATCAATATATATATATATTTCTCTGCGCAACCCATTTCACTTAATTAAGTATACTTTAATTTGGGAATTTTTCGTGAAACTTCGCGAGGCCATATCTTTGTCATACGGACTCCGATTTTCAAAAACTCGGACTCTATTTCGCGTATTTTTCCGAGACGAACGCAATGGCATAGCCCGTTTCCCTTGATTCAGATTTTACAGTTTAATTCTGCCTCCATTTATGTTATAACATGTTATTCAAAAATACGGGTTGTTACATTCTCCCCTCCTTAAAGGATTTCGTCCCCGAAATCTCCAAGTTAGGAAGAACGTATCCTACCATCCATCATCCATCTACTCAAAACATCATCCACGAGCAATCATTGTCTTTAAAAGGTTCTAAATGCTGTATGATCATATGCAAAGGTGTGTGTATATGTACTTATCTAATGCGAAAATCAGGAGGTTACTGATTCAGTAAACCCCCTTAATGCAAAATATGTTAGTGAAATGAGTCCATATGTATGCAAATTCCTAACATAATTTATAATCTCTACATGAGTGCACATAACATTCATCCATATGCAACATCCACGTGATAGCATAACAAGTTTTCATCCATGAATAAGCATAAACACTCATGCATATGCAGTATGAAAGTGTGTGAGCCGATCTTAGTGCCTAACGTGTATTATGCATCCACGAGTATCCACTTGCAACCACTTGCAACCACTTGCGACCATCAAGCATAACATGTTTCAAACACATGTTTCATCCAAAGGGTTTCTACCTAAGGTTCTCATGACAAGATTAACACGATAAACTAGATAAACATGGATAACAAAGAGAAAGATATGCTAACAAAGAAAAGAGATTGAGAGTGTACCCTCAAAAAGGAATGGATAAAGCCCACGCATCTTCTCCTCGGTTTCCCAAGTTGCGTCTTCTTCGGCTTCACCCCATTGAACCTTCACCAATTTGACCTCTCGATTCCTTAGCTTCTTGGTCTCCGTCCCCAAGATACGAATCAGAGCTCTCCTCAAGGTAGCCTCTTTCTCCACTTCTACATCTTTTAGAACACTTGGCTCAACAACCTCTGCTGATTCATGTAAACACTTCCGGAGATGAGAGACATGAAAAACATCGTGTACTCCAGCAAGCTTCTCGGGCAACTTCACTCTATAAGCCATCTGCCCGATCCTCTCTATAATAGGGAATGGTCCAACAAACCTCGGTGCCAACTTCCCAATAGCTCCAAGTCGGACCACATTCCGCAAAGGAGAAACCTTCACGAAAACCATATCCCCAACATCAAACTCCAAATCCGTTCTTCGCTTATCAGCATAGGATTTCTGTCGGTCTTGGGCCGCTTTCATCCGTCTCCGAATCAACTCGATCTTCTCGGATGTATCTCTGATCATATCAGGCCCAAGTATAAGCTCATCTGTAGTCTCCCACCAACATGTAGGCGACTTGCACGGCCTCCCATATAAAGCTTCAAATGGTGCCATCCCTATGCTTGCCTGATAACTGTTATTATATGCAAACTCAACAAGAGGAAGATGGTCTTCCCAAGTACCACCAAAATCCAGAATACAAAGCCTCAACAGATCCTCGAGTACCCTATTCACCCTTTCGGTTTGACCGTCCGTCTGTGGGTGATAAGCCGTACTTAGATTCAACCTTGTGCCCACAGCTTCTTGCAAGCTATTCCAGAATTGACTTGTAAAGATTGGGTCACGGTCACTGACTATACTAGAAGGGACTCCATGTAGTCTCACAATCTCACGAAGATATACAGACGCTAGCCAAGATGCGGTCCTCTTGCTCTTCACCGGAATGAAATGAGCACTCTTCGTAAGTCTATCCACAATAACCCAAATGCTCGTATTCCCTTTCCTTGACCTTGGTAGCCCATCGATAAAATCCATGGAAATACTCTCCCACTTCCATAGTGGAACGTCTAGAGGATGCAATAGCCCACCGGGCTTCTTCGACTCGGCCTTAACTTGCTGGCAAATGATACATCTAGAGACAAATTCTGCCACATCCTTCTTCATCCCAGGCCAAAAGAAAATGCGCTTCATATCTTTATACATCTTATCTCCGCCCGGATGTATAGTCAACTTAGAGCGATGTGCTTCCTCAAGAACTCTTCTTACTAGATCTTCTACCATTGGAACACATAACCTTCCGTCTCTCCTCAGCCAACCCTTGTCATCAATAGAATATCGAGCGAGATGACTAGACGTCTCTCCTCGAATTAGCTTATCCATAATCTCAACTATCTGAGGGTCTTCTCTCTGCGAAGCCCCAACTTGATCAAGAAGGGTAGGTCTGAGTTCCAGAGATGCTAAAGAACCAATCATCGACTCAATCGCCAAAGAGAAATCAAAGGTTGCCACATACTCTAAATTCTTCATCTCAACGAATAGAGGACTTAGGGTCAACCTTCTTCTACTCAATGCATCTGCTACCACATTCCCCTTGCCAGGGGTATAAGCTATCTCAAAATCGCAGGACGCCAAGAATTCCATCCATCTTTGTTGCCTCAGATTTAGATCCTTCTGAGAAAAGAGTTACTTCAATGACTTGTGATCGGTATAAAGCTCAAATCTTTCTCCCAGAAGATAATGGCGCCAAGCCTTGAGTGCATATACTATTGCTGCCAACTCTAAGTCATGAGTGGGATAATTCTTCTCATGCACTTTGAGTTGTCTACCGCCAAAGCATATCACTCTTCCTTCTTGCATAAGAACAGCTCCTAACCCCGTGCCACATGCATTGGTGTATACGGTAAATAACTTCCCTCCATCGGGCAAAGCTAGAACAGGTGCTGATGTGAGGGCTCTCTTGAGCTTCTGAAAAGCAAGCTCGCATTCTATGCTCCAAGCAAAAAATAAATTCTTCTTCGTCAATTTAGTGAGAGGAGCGGATATCTTTGCGAAGTCCTTGATGAACTTCCGGTAAAAACCCGCAAGACCTAGAAAACTTCTCACTTCGGTTGCATTCCTTGGAGTCTTCCAATCCTGAACTGCCACTACCTTAGCGGGATCCACCGCTAAGCCTTGCTTAGATACTATATGCCCAAGGAATCTAACTTCCCTTCTCCAAAAGTGACACTTGGAGAACTTGGCCTTCAACTGATGCGCTCTAAGCGTATCCATCACCTCCATGAGATGCCTTGCGTGCTCTTCCTCATCCTTAGAGAAGATCAGAATATCATCTACGAAGACCACGACAAACTTGTTCAAGAACTCCCTGAACACCCTACTCATCAAGTCCACGAAATATGCGGGTGCATTAGTCAAGCCGAACGGCATGACAAGCCATTCGAAGAATCCATCTGGAGTTCTGAACGCAGTCTTGTCTATACTATCTTCAGCTACCCTGAGCTGATGGAACCCCGTAGCAAGATCAAGCTGAGAGAAAACAGAAGCACCGACAAGCTGGTCGAAGAGATCATCAATCCTCGGTAACGGGTGTCTGTTCTTCTTAGTCAGCTTATTCAACTCTCGATAGTCAACGCAAAGTCGGAGAGAACCATCCGCCTTGGTAACAAATACCACAGGCGCTCCCCATTCAGATATACTTCGTCTAATGAAGTTCTTCTCAAGCAACTCTTTCACTTGCTTACTTAGCTCCCGCCTTTCACGCGGAGCCATGTGCCGAACGGGAAAAGAAACAGGCTTTGCATTATCCACCAGATAAATGCGGAAATCAATCTCTCGCTTAGGGGGCAACCCCCTAACTTCATCGAAAACATCCGGATACTCTCGAACCACTCTCACAGACTGAAGAGTTTCCATTGAAGAGTCGAGTGATTCCAGATAGCACAACATGACGGGACCTCTCGGATCACAAGAAATCTCTAGGGTGTTTCCGAGGCGAGTCACGAGCCTCACAACCCTATGCTCACAATCAAGAATGGCTCCATATCTGGACAGCCAATCCATGCCCAATATCAATCCGTATCCCCTAAAACCAAGAACATAAGCACTGCACAAGAACTCTACACTCAGTATAGAGATCCTCAAATCCCCACATATCATAGACAAATGGGCGGAACCCCCAATAGGATTTGAGACACAGACGGGATCATCTACCAAGCTAGTACTAAGGTGCAAACTATCAACAAGATCAGATGAGATAAAGCTATGCGATGCACCAGAATCAAACAAGGTACGAACTGGAAAATCAGAAATATATACAAGGCTCTCAACAGAAATACTACCTCGATCGGGAACTGGAGCGACATTGAGAGCATGAACTTGCCCTCCTGAAGGTCCAGCACGCTGAGTCTGACCCTGGCCTTGCCCTTGCTTCCTCGGGCAATCCTTACTGAAATGTCCAGTCTCACCGCAGAAAAAGCATTCACCATTCTTCCTTTTCCTCTTCTTACAATCCTTAATAAGATGCCCAACTGAACCGCAATAATGGCACTTCCCCTTGTTGTTCTTGCCCTTGTTGTTATTGCCCTTGTTGTTGTTCCCCTTGTTGCCTTGACTCTTGTTCTTGTTCTGATTGCCTTGACTGCTCTGACCACTTGGATTACCCTGATTTCCTTTTCCCTGGGAATCAGTCTTCTTGGCTTGAGTATCATTCATCTTGGTTTCTTTCTTGACATCTCCCTGAAGTAACGCCATATCAACAAAACTCTCAAACGTGGCCCCATGGGGAATATGTGACATAGCCAATCCCTGCAACGGCTCATTCAGTCCTCTAGCAAAACGAAGAGCCTTCTTCTGAGGAGTATTCACCATATCCAAGCCAAAACGAGCTAACTGATTGAACTTGTTCACATATTCTTTGACAGACATATCTCCTTGTTTCAAAGTTATGAACCTCTCCATTTGTAGATTCTACTCAGCAGAAGATAGAAACTTAAGCATGAACCTTGCCCTGAAATCGGCCCAAGTCTCAACAGGCCTAGTACCATTGGTGACTTCCCACCAATAAGCGGCTTCATCCTTCATAAGCCAAACCGCCAACAAGAGCTTCCTCTTATCGTCTAACCCAAAGATAGCAAACAAATCCTCGGTCTCTTTCAACCAATTTCTGGCCTCTACAAAAGTCTCAGTGCCTTGAAAGTTCTTGCCACCCATTGCTTTGAAATCTTTGCAAGTCTTTGCGAAGTCCACTTGAGGATGCTGAGGGGGAGGAGGAAGAGGAACCTCAGTGACAGGAGGAGGAGGAACATTAACCACCGGAGGAGGAGGAGGAGGAACATTAACTACCGGAGGAGGAGGAACATCTGCGGGGCCGGCTTCGGTCGCCCTAGCCTCCAAAAGTCTCCTATACCAAACAGGTACGTGTACTCCCTCCGGAATAGCAAAGTTATCGGCCATACTGAAAACGAAGAAAAAGACAGATTCAGAATGGAGAAAAACGAAGGAATTTTGCTAATGGCTTTTTGGGGAATAGCCTTTAAAATAAACTAGACTTTTCTTTGGAAAATACTTTATACTTGGTTTTGAAAATAGTTTTCCAAAAGTTTTCTAAAAGCCTTTTTGTTCCTTCTCGTACCATATGCTCTAATACCAAATGTAACACCCCACCTCCACCAGGGTGGCTCTTGCAAGCACTCTGACTTTGGAGGGGCGTTTGAATCAGGTAAACATGCATAATGATATATCAAGGCAGAACAAGAACATATGTATATATATGTAAACAGAGTAAATAACATAGATAAAACAGCGGAAGATTTCAAAACATTTCAAAACAAGTCTGGTACAACATAGCTTTCCAAATAAACAAGTCTAGATAAAACAACTTCAACTGAAAAACTGAAATAAATAAGTGCTATCCCCAATTAAGTGGTAACCATAGCTAGCTTCATGTCGAAACCGTACATGAGCTGAAATCCCATAAGCAAGCAATCCGAAATCCAAGCTAAGCTCCAGTATTCCCTCCCTGAGAACCTGGGGGGGGGGGGGGGGGGGACGGAAGAAAAGAGGCGAAAGAAAACAGGTCAGTCAAAAAGACTGAGTAAGCCCTACTACAATCAATGTAAACTGATAAAGTTAACTGGCATGAGCAGCAGGAATGAACATAAGGATAACAATATACTAGCATGATGATTAACTAACAAGGTAGATAAAGGTGTCATCGCATAATCAGGATTAAGGTTTTGCACCACAGGTGTACTAGCAAACTGACATGACTTGAATAAACAAGTATTGATCCCTTGGCCCAAGCTTTGGCCCAATAACATGAAATGACCCTAATACAAGGTCCAACCAAACGGTCTAGTCGATCGGCTCCCTAAGCCTAACTCGTCACGTGTTGGTGTCAATACGGCCCAATCATAATTGTAGTCGAACTGTGCTGGGTCCACCCTTCGGGTGTATCAAGCCCTAGGGTGTCAACCCCTGGACACCATGAACATGAGTGCACAGTCCCGATCTACTGGTACCCGTGCATGTTTTCTCCGGCTACGGACTATGTGCACGACCAGAGTCCGCCTGGAACTACGCCGGCGTACCCTCTGCCGTCGCTTTTGGTCACTTACCTCCAGTCCAATAATCGTGCCCCCACCCTAGCCTAGTCCCTAGGGTCATGATGATACTAACTTGGGATTACTGCTGGAGTGGGTCCCCATTGCTAGGATTTTTCTAGTGGGTTAAGTACGGTTTAACCCTCTTGCTAATCCTGGATTAACTTGGTTAAGTGTAACGATGAGTTCACGACTTAACCCCGATTAATCTACCAAGCCCAAATTGGTTAAGTATTAAGTGGACCATGACTTAACCCTAATCACGAGGCATTAATTAATTTAATGCGCCTTAACCTCTCACATTAGACCTTGTTGTGGTTACTAGTTAAGCCGGGCGGGTCCGGGTAGCTTTACACCACAACTTGGTCTAACCTCGGGTTCAAGGTACAACATGACCAACTTCTCACATTGGGTCCTATTGTTTGTAGCAACTAGTTAAGCCGGTCGGTTCCGGGTAGGTTTACGCTACAAACTCAACCCAACCTCGAGTTGGCCACACTTATCTTTTCTAAGTGTCATGTCCATCATGTTTCCAAAACATGTTACAAGTTTTCAAGCAATTGGGTAGACCTAACTTAATAGGTAAATTCCCAATGGGTAGACCTAACTTAATAGGTAAATTCCCAAGCTTATGTTTTATGTCTTTTAAGTTTACCCAACCCCAAACGCAATCCCATCGCTTACATATCGCAATAGCGCATAAAGGATAGAAAGAGGGAACTTGGCATAATCATGACATAAAGGTATTGAAGCCACAAGCTTAACATGGTGGCATATGAAATGTTCATATGTTCATACACTTGCATATTACATTTTTAGGCCTCAAAAGCATGCATAAAACCAAACTTAGCATATTGGTGATACATGGTGCTAAATGACATGTAGAGATGGCCATAAGTTCGCATTTAGCCTCACATGCAAGTTATCATAAGAGATATGATAACTTACATGTTGCTAAAATGCAACCTTTGGCATAAAGCTTAAAGCTTTATGTTCATAAACCCAAAATAAGCTTGCATAACATGATAGCATGAACAAAATGTTCAACCCAAACTTGCATAACATAACTTGGCATACTTGCATATAAACTTGCATATCACAACATGATAAACTTGCATATAAACTTGCATATCACAACATGATAAACTTGCATATCATACATTTAACTTTAGAGTTTAAGTATGAAAGTAGAATAGGGCTTACAATGCTTAAGAAGTCACAAAAATATGACAAAGCCCTTATGAAATCAATTAAACCCAAAATGCAAGCAAAACCCTTGAGCCAAAATGATCAAGACTCTTTCTTTATGATGCAAATATATAAACTTGACTTGAATGCAAGCTAATGATGCTCATACAAGTTTGAAAACACTTGTATGCATGGAAAATCACTTAGGAATTTATTTAGGAATTTTATGAAGAGAGTGGAGGCCATGAGAGGATTGATTTTGCCATAGTTTAGTTGTATGAATGAATAATGATGATTTAGGGTAGGTTAGGGTCTTATTTATAGATTAGGCAAGTGTTTTAGGCCATAGGATTAAACCTAGATTCAATCTGTAGAGACCCGCAACTTCCCCGTAAAGGAAAGCGTCGGATAGTTCGAGAACAAACCACAGCAGAACGCATACAGAAGAACATTTCATTGTATATCACAACAATACATCAGATTACATGAATATACAGAGTATAAATGAATATTACACAGAAATATCAGAGATTTAAATTACATTTAAATACATAGCAGCGGAAAATAATACAATACACAACTAGAAGAGATATACGGATACAAAGCTTTCCGGATATCGTTCCAGCTGTAAACCAGGATCCTGTGAATATAAATCTGCAAAAACCAAAACTACTAGCTGCCCGTGTCAAAATAAGGGCACCCAGAGTTTAGGTTAAAACAATAAACTCCAGGTCAGTCATGGGACTGGTGTGAGAACTAAAACAGTTATTAATCTTTGTTTTTAAAGTTAGGTAAATCAAGGGACCACGCCGTATAACACGGAACGGGTTTCCTCCCAAGAATACCAGTGCATAAAACAAACAGCGCAATGCTAAATAAAGAAAATGAAGCTGTTATAAGACCCAGGTCCCATCACACAATGTAACGCAGTCGAGGATAGGGTTTTTACCTTATAACAGCCAAAGAATGCTTGATACGTTTAAAACAAATCATTTGATACCATAATAAGTGCATAGTGTATAAAACACTTCAAATCATAAGTATCAATCATAGGCGGCATGGGTACCATATATCATGTCGCCATATATAGGTTTACAAATAAAACCGCAAATGTCACGTATTTGGAAATTGGATTTCCATCTATGAACCGAGGCTAGGGGCAAGATCCTCAACCGATTCGAGACTGTCTAGTCCGAGCCTCAGGCAAGTACTCTGTCAAGCCTTTGGATCGTCAAGGCCGGTCCACCGATGTGGATTAAAATGCCTGAACACTACGTTTCCCCACCCTATGGGGTGTAAGTCTGGTCCGTCAGCCGACCAGAATGCATCGGCCGAAACCGATATAACCGAGGCGCCTCGCAACAGCAACAACCACATAAGTCAAACTCGTCAGGGCGTGTAAAACCACTGACGCCACTTCTAACTAGAAAGAAACGCATGCCCTCCCTGAGGTCCGTCTCCCGTTTTTGGTTCATACCTGGTGTGAAACACGCGAGGTAAACGTTACACAAAGCTACGCCACAAAGGCCGTGCTTTGATCATCACCACAAGACTTTGCTTTTCAACAGAAGCCTTGATCATTTGCATCTTAGCATGCCACACAGGCAAACCATCCTATGCAACCGATATCAGTCACACAGAATGAAATCCGATGTCAGACACACAGTCCATTTACAAGTCCGTTCTGGGTCTGAACGAAACCGGAGGCACCTAGTACCCCGCATATCCATCGATCTCCAAGTACGTCTGGACGATCACTAACTGTTTCCATCTTCTTGGGTGTACAGCCCAATCAAGATCATCAGTTATCACCCAAACGACGTGAAGACTTCCGGTCTTCGACCATCGTCTTCATCTTCGACTTATCGTCGTATCAGTTATTCAGAATGGGATAAACCCGGTCTTTCCGAATAACTCGCGTATATATTATAAAAGTGTTACACAAACACAACATACGCCTCATTCCAACTCATTAGTCATTAACCGTAAATTAATCAAGAGAATAATTCCCTAAATATTAACCCCGAAGGCCGAAACCAACATCAGATCAATATCCAGAAAACCATTCTACTTAGCTAACCGACAGTTAATTTCTAAATTTCACGTTCAAATCTAATTAAAGATTTAACTATCGCCTGGAGCAAAACTGGTGATACTCCATTCTCGATCTTTTCAATCTAATTAAAGATTCATTAAAACTCCACTTAGTTTTAATCTGTGACTGGGTTAAAGAATCAGTGTCATTTAAAACACGGTTCACGATAAACCCAAAGTCACATCCCATTAATTATCGGGTTAAAGAACAAGTGTTATTTAAAACACTGTTCACGATAAACCCAAAAATCAATATCCATTCAATTCCAATTAAATATTATTTAATTGGTACACTTCATTAAATCTAAATCAAAAGATTTAATCTTTTCTCAGCTGGGTTCAAGAACAGTGTTAGTGAAGACACCATTCACGACAAACCCAAATCACATTCATTAATTATCGGGTTAAAGAACAAGTGTTATTTAAAACACTGTTCACGATAAACCCAAAAATCAATATCCATTCAATTCCAATTAAATATTATTTAATTGGTACACTTCATTAAATCTAAATAAAAAGATTTAATCTTTTCTCAACTGGGTTCAAGAACAGTGTTAGTGAAGACACCATTCACGACAAGCCCAAATCACATTTGATATTCAATATAAGGCTCTGAATAGAAAATATATCGGCTTATATTCAATATCAAATTCTACGATTAACAAATGTCGTATTGGAAATAACGATATAAATATATATCTTTCAAATTTCCGTAACAACATCCGTATAATCACAAATTCCAACATCGAAATATTCCGAAGACAATTTCGATTCAAATCCACTCCAATGCAATCATTGGAACTTTTGGTTATTTTCAAAACCCTTTTCAAATTCAATTTATTTATTTAAAAATAAATAGAATTATAATTCTAGTTCAAAACTAGTTCATTTCGATAAAAATCTATTTTTATCTTTTCAAATAGGGAGTTTTTCATCCCAATTCTTTCTAAATCATTTCATATGATTTTACACAAATTATTACTATTTTTAATAATTTTATCAAGGCCCGTACAGTCGATTTCCTTCAATGGCCATCGAACTGCACTTACAGCGACCTTTTTCAAATTTGATTTGGACATAATTCCAAATCCAACCGTTAGATTTCAAATTTCTAATATTCGTTAGAAAGCTCTTTTCGATACGAACCCAACGGTTCCGGTTTTAGGAGAATCCGACGGTCGGATCTCCCGCAATGTCCGTTTGAAATAAATGGTCGAAATTCACGAACTGCCGCGGCGCGGCGCGTTCTATTCAGGCCATTATATTATATATATAATATATATAATATATATTTCGTCGATTTCTATTTAAAACGAATTATATAAATAGTTTTAAAATCATTTCAAAAGCTATTTCAACTTTCTTTTCAATTCAAATCAAAATTGAATTCTTCTTTATAAATTCGTTTTAAAATTCATTTCTATTCAATTCGAATTTCAATTCAATTTGAATTCATTTCAATTCCATTCATTTCGAATCGTTTTCAATTCAATTCATTTCGAAATCGTTTTCAATTCAATTCATTTCGAAATCGTTTTCAATTCAATTCATTTCGAAATCGTTATAAATTCAATTCATTTCAAAATCGTTTTCAATTCAATTCATTTCGAAATCGTTTTCAATTCAATTCATTTCGAAATCGTTTTCAATTCAATTCATTTCGAAATCGTTTTCAATTCAATTCATTTCGAAATCGTTTTCAATTCAATTTATTTCGAAATCGTTTTCAATTCAATTCGAAATCGATAAAATCGATATAAATATCGTTCACGTCAAAATGGCGTCAATCTAATCAACACGGCTTCATAAAGTTCTATTTTCAAATATTCTATTTCAAATATTTCTTTTTCAAATATTTCTATTTTAAAACTGGAATGAGGCCCAATCAATTACCATATAAAGTTAATTATATGGATTTTCATACAGCACATGTATATCATAGCATTGAAAAATAATCAACCATCAACCAAAGTGCACTACACTGGATAAGCATCAAATATAGATATTCAACGCTTATAACAGCCTGTCAATCGATCGATCGACATATTTAATCAATCAGGATGAGTGAACTTCAAATTTCATCCCAACACCCGTGTGGGGTTTCAAACAATCAAACACATATTTTATTTGTGCAGTTGGGCGATGTGTAAAATTTATCGTCCCAATCAATGTCATTCAAATAGGTGTACATAAACAAACCGTTCGGTTTATAAATGAATATTTTATTTTATTCACTTCACGTTAAAAATTATATTTTTAACGATAAAACATTTTATTTCAACCTATGAATTTCTATTCAATTCATTTCCACAATAAAATGATATTTTTATTTTTCTAACATATTTTAGAAAATTTCGGCGGCATAACGGCACGATACTAGAAACGGGACAAGGCCTAGCCTAATCCCCGGTCTAGTGAAGGCCCACGCCATTCACACATCAATCAAATTCACTTTCGTTATGCAAACCACAAAATTTGGAGTAAGGGTCTAACCTAGCCTTACTCCTTCGCCTTATAACGGCGCACGTCTAATCCTAACCAATTCATCGATTCGATTTTTCATACCACAAATCACATTCATTACCAATATCGCAATCAATCACCAATCAATCAAACAAACAAGTCCATGGTCTGTGGACGATTGTGTCGGGTGCTACTAAGCACCGTCTGCATCCTAGTATATATATATAACTAGAAAATAAATTTGAAAGGTGAGAAATTCTCACCTATAGCTATCCAAACATCTTGACTCTTCTTTGATAGAAATCTTCATTGTTTTCGCATCTTCGTCAGCTTCGTCCTCCGTAGCCACTACATATATAAAAATCGAATTTTTACTTCGCTATTCAATATATAAAAATCATATTTTTCTTATGCTATTCAATATATAAAAATCATATTTTTCTTATGCTATTCAATATATAAAAATCATATTTTTCTTATGCTATTCAATATATAAAAATCATATTTTTCTTATGCTATTCAATATATAAAAATCATATTTTTCTTACGAAGTTCAATATGAAAAAATCGAATCTTTTATCATTTAAAAATCATAACTTTTATCGTTTAAAATCATAACTTCTATAGTTTAAAAATCATAACTTCTATAGTTTAAAAATCATAACTTCTATAGTTTAAAAATCATAACTTCTATAGTTTAAAAATCATAACTTCTATAGTTTAAAAATCATAACTTCTATAGTTTAAAAATCATAACTTCTATAGTTTAAAAATCATAACTTTTATAGTTTAAAAATCATAACTTCTATAGTTTAAAAATCATAACTTCTATAGTTTAAAAATCATAACTTCTATAGTTTAAAAATCATAACTTCTATAGTTTAAAAATCATAACTTCTATAGTTTAAAAATCATAACTTCTATAGTTTAAAAATCATAACTTCTATAGTTTAAAAATCATAACTTCTATAGTTTAAAAATCATAATTTTTATAGTTTAAAAATCTTAACTAGAATCCTAATCTTTTTACTATAAAAATTCTAATCATTTTACTAACATAAAAATCTGTTTTTTTTTCTCTAACTTAAAAATCAGTTTTTACTTACTTAAAAATCAAAGTAAAATAAAAATAAATAAATAAAAAATCAGTTTTAAACTTACTGGGGGAGGGAGGAAGTGTCAGCGCGGTGGTCTGGTGGCTCGGGGATGGCCAGCGGCGGCCGCGGCTTCCAGTCGATGGCGGTTGGAGGTAAGAGGGGGGTTCGGGTTTCTGGTGATGGGTGCTGTCGCGAGTTGGGAAAAGGAGGCTGGAACGGGGTTTAGGGGTGGGACGGGAGGCTTCGACGGAGAAGATGGAGGGAGGGGCGCCTCGCGCGACGTGGCTCCGTCGAGCGATTCTAGGGCTCCGCCCTCTTTTTTTTTTTTTTTTTTTTATTATCTGTGAAATGAAATCGAACGGGGGGGCCAGAAGGAAAAAGGGAGAAAGGTTTTTTTTTTTATTTAATTAATTTAATTTTCCACCCAAAAAGCAACCTTTATTTTCGACCTCACAACGGGGCCCACCGCCTGTCGCCCATAGCGTTTTACTCCCATTCCGAACACAATGGGATATGTACCGCAAGCTGATTCGACTGTTTCGATCAGTTTCCGTTGAATTTACTTTTAAATCACTATATTGAATTTTAAACGTACATTTCAAATTACCGGGGTCACATACTAACTAGAAAAATTCCAGAAAAATATTTTCTAGCTTCGTATTGACGATACGGTCCTAACAAAACTAGTTTCGTCGAATTCTGAAACCGTTAGAAAAATGGCCAATTTCCAGTCGATTAAAATCAACTGAAATGGTCAAAACGCGTTTTCCTTTGCCACGCTCATATATTGATTCGAAAAATTATGAAATTTGAAATCTAGCAATAACTTGACAACACGAACCTAACAAAACTGGTTTCGTCGAAATCCGAGGTCGTTTGCAAAATTGCTATTTTTAAGGGCCTTATATATATAAAAATATATATAAATTCCACAGCGACTATTTCTAATTTTAAACTGGACATATCTTATCATTTCTAAGATGAAATCTCAGTTTGTTAACTTCGTTACAAAGATATAGTTATACAGATTCAAATATTTCTTGTTTCGTTCAATTCTGACTTATATTGAATTCTGTATATTCCTTTGAAATTAGAAATCGAATTTTCGAACTACCGCGCCATTTTCAATTCTATTTATAATTATATATAAATATTATATAGCCTAACGACGACGTATATAATATATACGTTCTAATTCTATTCAAAATAAATTTTCTCGTCGATATTATTTAAAATAATTCATTTTAAATATTCAAAATTCACTAAAATTGCCAAAATAAAAATTTTAAACTGGCCCAGATTTTGCGGGTTATTACAATCTCCCCCACTTAAAACTTTTCGTCCCCGAAAAGGAACAAAGTCGAAAGTGGTTTGATTATTCAGCTCTACGCTCGGTCTGGCTTTCGTTCTCCAACTTTTTAGTTTCTGAGAATTTTCAAAACTTCAAAAATTTGGCTAACACCCTAAATTTTCGAAAAATTTCGCCATAACCTCCCCTGCAATGGGAGCATCGGGGAATTTCAAATAGCTTCCCCGGTCCTTCAGATCTCAAAAAGAAAAAGAAAAAGCCAAGCGGCTAGCCAATAGGCTCACAAAATCATCATCACCCAAACAAAACAGGAAATTATGTAGTAAACATGTACCTATTTGTCGGGCAAACAAATTTTATTCTCTGGCTCTAGCCTCCTTGCTATGACCTGTTCAATGATATATATGTATATGCAAGCAAATGCGACCAATTTTCAATACAATTCAATATTTGATCAAATTAGGCATAATGGTTCAAAATTAGCAAACAAATAAACAAACAACACAAACATCAATCAATTAGTGAATTAGAATTTCAAATTCATAATTTTGATACATACACAAAAATCATGTTTTTGATGCCAATTCACAACCAGGTGTTCTAACTATATAAGTTTTGGTTCTCACACCAGTCTAATGGAAACATATAGAAATCACACCTTCGAAACACGAAAATAAATACTGGTGATGGCGCGCCATCATCAGAATCATGTCCGGGCGACTAGAGTGTGACTCTATATCTATCCAGTATATTAAAATTTCGAATACACGCGGATCAGACGTATACGCAAAATCTATATATACTGGATTGTCCACATCAATATAAATAGATAATCAAATACGAATAATTGATTTAAATCTTCAAAACAAAATTTGTTTTCACGTTAAAAATATACTCTTCACACTCGTTCTAGGATACTACTGATCCCATCTCTAACGAGTCATTCCCATTGGATTTTACTAATCCAATATCTGATGAATTCTTTCGTATGGTTCTAATGTGTCTTGTTCTCTAAGCTTTGTAAACCAAAGCTCTGATACCACCTGTAGAGACCCGCAACTTCCCCGTAAAGGAAAGCGTCGGATAGTTCGAGAACAAACCACAGCAGAACGCATACAGAAGAACATTTCATTGTATATCACAACAATACATCAGATTACATGAATATACAGAGTATAAATGAATATTACACAGAAATATCAGAGATTTAAATTACATTTAAATACATAGCAGCGGAAAATAATACAATACACAACTAGAAGAGATATACGGATACAAAGCTTTCCGGATATCGTTCCAGCTGTAAACCAGGATCCTGTGAATATAAATCTGCAAAAACCAAAACTACTAGCTGCCCGTGTCAAAATAAGGGCACCCAGAGTTTAGGTTAAAACAATAAACTCCAGGTCAGTCATGGGACTGGTGTGAGAACTAAAACAGTTATTAATCTTTGTTTTTAAAGTTAGGTAAATCAAGGGACCACGCCGTATAACACGGAACGGGTTTCCTCCCAAGAATACCAGTGCATAAAACAAACAGCGCAATGCTAAATAAAGAAAATGAAGCTGTTATAAGACCCAGGTCCCATCACACAATGTAACGCAGTCGAGGATAGGGTTTTTACCTTATAACAGCCAAAGAATGCTTGATACGTTTAAAACAAATCATTTGATACCATAATAAGTGCATAGTGTATAAAACACTTCAAATCATAAGTATCAATCATAGGCGGCATGGGTACCATATATCATGTCGCCATATATAGGTTTACAAATAAAACCGCAAATGTCACGTATTTGGAAATTGGATTTCCATCTATGAACCGAGGCTAGGGGCAAGATCCTCAACCGATTCGAGACTGTCTAGTCCGAGCCTCAGGCAAGTACTCTGTCAAGCCTTTGGATCGTCAGGGCCGGTCCACCGATGTGGATTAAAATGCCTGAACACTACGTTTCCCCACCCTATGGGGTGTAAGTCTGGTCCGTCAGCCGACCAGAATGCATCGGCCGAAACCGATATAACCGAGGCGCCTCGCAACAGCAACAACCACATAAGTCAAACTCGTCAGGGCGTGTAAAACCACTGACGCCACTTCTAACTAGAAAGAAACGCATGCCCTCCCTGAGGTCCGTCTCCCGTTTTTGGTTCATACCTGGTGTGAAACACGCGAGGTAAACGTTACACAAAGCTACGCCACAAAGGCCGTGCTTTGATCATCACCACAAGACTTTGCTTTTCAACAGAAGCCTTGATCATTTGCATCTTAGCATGCCACACAGGCAAACCATCCTATGCAACCGATATCAGTCACACAGAATGAAATCCGATGTCAGACACACAGTCCATTTACAAGTCCGTTCTGGGTCTGAACGAAACCGGAGGCACCTAGTACCCCGCATATCCATCGATCTCCAAGTACGTCTGGACGATCACTAACTGTTTCCATCTTCTTGGGTGTACAGCCCAATCAAGATCATCAGTTATCACCCAAACGACGTGAAGACTTCCGGTCTTCGACCATCGTCTTCATCTTCGACTTATCGTCGTATCAGTTATTCAGAATGGGATAAACCCGGTCTTTCCGAATAACTCGCGTATATATTATAAAAGTGTTACACAAACACAACATACGCCTCATTCCAACTCATTAGTCATTAACCGTAAATTAATCAAGAGAATAATTCCCCAAATATTAACCCCGAAGGCCGAAACCAACATCAGATCAATATCCAGAAAACCATTCTACTTAGCTAACCGACAGTTAATTTCTAAATTTCACGTTCAAATCTAATTAAAGATTTAACTATCGCCTGGAGCAAAACTGGTGATACTCCATTCTCGATCTTTTCAATCTAATTAAAGATTCATTAAAACTCCACTTAGTTTTAATCTGTGACTGGGTTAAAGAATCAGTGTCATTTAAAACACGGTTCACGATAAACCCAAAGTCACATCCCATTAATTATCGGGTTAAAGAACAAGTGTTATTTAAAACACTGTTCACGATAAACCCAAAAATCAATATCCATTCAATTCCAATTAAATATTATTTAATTGGTACACTTCATTAAATCTAAATCAAAAGATTTAATCTTTTCTCAGCTGGGTTCAAGAACAGTGTTAGTGAAGACACCATTCACGACAAACCCAAATCACATTCATTAATTATCGGGTTAAAGAACAAGTGTTATTTAAAACACTGTTCACGATAAACCCAAAAATCAATATCCATTCAATTCCAATTAAATATTATTTAATTGGTACACTTCATTAAATCTAAATAAAAAGATTTAATCTTTTCTCAACTGGGTTCAAGAACAGTGTTAGTGAAGACACCATTCACGACAAGCCCAAATCACATTTGATATTCAATATAAGGCTCTGAATAGAAAATATATCGGCTTATATTCAATATCAAATTCTACGATTAACAAATGTCGTATTGGAAATAACGATATAAATATATATCTTTCAAATTTCCGTAACAACATCCGTATAATCACAAATTCCAACATCGAAATATTCCGAAGACAATTTCGATTCAAATCCACTCCAATGCAATCATTGGAACTTTTGGTTATTTTCAAAACCCTTTTCAAATTCAATTTATTTATTTAAAAATAAATAGAATTATAATTCTAGTTCAAAACTAGTTCATTTCGATAAAAATCTATTTTTATCTTTTCAAATAGGGAGTTTTTCATCCCAATTCTTTCTAAATCATTTCATATGATTTTACACAAATTATTACTATTTTTAATAATTTTATCAAGGCCCGTACAGTCGATTTCCTTCAATGGCCATCGAACTGCACTTACAGCGACCTTTTTCAAATTTGATTTGGACATAATTCCAAATCCAACCGTTAGATTTCAAATTTCTAATATTCGTTAGAAAGCTCTTTTCGATACGAACCCAACGGTTCCGGTTTTAGGAGAATCCGACGGTCGGATCTCCCGCAATGTCCGTTTGAAATAAATGGTCGAAATTCACGAACTGCCGCGGCGCGGCGCGTTCTATTCAGGCCATTATATTATATATATAATATATATAATATATATTTCGTCGATTTCTATTTAAAACGAATTATATAAATAGTTTTAAAATCGTTTCAAAAGCTATTTCAACTTTCTTTTCAATTCAAATCAAAATTGAATTCTTCTTTATAAATTCGTTTTAAAATTCATTTCTATTCAATTCGAATTTCAATTCAATTTGAATTCATTTCAATTCCATTCATTTCGAATCGTTTTCAATTCAATTCATTTCGAAATCGTTTTCAA
This sequence comes from Allium sativum, assembly GCA_030737875.1. NCBI lineage: Eukaryota > Viridiplantae > Streptophyta > Magnoliopsida > Asparagales > Amaryllidaceae > Allium > Allium sativum. The sequence goes on along the minus strand of CM060919.1, from coordinate 844,495,764 downwards.
TTCAATTCATTTCGAAATCGTTTTCAATTCAATTCATTTCGAAATCGTTATAAATTCAATTCATTTCAAAATCGTTTTCAATTCAATTCATTTCGAAATCGTTTTCAATTCAATTCATTTCGAAATCGTTTTCAATTCAATTCATTTCGAAATCGTTTTCAATTCAATTCATTTCGAAATCGTTTTCAATTCAATTTATTTCGAAATCGTTTTCAATTCAATTCGAAATCGATAAAATCGATATAAATATCGTTCACGTCAAAATGGCGTCAATCTAATCAACACGGCTTCATAAAGTTCTATTTTCAAATATTCTATTTCAAATATTTCTTTTTCAAATATTTCTATTTTAAAACTGGAATGAGGCCCAATCAATTACCATATAAAGTTAATTATATGGATTTTCATACAGCACATGTATATCATAGCATTGAAAAATAATCAACCATCAACCAAAGTGCACTACACTGGATAAGCATCAAATATAGATATTCAACGCTTATAACAGCCTGTCAATCGATCGATCGACATATTTAATCAATCAGGATGAGTGAACTTCAAATTTCATCCCAACACCCGTGTGGGGTTTCAAACAATCAAACACATATTTTATTTGTGCAGTTGGGCGATGTGTAAAATTTATCGTCCCAATCAATGTCATTCAAATAGGTGTACATAAACAAACCGTTCGGTTTATAAATGAATATTTTATTTTATTCACTTCACGTTAAAAATTATATTTTTAACGATAAAACATTTTATTTCAACCTATGAATTTCTATTCAATTCATTTCCACAATAAAATGATATTTTTATTTTTCTAACATATTTTAGAAAATTTCGGCGGCATAACGGCACGATACTAGAAACGGGACAAGGCCTAGCCTAATCCCCGGTCTAGTGAAGGCCCACGCCATTCACACATCAATCAAATTCACTTTCGTTATGCAAACCACAAAATTTGGAGTAAGGGTCTAACCTAGCCTTACTCCTTCGCCTTATAACGGCGCACGTCTAATCCTAACCAATTCATCGATTCGATTTTTCATACCACAAATCACATTCATTACCAATATCGCAATCAATCACCAATCAATCAAACAAACAAGTCCATGGTCTGTGGACGATTGTGTCGGGTGCTACTAAGCACCGTCTGCATCCTAGTATATATATATATAACTAGAAAATAAATTTGAAAGGTGAGAAATTCTCACCTATAGCTATCCAAACATCTTGACTCTTCTTTGATAGAAATCTTCATTGTTTTCGCATCTTCGTCAGCTTCGTCCTCCGTAGCCACTACATATATAAAAATCGAATTTTTACTTCGCTATTCAATATATAAAAATCATATTTTTCTTATGCTATTCAATATATAAAAATCATATTTTTCTTATGCTATTCAATATATAAAAATCATATTTTTCTTATGCTATTCAATATATAAAAATCATATTTTTCTTATGCTATTCAATATATAAAAATCATATTTTTCTTACGAAGTTCAATATGAAAAAATCGAATCTTTTATCATTTAAAAATCATAACTTTTATCGTTTAAAATCATAACTTCTATAGTTTAAAAATCATAACTTCTATAGTTTAAAAATCATAACTTCTATAGTTTAAAAATCATAACTTCTATAGTTTAAAAATCATAACTTCTATAGTTTAAAAATCATAACTTCTATAGTTTAAAAATCATAACTTCTATAGTTTAAAAATCATAACTTTTATAGTTTAAAAATCATAACTTCTATAGTTTAAAAATCATAACTTCTATAGTTTAAAAATCATAACTTCTATAGTTTAAAAATCATAACTTCTATAGTTTAAAAATCATAACTTCTATAGTTTAAAAATCATAACTTCTATAGTTTAAAAATCATAACTTCTATAGTTTAAAAATCATAACTTCTATAGTTTAAAAATCATAACTTTTATAGTTTAAAAATCTTAACTAGAATCCTAATCTTTTTACTATAAAAATTCTAATCATTTTACTAACATAAAAATCTGTTTTTTTTTCTCTAACTTAAAAATCAGTTTTTACTTACTTAAAAATCAAAGTAAAATAAAAATAAATAAATAAAAAATCAGTTTTAAACTTACTGGGGGAGGGAGGAAGTGTCAGCGCGGTGGTCTGGTGGCTCGGGGATGGCCAGCGGCGGCCGCGGCTTCCAGTCGATGGCGGTTGGAGGTAAGAGGGGGGTTCGGGTTTCTGGTGATGGGTGCTGTCGCGAGTTGGGAAGAGGAGGCTGGAACGGGGTTTAGGGGTGGGACGGGAGGCTTCGACGGAGAAGATGGAGGGAGGGGCGCCTCGCGCGACGTGGCTCCGTCGAGCGATTCTAGGGCTCCGCCCTCTTTTTTTTTTTTTTTTATTATCTATGAAATGAAATCGAACGGGGGGGGGCCAGAAGGAAAAAGGGAGAAAGGTTTTTTTTTTATTTATTTATTTAATTAATTTAATTTTCCACCCAAAAAGCAACCTTTATTTTCGACCTCACAACGGGGCCCATCGCCTGTCGCCCATAGCGTTTTACTCCCATTCCGAACACAATGGGATATGTACCGCAAGCTGATTCGACTGTTTCGATCAGTTTCCGTTGAATTTACTTTTAAATCACTATATTGAATTTTAAACGTACATTTCAAATTACCGGGGTCACATACTAACTAGAAAAATTCCAGAAAAATATTTTCTAGCTTCGTATTGACGATACGGTCCTAACAAAACTAGTTTCGTCGAATTCTGAAACCGTTAGAAAAATGGCCAATTTCCAGTCGATTAAAATCAACTAAAATGGTCAAAACGCGTTTTCCTTTGCCACGCTCATATATTGATTCGAAAAATTATGAAATTTGAAATCTAGCAATAACTTGACAACACGAACCTAACAAAACTGGTTTCGTCGAAATCCGAGGTCGTTTGCAAAATTGCTATTTTTAAGGGCCTTATATATATAAAAATATATATAAATTCCACAGCGACTATTTCTAATTTTAAACTGGACATATCTTATCATTTCTAAGATGAAATCTCAGTTTGTTAACTTCGTTACAAAGATATAGTTATACAGATTCAAATATTTCTTGTTTCGTTCAATTCTGACTTATATTGAATTCTGTATATTCCTTTGAAATTAGAAATCGAATTTTCGAACTACCGCGCCATTTTCAATTCTATTTATAATTATATATAAATATTATATAGCCTAACGACGACGTATATAATATATACGTTCTAATTCTATTCAAAATAAATTTTCTCGTCGATATTATTTAAAATAATTCATTTTAAATATTCAAAATTCACTAAAATTGCCAAAATAAAAATTTTAAACTGGCCCAGATTTTGCGGGTTATTACACAATCCAAGCCATCAAAGCATGTCTTGGGGAAGAAGTCAAGTGTAGGAACCATCTAGGGCCTTTAGATTAAAGATGAACCATGAGAACCATTCAAATGCAAAATCTGCATTTGAGCGAATCGGCCCACGGGTTGACAGGCAAACACCCTGGATTAACCCCTAGTCGAACCAGCGGGCTCGGGTCGACCTCAAAAATCGGTCGGTTTGGTTATTCCCCTCTCCCAATTCGCTGTTTTGAACATTTTTGCATATTTATTTATTTAATTTTCAATTATATATATATATCAATATATATATATTTCTCTGCGCAACCCATTTCACTTAATTAAGTATACTTTAATTTGGGAATTTTTCGTGAAACTTCGCGAGGCCATATCTTGGTCATACGGACTCCGATTTTCGAAAAATCGGACTCTATTTCGCGTATTTTTCCGAGACGAACGCAATGGCATAGCCCGTTTCCCTTGATTCAGATTTTACAGTTTAATTCTGCCTCCATTTATGTTATAACATGTTATTCAAAAATACGGGTTGTTACATATCAGATTTTGGAATCATGTCTTTTTCGATATTCATTATAAAAATGAATTAAATCGATATAAATATCGTCTGCGTCAAAATGGCGCAAATCTAATCAACACAGCTTCATATATTTCAATATTTTCTTGTCCATCCAAAATTGAACATCAAAATCATATTTCGATTCTTTTTTGAATATTATTTTAAAATATTCATTATTTTAATATATTCGTTATTTTAAAATATTCCTTATTTTTGAATTGGAACCAGACCCAATCAATTACCATAAAATTTTATTTATATGGATTTCATACAATACATGTATATATCAACAATGATAAGCAATCAACCATTAGCCTGAGTGCACTACACAACTGCATGAGCACTAAATAAAAATAATTAACGCTTACAACAGTCTATCAACCCATCGATTGACATACAACTAAACAATTGGGGTTAGTGCACGTCAAATATCATCCCAATACCCGTGTGGGGTTTCAATCAACAAACACAGATTTTATTTGTGCAGTTGGCCGATGTGTAAGATATATCGCCCCAATCAATATCAGATAAATGGGTGTACATAAAACAAACAGTCTGATTTGTTTCATACAGTTTATATAAAAAATAACATTTTTAGTAACGCTTCATATATTTAAAAATCACATTTTAATCAATGATATTTATATTTTAAAGAACCACAATTTTAAACCGCTATATATATATATATCACATTTTAATCATTGATATTTATATTTTTAAAAATCACAATTTCAAACCGCTATACATATATAATTCACACTTCAATACTATGTTTATATTTGAAAAACGATTCTATTTTTAGACAATGCTATTTTTATTATTAGACCATACTATTTTTATTTTTAAAAACAGAGCTATTTTTATTTTTAAAACATTCGCTATTTATAATTTTAAAACATTCGCTATTTATATTTTTAAAACATTCGCTATTTATATTTTTAAAACATTCGCTATTTTTTTTACAACATTTGCTATTAAATAATATCCATTTGTTTCTTTTGGATATTCCATAAAATAGTTATCCAATTTGAGTTCGATCTTATCAAAGGAATGACGTTTAATTAACGTCTTACGTCCTAAATCTTCACATTAGACATACCCGGACATTTCCTAGTCCATATCTTATATGGCATCTTCAGTGTTGTTTTAGTATGATTAAATATAAATTTAATTTATTGGAAGATCTATATGACTTATCATTGATCGTGCCATATCTTATAGGGTGCGACTTCTCCTTTTAGACACACCATTCCAGCATGGTGTTCTAAGTGGAGTGAGTTGTGAAACAATTTCTCGCTTAGTAGATTGTCATTAAATTATTGTCTTAGTTATTCTTTTGATCTGTCCGAAGAGTATTTATTAAAATTGGTTTTTAACTTCACTTTGAATCCTTTTAACTTTTCAAAGGATTCTGATATGTGTTTCGTAAGATACACATATCTATATTTACTGATATCATTAGTAAATATAATGAAGTAATAAAACCTACCTCTAGCTAATGTATCCCTTGCTCCATATACATCATTATGTATGAGACCCAATACATAATAGTCCATTCGCTATGTCAAATGAAAGGTGGTTTAATTATTTTTCCTAATAAACAAGATTTACATTCTACGTGTGATTTGAAATCAAATGATTTCAAAATTCCACTATGATGGAGTTTTGATATGTTTTTTTATATGGGCTAACTGGCAATGCTATAGGTATGTTGGATTTAAATCACCAAATTTAATCCATACAGCATTTAAGTCGAGTACATTATAGTTAATGATTTACAAAGACCAATAACTATTTGTGAAATTCCATAAGATATCTCATTTAAATAAAATGAATAACAATTGTTCTTTTATTATAAATGAGATTCAAACTTGTCTAAACAAGATTTATAATAGCATTTATTTTAAATGAAATAACAATTTTTTATTTATTTAATTAAGCTAGTATATAGAACAAGAATCAACTTCCTACGAATAATTTAGCAACATTTTCTTCGTTTCCAATGATAAGTGCACTTGTCTTTTATCAGATTTCTACTCATTTTGCAATTTCTGTAAATTTACATACATTTATGTGATTCATATCTAGTATCCAATACCAAGTTTGTATAAGTAGATTGCTATAACATTTGTATCTTTTCAGTTGAAATTACATTTCAACTTTCATTTTAGATCTTCTGTGAAACAATTACGTTTAATTTGTTTAAGGAAAATCTTCAAATTTCAATGTAAGTCAAGAAATTTGATTTGATTCAATTTATCCTTCTTAAAGATTAATTTTAAATTATCGGTGTTTTTGGATATTTAATATGTATAATAGATAATAAATAATAATCGATTCCATAAAATTTATTTAATATAAATATAAATTTTTGACAATCAAAATTTATATTAATATAAATATATAATTTAAACTAAAATGCGCTCCCACTCGAATTAACATTCCTTCATTTATGCACACACACACACACTCACGCACACACACACACATATATATATAATAGTGGTCCAAGATCCATATGTAGTCATGCCATGACCTAGCTTTGGCTAACACCCCAAAACAAACCTTTTAGGCAGACATCTTATGTCAATTACATCATATATAATTCTTAGATCGCATGATGAACATTTTGTTCATTGAATTATTCATTTGCTCAATATAGAATAATATATGCTCATTGCAGTTGAAACACCACAATTACTTCTACCGCATATAACCAAAATAAAAGGTACACAACGATTTGGGTTAGTTACGTCCAATGAGACTGGTTTTAGATTACATGATATAATATTTCTATTTGCAGAAGATTTGGAAGATATTATTGATTATGGTGATATAACATTTCCATTTAGAGAAGATTTGGGAAATATGATTAATTTGAGTAATATAATATTTCCAACTGCAAAAGATTTGGAAGATATCAGAAAATTTATTGGCTCTTTTGTAAAATTAGATACGACAATAAATAACCTACATAAGTGGAAGAATGTGAAGAAGTTTCTTTTGGGATATTGAAGTAAGGAATTGATTCTCTGATTGGAGAATTAATTAGGCATTGATTTATAACGATAAATTAGTTACTTCAACCCCAAGTATTAATCCTTATATAAGGATAGGGATTAGGTAAATCTGTAGATCATCTATAAAAGTCATATTTCTTCTTCCTCCTCCTTATTATCTATCTTGTAATATTTTCTTTTGTATAAAAATACTAAAATCTCCTCTCCCCAAGTGGAAGTACACTAACAAGACGTTAGTGGAACCATTATAAATCTCTTGTGTTCTTTCTTTCATTGCTTGATCCGTGATTGTTTTGCTGGTGACTGTCTGTTGTTTGTTTTGCCTCACCATCAATCCGTTCCTATTTTTTTCCGTAAGGTTGGGTTTTATTCCCAAGGCGTTTTTAGGGAAACTTTTCCCTAACAATTAGTATCAGAGTTACGAGGTTGATTGAGAAAGGGTGTTAGGCATTATAGCAGGAGAAGAGGAGAATTCAGCAATTGTATCAAAGCCATATGTTAAAGGCACATATATGGCAGCAGGATCTCAATTAGCAATAGAAAGATGAAATGGTGATAAAGACTTCAAGAAGTGGCAATGGAGGATGAAAGCTGTTCCGATGAGGAACAATGTTCATCCTGTGGTGTTTGCCCCTAAGGAGTTAACAGATGATATTTCAGCCGTAGAAAGGAAGGAAATTGTGATGACCCCAAACTTCCGTAGTACGAAAGCAAGGATAATCATTGGAATATAACATAATTACAACAATAGCAGATCTCAAATAACATCATAACACATAAATCATTGTAGCGGAAATAGAAATGTCATCAACATCAAAACACCAAAACATTAGAGTGCACAGTTACAGGATACAACTTAGCAAATAAAAGTCCCAGCAAAAAGAAGTTAGTCTAAAACTCCATCAAGCACATCATAGATAAAGGATGTCTAAATGTCTCAAAGTAGAAATAAAAAGATAAAAATGTTCTTCATCTTCCTTCCACAAGCATGCTCCAATCCAGAATATGTCCATAATGACCCGGACCTGTCACTTGGCTGCCCATGTGAAAAAGAGGGCACCCGATTTTGCAAAGTGAAACAAACTACGAGTCGGTCGTAGGACTGGTATGAGAAATCTTTCCTAACTTATCTAACACTATGGCTAATCACAGGACCACGCCGTTAATGCGGAACATGCTTACTCCATTGGATTGCCACTGCATAAGTTTAATAAAAAATTTATTCAAAACAACGCAATGCTTTTTAGAAAAATGAAATCATTATAAGACTTGAGTCCGATCACACATTGCAACGCAAACCGAAGAATAGAGTTTTACCTTGCAATGATCAAACAAGCTTGATACGTAGAAAATAATATTTTAATATTATTATTAGTATCTAATCAGTTTTAAAATACTTCAAAGTAAATGTATCAATCCTAGACGGCATAGCTACCATATACTATGTTGTCATATATAGGTTTACAATCAAAACCGTAATGTCGTATTGGAAATTGGGTTTCCATCATGAGTTAAGGCTAGGGACGGTCTCCTTACCGATTTGAGACACTCTAGCAAATGTCTCAGGATTACACCTACAGGCAACCATTGGATCCTACAGGGCCGGTCCACAAATACTTTACTGGATTGGCAATTCCTGAACACATGCTTCCCGGTCCAATTGAACCTATAATTTGGTTACTATCGACTAATAAATCCGAGGTATCTCATAATCCATCAACCACATAAGTAAAATGTCAGGGCTTGCAAAACCCTGATACCACTTCTAGCTAGAGAGAAACGTGTGCACTCCCTGCGTTCCCTTGTCCCGTTTCTGACTCTTACTGGGGTGTGAGGCTCGCGAGGTAACACTATACACAAGGCTATGCCGAAATAGGCTATGCTTTGATCATCAACCACAAGGCTCTGCTTTTCAACAAAAGCCTTGATCATCTGCATCTTGGCATGCCACATTGACAATCCATGCCATGTGATCGATAACTACTAATATATAACCTCTGAGCTTGTGCGTCTCAGAGAAGGGTGTTAAGCAAGAGAATAAATTCTCTGCCACCAATCAGATATATATTAAATAGAAATCAATTTACATGGAATGGAATCCAATGTCAGACACACATCCATTTACAAGTCCGTCCTGGGTCTGAACGAAGCCGAAGTCACCTTATTCCTCGTCTCGTATGTCCAATATGGAAGAGAGGTGCTCGCTTATCCGGACAATCAACAAATACTTCCGGATAACTACCACTTTAACCCTTTACTGGGAGCTAACCGGTGTCGGGATTAGTAGTTATCCATTCGATGTGAAGATCATCAGTCTTCAATATCTTTGATTTAAATCGTCGTATAATTATTTGAAATGAGATTGAACTTGGTCTTTTCAAATAATTCTCGAATATATATAATTTAAAACATTTCATATCATTAATATTATTTTAATAATGATTTATTGCTATTTTAATTTATATTAAAATAGCCCAATTTAATTTAACGACGCTTCGGGTCAATAGGCGGCCGTGGCACTGTTTTTTATCAAAATTTGATTTACACATATCTCGAAATCTAACCTTTGGATTTTAACAAAATTTATATCGTTGGAAAGATCTTCCCAAAGCGGTCCTAATGGTTCCAGTTTTGGGAAAATCCGACGGTCGAATCTTTCGGTATAATCGTTTAAAGTTACGATTCCGAAGTGCGAAATACCGCGCCTAATTCGTTTAATTTTAATTTTAATTTATATATATAATTATATAAATATAAACCATTCGAAGATTCAGCTAATGCGTTTAACATGCCAAATTAAAGAATGTTTTATTGCCATAACATATCTACATATTTTGTAATGTCAAATGAAATATACTTTATTTTCATGACATTTTGCTCATGACAAATAAAAAGATAATTTTTATTTTTATTTCTATTTCTATTTTTATTTTTATTTGTATTTCTATTTTTATTTGTATTTCTATTTTTAACTTTAACAATTAAAAATAAATATATTTTTTGTATGTAGTTTCAATGCATGTTTTGACAAATAAAAATAATTATTTAATTAACATACAAATTTTAATGTATGTTATGGCAAGAAAAATGATTCTTTGACTTGCATACAAATTCTAATGTATGCATTGATGATAAAAATGATATTTTGACTTGCATACAAATTCTAATGTATGCATTGACGATAAAAATGATATTTTGACTTGCGTACAAATTCTAATGTATGCATTGTCGATAAAAATGATACTTTGACTTGCATACAAATTCTAATATATGCATTGTCGTTAAAAATGATGTCCTGATTTGCATACAAATTCTAATGTATGCATTGTCGATAAAAATGATGTTTTGACTTGCATACAAATTCTAATGTATGCATTGTCGATAAAAATGATATTTTCATTTTGTTGACAATTCTATTTAAAAAAAATGATATTTTAATTTTTGTTGACAATTCTATTTCAACAAAAAGGATAAAAAGTGATAATTTCAATTTTGTTAATAATTCTAGTTTAACAAAAATAAATATTTTTGCTCCAACACAAAACTATTAAACAAAAATGTCAATTTTTGTTTTACCCAAATCTATTTAACAAAAAAGTAAACTTTATTTAACTCAAATCTTATTTAACAAAAATGTAATTTTTTTTCACTCAAATCTTATTAACAAAAAATGTTAATTCTTGAAACAAAAATGTTAATTTTTGTTTCACTCAAATCTTATTAACAAAAATGATAATTTTTGTTTCAACAATTCTATTTAACAAAAATGTTAATTTTTTTTCACTCAAATCTTATTAACAAAAATGTTAATTTTTGTTTCAACAATTCTATTTAACAAAAATGTTAATTTTTGTTTCACTCAAATCTTATTAACAAAAAAGTTAATTTTTGTTTCAACAATTTTATTTAACAAAAATGTTAATTTTTGTTTCACTCAAATCTTATTAACAAAAATGTTAATTTTTGTTTCAACATTTTTTTTTACAAAAATGTTAATTTTTTGTGTTCAACAATTCGGTTTTGACAAAAATAAACATTTTTGTTTCAACCTTTTTAATTGATAAAAATGTGCATTTTTGTTTCAACCTTTTTAATTGACAAAAATGTGCATTTTTGTTTCAACCTTTTTATTTGACAAAAATGTGCATTTTTGTTTTAACCTTTTTAATTGACAAAAATGTGCATTTTTGTTTTAACCTTTTTAATTAACAAAAATGTGTATTTTTGTTTCAACCTTTTTAACTGACAAAAATCAATGTTTTTGTTTCCGCCTTTTTAGTTGACAAAAATGAATGTTTTTGTTTCAACTAAACTATTAAACAAAAGCGATAATTTTGTTTAAACTAAATTATTAAACAAAAGTGATAATTTTGTTTAAACTAAACTATTAAACAAAAGTGATAATTTTTGTTTAAACTAAACTATTAAACGAAAGTGATAATTTTGTTCAAACTAAACTATTAAACAAAAGTGATAATTTTTTTTAAACCAATTCTAATTAACAAAGATGTTAATTTATTTTGTTTCAATAAATCTAATAAACTAAATGATAATTTTGTTTACTCAACACAAATGTAAAATTTTAACAGATCTACAGAACACACCAATCACAGATCAAATCACGTATGACAATCAGTTGAATATTACAGCGTATGAGTAAAACTACAATCATGATTAACAAATTTTAATTATATAATAAAAAATAGAATTTCTCATAGTCGTTTTAATTCTGAATAATTCAGAATCAAATTTTTCGTCCAAAATCTGATCTGCTCTGAATCAGTTCTAATTAGTCCAGAAATGTAGATCTCAGACTCACGATCTTAACGAATCTGAAATTATTCAATTCCGAGTTCGTATGCATTAGTTATGAATTAATATAGGTTGATAATATTTTAAATAAATTAATTAAATAAAAAAGGGAAATGCCCTTCTTCTCCAATCAACTATACACGGTCGTTAGTTTTCAAATTGGTTCAATTCTAGGTCTGCAAATCGTGAACACTAGAAGCACTTGGACGGCGATCGGACACCACTGCGTCGAAGAGGGGAGCGGCGCGCACCAGGGGGACCCACGCCAACAGGTGCGATCGTGTCACGGGGGCGGGGCGACGCTTGAAATGGAGCAGGTTTGGGGCTCTGGTGCGGTCAAAATACCCAATTTCAGGCTTTGTTTACCGTATAGATTTGGAGAGGAGAGGAATCTCTACAATAATGTCAAAAGGAGTGGGAGATTTCAGTGAGTGGATCAAGAGAATTGGAGGAGGGAAGGTTCGAGCGTTTCAGTCGATGAAAAATGATGGTAGCGGCTGTGAATAGTAGACTAGGGTTTTGAAAAACCACTATTTATATTATAATATTAATTCTCTTAATTATTGGTTTTAGGCCATTAATCCCTAATAGTTCCAATTTAAGCCCGATAAAAGTTATTCTCACCCAATTGCCCCTGTTTCGGACACCATGGGCTAGGTCCCATCAGCCGAAACGATCGTTTTCAGTCTGTTTTCTTAAATTTAAAATTTAAATTATTTATTTATTTAATTCGATCGTACATTTAAATTTACCGGGGCCACATATGGACTCCCAAAATTCCTGAAAAATAGATCTAGCTATATTTTGACGATACGGTCCTAATAAAATTAATTTCGTCGAATTTGGAGACCATTTGAAAATGTCCTTTTTAACGGTCGATTAAATTCAGTAGAAATTATCGAACACCGTTTAACTTACCACGCTCACATATTAATTCCAAAAAATATGGAAAATTAACCTTAGCAATAATTTGACATTTCAGATCCGACAAAAATGGTTTCATCGAAAAAGGAGGTCGTTTGTATAATGGCCATATATACAGGCTATATATTATATTATATTTCATAGCGACTATTCTGAATATTCAACTGGCCATAACTTTTTATTCCCGCTATGAAAATTAAATTTTTCGGATTCGTTGGAAAGATATTTTTAAACAGATTTAAATATTTTTGGTTTCACTAAAATCCGATTTATTTTGAATCCTGTACATTCAGTAAAAGTTCAGATTCAAACTTTCAAACTGTCGTGCTATTTCTAACTTCTTTTAAAATTAAAATAAATATATTCATTCTAACTTTGATTTAAATAAATTTTAAATCGTTATTATTTGAAAAAAATTATTTTAACTATTCATAATTCATAAAAATTGCCAAAATAAAAATTTTAAATTGGTTCTAATTTTTCGGGTTGTTACAGAGATGGAACGATGGACATATACTACTTTACATTAGCAGCGGGAGAAAATGTCATTTCAGAGAATAGCGGTGAGACCATTGCTAGGGACATTTGGACCAAGTTGGGTAAAATCTATTTAAAGAAGTCACTAACCAACCTTCTGATTTTGCTGAAGACGTTTTTCACCATGCGGATGAGAGAGGGTACTTCAGTGAAGGCACATCTAAGCTTCTTCGATGATCTCGTGATGAAGATGAAGACTTTTGGCTTGAAAGTGGATGAGGAGCAAGTAACAATGATTCTTTTGTGTTTTCTTACAGAGTGATACACAGGTTTCTCTAACAGTCTCATCTATGCCAGAGATACACTAACAGTAGATGATATGAAGGCAAGTCTTCTATCTGAGGACTTGAGGGATTAAATGAAGGGGTTGAGTGAAGGCAGAGGAGGAAGTAGTACGGAAGCCTTATTAGTTGGTATGAAGAAAGGGGAGAAGAAGAGGAAAATAAAGTCAAGATATGGGAAGTGCTACATTTGCAAGAAACCAGTCCATTGGAAGAGAGATTGTCTGGACTTGAAGAAAAAAATTGAAGCTGCAAATTCATCGGTTGCGGTGAAGGAATTTTGTCTGATGACTTGTTGACAGTGGTAGTATCAGATGTACCAGACCATCTGGTACTAGATACGGGGGCGTCTTTTCATATGCAACCTGATAAGAATTATTTCAGTTCTTTTAAAAAAAAAGAGGGAAACTGATTCTTATGGGAAATGATGCTAGTTGTGGAGTAATGGGCGAAGGTGCTGTGCAGATTCGCATGTATGACGGGTGTTCGTTATGTTCTACTTCTTTGGACGTCAATGATATCTCTTATGTAGTTGGCATCCAAAGGATGCGAGGTGACTATTGATAAGGATAATCTCAGGGTTTCTAAGGGTGCATCTGCAGTGATGAAGGGAGAAATGTTTCATAATTTGTATCTCTTGAGGGGAAGCACTGTACTTAGAGTGTCAAGGGTTCGAGTCTACAGTTCTCGTGGAAAAGATGTCAAAGCTAGGCATACGAGAAGGGACTTTGAGTTTCTACATAGGCAGAATATGATCAAAGGGGAAAGCTTCAACAAGGTGGGATTATGCCAAACGGATGTGCCTGATAAGCGGAAGAAGGGATCGTCTGAAGTTGGTCAGAGATCAAAGAAGAAAGAATTGGATATGTATAAGTCTTTGCAAGCTGCTAAGTTCAGCCGTTGCTCGAGCTGGAATCGCTTATCGAAATGCTAGGTGCCACACGGTGGCATGGTGTGGGGAGAGAGTTGATATGGTTCTTAGAGACATTTGTTTTCATGGTGACGATTGATAGGTTTGACATGAAGGGGTTACTTTGAACACTTTATTGGCAAGCGGTGGCGTTGCCGGAGTTTGTTGACAAAGTGCAATGGGTGATGGCCATGCCGAAGCTCATTAGGGGAAGTAACCATGGTGTCTTATCCGAGAATATGCATTGGGTAAGAGGATGTAGGTGGAGCTGGTATGCTTTCAAGGAAATATAGTATCAAAGTGGAGATGGTTAGATTTCATGATACAATATTTCTATTTGCAGAAGATTTGGAAGATATTATTGATTATGGTGATACAACATTTCCATTTAGAGAAGATTTGGGAAATATTGTTAATTTTAGTAATATAATATTTCCAACTGCAAAAATTTGGAAGATATTACAAAATTTATTGGCTCTTTTGTAAAATTAGATAGGGCAATAAATAACCTACATAAGTGGAAGAATGTGAAGAAGTTTCCTTTGCGATATTGAAGTAAGGAATTAATTCTCTGATTAGAGAATTAATTAGGCATTGATTTATAACCATAAATCAATTACTTCAACCCCAAGTATTAATCCTTATATAAGGATATGGATTAGGTAAATCTATAGATGATCTCTAAAAGTTGTATTTCTTCTTCTTCCTCCCTATTATCAGTCTTGTAATATTTTCTTATTTAGAAAAGTAATAAAATATCCTCTCCCCAAGTGGACCCACTAACAAGACGTTAGTGGAACCACTATAAATCTCTTGTGTTCTTTCTTTTATTGCTTGATCCGTGATTGTTTTGTTGGTGACTATCTGTTGTTTGTTTTGCCTCACCATCAATCCATTCCTATTTGTTTTTCCATAAGGTTGGGTTTTATACCCAAGGCATTTTTGGGAAACTTTCCCCAACAACTGGCATTGATGGGTGTAATATTGGGAGACCTCACCATGACTTAAAATAACATAATCTGCTTTAATGAGAATTTATAATTCGTAGTGGTGAACAATATCAAAGTTACTTACATAAATCAAAATATATGTATTTTACATTCATATATTAATTGGATTTAAATAATATATATATATAATATGTATTTAAATTAAATGTAATATAGGAATGATGCCTATAATTCATTTGAACATTTCAAAATTTTGGTGATTAAAATCACTACATTACACTGTAATCTAAACCTGACTTCTTTTATCATATAAACCCAAGTCAATATCATATCAGAATTTTATATAAGTTCAGGCCCATATTAGTTTAAGGTTCAATTATAAATATTAAGCCCATTTCGTTATGTTGTTTTGCAAACATTTATATTACAACTAGTTAGCACAACATCATCATGTTTGGAAAATTAAGAGGATATGGCCCGAAAAATCAATAACAAATATGATGCAATCACACTTATATCATCAATATATATATGTATGTATGTGTATATATATATGTATATATATCACTGAAATATCATAAACTTATGCACAAATTTATAACTGAATATATTGCAACTTTAAAACAGAAAGGTTGAACAATGTTCTAGTTTCACACAATCAATCAACTGGTTTGATTTTACATGATTGTACCAATAATATTATGGCCATAAACAAAAATAGGATCAGACCCTTTTAAATACAATAATATTACAAAGTTCTATTGACTTGCAGCTTTAATTTACATATACATACTTGTGTATATTATATATATGTGTATAACCTTTTACACACATATATAACTTAGTCCATTTATTATTTACACAGCAATCATTCATGTATCAGTCTTATACATTTATACAGATCATTACGCTAACATTGTACACACCTATCTGTTCAGACCCATCATTATCATGTAAAATGAGACTTGCAGTATCAGTTATTGCTTAACCCTGCCTCTTTCTGAGTTGATTTTCTTGCTGGAACAATTTTCGGCAATCACACTAACCCTTGCAATGTTAAAAGAGTTTTAGTCAACATGACCAGTCTTAGCAAGAATACATCTACATGTATATTATCATGTTGAATTAAATACTCATCAATATATTTATATGTATCATCATTGAGACAACTTTCATTTTGATATAATAAATAAAATGAGAATCTGCTATGTCATATATTATATGATGTATCATATACATCAAATGAGATTTTCATTTCTAAACAGGGCATGCAAATCATATTTTCATTATACATATCTCTAACTTATTAAGATATGTGCTCTAACAATGTGGCCCTTTAACATATGTCTTTTAGATCAACTTACATAATGAATATCTATATATAATAGCCACACTTAGTCCATATGTTATTCAAGATAATGTAATGGTTCTGCATTTGAATAGATACATCATTCTTATCAAATGGTATGCAGACTCAAGCATTAACTTTCTATGATTCAAGTCGTGTACTAGAACAGATTAAATGTCTAGATTTTAATTCAAAATCATCAATAGCTTGGAAACAAAATATTGGCAAATATAATTCTGGCAAGCCTGTATGTGACTACTAATTCATATACCGGCAGCATTAATGGTTAGTTCAAGAACATGCATCAGTATGCAATAACCATTAAATAATACAGTATATATATATATACTGTTATACATATACCCATATACATATATAAAATATTAGTGTTCAAAAGCTAGAAAACTAGTTATACATCAAACACAAACTGTATATGAATTCCTGCAACTATTTGTCAAATATAATATACATATGCACATTCATATGTCCATTTAAAATAGTAAGCCAATTTAAATGTTTACATGACAGCGACACATTCCATAATGTGTATGACTTGGGGACTAAATTGCAAACTATATTTGTAACAAATATAAATATATGGCTGAAAATTAAAATTCCAAGATTGACAAAGAAACATAACATACACTTATTTAAATTGGAAGGTAACTAGGCATTGTTATCCATCCCAAAGTAAACAGATTATATTAGATTTATATGTATATTTATAAATTTTGAGCTATATATATATATCAATATGTATTTATAACATTGATCAAGCCAGGTTCAAAACTTGCATGTTACTTGTGATTTAATAACTTCTGATAATTCAATCAGTAAATATCATTTGCTGTTAAAAGAGTGATATGTGAGTGTAATGCTAATTGAATATATATATCGAATATACCCATTGATACCCCACAATCATTTAGGCACTATCATATGAAACATATTTCAATTTAATTCCATATTCATACGTTAATAGAAACAGTATAGATTAAAACAGGTTATTATGCCCTTAATAAAACTATGCATTATATACATACATGTATATATATATATATATATCAATATAAATATGGAATATGTACACTTACAGTTGATTTCAACTATTAAAAATATTATTTATAGTTTTAAACTGCTTAGAAAATCTGCATATATAGATTCAAAATTGAACGAAACAATTGAAATTAATTCTTCAATACAAGTAATTGACCTTGGATCAGTTTAATAGTTATAATAACAGGGTTTTCAAATCTCTAGAGACTTTTTTACATACACCAATTAATATCAAGATAAATAAAATATTCTTTAGTATTTAATATGGCTTGAAAATCATCGTTATGATTTACAAATTATCCTTTATTTATGATCAATATCTCGTATGTAGAAAACCCAAAATGCTCGACTATGAATCCATAATTTATAGAATCAAAACTTTTAATATTAGCAAATCAAACATTTTTTGATTTGAGTCCTTGTTTATAGATCTATGCACTATAAAATTACACAGAGTTAATACATTGACCCACATGTTTAAAGTTTAACAGTGTAAGATGTATCAATAATAAAAAAGAATTGATATCATATATCATTTCATAATTTCGTTCTGAACTTTGTATCAAGTACAAAATTTATTAACAGTGAAAGAAACATTTTTTTGCAAAAACCCGGAAAATCATAGACAATTTAAAATTTTTATTTTGGCAATTTTAATGAATTTTGAATATTTAAAATGAATTATTTTAAATAATAACGACAAGGAATTTATTTTGAATAGAATTAGAACGTATATATTTATTTGAATCGAAGTTAGAATATAAATATTTATTTTAATTATAAAAGGAATTGGAAATGGCGCGGTAGTTTGAAAATTCGATTTCAAATTTCAAATGAATGTACAAGATTCAAAATAAACCAGATTTTAGTGAAACTAAAAATATTTGAATCTGTTTGAAAATATCTTTCTAACGAATCTGAAAAATCCAGATTTCATAGCGGGAATAAACAGTTATGTTCAGTTGAAAATTCAGAATAGTCGTTATGGAAATATAGCCTTAAAAATAGCGATTTTGCAAACGACCTCCGTTTTCGATGAAACCACTTTTGTTGGATCAGGAATGTCAAATTATTGCTTGATTCCAATTTTCATAATTTTTTGGAATCAGTATTTGAGCGTGGCGGATTTAACGTGTTTGGTCAATTAAGTTTGAATTTAATCGACTAGAAAATGACCGTATTTCAAATGGTCTCCAAATTCGACGAAATTAGCTTTATTAGGATCGTATAGTCAAAACATAGCTAGATCTATTTTTCGGGAATTTTCGGAGTCAGTATGTGGCCCTGGTAATTTAAAATGTGCGTTCAAATTAAATATATCTTGATTTATATTTTAATTTTAATGAAAACCAATTAAAACAGCCGAATTGGGTTATGAAACACATCTCATTTTGTTTGGAATGGGGGTATTTAGCTAGAGGTGACAGTTGTTGGGTTTCGTTTTGTGACGCCCCGCCTCAATACCCACTATCGTCCGGTTCATTTCAAAGAAATGTCGCAGACTATAACGGAGAATGAGGCTTGTGAAGGGCGACCGATTGTATGATTACTCCATGTAAGGAATGCACATCGAATTCTGGTACCGATTAAAATTTCGACATGACCATTCGGCACATAGGGCAACTACACAACGGCTATATGCAGTCCGGAAAGCAGTATAAAATAGACAACAACAATAATATAAATATGGTATATCTCAAAGCCAGACACAAAATAATCATATCACAAAGGAAGAATTGATATGAATAAACCAAGAATGTGTACAACAAGATAGTGGTCAACAAAGATCCACTAATCCCAAAAGAATAGGTACATGCACCATGATCTACATAAAAGAATATGTACGCCACAATAGATAAAGCCATAGGTACAACAGTACATAAAGCTGCAGAGACAAAGTAGCAAGCTGAAAGCGGAAGATCAATCCTACTATGGGTCCCAGAGGGGTACCTAAAATGACTCGGCCTGACCCGAGTATTATTTATAAGGAAATAAACAATAAACGGACCAGTCTAGCTGTACTTATCAAATAAACGGAGATAACAAGAGATATAACACATGATGACATAATTCTACTAATAACATCTAATCATAACTAAATATGAAACATAGCATGTCAACACAACTATCTCTAAATAATCTCCTAGCTAATGTGGAATTCAACATTCCAATAATCATAAATCATCAAGAAATCATAAATCATCAAGTAATCATAAATCACCAAGTAATCATAAATCACCAAGTAATCATAAATCATCAAATAATCATAAATCACCAAGTAATCATAGAAAACATCACCAATAGGCAGGCCTGTTCACCAAGATGAGATACGATCTCTAGGTAGCGAACCCATAAGTTTGAGCCGAAGCTTTCCACGGTGTCGGGCTGCCGAAGCTCCCTACCATGCCCGGGTTGTGACCCCGGAGAGAGGAAATCATAAATCATAGAAAATCATATAAAGTTGGACCGAAGTCTCATAGATAAAGGTCACAAATCGTATATTCCCACTCGGGCGATCGCGAACCAAACAACTAAGTCATAGAGGTGGATACCATGGATCCGGGCGAATAGAAATTACTCCGAGCTAGTGAATATAGGAAAACAGCAACATGTCCCATAACCACACGGTATTCTCGAATATTTACGAACCCGTAATTGGTTTCTATTCAAAACAGAGAAAAACATAGAAGGAGCATTGCTACGATTTTCGATCGGACGAGTCCAAGAATTAACCATCGAAGCAAAAGCTAGGGTTCAAAGTCCTGGATTTTACTAAGACATTTAATTAGATTTCTCATACGAACGAGAAAAGGTTTATAAAATATATGCTAGTAGCTTTGAAGAAGGTTCATAAAACGATTTCGTAAATTAGCTTCGTATAATGAAGTAAGATTGGAAACCATTTTAGTACAAGAATTTGATATCTACTAGATAACATAAAACCTCTTTATATAGTTTCAAAGTGGCAACAAACAATAGTACGGTTGCCGAAGCAAATCGATCAAGGGAATTCACGTCACAATGACGGGAATTCAAATCATAAATTATAAATCATAAACTCACATCACAACAACATACAGGAAATCAAGGGATAACGGTTGTAATTTTGATCAATGAACGAATCGGAATCCCAAACTAGCACCCAAAGGTTTTAAACAACATCGGAATAGACTCAAAGGATATCGAGTCGATAATTCATGTTTTAGAGGCATGAATCATCTTAACAAGAGTATACGGGCTTTAGAATGATCACTTATTCAATTCACATAATAAACAAATGTGAATCGGCTAATAAGGATCAACATTGGAAGAATCACATGAGAATCAAAGTCGATGAATCGAGCTGCTGGAATCTGTGAATTCGTAAAGCTAAAGTTCACAAATGAAGTCCGAACGGGCTGAAACTTGGTCGGGAATGAGCTCAAACGATACTAAACTATTGACCGTGGTCCACTGGTCAATAGAAGTTTCAGGCAGACAGACGTCTGTCACTGTAGTGACAGACGTCTGAGCTGACAGTTAGCAGTTTTTTTTATTTTTCCCGAGAGCCGGGACAGACGTCTGACCCATTTTGGTCGGACGTCTAAGCTGAAGCAATTATTTATTTTCTTCCCCAAACATTGACAGACGTCTGTTCCCTTATAGTGATAGACATCTGAGCTGAAACAGGGACTATTTTGCTTAAGGAATGAGGTGCAAACGACTCATGGATGAGCCCGGATCAATGGTGATGGCTTACAACATTTTCAAAGTGAAAGTGAAACATTAATAACATGCCGAAGCAACCCATAACACCAAACAAACATGCACACACAACACGAACATGAGATTGCTATGATTTCGATTATATATATTCGAAAATGAACAAATTGTCTAACCAAAGAAACCAAATGCAATATAACTGAATTGCGAAGTCTTAGAACTTTGTCGGGGGACAATGGAGCTTCACAACCATGCCAAAACAACACGCAACATATGAATGGATCATATGAGTACTCCAAATCATAATTTTCCAACTCACTGAAACATGAATACATGAAATCAACTTAGTTACACTAGCTTAACCAATTCACTAGCATACGCAAACTCAATGAACACTAAATTACACTTGTGCAAGCCATAAACTTGCGGCATAAATGTGAGTTCAACAAGGAACTCACCTTTGATTTGAAACGATGAAGAACAAGCTCCAATACGCACAAAGAACCCCTCTTTCTCCAATAGCTCCTCAATAATCACCTCATGAACACAAATGAAGACACATGAGTATTAGGGCATGATCAAAATCCGAAATTGAGAGGAGAATAGGATAGAGAAGATGAAGAGAGAGCTTACCCAAGTTGTCTCTTTGATTTCCCCTTTGATTTGAGCTTGAAACTGCAAAACCTAGCTTAGGAATTTCTGTTTCCCTTTCCACTCTCCATTTTTATTTCTCTTGAAGGTTTGGAAGTGAATGAAGAGGGAGAGAGCTATTGGGGGTTATAAGAGTTGGCTAGGTTAGCTAACTCATGAACCAGCCAAGGTCCCAAATTTTCGAAGCTCGGAATATATCGAAGTTTATACTTTTCGAACACCTAAACGACGTTTTGAACTCAATGAAAGTAGTTTCGATTCCAAACTCGTCCATATGTAGAAAGTGATATTTTGGTCTTATATCCAAACGAAAAAGACCAAAATCGCCCAACTCAAAAGGCATGGATGTTTATAGTCAAAAAGGTCGTAAACGATGATCCGGACTCAGTGGAAGTGGTCCCGAGTCCTAATTCAACCGTATGCAAAATATGACTTTTTGGATACACGTTCGATTAATTATTAACAACGATATATTTAAATAAAATATTTAAATACATTATCATTAAATGAGCAGGTTATTACAGACTCCCCCCTTAAAAGAATTGCGTCCCCGCAATTCCTTAAGATTGAAGTAATGAGTAACAACCAAAAATAACACCACGGAGTGGTATCACAAGAACAGATGCGAAATGAAACGGTCAAACCAACGGCAAGGTGAGATCCCAATTTCATTTCACAAGATCATAAAAACTAGAGTTCAATCTCGAATTCCATTACCCATGAAGGTAGTCATCCCAAACAGGTAAAATAATTCCAGAAAAATTCATAAACGCTATAAATTCAAATAGACTTGCCTTTCGTCATATGATTCTCAAGGGAATGAGAATCAATAGAATACGCAAAAACCAAGCGAATCTAATTTGGAATTTAAGGAGCAACAGGACTGCATCCTATTTCTCTTAGGATATGAAATGGGAATTTATAATGGTTGACTAATCCATTCCCAAAATTCAATCACGACGGGGTAGCGAACACTGGTCTTCAGCACTTTAGTCTTGCGACACGGTGGATGACATCCACAAAAGAACAACTCAGAGATTCCAACGAAGTTAGCTAAAGAGAGGAATTATCGAAGGAATAAACAATGATCCCAGGTTTTACGGAGTACCAACGAGCTAGAAATCGATAACTAGTATTGGTAATGGAGTACCTATGAACTATTCGGGGAAATCGATTTCTAACCAGGTACTAAATCTCATTTAGTAACCATGAAGATGAATCATTAGAAATTATGCGAAATTCCCAATATTCAGAAACTCGAATATCAGTTCTAGAAAAATCAGAAACATCGAGAAGATGATGGATAAGTAGTGCACAACTTATCACTTCGGAACGACAATATTTAAGATAATTTTTCGCCAAAAATCTCAAATCGCAAAAACATCAGCAATTAATCAAAGAAATAATAGACAATTTCTATAACAAGATGAGATTAAACCAAAGAGGTCGTAATCCCCAAAATTTTTGATTCACAAGGGTTAACAAACATGCGGAGATAATTGTCAACCCAAATGATTCAAACCAACAAGGGATGAAATCAAAAGAGCTCATCCTTTCTACATTCATTTCTAAGAACAACGCATGGCTAAATCCATAAGTGAATTGACTATAGCACTTCTGGGTGATCGACTAGATCATAAATTTGAAGAAAGGAATTATTGAGTTTACCGTGGATCGCAAAAGCTCAAATTTCCCTCCCCTTCGGATTCCCATTCTCTCGAGTGATCGTTCACTAGGGAAAATAAGGAGACCCATGGAATCACAAGAACACAAAATTCTCTTTAGCAAATCGAAACAAGGATTAAGAATTAGGCAAGATTCTCAATCACTAAGAATTCTCGAAAATCAAAGATCTGAAATCCAGCAACAAGAGACATGAATGAATTACTCTTTGGGTTGTCCCTGGAGTTATCTAATTTACTCAAAGAAAAGATTCAAGATAATTTCTAATTAAAAATCTTGAACCACTTAAATTCTTGGAATTGCTTCAAGGAAATCTAGAAATAAATTACCTAGGAAGATAACAAACGATTACGAAAAATCGTAAAAATCCGAAATATTATTATCTGATTAACTTATTAATGGTTAATTTAATTTTAGGGATCATTTCAAATGTCGGATTGTCACATAATGGTGTTTAGGAATTCCGAACTATCACATGGCGTCCCACGTCTCGTTCGAGATCCTTAACGCACCTGATGGACAAGTTAACACAAGAAAGTCCTCACAATTTCTAACGTTCACGCAGATCTCGCGAAAATATACAAACTCAATAAATCGTTCGGGATGGCATAAAGGAAATAGAATTCCATTATCAACTTACGAATAAAACAAAATTGATATCTTTTGATAACGAAGAACACGGTCGACGTATATCAAAAGAACATAAATAAAATAATCTCTAAACAAGGTGAATGACATTAAGGAATTAATGACACGCACCCTGACTCAAGAAGAGAGATCACAAGAAGCGGGATGCTTTCCCTCATTCTTGATCTTGAGTTTCAAACGCAACGAGGTGACACAAATGTATCGTTGCGCATTTGTTGATTTAATTTAGCACAAATGCTTGGTGACTCACACTGGCACAATGAGGTAACCAATGAGTTGTTTTTGCCTGAAGGCTTGGTGATCTCACACCGAACTAGAACTACATAGCTGACAACAAGGGAGTAGATTTAGTCATAAAGACATGGTATCTCCATACCGATCTGCAAGTGATCAATGTACCATGCTAGGTACGTAACGACGCACGAAACAATCTTAACTAGTAATCAAGAAATAGCAGGATCAAAGGCGCTTACAACGTGCGTAACAACGCGCGAGCAAGATATCCAATGATCAATCAACTATAAGGATCATAAATAATCACTAAGATAAGTGTGATACACAATAGTTTTCAAATGCACAAGTCCAGTAATTATCTGTCAAAGCAAACAGAAGGGTCCATAGTCCTCATGTTTACTAAGACGTTTAATTAAATTTCTCGTACGATTGAAGTAGTCATGATAATGTCAAATTACGATCACCGAAGCGATTGACAACTTGAAACTTATGTTTTAACGTAATCTATACAAAAACAGACATCGATTAGCAACCAGAGTCAAAGAACAAAACAGAAGCACCACTAGAGCACACGGGCCCTAGATGGACTATAGAAATCAACCCGAAGGAGAACAAGTCGATAACTATTCTAAAAGACTAAAAATAGGACACTAGAGACATAATCACCCCTCCTGTAGGAGGTACACTGGGTGAACCGGCACTTGACAAGTTGAATTCAAACGAGGCAAATTCAATCAAAATGGAATCGTATTGGTAGAAAAGCTATGACGGTCTTAAGACTCTAACTAAAACCCTAAAGCACGATTCCTAAGAGAGGCTTAAGACAATACCATCGTCATACTATGTTACACTGTTCCGGAAAGTTGCTCTGATACCAAATTGTGACGCCCCGCCTCAATACCCACTATCATCCGGTTCATTTCAAAGAAATGTCGCAGACCATAACAGAGAATGAGGTTTGTGAAGGGTGACCGATTGTATGATTACTCCATGTGAGGAATGCACATCGAATTCTGATACCGATTAAAATTTCGACATGACCATTCGGCACATAGGGCAACTACACAACGGCTATATGCAATCCGGAAAGCAGTATAAAATAGACAACAACAATATAAATACGGTATATCTCAAAGCCAGACATAGAATAATCATATCACAAAGGCGGAACAGATATGAATAAACCAAGAATGTGTACAACAAGATAGTGGTCAACAAAGATCCACTATTCCCAAAAGAATTGGTACATGCACCATGATCTACATAAAAGAATATGTACGCCACAATAGATAAAGTCATAGGTACAACAATACATAAAGCTGCAGAGACAGAGTAGCAAGCTGAAAGCGGAAGATCAATCCTACTATGGGTCCCAGAGAAGTACCTAAAATGACTTGGCCTGACCCGAGTATTATTTATAAGGAAATAAACAATAAATGGATCAGTCTAGCTGTACTGATCAAATAAACGGAGATAACAAGAGATATAACACAGGATGACATGATTCTACTAATAACATATAATCATAACTAAATATGAAACATAGCATGTCAACACAACTATCTCTAAATAATCTCCTAACTAATGTGGAATTCAACATCCCAATAATCATAAATCATCAAGAAATCATAAATCATCAAGTAATCATAAATCACCAAGTAATCATAAATCACCAAGTAATCATAAATCATCAAGTAATAATAAATCATCAAGTAATCATAAATCTCCAAGTAATCATAGAAAACATCACCAAGAGGCAGGCCTGTTCACCAAGATGAGATACGATCTCTAGGTACCGAACCCATAAGTTTGAGCCGAAGCTTTCCACGGTGCTGGGCTGCCGAAGCTCCCCACAGTGCTCGGGTTGTGACCCCGGAGAGAGGAAATCATAAATCATAGAAAATCATACAAAGTTGGGCCGAAGTCTCATAGATGAAGGTCACAATTCGTATATTCCCACTCGGGCGATCGCGTAACAAACAACTATGTCATAGAGGCGGATACCATGGATCCAGGAGAATAGAAATTACTCCGAGCTAGTGAATATAAGAAAACAGCAACATGTCCCATAACCACACGCTATTCTCGAATATTTACGAACCCGTAATTGGTTTCTATTCAAAACAGAGAAAATCATAGAAGGAGCATTGACACGGTTTTCGATCGGACGAGTCCAAAATTAACCATCGAAGCAAAAGCAAGGGTTCATAGTCCTTGATTTTACTAAGACATTTAATTAGATTTGTCATACGAACGAGAAAAAGGTTTATAAAATATATGCTAGTAACTTTGAAGAAGGTTCATACGATTTCATAAATTAGCTTTGTATAATGAAGTAAGATTGAAAACCATTTTAGTACAAGAATTGATATCTACTAAATAACATAAAACCTCTTTATATAGTTTCAAAGTGGCAATAAACAATAGTACGGTTTCCGAAGCAAATCGATCAAGGGAATTCACATCACAATGATGTGAATTCAAATCATAAATCATAAACTCACATCACAACAAGATACAGGAAATCAAGGGATAACAGTTGTAATTTCGATCAACGAACGAATCGAAATCCCAAACTAGCACCCGAAGGTTTTAAACTACATCGGAATAGACTCGAAGGATATCGAGTCGATAATTCACGTTTTAGAGGCATGAATCATCTTAATAAGAGTATACGGGCTTTAGAATGATCACTTATTCAATTCATATCATAAACAATTGTGAATTGGCCAATAAGGATCAACATTGGAAGAATCACATGAGAATCAAAGTCGATGAATAGAGCTGCTGGAATCTATGAATTCGTAAAGCTGAAGTTCATAAATGAAGTCCGAACGGGCCGAAACTTGGCTGGGAATGAGCTCAAACGATACTAAACTATTGACCGTGGTTCACTGGTCAATAGCAGTTTCAGGAAGACAGACGTCTGTCACTGTAGTGACAGACGTCTGAGCTGACAGTTAGCAGTTTTTTTATTTTTCCCGAGAGCCGGGACAGACGTCTGACCCATTTTGGTCGGATGTCTGAGCTGAAGCAATTATTTATTTTCTTCCCCAAACATTGACAGACGTATGTTCCCCTGTAGTGACAGACGTCTGAGCTGAAACATGGACTATTTTGCTTAAGGAATGAGGTGCAAACGACTCATGGACGAGCCCGGATCAATGGTGATGGCTTACAACATTTTCAAAGTGAAAGTGAAGCATCAATAACATGCCGAAGCAACCCATAACACCAAAGAAACATGCACACACAACACAGACACGAGATTGCTATGATTTCGATTATATATTCTAAAATGAACAAATTGACTAACCAAAGCAATCAAATGCAATATAAGTGAATTGTGAAGTCTTAGAACTTTGTCGGGGGACAATGGAGCTTCACAACCACGCCAAAACAACATGCAACATATGAATGGATCA
The DNA here is from genome assembly GCA_030737875.1 of Allium sativum. Taxonomy (NCBI): domain Eukaryota; kingdom Viridiplantae; phylum Streptophyta; class Magnoliopsida; order Asparagales; family Amaryllidaceae; genus Allium; species Allium sativum. Next base: position 844,467,652 of record CM060919.1, on the reverse strand, counting down.
TATGAGTACTCCAAATCATAATTTTCCAACTCACTGAAACATGAATACATGAAATCAACTTAGTTATACTAGCTTAACCAATTCCCTAGCATACGCAAACTCAATGAACACTAAATTACACTTGTGCAAGCCATAAACTTGCGGCATAGATGTGAGTTCAACAAAGAACTCACCTTTGATTTCAAACGATGAAGAATAAGATCCAATACGCACAAATAACCCCTCTTTCTCCAATAGCTACTCAATAATCACCTCATGAACACAATGAAGACACATGAGTGTTAGGGAATGATCAAAATCCGAAATTGAGAGGAGAATAGGATAGGGAAGATGAAGAGAGAGCTTACCCAAGTTGTCTCTTTGATTTCCCCTTTGATTTGAGCTTGAAATTGCAAAACCTAGCTTAGGAATTTCTATTCCCCTTTCCACTCTCCATTTTTATTTCTCTTCAAGGTTTGGAAGTGAATGAAGAGGGAGAGAGCTATTGGGGGTTATAAGAGTTGGCTAGGTTAGCTAACTCATGACCCAACCAAGGTCTCAAATTTCCGAAGCTCGGAATATATTGAAGTTTATACTTTTCGAACACCTAAACAACGTTTTGAACTCAATGGAAGTAGTTTCGAGTCCAAACTCGTCCATATGTAGAAAGTGATATTTTGGTCTTATATCCAAACGAAAAAGACCAAAATCGCCCAACTCAAAATGCATGGATGTTTGTAGTCAAAAAGGTCGTAAACGATGATCCAGACTCAGTGGAAGTGGTCCCGAGTCTTAATTCAACCGTATGCAAAATATGACTTTTTGGATACACGTTCGATTAACTATTAACAACGATATATTTAAATAAAATATTTAAATACATTATCATTAAATAGGCGGGTTGTTACACGTTTGGATTCCGTGCACGAAAATTACTTTTTGAAGAAAAAATAATAATAACAAAATATATATATATATATAAGGGGTTTGACTAGGGGGGTCAAACCCTTCATTTTTCTTTCTCGCGGTCAACGCAAGAAACTGCCCCCCCCCATTTCAAAAACCTCCGTCGCTCCTCTCCTACAGCCCATCGCCGCCGCCTCTGCCTGCCAAACCGCCATTGCCCATCATCGGAGACTCCCCCCTCGCCTCTCCTCCCCAACACCTCCTCCCTATCTCCAAACCAGAAAACCCACCCATCACTCCTCAAATTAGACCGCCGCCACCCCTTTCGGCCCAACCCCGACCAGGGTCGCCCCTTTTATCACCTGCACCCCTTCCCGTGCCCCCTCAGCCCAACTCCGACCCCGTGGACCCGCTTTAGGCCAAAAAACCTTATTTTTGAAAATTTTAGTTCGTCTATTTCAGTTCTTGACCTTCCACAGCCACACCACCGCCTGCCGCATCACCTTCGCTCTCTACAGACCGCGCGCCACCTCCCTCTTCTTCTTTTTCGACTGAAAACCCTCCTCCTTTGATTAACTGTAAGTTTTGTATTTATTTATTTCTTTTATATGAAATCTGATTTGTTTTTATTTACAAAAAATATATTTTAATTAAGTAAAGATAGAATTTTTATTCATATAAAAATATGCTTTATATATATGAAATAGCGATAAAAATTCGATTTATATATATATAAAGTAGAAATAAAAATATGATTTTCATTTATATAACAGCAATGTAAAAATGTGATTTTTACTATGAACAGCGTGGAAAGGATTGCATTGGAATTTCGGGAAAATCCAAACGATTCAGAAATAAAACTAGAGGAGTGGATCCCAAAGGTGAGAACTTCTCACTTTAGTTTTTATTTTCTAGTTAAAATATATACTAGGATGTAGACGGTGCTTAGCAGCACCCGACATCGTCGTCCACAGACCATGGACAACTTATTTAATTTTAATGCGTTGTGAAAATTGATTGTGATGTGAAATGAAAATAAAGTATTCATGTGTTGAAATAAATATTTTATAGTTAAAAATATAATTTAACGTATATATGAATGAAAAAAAAAAATCATTTACAAATCGGACGATTTGTTTATGTGCACTTATTTGACTAATATTGATTGGGACGATAAATTTGACACATCGTCCAACTGCACAAATAAAATTCATTATTTGTTGATTGAAACCCCGCACGGGTATTGGGATGATATTTGACGTACACTAATCACAATTATTTAGTTGTATGTCAACCGATTGGTTGACAGACTATTGTAAGCATTAATTATTTATATTTAATGCTTATGCAGTTGTTTGATGCACTCTAGATGATGGTTGATTGATTTTAATTATTTTTGTATACATATGTTGTATGAAATCCATATAAATAACACTATATGGTAATTGACTGTGTCTGATTTCAGTTCAGAAATAAAGAATATTTTAAAATAACGAATATTTTGAAATAATATTCAGTAAAAGATCAAAATATGATTTTGGTGTCCGATTTGGGATGGACACGAAAATATTTAAATATATGAAGCCATGTTGATTAGATTAGCGCCATTTAGACATCAACGATATTTATATCGATTTTATTTATTTTTATAATGAATATCGAAATGGAAGCGATTTCAAAATCTAATGTTTTGAAAATATTATCATTTATATACTAATGATATGGATTATTCAATCATGATTTAAAATTGAATATGAAGTAGAAATTTTTTTGAAAACAAATTTAAAACGATTTATAAAATATGTTTTAAATGGAAATCGACAAATATATAATATATATATTTTATGGCCTAAATAAAACGCGTCGCGGCGGTTCGCGAATTTCGACCATTAACTTCGAATGAATATTATGGGAGATCCGACCGTCGGATTCTCCTAAAACCAGAACTGTTGGGTTCGTATCGAAAAGAGATTTCAACGAATATAAGGGATTTGAAATCTAATGGTTGGATTTGGAATTATGTCCAAATCAAATTTGGAAAAGGTCGCTGTAAGTGCAGTTTGATGACTGTTTATGGAAATCGACTGTACGGGCCTTGATAAATTTATTAAAAATATCAATAATTTGTGTAAAATCATAATAAATGATTTGGAAAGAATTGGGATAAAAAATTCCATATTTGAAAATATAAATTTTTTTTTATCGAAATGAACTAGTTATGAACTGGAATTATAATCCAATATTTTTAAATAAATAAATTGGATTTGAAATGGTTTTAAAAATAACCAGAATTTCCAATATACGAATTGGAATGGATTTGAATCGAAATTATATTCAGAATATTTCAATATTGGATTCCGTGATTATGCAGATATTGTGGAGGAATTTGGAAGATATATATATCGTTATTCCCAGTACGATATTTGTTGATTTTAGAATTTGATATTCAATATAAGTTGAGATAATTTCTATTCAAGGCCTTGTGTTTAATATTGAATTGCATGTTGGGTTTGTCGTGAATGGTGTCTTTATTAACACCGTTCTTAAACTTAGTGTGAAAAGAATAAATATTTTAATTAAAATATGAAGAAGAATTACCTATTAATTAACATTTAATTGGAAATGGAAATGGAAAGTGAATTGGGTTTATCGTGAACTGTGTTTTTAACGACATTCATTCTTTAACCCATTTACAGTGAAATGTGATTTGGAATTTAAATCTTTTTATTAAGATTTAACGGAATTTTCCAAAGTAAAGTTTTCCAATTTAATATATTAATTTGGAATTGAATGGGATTCGATTTGATAGTAATCGAAATGAGCTTCTGTGGAAGAAGACTGTTAATATATATGGAATTTAAAAGGCTTTGTCGTTATTCCATTTATATTATTAGTCGGATACGGAAATTGATATCGATTATATATTGATTTGTTTTCCGTGAAGATTCCATTTTTATGGAAGAGGATTTGGGTTTATCGTGAACTATGTTTTAAATGACATTAGTTCTTTAACCTAGCTAAAGATAGAATAACATGTCGATCATTGTATTTCGACCTGTATGGTTGATCTTTGCTGAATATATATCTCTTTGGTGGCGGAAAATTTATTCTCTTGCTTAACACCCTTCTTTAAGACATATGAGCATAAAAGTTATATATCGGCAGAAATCAATAGTACGGTGTAGATTGTCGATGCGACATGTTAGTGTTTCCAAAGTTAAATAATCACTAATATTGATTTTTGGGAAGATTAAAACTAAGTGGAGTTTCAATGAAACTTTAATTAGAATGAAATGTGAATTGATAATTTAAATTATCAAATTTGGGAAATGATTGAGAGTGGAGTATTACCAGTTTTTCTCCAAGCGATAGTTAAATCTTTAGTTAGATTTAATGGGAAATGGTAATTAATTTACCGATAACACCGTGGTGTTAGTTATGGGCTAATACCAGTTTTTCTCCATGGGATGAATAGGTTGGGATTGGGAAATTAAATAAATGGTTACTTCGGTAAGGTGCGTTAATTCCAACTAGTTTGGAAAACCTTAATATGGTTTGAATTGATATTCAAAGGAAGATTAAAGAATAAATTTAAAAGAATTTATCTTTGATAAAATTAATGGTAACGTATCCCTAAGGATGTGAATATTTGAATAAAAGAATATTCTGAATTGGAATGAGGCGTATCTTGTGTTTTTATAGCACTTGTTTATTATATACGCGAGTTATTCGGGAAGGCCGAGTTTATACCTATTCTGGATAACTGATTCAACGATAAGTCGACGATGAAGACAGAGGTTGAAGAATGGAGGCCTTCACATCGTTTGGATGATTACTGATGTCTTAATTGGGATGCACATCTAAGACGAGATAATAAGTGGTGATCGTCCAGACGTACTTGGAGATCGACTGGATATGCAAGGAATCTCTTCTGTATTGGACATATGGGACGAGGAATAAGGTGCATCTGGTTTCGTTTAGACCCAGAACGAAATTGTAAATGGACTGTGTGTTTGACATTGGATTTTATTCTATGTTGACTGATCTCTATTAAATATATATCTGTTTGGCGTCGGAGAATGTATTCTCTTGCTTAACGTCCTTCTCTGAGACGTACAAGCTCAGAGGTTATATATCGATAGACATCAGTCGCATGGCATGAATTTCCTGTGTGGCATGCTGAGATGCAGATGATCAAGGCTTCTGTTGAAAAGCAGAGTCTTTTGGTTGATGATCAAAGCATAGCTTTAATACAGCATAGCTTTGTGTATAGCGTTAATTCGCGAACCTCACACCTCAGTATGAGTTAAAAATGGGATAAGGCACCCAAGAAGGACATGACGTTTTTTTTCTAGCTATAGGTGGTGTCAGGGTTTTGCAAGCCCTGACATTTATAGTATTTTTACCTTTGTGGTTGTTGGAATGCTAGGCGCCTCGGTTATATCGGTCTCTACGGAGCCGATAGATAGGTCTAAAAGAACCGAGAACGTGTGTTCAGGAATAATTAATCCACTGACGTAAGTGTGGACCGACCTTAGAGGATCCAGGGGTTGCCCAGAGTGTGTAGTCCTGAGACATTTGCTAGAGTGTCTCGAAGCAGAAAGGAGTACATCCCTTGCCTAGACTCATGATGGAAATCGAATTTCCAATAAGTGACATTTCGGTTTTGATTGTAGAACCTAGTATGGCGACATTGTAGCATGGGATACTATGTCGTCTATGATTGAAACGTTTATATTTGAAGTTATTTTATACACTATGTACTTATAATAGTATCAAATGATCTGTTTTAAACGTACCAAGCATGTTTGGCTATTATAAGGTAAAACTCAATCCTCCGGCTTGCATTACATTGTGTGATGGGACCTGAGTCTTATAATAGCTTCATTTTTCTGAAAAGCATTGCGCTGTTTGTTCTATGCACTAGTATTCTTGGGAGGAAACCCGTTCCGTGTTATACGGCGTGGTCCCTTGATTTACTTTATTTAAACTAAAGATTTAATAACTGTTTTTAATTCTCACACCAGTCACATGACTGACCTGGAGTTTATTGTTTTAACCTAAATTTTGGGTTCCCCTATTTTCCACACGGGTAGCTAGTAGTTTTGGTTTTGCAGATTTATATTCACAGGATCCTGGTTTACTGCTGGAACGATATTCGAAAAGCTCTGTATCCGTTTATATTTTTCAGTTGTGTTTTGTATTATTTTCCGCTGCTATGCAATGTATTTTAATCTTTGTCATTTATCAAATGTATATTATTTATTCATACTTTGTATATTCTTGTACTTTGATGTAAATTGTTGTAATAAGCAATGAAATGTTCTCCTGTTTGTGTTCTGATTTGTCGTGTTCCCAGACAATCCATTCTTTCTCTTCTCTTCGGTGACCAGGGAAGTTTGGGTCACTACATTTCTGGTCATATAAGTACTGGCATAAAATTCTTGCTTGTTCATAAGGATTTGATACCGTGAGAATTTATTTATACTGAAACTAATTTCAGTATTTAAAGAACTAATTTCTTAAATCTAGTGTGTTTGAAATATCAATACTAGTTTGGTTTTTCAAAATCAACAATTGGTTTTGAAGAGTAAAATCACAACACTGTGTTATCAAATAACATAGATGCAAAACATCAATCAACTATATTTAGTCTAAATGACTTAAATGAACAACATTTTAACATTTAAAATCATTGTTCAGTTAAAATCTAATTCCTATAATTAAGACAATGTAACAAGAACATAAAATTGAATCAGTGTTCAATATTAAGGAAGAATCCCCTTTTTGTAATTTTGTATCATATAACAAAATTTAACTGCAGTATACTTTAGTATAGAATACTATTTATGATCGCAGTGGAACAATTTGATTTTTTATAAATGAAATTACTACAAATTCTAATATCAGCGGGTTCTAATACATGATTATCTAGTAATTCAAGCAAGCAGAAACCAAAATCATAATTTAAAATACTAAATTTTGCAAGCTTATTGCTTTGATACCACTGTTGGGTAAATCGATATAATCAAAACCTTATGTTCTAACAATTCAAACAATTTAAATTAAGGTTCTACGCGAAATAAGTAAATCAAAATTTATTTGGATTAGGATTTACACCTACCATGTTGAATTTCCGAGGAAGCCAGATCGTTCTCGAAATCAAAATAAACCGGAGCATCAAACCGAAATCCGTCCAATCATTGAGACTCTAGAGGAGTTCACAAGAACATGATTCACTCCGATTGTCGTACAGATCGAAGGTAAAAATGAGAGAGGCGATGCTAGTCACCATTGATTTAGGGCTTTGATGGAAAGGTTTATTCGGGAAAAATGACTTAATTGATATGATCTAAAGTCATGTGTATTATATATATTTGTTTTGCTGTTATTTTACAAAAAAAATCAAAATTGCCTTTTAAAAACAAACTTAAACTATAGAATAGGTATTTACCCGAATCTAGTTCTAAATTCAAATAAAACCATCAATAGATTGATATTTTATTTGATCCATAAAATTTCTCCTTCATCACATTCTTTGTGTGTGACCCTTTAGGTTATTATACGGTTGGCAATAATTTAAATCGTATTTAAATTATAAACAATGATCGGCATCTAGCAATATATCACCGCTACCCAAGTTATAATAAGATGATTGATTCGATACAACCTTTTCTGTGACTAGTGTATCAATGTAATGTAATCCTTTTAACCATTATTTCCCGGATTAAACTTGAGGCATGGAACTTATCACCCTCTTTATGATTTAATCCGTTTATCTTGATCAATGTGTAGACTATTTAAAAACAAATCAATATTTGAGAACGACCATGCATTTCACAGTCTAACTTGATTAAAGGCCCATGGATATCACTACAAGTATATTATAGTGTTAAATTCCATCTAGATCATTCATAATTTTCATTCAATTCGAGATGTATCCAATAATCACCGTTATCGTCTACTATGTCACAAGTAACTTTAGGTGATATCAAAACACAAACATCCTCGAATAAAATTATAATGATTTCAGGTCTGAGGACCATTACATCACTGTCACTATGAGAATAACTTATGATATTGTTAATTATATTCTATGTAGCTTTCTCACGTTGGGTCAGCCCAATACGATATTCTTCAATACGTATTTATGTCTTGATATTAATATCACATATATTAATGATCGATGAGATGTGATCATAAGTCAATCAATATACTAGTCTCAATGTTTTATTGTTGTCCCAGACATTAAAGAATTATATTACTTAATATATTTTATATAATCTCAAGTTCAAGTCTTACTTGAACTATATAATTCCGTATTATTATTCTAAGAACTTCTATTATGTTAATGTTTATATTACGCAGTAAGTATAACATAACAGAATATCTTTATTCCAAATAAAATAATACACCAACAATGTTATTAGTCACATCAAATAGATTGCCTCTAGGGCATAATCTCTAATAAGGGCATCAATTTTCTTGTTTTAGGTGGAATTTGCATCGGTTGTTTTTAACAATCAACAACCGGTGCTATATTTTCATCTCTTGCACAGTTTATAGAAAACAACCGATGAAAAAATAAGATTTATTAAGCAACAGGGCATTTTTTGCATTATAGTTTGGTAAAAACTGGTTTTAATAGCTCATCTTTTGCACCTATTATTACTGAGAATGTAATGACCCGGATATTTCGTCGGTAAATTTAGAATATTTAATGAGGTTTAATTATTGAAATAAAAATATAAAAGAAATTTTATATTTGATTATCGATTTAAAAGCCGAAATATGATTTACTTTGAATTTATATAATTTTCGAAATACGAAGTTAATTGAATTCAAGAGTTCAGACTATACTGAAATTGATTCAGATAATCAATAGAAATTCAAAACTGAATAATAACGATAATATTTATTTATTTTCGAGGAGAATAAATAGTTGAAATTTAAATTATATCAATTTAAATAAATATCTTCCACAGATGATTGAATTGGACCTCGTGACCTATCCCATTGTGTCCAGAATGGTGGTTAAACCCTAGAAATGCCTTTCGTTGGACTTAAATAGGAGTTCGGAATAAAGAAGATAATTTAAAATTTGGATCCGGTTTAAAAATCAAATTTAATTTAATAAACAAATATTGTGCTCATGGCCCTTTCTCCACCAGACAAAACAAACCCGTGCTGTCTCCCTAACCACAGAACAAAACAAACCCGTGCTGTCTCCCTAACCACAGAACAAAACAAACCCGTGTTTCTTCCAAGAACCACAAATCGCAACCACTCCCTTCATTTATAAAAACCGTGCTTCTCTTCCCCTTGAAATAAAATCACAAACCCGAAAAGCTTCAGGCAAATGAAAATAAAAAGGGGCGCACTCCACTGTTAATCAAAATCGAACGGAAAACTGTTTTTCCCTTTCTTTGAAACCATCAGAAATTGCGATCGAAGACGGAGATTTTCCTGGAGCTCGATAGTCTCTCGTTTGGGAGTTCGACTGGCTCGCGAGATCTAGGGGAGCTCGACATCACCGAAGACCTGCGGGTGATCGAAGAGCTGTGTGGCGCTCTGGGAAGGGTAGGCGAGCAGCTAAGGGGAGGCGGAATCGCTAAGGCGTCGAAGTCATTACTGTAGCTCGCGATAGTTATATGTCGAGACAGAGAGGGGGCGACGAGTTGAATAAAGATGGATCCTTGGTGAAATCGAAGTGGGGAGGTTGGCTCTAAAAGGTTCGCTCGAAAAGCTGTAAATCAACAAAATGGCGCAGGTCACCATGAAGGAAGAAGCACCAGAATTTGATGCAAGGAAGTTGCGATGGTGCTTGGTAAGTAGACAGTGCAGTGGGTGGTTATAGGTGATGTTCGGATAAACATTTGTGAGGAACCGATCATTTGGGGGCAAGGAGGGAGGAGTAGCCGTGAATTGAACAGTGCGGGAAGGCTGAATCTGAAATTGAGATCTGCAGGAGTTGAAAAAGGGTTTAGACATAAATTCATTTTCTCCAGTAAGATTCGAGCAAGGCGAAGTACATTGGAACCAGAACGATGAATACTTCGAAATAACCTTGGTTTGAACTAGATTGGATGTTCGACAAACGAAAAATACAAGGTGAGTAAACCTCACTCACCATTTAATTAGAATTATTTCTAGTTGTTAAAAATAATTGCTATGCTTGTTTGAATATTGTTTGGTTGATTTAAAATATATATTAGTTATTTAGGACTATTATATATATATATTGGGTTGATTGATTGGTTGGATTCCCGCAGTCTCATTAGCGGATGCCCGCAGTTTCATAGCGGATGATTACCCTATACGCCCCACGCTATGATTAGTGGATGACCTTCTATACCGCGATATCCTGCCTCGAAGCAGGATAGGTATTATTTATGTGCTAACGTCTGTGGATGCAGGAAAACAGGTTGGAGGAATCCAACTGGATTCCTCAAAAATATATTATCTGTTGTTGTTTGTTTGATTTCATATATATCCATATATGATGTGTTAAAAATCAAATGATTGGAAATTGGTTGATTTGATTATTTAAAATATCAATGGGGCTTGAATATTGATATCGAAAAGGGTATTTGAAATTTAAAAGGGGAATTCTATTTTTATAAATAGAATTTGAATTTTAAATGAACTATAGAAAACATTTACTTGTTTGAATATATATGCACGAATATGGAATTTATAAACTTTGTTTATAAACGTAAAGGTGGGTTTTGAATCGAATTTATAAACTTTGTTTATAAATGAAAATATGGGATGGGAATCGAATTTATAAACTTTGTTTATAAATGAAGATATGGGATTTGAATTGAAGTTATAAACGTTGTTTATAAATAATGCCGAGAATTCAAATGGACCTTTAACTATTGATTTGAATATAGAAATTCAAATGGACCTTTAACTATTGATTTGAATATAGAAATTCAAATGGACCTTTAACTATTGATTTGAATATAGAAATTCAAATGGACCTTTAACTATTGATTTGAATATAGAAATTCAAATGGACCTTTAACTATTGATTTGAATATAGAAATTCAAATGGACCTTTAACTATTGATTTGAATATAGAAATTCAAATGGACCTTTAACTATTGATTTGAATATAGAAATTCAAATGGACCTTTAACTATTGATTTGAATATAGAAATTCAAATGGACTTTTAACTATTGATTTGAATATAGAAATTCAAATGGACTTTTAACTATTGATTTGAATATAGAAATTCAAATGGACTTTTAACTATTGATTTGAATATAGAAATTCAAATGGACTTTTAACTATTGATTTGAATATAGAAATTCAAACGGACTTTTAAACTATAGAATTTGAAAATAGAATTCAAATGAAGTTTTAAATAAAGAGAATTCAAATAGAATTGAATTGGAATTTGAATAGAGAAGTCGATAAGGAAACGAGAGTATGAGTAAAATTAGAATTTGTTAATATGCAGTTAAAATATATTTGAACATGTCATGTTCAAATATGAAGGTGAAATAGACTGAAAAGTTAAGTAACAGATTTAATTAACAAATTGAGTTAAAACGATTGGTATAGTTAAAGTAGATTGGACATGTATAGACATACAGGAGACAGGTATGGAATAAAGTATAGAAGTGAAATAAATAAAATGCCCGACAAAAAGGTACGTATTTAATTTCCATATGAGATTTTATGCGCCGTATCGGCTAGCCGCTTGGCTTTTTCTTTTTCTTTTTGAGATGAGAAGGACCGGGAAAGCTATTTGAAATTTCCCGATGCTCCCGGTACAAAGGAGGTTATGGCGAATTTTTCCGGGAATTTAAGGAGATAGAATATTTTTAAGATAATTTGATAGTTAGAAATCAACGTATCAAAATATATAGAAGTCGATAAGAAAACGAACTTAGAAATAGAATAGTATAATCAAAAAGGAAGTATAAGAATAAAACCTCGTAAGGATAAAAGAGAAAATGTATATGTGTTTAAAGGTGAATAATCAGTTGTATGGTATTGATTATTCGAGTAAGTAGTCTTGTCTGTTTTGACGTTAAATGTTATTCAGTCAAGGTCTGAGAGGTAATTATACCCCAACTTGGTTGATTTCATGATATACCGATAAGTAGCAAGATTCAGGCTCGAAGATCAATGTGGAATAAGAATTTGTTAAATGATGTATTTGGGTTGTCGTAACGATGCTTTACACAGCATCCGTTTTAACCCAAATATGTGCAAAGCTTGGAAATAGAATAATGAATATTTCCTAGTATGGAAAATAAAGGAAGGCGATATATGGAAATGTTTTCCAAAGAACGTATAAGGCCAATATGGTCATTGAAAATATTTGGTTAACAAATATTGATAAAGAAATAGAAAAGAGATTTAATTAATGGAATATTAATTAAAGGTTCAGTGATTGTTGGATGTTTGGTTAAACACTTGTTTTATTCGATAGTTAAATCATCGACTATCGAAACACTTGTTTTTATTCGATAGTTAAATCACAGACTATCGAAGTTTTGACCATCGTTGTCAATATGGAGAGACCGGTTGGATTATTATCCGAAGAACCACTCCATATCGGCAGTAGCGTGCGAATCAGATTATATAAAGATAATCGAAGACGGAGTAGAGTGCAAGGACTTTTTCTATTAATAGAAATAGTGCCTTCAGTTCATCCTGTTCCTGGGTGACTTGTATGGATGAATGTCTGACAGAGTATTTTCAGAAAAGTCACGTTCATTGATTTCTTCAACTGTACCAAGAGTAGAAGCGGAGGAGGAAACTTCTTTTAGCTGACACGTAATGTACTGTTGAGGACGTCAATCGGTGATTTGATGGATTTGACGATGTGACATTCGAAGTGAATCTGGTGTGATGATAAAGCGTAGCTTCTAGCCTCATCAACCGGTAAATGACAGAAATCGGGCAAGCAGCATGGCTATGTAGGTCGCACCTATTAGGGTGTATAATCACCTGATCTAGAGTTTCATTTACTTCTAAAAATCTATTGTCGATGCTGACCCATTCGGGAAACGGTTGCTGATCCCAATCGTTGGTGATATACATTCGATACACTCAAGCGAAATGAGTGGTCGGTCATGTGTGGCTGAGTCACAAGATGTTCTTGTTGAACTCGGTGTATTCTCCTCTAGAGATATACCAGCGGAAGGTGATTCCATACCTTGTCATAGTTGGAAAACCAAATACCCAATACGTGCTTGCGGTTTTGATTGTATATATATGTGGAACGTGAGATGCAAACGTTCCACTAGATTGTTATTTAATTGATTTAGACATTATTATAATATCAAAAGAGTTTGATATAAAGTTGAATCAAGTGTTTGGATTCTCATAAGGGAAAAACCCGTTCCGTGTTATACGGCGTGGTCTTATGAGATATCATTTAGTTTTCTGAAACTGCTTTAAACTGTTTACTCATACCAGTCCCATGACTGACCCGGAGTTTATTTGTTTTGTTCTACCTAAACTCTTGGGTGCCTAAATTTGTATGGGCAGTCAAGTAGTTCAGGATTTTTCAGATACATCTAAAGGAGCTTGGAGCAGGAGGCTTCAGCGTTATCTAGTTATAGTTTGTTCCGCTATGTTGTAAGTGTTGTACTCTGATAAGTGTATGTTATACAGTTAAGATTTTGTATTTCAAAGATGTGATATATTATATTTTGTTCCGCTGCGATGTGAGATTCTGTGTTGTTATTTCTGTTCTTCTTCTACCTCTTTCTTCTAAAAAAAAATGTCTCGTATTTTCGTGATATTTGGGTTGGACGTATGATGTATATAGTCAACTCCGATGTTACGGAAATGCGGGTCACTACAGTTGGTATCAGAGCTTAGGTTGAGCGAATACCTAGGCTGTGTGGAAATGTGCTCATTAGAGATAGGATCAGTAGTATCCTAGAATGAGTTGAGTGTATATATATACGAGAGAGCGTATTTGTTATTTGATATAAAAACTGTTTTATATTGTGTTGACTAGTCTGTTGAGTGGATTATAAATTTTGGTCGAATCGTGGGACGCCACGATGTCGATAGGAGTTTATAAACACTTGAACAGAAGATTGGACACAATATTGTTTTAAATAGTTAAGTTGATAGTTAGGATTATAAAACAGAAATAGTTATATATATAACCAATGGAATTTGTATATGAAATCAAATACAAATGAGATAAATTGAAATTGAATTCCAACCAGAATTCAGAATTTAAAATCCTGGGAGTTTGGAAAATGTTTTTCTAAATGGATTTTGAAAGAAATATAGTACTGAACTCATTCAGTAGCTGGGAAATAATTCTGATGATGGTCGCAACATCATCAGAGTTCATTTTCGAGTTTCTAAGTGATGAATTGCTGCCTTAGAAAAGTTTTGATGGAAATTTGTTTGAAAGAAACAAGTTGTTCGAAAATTCAAATGTTTTGAATTTGAGATAGATATAAATATATGTATATATTTATATAACTTCAAAAGGAATTTTGAAATGAGAATTGGAATGTAGATTTCAAATAGAAGTAAAATAAAGGAATTTGAATATATATATAATTCAAATAGAAGTGAAATAGAATTTGAATTCAATGTGAAATTAAATAGAATTTGAATTCAAAGGAGTTAAAGTAGAATTTAAATTCAAAGGATTTCAAATAGAAATTGAACAAAGGAATTTAAATAGAAATCGAATAAGGGATTTGAAATGGATTTTGAATAAAGGATTTCAAATAGGAATTGAAGATAAGGAATTCAAATAGAAATTGAATAGAAGAAAATTCAAATAGAAATTGAATAGAAGGAAATAATATGGGTTGGAATATTATGTGAAATGGATTTGATACATATTAAAAATATATCAGAAATGGAGTTGAATTTATTATAAACAAAGTCGAAACGTTTATATTTATAAATATAATTAAAACGAGCTTGCCGTAACGCGGCAGTTCGTAAATTGACGATTCGAACTTCAGTTTAGTATACAGAACTCAATTGAAGTCGGAATTCTTTGAAACAAGAATCATCGGGACCGGTTGAACAATAGTTTTCTAATGAAAGAGAAAAATCTAGATTTCATCGTATATATTTTGAGTTATGTCAAAATCAAATTTTTTAGCAGCGCTAGAAACCATTAAAAACCGCAATGGTTTATATATATAAGTAAAAGGATTTTTAAAGTAAATAAAATCCGAATGGCCATGAGGAAAATATAAACTTGAGTTATAAAATGAATATGAACTCCAGTGAAGTAGGTAAAATGATTTTTAAGACAAAAATCATATTTTAAATGGTTAAATAGAATTAACTAAATTATAGAATAATTAGTTAAAGGGAAAATTGAATCGAAATTGGGTATTAGATAAGTGAAAGAGATTGAAATTTTTTTATTCGAAATCGAATATATAACTCGAATTGAAAATATAATTAGATTAGTTATAATTAAGTTGACATATATTTGAACATGTTATATTCAAATAAAAAAGGTGAAATAGGCAAACCGGTTAATTAGCAACTAGTTAATGGGAATTTGAATGATTGAAATTAAATTTAACTTAAGTAAGTTAAATGGATCGAAATGGATAAATTGAGTAAAATCAATGTGAATGAAATATGAATTGGGTATGAATAAAGAAATTATATTTGTAACACAAATACAAAGGGAGTTATGTGCAAACAAATAGAAAAGGGTATATTTGTAAAACATTTACAAATAGAATTTAGAAGGGAATATTTGCAAAACATTTACAAATAGATTCAATGGAAATATTTATTTATAGACAATAAATAGAATGTTATAAATGAGATATTTATTTGTTAAATAAATAGAATTTAATCAAAGGAATATTCAAAGGATGAATAGAAAATGGAAATCTGTTTTAACGGGTAAATAGGAAAGATTAATTTATAAATAACAGTTTATAAATTAAATTAAAAATTTATCATTCGATAAATGGAATATATAAGTCTGAACTTATATAGAGAAGAAATATTGGTTTTTAACACCGATAGTTTGAAATAGAAGGGGTACACAACACCTGTATAAGTGAAGTAACGTTATTAAAGAGAACATTTATAAAGAGAAGAACCGTTACTAAAAGTAAATCTTTATAAATGAATAAACGTTATCCAAAAAGAGTTATTCGAATAAGAGAAATCGATTAGAGTTAGAATAAATCGATTAGAGTAAGAATTAACCAGTTAAAGTTAATCAGTTAGGGTTAATCCGTAGAGTTAATTGAGTATTAGTTATTCAATTAGTATTTATCGAATATTTGTTATTCAAATTAAGAGTTAACCAGATAGAGTAAATTGAACATGGTAAATCAAATTAGGATTTAATTGAATGTTAGTTATTCAATTAAAGTTAATCGAATATTGTTATTGAAATAGAATTAGTCAAACATAGTTACTCAGGATAAGTTGCTATTTCGTACGACTGCTAGCGTAATTCGCAGGGCTGCAGATAGCCTAGGGCGGTCGGATGTTTCCTGGGGGAATCAGGCGTAACCATTGTGATCGCTGCGATCTAGAGTCAAGCGAATGGAGTTAAATCGAATATTGGTTATTCAGATAGAATTAAAGGAATTATCGAATATAGTTTATTCGAAAGGAATTATCGAATATAGTTTATTCGAAAGGAATTATCGAATTTGGTTATTCGGAAGGAGTTATCGATTATTAGTAAATCAAAGGAGTTATCGATTATTTGTTAATCAAAATGAGTTATCGATTATAGTTTAATCGAAAAGAGTTATCGATTAGTTTAATCGCAGTGAGTTATAGAATATTGGTTATTCGAAGGAGTTATCGAATTTAGTTATTCGATGGAGTTAATCGAAAAGAGTTAAATCCAATAGAGTTAATTGATAAGAGTAAATCGAATATAGTTTATTCGAAGAAAGGTTTTCGAATCTAGTTATTCGAAAGAGAGATTATTGAATATAGTTATTCGAAGGAAGGAGTTATCGAATAGGGATTTATTCGAAAGAGAGTTATGTAAGGAAGTTTGAACTGTTGAGTGTCAACATAAATAAGTTTTGAAAGGTTAATGGGTTTGTAGCACTTTTTCTACCTTAGCAATTTCGAGGACGAAATTATTTTAAGTGGGGAAGATTGTAATGACCCGGATATTTCGTCGGTAAATTTAGAATATTTAATGAGGTTTAATTATTGAAATAAAAATATAAAAGAAATTTTATATTTGATTATCGATTTAAAAGCCGAAATATGATTTACTTTGAATTTATATAATTTTCGAAATACGAAGTTAATTGAATTCAAGAGTTCAGACTATACTGAAATTGATTCAGATAATCAATAGAAATTCAAAACTGAATAATAACGATAATATTTATTTATTTTCGAGGAGAATAAATAGTTGAAATTTAAATTATATCAATTTAAATAAATATCTTCCACAGATGATTGAATTGGACCTCGTGACCTATCCCATTGTGTCCAGAATGGTGGTTAAACCCTAGAAATGCCTTTCGTTGGACTTAAATAGGAGTTCGGAATAAAGAAGATAATTTAAAATTTGGATCCGGTTTAAAAATCAAATTTAATTTAATAAACAAATATTGTGCTCATGGCCCTTTCTCCACCAGACAAAACAAACCCGTGCTGTCTCCCTAACCACAGAACAAAACAAACCCGTGCTGTCTCCCTAACCACAGAACAAAACAAACCCGTGTTTCTTCCAAGAACCACAAATCGCAACCACTCCCTTCATTTATAAAAACCGTGCTTCTCTTCCCCTTGAAATAAAATCACAAACCCGAAAAGCTTCAGGCAAATGAAAATAAAAAGGGGCGCACTCCACTGTTAATCAAAATCGAACGGAAAACTGTTTTTCCCTTTCTTTGAAACCATCAGAAATTGCGATCGAAGACGGAGATTTTCCTGGAGCTCGATAGTCTCTCGTTTGGGAGTTCGACTGGCTCGCGAGATCTAGGGGAGCTCGACATCACCGAAGACCTGCGGGTGATCGAAGAGCTGTGTGGCGCTCTGGGAAGGGTAGGCGAGCAGCTAAGGGGAGGCGGAATCGCTAAGGCGTCGAAGTCATTACTGTAGCTCGCGATAGTTATATGTCGAGACAGAGAGGGGGCGACGAGTTGAATAAAGATGGATCCTTGGTGAAATCGAAGTGGGGAGGTTGGCTCTAAAAGGTTCGCTCGAAAAGCTGTAAATCAACAAAATGGCGCAGGTCACCATGAAGGAAGAAGCACCAGAATTTGATGCAAGGAAGTTGCGATGGTGCTTGGTAAGTAGACAGTGCAGTGGGTGGTTATAGGTGATGTTCGGATAAACATTTGTGAGGAACCGATCATTTGGGGGCAAGGAGGGAGGAGTAGCCGTGAATTGAACAGTGCGGGAAGGCTGAATCTGAAATTGAGATCTGCAGGAGTTGAAAAAGGGTTTAGACATAAATTCATTTTCTCCAGTAAGATTCGAGCAAGGCGAAGTACATTGGAACCAGAACGATGAATACTTCGAAATAACCTTGGTTTGAACTAGATTGGATGTTCGACAAACGAAAAATACAAGGTGAGTAAACCTCACTCACCATTTAATTAGAATTATTTCTAGTTGTTAAAAATAATTGCTATGCTTGTTTGAATATTGTTTGGTTGATTTAAAATATATATTAGTTATTTAGGACTATTATATATATATATTGGGTTGATTGATTGGTTGGATTCCCGCAGTCTCATTAGCGGATGCCCGCAGTTTCATAGCGGATGATTACCCTATACGCCCCACGCTATGATTAGTGGATGACCTTCTATACCGCGATATCCTGCCTCGAAGCAGGATAGGTATTATTTATGTGCTAACGTCTGTGGATGCAGGAAAACAGGTTGGAGGAATCCAACTGGATTCCTCAAAAATATATTATCTGTTGTTGTTTGTTTGATTTCATATATATCCATATATGATGTGTTAAAAATCAAATGATTGGAAATTGGTTGATTTGATTATTTAAAATATCAATGGGGCTTGAATATTGATATCGAAAAGGGTATTTGAAATTTAAAAGGGGAATTCTATTTTTATAAATAGAATTTGAATTTTAAATGAACTATAGAAAACATTTACTTGTTTGAATATATATGCACGAATATGGAATTTATAAACTTTGTTTATAAACGTAAAGGTGGGTTTTGAATCGAATTTATAAACTTTGTTTATAAATGAAAATATGGGATGGGAATCGAATTTATAAACTTTGTTTATAAATGAAGATATGGGATTTGAATTGAAGTTATAAACGTTGTTTATAAATAATGCCGAGAATTCAAATGGACCTTTAACTATTGATTTGAATATAGAAATTCAAATGGACCTTTAACTATTGATTTGAATATAGAAATTCAAATGGACCTTTAACTATTGATTTGAATATAGAAATTCAAATGGACCTTTAACTATTGATTTGAATATAGAAATTCAAATGGACCTTTAACTATTGATTTGAATATAGAAATTCAAATGGACCTTTAACTATTGATTTGAATATAGAAATTCAAATGGACCTTTAACTATTGATTTGAATATAGAAATTCAAATGGACTTTTAACTATTGATTTGAATATAGAAATTCAAATGGACTTTTAACTATTGATTTGAATATAGAAATTCAAATGGACTTTTAACTATTGATTTGAATATAGAAATTCAAATGGACTTTTAACTATTGATTTGAATATAGAAATTCAAACGGACTTTTAAACTATAGAATTTGAAAATAGAATTCAAATGAAGTTTTAAATAAAGAGAATTCAAATAGAATTGAATTGGAATTTGAATAGAGAAGTCGATAAGGAAACGAGAGTATGAGTAAAATTAGAATTTGTTAATATGCAGTTAAAATATATTTGAACATGTCATGTTCAAATATGAAGGTGAAATAGACTGAAAAGTTAAGTAACAGATTTAATTAACAAATTGAGTTAAAACGATTGGTATAGTTAAAGTAGATTGGACATGTATAGACATACAGGAGACAGGTATGGAATAAAGTATAGAAGTGAAATAAATAAAATGCCCGACAAAAAGGTACGTATTTAATTTCCATATGAGATTTTATGCGCCGTATCGGCTAGCCGCTTGGCTTTTTCTTTTTCTTTTTGAGATGAGAAGGACCGGGAAAGCTATTTGAAATTTCCCGATGCTCCCGGTACAAAGGAGGTTATGGCGAATTTTTCCGGGAATTTAAGGAGATAGAATATTTTTAAGATAATTTGATAGTTAGAAATCAACGTATCAAAATATATAGAAGTCGATAAGAAAACGAACTTAGAAATAGAATAGTATAATCAAAAAGGAAGTATAAGAATAAAACCTCGTAAGGATAAAAGAGAAAATGTATATGTGTTTAAAGGTGAATAATCAGTTGTATGGTATTGATTATTCGAGTAAGTAGTCTTGTCTGTTTTGACGTTAAATGTTATTCAGTCAAGGTCTGAGAGGTAATTATACCCCAACTTGGTTGATTTCATGATATACCGATAAGTAGCAAGATTCAGGCTCGAAGATCAATGTGGAATAAGAATTTGTTAAATGATGTATTTGGGTTGTCGTAACGATGCTTTACACAGCATCCGTTTTAACCCAAATATGTGCAAAGCTTGGAAATAGAATAATGAATATTTCCTAGTATGGAAAATAAAGGAAGGCGATATATGGAAATGTTTTCCAAAGAACGTATAAGGCCAATATGGTCATTGAAAATATTTGGTTAACAAATATTGATAAAGAAATAGAAAAGAGATTTAATTAATGGAATATTAATTAAAGGTTCAGTGATTGTTGGATGTTTGGTTAAACACTTGTTTTATTCGATAGTTAAATCATCGACTATCGAAACACTTGTTTTTATTCGATAGTTAAATCACAGACTATCGAAGTTTTGACCATCGTTGTCAATATGGAGAGACCGGTTGGATTATTATCCGAAGAACCACTCCATATCGGCAGTAGCGTGCGAATCAGATTATATAAAGATAATCGAAGACGGAGTAGAGTGCAAGGACTTTTTCTATTAATAGAAATAGTGCCTTCAGTTCATCCTGTTCCTGGGTGACTTGTATGGATGAATGTCTGACAGAGTATTTTCAGAAAAGTCACGTTCATTGATTTCTTCAACTGTACCAAGAGTGGAAGCGGAGGAGGAAACTTCTTTTAGCTGACACGTAATGTACTGTTGAGGACGTCAATCGGTGATTTGATGGATTTGACGATGTGACATTCGAAGTGAATCTGGTGTGATGATAAAGCGTAGCTTCTAGCCTCATCAACCGGTAAATGACAGAAATCGGGCAAGCAGCATGGCTATGTAGGTCGCACCTATTAGGGTGTATAATCACCTGATCTAGAGTTTCATTTACTTCTAAAAATCTATTGTCGATGCTGACCCATTCGGGAAACGGTTGCTGATCCCAATCGTTGGTGATATACATTCGATACACTCAAGCGAAATGAGTGGTCGGTCATGTGTGGCTGAGTCACAAGATGTTCTTGTTGAACTCGGTGTATTCTCCTCTAGAGATATACCAGCGGAAGGTGATTCCATACCTTGTCATAGTTGGAAAACCAAATACCCAATACGTGCTTGCGGTTTTGATTGTATATATATGTGGAACGTGAGATGCAAACGTTCCACTAGATTGTTATTTAATTGATTTAGACATTATTATAATATCAAAAGAGTTTGATATAAAGTTGAATCAAGTGTTTGGATTCTCATAAGGGAAAAACCCGTTCCGTGTTATACGGCGTGGTCTTATGAGATATCATTTAGTTTTCTGAAACTGCTTTAAACTGTTTACTCATACCAGTCCCATGACTGACCCGGAGTTTATTTGTTTTGTTCTACCTAAACTCTTGGGTGCCTAAATTTGTATGGGCAGTCAAGTAGTTCAGGATTTTTCAGATACATCTAAAGGAGCTTGGAGCAGGAGGCTTCAGCGTTATCTAGTTATAGTTTGTTCCGCTATGTTGTAAGTGTTGTACTCTGATAAGTGTATGTTATACAGTTAAGATTTTGTATTTCAAAGATGTGATATATTATATTTTGTTCCGCTGCGATGTGAGATTCTGTGTTGTTATTTCTGTTCTTCTTCTACCTCTTTCTTCTAAAAAAAAATGTCTCGTATTTTCGTGATATTTGGGTTGGACGTATGATGTATATAGTCAACTCCGATGTTACGGAAATGCGGGTCACTACAGAGAACCAATGCAAAAAACTCATCTTTTGCATTAGCTGTTACTGACAATTGATACAAAAAGCCTTTTTTGCACCGAATCTAAAATCCATGAAAAAAGCCTTTTGTGTCGTATGCATTTGCACCAGTGGTAGAACTGAAGCAACAAGGGGTAAACAACTGATGAAAATGACCTGTTTTGTAATAATGAGTTTGCTAATGGATTTGATGGAAAATTGGTTCTCAAGATACAATAAAACCTGAATCCAAAGATATAGCAATAACTATGGATTCCAACGGAATTTTATTGACGAGGAAGTAGAAATCGTGGATGAAGAAATACAAATGTGGGAGACGTTTATATAGTGTACAAAAAGATGTATGCGAAGGGGTGCGACTATTGGAAAAGGGGCGTACCTTTTGTATGAACAACAGTTCATTTTCAGGAAGCAAAAAACTAAAATTTATAAAAATAAGACCATTGCAGGGAACAACTAAACCCTTTCCGAACCCCTTCTCACATAATGCACGTGCAGAGTGTTAAGTTCTTTTCGTGCAAGCGTGTTATAGCTGTACCCCTTCCCTCTTCTCCTTTTTTTACTTCAATTAATAGAACATGTGATGTTTCACATATATACAAAAACATTGAAACAACTTTCTCCCATGTGGGACTAATATATTTGCTTCCTCTCAAAAATCAATCTCCCTCAACATTCCCATGCTAGATTGTTTTATTAATGATGTTCAGTTTTATCTTAGCTTGAAATTATGCATTATGTGTGGTACCTATTGGATTAAACCACGTACCGATGTAAATATCTTAGGACTTTTAAAAAGAGCTGGGAGGTCTTAACTTAAACTAAGTATCCTTTGATTTATAAAGTCAGAAATATTACACACGCTACTTTAGTTTACCAATAAATTTCCCTTTCTGTGAGCATTGTTATGGTCATGTGCTCCATCCTGGCTTAATGAATTTTTTCAAAAGCAAACCCTATAAACTCTTTCTCAGAAGAGGCACCACCTACAAGTTCATAAAGGTAAAGTTATTTCCTTTTCAGTGTCCCAGTTACCAGATTAGCTAGAACTTTATTAAGAGTTGTTCAACTCGACTTCTTCATACCTATGATAGTTCAAACTAATTTGACTTAGTACTTTTACAATCATACGACAATTTGCAATTACTCATTAAGCCTAAAAATTAAACTAATTAATATTAAGGTCGACTTTCCGCTATCGTTGATTAATTGTCAACACCGGTTTTAAGTTTCATTCCGACTGGCGTACACCTTAAAATTTCTATATTCAAAGGTTTTGTTAATGGATCTACCAAATTAATACTGAATCTTACGTAGACAATAGTAATTATTGCATCATTAATTATTTGACTAGCATATTAATTTGTAAAGCATATATGTCTTGATTTTTCATTGTACACATTACTATATGCTTGAGAATTATTGTCTAACTATCCCATTGTAAAGATATAATGTCATTGGTTTCAGGCATAACATGATATCCATCAATATATTTCTTAGCCACTCTGCCTCGTTTCCAGTGTCAGCAAGTGCTATAAATTCTGATTTTATTGTGTATTGCGAAATGTGTTGATGTCCAAAAAAGGGCAACTCCACTTAACGTTAAAATCCAACCCGACGTAGATTTATTATCACTAGTGCTAGTTATTCAACTTGCACCAGTGTACCTTTCTAATACACATGGAAACCCATTATAAACAAGTCCTGAATTTTTGGTTCTCTTGAGATAAACAAGTAATCTTCCAATTGTTTTCCAATGATCTATGCCAGGAATGCCAGTATATTGTGCAAATTTACATATTGCATATGATATGTTAAGTCTCGTACAATGCATATCATACATTATACTTCCAATAGCACTTGCGTATTCGAGTTTAGCAATGTCTCTTCCCTCATTTTTATTGAGACAGACATCGAGTCTATTGTGGTATTGGAATTATAATTTTTAGATTTCCAAGTTTCTGAAGTACTTTTTGAACATAATGTGATTGGATTAGTATATAGCCCCCACTGTCTTTAATAACTTTTATACCTAGAACTGCAACAATCTAACTTAAATCTTACAATTTGAATTTTGAAGTCAAATATCTCTTGGTATCTTATAACCCTTTTATGTTAATGTCGAATATTAATAAATCATCTACATACAAACAAGTTATCACTTCATATTCCTTAGTAAACTAGAAGTAGATACATTTTTGCACTGTTATGTATAAAATCATTTTGAAGTATTATTGAGTCATATTTTACGTGACATTGTTTAGGTGCTTGTTATATTCGTACAACGATTTTTTAGTTTGCAAATTTTTCTTTCATTTTCGGGAAGAACGAAACCTTTGAGTTGTTCCATGTAAACTTCTTCATTAAGTTCACCATTTAATAATGTTGTTTAAACATCAATTTCGTGGATATGTAATTGATAGATTGATTCTAAGGCTATTAATACTCAAATTGATATAATTCTTACAACCGAAGCATATGTATCAAAGAAACCAATTCCTTTCCTTTATCTAAATCCCTTGGTTACTAACCATGTCTTGAAAGATTGCACGATACCATCGTTGTTATGTTTTTTTAAAATACCGATTTTCAATCAATAGGTTTGGACCTTGAGTCAAGTCTACTAATGCCAAAGTATTATTTGAGAAAATTAAGTCCATTTCATCGTCAATTGCCTCCTTCCAAAAAGGGAAGTCTTTGGAAATCGTAGCTTATTTGTATATTTTTGGGTTATCTTCTATATTCGCACCGTAGAAATATTATTACTAATTGCATCTCTAGTTCCTTTTACAAGAAATGTTATAGCTTGAGAATATACAAAATCTGAACCAAAATATTTCTCTTTTCTACTTCTTAATGTCCTTCTTATATTTATTTGTTCCTTGTCACCCTCCACTTATTTCTAGTGGAAGGTGCAGAAGCATATATCGGTGTTTGAATAATTCTACGGTCTAATGACTGAATTTTAGTTCTTCTTTAAATTTATTTTCCATAAACTCGACATCCCTTGATTTAAAAATTATGTTTGAGGATAAATCTAGCAGTATGTATGCTTTATAGTTTTTAGCATATCCTACAAATAAACATTTCAAGGCTATTGGACCAACTTTAGTCCGTTTTGGATCGGTTAGCCTATGAAAGGAAATGCATCCCCATACCTTGAGATATATGAGATTAAGTTTTAGACCATTTCATAGTTCGTAAGGAGAAACCTTAGCTTTTATTGAGGTGATTCTATCGTGAAAATGACATGCAGATAGTAATGCTTCACGCCATAGGTTGAGTGGTAATTTAGCATTTAACGACACGTAATTTACCATATCAACTGAAGTTTTGTTTTTCCTTTCAGCCAACCCATTTTCTATGGCATGTAAGGGCCTGTGTTTTGATGAATAATTCCATATTCTTTCCAAAAATTAGAAAATTTAGTAATGAAATATTCTTGTAACAACCCAGATTTTTGACCGTTCAAATCAACAATGATCCTCAATTGTCGACTTGAACTAATCAAAAATACAGATAGTTATTGGCTTTAATATAAGAAAAAGAAGAAATAAGGAAAACAATCAAAGAATCTCACAGCAGAAGGACAAAATATAATAAATAAATAACAGTTCATGAAGATGTTAAAAATACATTTGATTTTACACTTACAACGATTATCAGAGTTAACTGTCATACAACATACCAATATTTGCAGCGGAATAAAAATAATAATATGTCTGTCAAGCTCCATCTTCATCTTCATAACATTGTCTTCAATAACTAAAAACTCAGGCTGACCCGAGCACAAAAGATGTAACAACCCGAAATTCTAGGCCAGTTAAAATTTTTTATTTTGGCAATTTTAGCGAATTTTGATTATTTAAAATGAATTATTTTAAATAATATCGACGAGAAATTTATTTTGAATATAATTCGAACGTATATATTCGTTTGAATCATCGTTAGAAAATAAAATATTTATTTTAAATTATAAAAGGAATTGAAAATGGCGCGGTAGTTCGATAATTCGATTTCAAACTTTAATTGAACATACCGGGTGCAAAATAATTCGGATTTTAGTGAAACCAAAAATAATGGAATCTAATTGTGAATATCTTTCCAACAAATCCGAAAAACCGAAATTTCATAGCGGGAATCAAAAGATATGTCCAGTTGAAAATTCTGAATAGTCGCTATGGAATTCAGGCCCTTAAAAATGGGAATTTTGCAAACGACCCCGGATTTCGATGAAACCACTTTTGTTGGATCCGTGATGTCAAATTATTGCTAGATTCCAAATTTCATTATTTTTCGAATCAATATGTGAGCGTGGCAAAGGAAAACGCGTTTGACCAGTTTTAGTAGATTTTAATCGACTGGAAAATGGCCATTTTTCCAACGGATCCAACAAAAGTGGTTCGAATCACCCACGCCAGCAGCAGCCTCCGACCGCGCCCACCACCTCCGGCGAACGTAGGCAGACCCCTACCCTTTCACGATTTTTCAACTGTAAGTTTTTATTGATTTATTTATTTTTGTTTTGCTTTTTATTTTATTTTTATTAGGTATGATTAGCATTATTTTGAAACTGAAAATAGAGATGTTTTGAAAATATAAAATATAGAAAGGTTAGAAATATAATTTTTATAATGTAGAAAAGTTAAAAATATAATTTTTATACTAGTGGCGTATTAAAAATATGATTTTGATATTAGTAAACAATTAAAAATATAATTTTTATATGAAGAAAAGGTATAAAAATACAATCTTTTATATTATAGAGAATTAAAAATTCAATTTTTAAATATTGAATAGCGAAGTAAAAATTCGATTTTTAAATATTGAATAGCGAAGTAAAAATTCAATTTTTAAATATTGAATAGCGAAGTAAAAATTCGATTTTTAAATATAGAATAGCGAAGTAAAAAGTCGATTTTTATATATTGAATAGCGAAGTAAAAATTTGATTTTTATATATTGAATAGAGAAGTAAAAATTTGATTTTTATATATTGAATAGCAAAGTAAAAAATTCGATTTTTATATATTGAGTAGCGAAGAAAAAATTTGATTTTTATATATTGAATAGCAAAGTAAAAAATTCGATTTTTATATATTGAATAGCGAAGTAAAAATTTGATTTTTATATATTGAATAGCGAAGTAAAAATTCGATTTTTAAACATTGAATAGCGGAGTAAAAAGTCAATTTTTATATATTGAATAGCGAAGTAAAAATTCGATTTTTATATATTGAATAGCGAAGTAAAAATTTGATTTTTATATAATGAATAGCGAAGTAAAAATTTGATTTTTATATATTAAATAGCGAAGTAAAAATTTGATTTTTATATATTGAATAGCGAAGTAAAAATTTGATTTTTATATATTGAATAGCGAAGTAAAAATGTAATTTTTATATAGGTAGAGGATACGGGCAAAGAAAGTGATGAAAGATGAAACGACGAAGATTTCTGCATAAAAAGAGTCGTGGGATTGGATTAGCAGTTCTGTGAGAATTTCTCACTCTTCAATCTCTTTTTCTAGTTATAATATATACTAGGATGCAGACGGTGTTTAGTAGCACCCGACACCCGTCGTCCACAGACCATGGACGGCTTGTATGCTTGTTTGTTTGATTTTGCTGTGTAGTTGATTGTGTGTTGTGATGTGAAATAAAATAAAATAAAATATTTATATAGTTAAAAATATTTTATAGTTAAAAATAGAATTTTTAACGTGTATATGAAATGAAATAAAAATAAACAAATCAGACGATTTGTTTATGTACACACATTTGACTGATAACTGATTGGGACGATAAATTTTACACATCGCCCAACGGCACAAATAAAATCTGTGTTTGATTGTTTGAAACCCCACACGGGTATTGGGATGATATTTGACGTACACTAATCCCAATTGTTTAGTTGTATGTCGATTGATTGATTGACAGACTGTTATAAGCGTTAAAAATTTATATTCGATGCTTATACAGTGTTGAATGCACTTTGGATGATGGCTAATTATTCATCGTTGTTATGGTATACATGTGTTGTAGAAAATCCATATAATTAACATTATATGGTAATTGATTGGGCCTCATTCCAGTTTTGAAAAAGAATGTTTTAAAAAAGAAAGTTTTGAAAAAGAAATATTTGAAATAGAATATTTGAAAATAGAAATATATGAAGCCGTGTTGATTAGATTGACGCCATTTTGACGTGAACGATATTTATATCGATTTTATTCAAATTGAAGTGAATATTAAAGTAAATGGAAATTCGAATTTAATTGAATTGATTTGAAATTCGAAATAAACTGAAATGGTTTGAAATTCAAATAGAATTGAAATTGAATATAAAGGAATTCGAATTGAAATTGAATATAAAGGAATTTGAATTGAAATTGAATATAAAGGAATTCGAATTGAAATTGAATATAAAGGAATTCGAATTGAAATTGAATATAAAGGAATTCGAATTGAAATTGAATATAAAGGAATTTGAATTGAAATTGAATATAAATGAATTCGAATTGAAATTGAATATAAATGAATTCGAATTGAAATTGAATATAATTGAATTGAAATGAAACGAACTGAAATTGAATTAGAAATCAATTTGAAATGAATTTAAATCGAATTTATACGGAAAAATTCAACTTTGATTTGAATTTGAAATGAAGTTGAAATCGTTTTGAAAACGAATTTAAAACGATTTATAAAATACGTTTTAAAGGAAATCGACGAAGTATATATTATATATAACATAATGGACTGAATAGAACGCGCCGCGCCGCTGCAGTTCGCGAATTTCGACCATTGACTTCGAACGGATATTACGGGAGATCCGACCGTCGGATTCTCCTAAAACCGGAACCGTTGGGTTCGTATCAAAAATAGCTTTCTAATGAATATTAGAAATTAGAAATCAAAAGGTTGGATTTGGAATTATGTCCAAATCAAATTTGGAAAAGGTCGTTGTAAGTGCAGTTCGATGGCCGTTGATGGAAATCGATTGTACGGGCCTTGATAAAATTATTAAAAATAGTAATAATTCGTGTAAAATCATAAGAAATGATTTGTGAAGATTTGGGATGAAAAACTCCATATTTGAAAAGATAAAAATAGATTTTTATCGAAATGAACTAGTTTTGAACTAGAATTATAATTCTATTTATTTCTAAATAAATAAATTGGATTTGAAATGGTTTTGAAAATAACCAGAATTTCTAATAATTATATTGGAATGGATTTGAATCGAAATTGTCTTCGGGATATTTCGATGTTGGATTTCGTGATGATACAGATATTGTTATGGGAATTTGAAAGATATATTTATATCGTTATTTCCAACACGATATTTGTTGGTCATAGAATTTGATATTGAATATTAGCCGATATATTTTCTATTCAGGGCCTTGTATTTAATATCAAATGTGATTTGGGTTTGTCGTGAATGGTGTCTTCATTAACCCTGTTCTTGAACCCAGTTGAGAAAAAGATTAAATCTTTTATTTAGATTTAATGAAGTATATAAATTAAATAATATTTAATTGGAATTGGATTCAAATTGATTCTTGGGTTTATCGTGAATGGTGTTTTAAATAACACTCGTTCTTTAACCCGATAATTAATATAATGTGATTTTGGGTCATCGTGAACGGTATCTTCAATAATATTGTTCTTACACCCAACGAAGTTAAGAAAATCAGAAACTAACTGGAGATTAGTTGAGTTGAACGGTTTCTTGGGTATTGATCTGATGTTGGTTTCGGCCTTCGGGGTTAATATTTAGGGAATTGCTCACTTGCTAATTCACGGTTAGGGACTGATTGAATTGTGATGTGATTTTGGGGTTTATCGTGAACCGTGTTTTAAATGACACTGTTTCTTTAACCCTATCAAAGATTAAAACTAAGTGGAGTTTTAATGAATCTTTAATTAGATTGAAAAGATCGAAAATGGAGTATCACCAGTTTTACTCCAGGCGGTAGTTAAATCTTTAATTAGATTTGAACGTGAAATGGTAATTGAATTTACCGATAACACCGTGGTGTTAGATATGAAATATGACCAGTTTTACTTCATGGGATGAATAGGTTGGGATGGGGAAATTAAAACATATGATTACTTCGGTAAGGTTCGTTAATCCAGACTAGTTGAATCGAAATTCAAAAGAAGATTAAAGAATAAATTCAAGGAATTTATCTTTGATAAAATTAATGGGAATCTTTCCCTATGAATGTGAAATTTAGAAACTAACTGTCGGTTAGCTAAGTAGAATGGTTTTCTGGATATTGATCTGATGTTGGTTTCGGCCTTCGGGGTTAATATTTGGGGAATTATTCTCTTGTTAATTTACGGTTAGTGACTAATGAATTGGAATGAGGCGTATGTTGTGTTTGTGTAACACTTGTTTATTATATACGCGAGTTGCTCAGAAAGACCGGGTTTATCCCATTCTGAATAACTGAATTGACGATAAGAAATCGAAGATGAAGACGGTGGTCGAAGACCGGAGATCTTCACCTCGTTTGGATGGTAACCGAGGTCCTGATTCGGAGGCATCCCGAAATATGGATAATGAGTGGTGATCGTCCAGACGTACGTGGTGATCGATGGGTTTGCGAGGTATATAGTGCCTCCGGTTTCGTTCAGACCCAGAACGGACTTGCAAATGGACAGTGTGTCTGATATTGGAATTTATTCTGTGTGCTTGATAGCTATCAGTTGCACGGTGTGAATTACCAGTGTGGCATGCTAAGATGCAGTGATCAGGGCTTCTGTTGAAAAGCAAAGTCTTGTTGTGATGATCAAAGCACTGCCTACGTGGCGTAGCTTTGTGCATAACGTGAAATCGCGAGCCTCACACCCCGGTATGAACTAGAAACGGGAGAAGGACCTCAGGGAGGGCATGCGTTTCTTCCTAGATAGGGTGGTGTCAGTGACTTACCAGCCCTGACATTTATGTACTTTTCACCTGTGTGGTTGTTGCTATTGCGAGGCGCCTCGGTTAGATCGGACGATCCGGGTCCGATGGAGTCATTCGTTGGCTCGCTTACGCCCCAAAGGGCGGGGAAACGTATTGTTCAGGCATTTTAATCCACATTGGTGGACCGGCCCTGACGATCCAAGGGTCAGTCGAGCTCTGATCCTGAGACTCGGGCTAGGCAGTCTCGAATTCGGTAAGGACTATCTTTTGCCTTGGTTCATGACGGGAATCCAATTTCCAAATACGTGACTGTGCGGTTTCGATTGTATATATATATTTGGCGACATAGTGGCATGGGACGCTCATGTCGTCTATGATTGATAGTTATGATTTGAAATTGTTTGAAAACATATAAACACTAGCAATAATATCAAATGCCTTTGTTTTATTCGTATCAAGCATTCTTGGCTGTTATAAGGTAAAAACCCTATCCTCCGGCTTGCGTTGCTTTGTGTGATGGGAACTGGGTCTTATAATAGCTTCATTTTTCTTTATTTAGCATTGCGTTGTTGTTTTATGCACTGGTGTTCTTGGGAGGAAACCCGTTCCGCGTTAGCGGCGTGGTCCCTTGATTTACCTAACTTTAAAATAAAGATTAATAACTGTTTTAGTTCTCACACCAGTCCCATGACTGACCTAGAGTTTATTGTTTTAACCTAAACTCTGGGTGCCCCTATTTTGACATGGGCAGCTAGTAGTTTTGGTTTTGCAGATTTATATTCACAGGATCCTAGTTTACACCTGGAAGGATATCCGGAAAGCTTTGTATCCGTATATCTCCTTCAGTTGTGTATTGTATTATTTTCCGCTTCTATGTAATGTATTGTAATCTCTGATATTTATCGAATGTGTAATGTTTATTTGTTTATACTCTGTATATTCTTGTATTCCGATGAATTGTTGTAATATACAATGAAATGTTCTTCCGTCTGCGTTCTATTTTGTCGTGTTCTCAAAACAATCAGGCGTTTCGAACGGTCTAGATCGGTTTAGCGACTGATTCGGACCGAGCGAAATTCCTTTTCGTCACAGTTGGTATCAGAGCTTTGGTTTACAAAGCTCAGAGAACAAGGCACATTAGAACCATACGAAAGAATTCATCAGATATTGGATTAGTAATATCCAATTAGAATGACTCATTAGAGATAGGATCAGTAGTATCCTAGAACGAGTGTGAAGAGTATATTTTTAAAAAATGAAAACAATTTTTGTTTTGAAAATTTAAACCAATTACTCGTATTTGATTATTAATCTATATGAATTTGGACAATCTGATATATAGAGATTTTGCATATATGTCTTGCAAACGTGTATTCGAAGTTTTAATGTATTGGATAGTTATAGAATCATACTCTAGCTGCCCGGGGATAATTCTGGTAATGGGGCACCGTCACCAGTATTTATTTTCGAGTTTCGAAAGTGAGATTTCTATATTTCCAATTGACTGGTGTGAGAACCAAAAATTAGATAGGGCCTATTGTTGTGATTTGGCATCAAAAACATGATTTTTGTATATGTATCAAAATTATGAATTTGAAACTCTAATTCACTAATTGATTGATGTTTGTGTTGTTTGTTTATTTGTTTGCTAATTTTTAGCCATTTAGCCTAATTGAATCACATATTGAATTATATTGAAAATTGGTCGCATTTGCTTGCATATACATGGGCTTACATTGAACAGGTCATAGCAAGGAGGCTAGAGCAGAGAATAAAATTTGTTTGCCCGACAAATAGGTACATGTTTACTATAATTTACTGTTTTGTTTGGGTGATGATGATTTTATGAGCCGATTGGCTAGCCGCTTGGCCTTTTCTTTTTCTTTTTGAGATCAGAAGGCCTATATGGCAATTTCGGGATTTTCCCGTGGCTCCCGATGCAGCGGAGGTTATGGCGGAATTTTTCGAAAATTTAGGGTGTTAGTCAAATTTTTGAAGAATTTGAAAATTCTCAGAAATTGAAAAGTTGGAGAATGGAAGTCAGGTCGAACGTAAAGTTGATTAATCAAACCACTTTCGACTTTGTTCCTTTTCGGGGACGAAAAGTTTTAAGTGGGGGAGATTGTAACAACCCGAAAATCTGGGCTAGTTTAAAATTTTTATTTTGGCAATTTTAGCGAATTTTGATTATTTAAAATGAATTATTTTAAATAATATCAACGAGAAATTTATTTTGAATATAATTCGAACGTATATATTCGTTTGAATCGTCGTTAGAAAATAAAATATTTATTTTAAATTATAAAAGGAATTGAAAATGGCGCGGTAGTTCGATAATTCGATTTCAAACTTTAATTGAACATACCGGGTGCAAAATAATTCGGATTTTAGTGAAACCAAAAATAATGGAATCTAATTGTGAATATCTTTCCAACAAATCCGAAAAATCGAATTTTCATAGCGGGAATCAAAAGATATGTCCAGTTGAAAATTCTGAATAGTCGCTATGGAATTCAGGCCCTTAAAATGGGAATTTTTCAAACGACCTCGGATTTCGACGAAACCACTTTTGTTGGATCCGTGATGTCAAATTATTGCTAGATTCCAAATTTCATAATTTTTCGAATCAATATGTGAGCGTGGCAAAGGAAAACGCGTTTAACCAGTTTCAGTTGATTTTAATCGACTGGAAAATGGCCATTTTTCCAATGGTCTCAGAATTTGACGAAACTAGTTTTGTTAGGACTGTGTCGTCAATACAAAGCTAGTAAATATTTTTCTGGAATTTTTCGAGTTAGTATGTGACCCCGGTAAATTGAAATGCGCGTTCAAATTCAATATATAGAGTTATATGTTGATTTTGACGGAAACTGATCGAAACAGTCGAATCAGGTTATGGTACATATCCCATTGTGTTCGGAATGGGGGTGAAACGCTATGGACGACAGGCGGTGGGCCTCGTTTTGAGGTCGAAAATAAAAGTTGCTTTTTGGTGAAAAATAAAATAATTAAATAATAAAATAAAATAAAAAATATCCTCCTCCCTCCCTCTTCCTTTAACTTCTGCCACCCCCCCGGTTGAATTCATTTTCAACAGAAGAAAGAAAAAAAACCTAAACGAATCGACTGTCGCCCTACCTCGCGGAGCGCCACCGCGCCCCGACGAGCGCACCACCGCGCAGCAGGCGCGGCAGCCCCCCTTCCCCTCCTCTTCTCCTTCCTTTCCCCCTCTTCGATCGACGCGACACAGCCCCCCCTTCGGGCACCGCAAACGATACTCCCCCCCTCTACATCGAAGATCGCAGCCCCTCCTTCCCTCCACCTCGAAGACCGCAAACCCCAACACCTGACCCGCGCCAGCAGCCGCCTCCGACCACGCCCACCACCTCCGGCGAACGTAGGCAGACCCCTCCCCTTTCACGATTTTTCAACTGTAAGTTTTTATTGATTTATTTATTTTTGTTTTTCTTTTTATTTTATTTTTATTAGGTATGATTAGCATTATTTTGAAACTAAAAGTAGAGATGTTTTGAAAATATAAAATATAGAAAGGTTAGAAATATAATTTTTATAATGTAGAAAAGTTAAAAATATAATTTTTATACTAGTGGCGTATTAAAAATATGATTTTGATATTAGTAGACAATTAAAAATATAATTTTTATATGAAGAAAAGGTATAAAAATACAATCTTTTATATTATAGAGAATTAAAAATTCGATTTTTAAATATTGAATAGCGAAGTAAAAATTCGATTTTTAAATATTGAATAGCGAAGTAAAAATTCGATTTTTAAATATTGAATAGCGAAGTAAAAATTCGATTTTTAAATATTTAATAGCGAAGTAAAAAGTCGATTTTTATATATTGAATAGCGAAGTAAAAATTCGATTTTTATATATTGAATAGCGAAGTAAAAATTTGATTTTTATATATTGAATAGCGAAGTAAAAATTTGATTTTTATATATTGAATAGCAAAGTAAAAAATTCGATTTTTATATATTGAATAGCAAAGTAAAAAATTCGATTTTTATATATTGAATAGCAAAGTAAAAAATTCGATTTTTATATATTGAATAGCGAAGTAAAAAATTCGATTTTTATATATTGAATAGCGAAGTAAAAATTCGATTTTTAAATATTGAATAGCGAAGTAAAAATTCGATTTTTAAATATTGAATAGCGAAGTAAAAAGTCGATTTTTATATATTGAATAGCGAAGTAAAAATTCGATTTTTATATATTGAATAGCGAAGTAAAAATTTGATTTTTATATATTGAATAGCGAAGTAAAAATTTGATTTTTATATATTGAAAAGCGAAGTAAAAATTTGATTTTTATATATTGAATAGCGAAGTAAAAATTTGATTTTTATATATTGAATAGCGAAGTAAAAATGTGATTTTTATATAGGTAGAGGATACGGGCAAAGAAAGTGATGAAAGATGAAACGACAAAGATTTCTGCATAAAAAGAGTCGTAGGATTGGATTAGCTATTCTATGAAAATTTCTCACTCTTCAATCTCTTTTTCTAGTTATAATATATACTAGGATGCAGACGGTGTTTAGTAGCACCCGACACCCGTCGTCCACAGACCATGGACGGCTTGTATGCTTGTTTGTTTGATTTTGCTGTGTAGTTGATTGTGTGTTGTGATGTGAAATGAAATAAAATAAAATAAAATATTTATATAGTTAAAAATATTTTATAGTTAAAAATAGAATTTTTAACGTGTATATGAAATGAAATAAAAATAAACAAATCAGATGATTTGTTTATGTACACACATTTGACTGATAACTGATTGGGACGATAAATTTTACACATCGCCCAACGGCACAAATAAAATCTGTGTTTGATTGTTTGAAACCCCACACGGGTATTGGGATGATATTTGACGTACACTAATCCCGATTGTTTAGTTGTATGTCGATCGATTGATTGACAGACTGTTATAAGCGTTAAATATTTATATTCGATGCTTATACAGTGTAGAATGCACTTTGGATGATGGCTGATTATTCATCGTTGTTATGGTATACATGTGTTGTAGAAAATCCATATAATTAACATTATATGGTAATTGATTGGGCCTCATTCCAGTTTTGAAAAAGAATGTTTTGAAAAAGAAAGTTTTGAAAAAGAAATATTTGAAATAGAATATTTGAAAATAGAAATATATGAAGCCGTATTGATTAGATTGACGCCATTTTGACGTGAACGATATTTATATCGATTTTATTCAAATTGAATTGAATATTAAAGTAAATGGAAATTCGAATTTAATTGAATTGATTTGAAATTCGAAATAAACTGAAATGGTTTGAAATTCGAATAGAATTGAAATTGAATATAAAGGAATTCGAATTGAAATTGAATATAAAGGAATTCGAATTGAAATTGAATATAAAGGAATTCGAATTGAAATTGAATATAAAGGAATTCGAATTGAAATTGAATATAAAGGAATTCGAATTGAAATTGAATATAAATGAATTCGAATTGAATATAAATGAATTCAAATTGAAATTGAATTGAATTGAAACGAACTGAAATTGAATTAGAAATCAATTTGAATTGAAATCAATTTGAAATTAATTTAAATCGAATTTATAAGGAAAAATTCAACTTTGATTTGAATTTGAAATGAAGTTGAAATCGTTTTGAAAACGAATTTAAAACGATTTATAAAATACGTTTTAAAGGAAATCGACGAAGAATATATTATATATATTATATATATAATATAATGGCCTGAATAGAACGCGCCGCGCCGCGGCAGTTCGCGAATTTCGACCATTGACTTCGAACGGATATTACGGGAGATCCGACCATCGGATTCTCCTAAAACCGGAACCGTTGGGTTCGTATCGAAAAGAGATTTCTAATGAATATTAGAAATTAGAAATCTAAAGGTTGGATTTGGAATTATGTCCAAATCAAATTTGGAAAAGGTCGCTGTAAGTGCAGTTCGATGGCCGTTGATGGAAATCGACTGTACGGGCCTTGATAAAATTATTAAAAATAGTAATAATTTGTGTAAAATCATAAGAAATGATTTGTGAAGATTTGGGATGAAAAACTCAATATTTGAAAAGATAAAAATAGATTTTTATTGAAATGAACTAGTTTTGAACTAGAATTATAATTCTATTTATTTCTAAATAAATAAATTGGATTTGAAATGGTTTTGAAAATAACCAGAATTTCCAATAATTATATTGGAATGGATTTGAATCGAAATTGTCTTCGGGATATTTCGATGTTGGATTTCGTGATGATACATATATTGTTATGGGAATTTGAAAGATATATTTATATCGTTATTTCTAATACGATATTTGTTGGTCGTAGAATTTGATATTGAATATCAGCCGATATATTTTCTATTCAGAGCCTTGTGTTTAATATCAAATGTGATTTGGGTTTGTCGTGAATGGTGTCTTCATTAACCCTATTCTTGAACCCAGTTGAGAAAAAGATTAAATCTTTTATTTAGATTTAATGAAGTATACGAATTAAATAATATTTAATTGGAATTGAATTCGAATTGATTCTTGGGTTTATCGTGAATGGTGTTTTAAAAAACACTCGTTCTTTAACCCAATAATTAATAGAATGTGATTTTGGGTCGTCGTGAACGGTATCTTCAATAATATTGTTCTTACACCCAACGAAGTTAAGAAAATCAGAAACTAACTGGAGATTAGTTGAGTTGAACGGTTTCTTGGGTATTGATCTGATGTTGGTTTCGGCCTTCGGGGTTAATATTTAGGGAATTGCTCACTTGCTAATTCACGGTTAGGGACTGATTGAATTGTGATGTGATTTTGGGGTTTATCGTGAACCGTGTTTTAAATGACACAGATTCTTTAACCCTGTCAAAGATTAAAACTAAGTGGAGTTTTAATGAATCTTTAATTAGATTGAAAAGATCGAAAATGGAGTATCACCAGTTTTACTCCAGGCGGTAGTTAAATCTTTAATTAGATTTGAACGTGAAATGGTAATTGAATTTACCGATAACACCGTGGTATTAGATATGAAGTATTACCAGTTTTACTTCATGGGATGAATAGGTTGGGATGGGGAAATTAAAACAAATGATTACTTCGGTAAGGTTCGTTAATTCCGACTAGTTGAATCGAAATTCAAAAGAAGATTAAAGAATAAATTCAAGGAATTTATCTTTGATAAAATTAATGGGAATCTTTCCCTATGAATGTGAAATTTAGAAACTAACTGTCGGTTAGCTAAGTAGAATGGTTTTCTGGATATTGATCTGATGTTGGTTTCGGCCTTCGGGGTTAATATTTGGGGAATTATTTTCTTGTTAATTTACGGTTAGTGACTAATGAATTGGAATGAGGCGTATGTTGTGTTTGTGTAACACTTGTTTATTATATACGCGAGTTGCTCAGAAAGACCGGGTTTATCCCATTCTGAATAACTGAATCGACGATAAGAAATCGAAGATGAAGACGGTGGTCGAAGACCGGAGATCTTCACCTCGTTTGGATGGTAACCGAGATCCTGATTGGGAGGCATCCCGAAATATGGATAATGAGTGGTGATCGTCCAGATGTACGTGGTGATCGATGGGTTTGCGAGGTATATAGTGCCTCCGGTTTCGTTCAGACCCAGAACGGACTTGCAAATGGACAGTGTGTCTGACATTGGAATTTATTCTGTGTGATTGATAGCTATCAGTTGCATGGTGTGAATTGCCGGTGTGGCATGCTAAGATGCAGTGATCAGGGCTTCTGTTGAAAAGCAAAGTCTTGTGGTGATGATCAAAGCACTGCCTACGTGGCGTAGCTTTGTGTATAACGTGAAATCGCGAGCCTCAAACCCCGGTATGAACCAGAAACGGGAGAAGGACCTCAGGGAGGGCATGCGTTTCTTCCTAGCTAGGGTGGTGTCAGTGACCTACCAGCCCTGACATTTATATACTTTTCACCTGTGTGGTTGTTGCTGTTGCGAGGCGCCTCGGTTAGATCGGACGATCCGGGTCCGATGGAGTCATTCGTTGGCTCGCTTACGCCCCAAAGGGCAGGGAAACGTAGTGTTCAGGCATTTTAATCCACATCGGTAGACCGACCATGACGATCCAAGGGTCACTCGAGCTCTGATCCTGAGACTCGGGCTAGGCAGTCTCGAATTCGGTAAGGACTATCTTTTGCCTTGGTTCATGACGGGAATCCAATTTCCAAATACGTGACTGTGCGGTTTCGATTGTATATATATATATTTGGCGACATAGTGGCATGGGACGCTCATATCGTCTATGATTGATAGTTATGATTTGAAATTGTTTTGAAACATATAAACACTAGCAATAATATCAAATGCCTTTGTTTTATTCGTATCAAACATTCTTGGCTGTTATAAGGTAAAAACCCTATCCTCCGGTTTGCGTTGCATTGTGTGATGGGAACTGGGTCTTATAATAGCTTCATTTTTCTTTATTTAGCATTGCGTTGTTGTTTTATGCACTGGTGTTCTTGGGAGGAAACCCGTTCCGCGTTAGCGGCGTGGTCCCTTGATTTACTAACTTTAAAATAAAGATTAATAACTGTTTTAGTTCTCACACCAGTCCCATGACTGACCTGGAGTTTATTGTTTTAACCTAAACTCCGGGTGCCCCTATTTTGACATGGGCAGCTAGTAGTTTTGGTTTTGCAGATTTATATTCACAGGATCCTGGTTTACAGCTGGAAGGATATCCGGAAAGCTTTGTATCCGTATATCTCCTTCAGTTGTGTATTGTATTATTTTCCGCTGCTATGTAATGTATTGTAATCTCTGATATTTATCGAATGTGTAATGTTTATTTGTTTATACTCTGTATATTCTTGTATTCTGATGAATTGTTGTAATATACAATGAAATGTTCTTCCGTCTGCGTTCTATTTTGTCGTGTTCTCAAAACAATCAGGCGTTTCGAACGGTCTAGATCGGTTTAGCGTCTGCGTTATATTTAATAACTGTTTTTAATTCTCACACCAGTCACATGACTGACCTGGAGTTTATTGTTTTAACCTAAACTTTGGGTGCCCCTATTTTCCACACGGGTAGCTAGTAGTTTTGGTTTTGCAGATTTATATTCACAGGATCCTGGTTTACTGCTGGAACGATATTCGAAAAGCTCTGTATCCGTTTATATTTTTCAGTTGTGTTTTGTATTATTTTCCGCTGCTATGCAATGTATTTTAATCTTTGTCATTTATCAAATGTATATTATTTATTCATACTTTGTATATTCTTGTACTTTGATGTAAATTGTTGTAATAAGCAATGAAATGTTCTCCTGTTTGTGTTTTGATTTGTCGTGTTCTCAGACAATCCATTCTTTCTCTTCTCTTCGGTGACCGGGGAAGTTTGGGTCACTACATTTCTGGTCATATAAGTACCGGCATAAAATTCTTGCTTGTTCATAAGGATTTGATACCGTGAGAATTTATTTATACTGAAACTAATTTCAGTATTTAAAGAACTAATTTCTTAAATCTAGTGTGTTTGAAATATCAATACTAGTTTGGTTTTTCAAAATCAACAATTGGTTTTGAAGAGTAAAATCACAACATTGTGTTATCAAATAACATAGATGCAAAACATCAATCAACTATATTTAGTCTAAATGACTTAAATGAACAACATTTTAACATTTAAAATCATTGTTCAGTTAAAATCTAATTCCTATAATTAAGACAATGTAACAAGAACATAAAATTGAATCAGTGTTCAATATTAAGGAAGAATCCCCTTTTTGTAATTTTGTATCATATAACAAAATTTAACTGCAGTATACTTTAGTATAGAATACTATTTATGATCGCAGTGGAACAATTTGATTTTTTATAAATGAAATTACTA
Organism: Allium sativum; assembly: GCA_030737875.1. Taxonomy (NCBI): domain Eukaryota; kingdom Viridiplantae; phylum Streptophyta; class Magnoliopsida; order Asparagales; family Amaryllidaceae; genus Allium; species Allium sativum. The sequence continues at coordinate 844,426,725 of CM060919.1, read as the reverse complement.
CAAATTCTAATATCAGCGGGTTCTAATACATGATTATCTAGTAATTCAAGCAAGCAGAAACCAAAATCATAATTTAAAATACTAAATTTCGCAAGCTTATTGCTTTGATACCACTGTTGGGTAAATCGATATAATCAAAACCTTATGTTCTAACAATTTAAACAATTTAAATTAAGGTTCTAACTTGATCAATGTGTAGACTGTTTAAAAACAAATCAATATTTGAGAACGACCATGCATTTCACAGTCTAACTTGATTAAAGGCCCATGGATATCACTACAAGTATATTATAGTGTTAAATTCCATCTAGATCATTCATAATTTTCATTCAATTCGAGATGTATCCAATAATCACCGTTATTGTCTACTCTGTCACAAGTAACTTTAGGTGATATCAAAACACAAACATCCTCGAATAAAATTATAATGATTTCAGGTCTGAGGACCATTACATCACTGTCATTATGAGAATAACTTATGATATTGTTAATTATATACTATGTAGCTTTCTCACGTTGGGTCAGCCCAATACGATATTCTCCAATACGTATTTATGTCTTGATATTAATATCACATATATTAATGATCGATGAGATGTGATCATAAGTCAATCAATATACTAGTCTCAATGTTTTATTGTTGTCCTAGACATTAAAGAATTATATTACTTAATATATTTTATATAATCTCAAGTTCAAGTCTTACTTGAACTATATAATTCCGTATTATTATTCTAAGAACTTCTATTATGTTAATGTTTATATTACGCAGTAAGTATAACATAACAGAATATCTTTATTCCAAATAAAATAATACACCAACAATGTTATTAATCACATCAAATAGATTGCCTCTAGGGCATAATCTCTAATAAGGGCATCAATTTTCTTGTTTTAGGTGGAATTTGCATCGGTTGTTTTTAACAATCAACAACCGGTGCTATATTTTCATTTCTTGCACAGTTTATAGAAAACAACCGATGAAAAAATAAGATTTATTAAGCAACAGAGCATTTTTTGCATTATATTTTGGTAAAAACTGGTTTTAATAGCTCATCTTTTGCACCTACTATTACTGAGAACCAATGCAAAAAACTCATCTTTTGCATTAGCTGTTACTGACAACTGATACAAAAAGCCTTTTTTGCACCGAATCTAAAATCGGTGAAAAAAGCCTTTTGTGTCGTATGCATTTGCACCAGTGGTAGAACTAAAGCAACAAGGGGTAAACAACTGATGAAAATGACGTGTTTTGTAATAATGAGTTTGCTAATGGATTTGATGGCAAATTGGTTCTCAAGATACAATAAAACCTGAATCCAAAGATATAGCAATATCTATGGATTCCAATGGAATTTTATTGATGAGGAAGTAGAAATCGTGGATGATGAAATACAAAAGTGGGAGACGTTTAAATAGTGTACAAAAAGATGTATGCGAAGGGGTGCGACTGTTGGAAAAGGGGCGTACCTTTTGTATGAACAACAGTTCATTTTCAGGAAGCAAAAAACTATTTTTTATAAAAATAAGACCATTGCAGGGAACAACTAAACCCTTTCCGAACCCCTTCTCACATACATGCACGTGCAGAGTGTTAAGTTCTTTTCGTGCAAGCGTGTTATAGCGGTACCCCTTCCCTCTTCTCCTTTTGTTACTTCAATTAATAGAACATGTGATGTTTCACATATATACAAAAACATTGAAACAACTTCCCCCATGTGGGACTAATATATTTGCTTCCTCTCAAAAATCAATCTCCCTCAACATTCCCATGCTAGATTGTTTTATTAATGATGTTCAGTTTTATCTTAGCTTGAAATTATGCATCATGTGTGGTACCTAATGGATTAAACCACGTACCGATGTAAATATCTTAGGACTTTTAAAAAGAGCTGGGAGGTCTTAACTTAAACTAAGTATCCTTTGATTTATAAAGTCAGAAATATTACACACGCTACTTTAGTTTACCAATAAATTTCCCTTTCTGTGAGCATTGTTATGGTCATGTGCTCCATCCTGGCTTAATGAATTTTTTCAAAAGCAAACCCTATAAACTCTTTCTCAGAAGAGGCACCACCTACAAGTTCATAAAGGTAAAGTTATTTCCTTTTCAGTGTCCCAGTTACCAAATTAGCTAGAACTTTATTAAGAGTTGTTCAACTCGACTTCTTCATACCTATGATAGTTCAAACTAATTTGACTTAGTACTTTTCCAATCATACGACAATTTGCAATTACTCATTAAGCCTAAAAATTAAGCTAATTAATATTAAGGTCGACTTTCCGCTATCGTTGATTAATTGTCAACACCGGTTTTAAGTTTCATTCCGACTGGCGTACTTAAAATTTCTATATTCAAAGGTTTTGTTAATGGATCTACCAAATTAATACTGAATCTTACGTAGACAATAGTAATTATTGCATCATTAATTATTTGTCTAGCATATTCATTTGTAAAGTATATATGTCTTGATTTTTCATTGTACACATTACTATATGCTTGAGAATTATTGTCTAACTATCCCATTGTAAAGATATAATGTCATTGGTTTCAGGCATAACATGATATCCATCAATATATTTCTTAGCCACTCTGCCTCGTTTCCAGTGTCAGCAAGTGCTATAAATTCTGATTTTATTGTGTATTGCGAAATGTGTTGATGTCCAAAAAAGGGCAACTCCGCTTAACGTTAAAATCCAACCCGACGTAGATTTATTATCATTAGTGCTAGTTATTCAACTTACACCAGTGTATCTTTCTAATACACTTGGAAACCCATTATAAACAAGTCTTGAATTTTTGGTTCTCTTGAGATAAACAAGTAATCTTCCAATTGTTTTCCAATGAACTATGCCAGGAATGCCAGTATATTGTGCAAATTTACATATTGCATATGATATGTTAAGTCTCGTACAATGCATATCATACATTATACTTCCAATAGCACTTGCGTATTCGAGTTTAGCAATGTCTCTTCCCTCCTTTTTATTGAGACAGACATCGAGTCTATTGTGGTATTGGAATTATAATTTTTAGATTTCCAAGTTTCTAAAGTACTTTTTGAGTATAATGTGATTGGATTAGTATATAGCCCCCACTATCTTTAATAACTTTTATACCTAGAACTGCAACAATCTAACTTAAATCTCACAATTTGAATTTTGAAGTCAAATATCTCTTGGTATCTTATGACCCTTTTATGTTAATGTCGAATATTAATAAATCATCTACATACAAACAAGTTATCACTTCATATTCCTTAGTAAACTAGAAGTAGATACATTTTTGCACTGTTATGTATAAAATCATTTTGAAGTATTCATGAGTCATATTTTACGTGACATTGTTTAGGTGCTTGTTATATTCGTACAACGATTTTTTAGTTTGCAAATTTTTCTTTCATTTTCGGGAAGAACGAAACCTTTGAGTTGTTCCATGTAAACTTCTTCATTAAGTTCACCATTTAATAATGTTGTTTAAACATCAATTTCGTGGATATGTAATTGATAGATTGATTCTAAGGCTATTAATACTCAAATTGATATAATTCTTACAACCAAAGCATATGTATCAAAGAAACCAATTCCTTTCCTTTATCTAAATTCCTTGGTTACTAACCATGTCTTGAAAGATTGCACGCTACCATCGTTGTTATGTTTTTTTGAAATACCGATTTTCAATCAATAGGTTTGGACCTTGAGTCAAGTCTGCTAATGCCAAAGTATTATTTGAGAAAATTAAGTCCATTTCATCGTCAATTGCCTCCTTCCAAAAAGGGAATTCTTTGGAAATCATAGCTTATTTGTATATTTTTGGGTTATCTTCTTTATTCGCACCGTAGAAATATTATTACTAATTGCATCTCTAGTTCCTTTTACAAGAAATGTTATAGCTTGAGAATATACAAAATCTGAACCAAAATATTTCTCTTTTCTACTTCTTAATGTCCTTCTTGTATTTGTTTGTTCCTTCTCACCCTCCACTTATTTCTAGTGGAAGGTGTAGAAGCATATATCGGTGTTTGAATAATTCTACGGTCTAATGACTGAATTTTAGTTGAATCTTCTTTAAATTTCTAGTGGACCAACTTTAGTCCGTTTTGGATCGGTTAGCCTATGAAAGGCAATGCATCCCCATACCTTGAGATATATGAGATTAAGTTTTCGACCATTTCATAGTTCGTAAGGAGAAACCTTAGCTTTTATTGAGGTGATTCTATCGTGAAAATGACATGCAGATAGTAATGCTTCACGCCATAGGTTGAGTGGTAATTTAGCATTTAACGACACGTAATTTACCATATCAACTGAAGTTTTGTTTTTCCTTTCAGCCAACCCATTTCTGTGGCATGTAAGGGCCTGTGTTTTGATGAATAATTCCATATTCTTTCCAAAAATTAGAAAATTTAGTAATGAAATATTCTTGTAACAACCCAGATTTTTGACCGTTCAAATCAACAATGATCCTCAATTGTCGACTTGAACTAATCAAAAATACAGATAGTTATTGAATTTAATATAAGAAAAAGAAGAAATAAGGAAAACAATCAAAGAATCTCACAGCAGAAGGACAAAATATAATAAATAAATAACAGTTCATGAAGATGTTAAAAATACATTTGATTTTACTCTTACAACGATTATCAGAGTTAACCGTCATACAACATACCAATATTTGCAGTGGAACAAAAATAATAATATGTCTGTCAAGCTCCATCTTCATCTTCATAACATTGTCTTCAATAACTAAAAACTCAGGCTGACCCGAGCACAAAAGAAAAGACAAAATACTCGGATAAGGACTAATATTCTCATGTAAGTAAATTAACTCAAGTGAAATGACATTAAAATGCATAAGTAACTTAAAGAATGTTTAGGATTCATTCTTTAAGGATCCGTTAAACTAGATATCATATAATATAATGCGCTATTATAATAGTGTCTATTCAGTAAAGTAAAATATTAATATAGTGTAAGCAGGATTACCATTACTACCCTTATACCATTTATACCATTGCCGTACAGTTTGCATATAACACACCAGCACGTCGATGGATAGGGATGCGCTGTGATACGACAATGCTAAATCAAAATCGTAGGGGGCTCGATCAGGATAATATAACAAGGAACACGAGGAATAGCCACAGTATAATTCTACCATTGCACGCCCGGACCAGTGGTAACACATAGACTTGACTACCGCCCACCTTGGAACACACTCCAAAATCAAAGGTGCGCACCAATCAAATCACAATGTATAGATATGGCTTCGAAGAAGCATGTCCGATGGAGGAGCGACCTCACTTAATCACGGTATAACACCTGTTTCAGTCATTTTAATTATGATCCGAAGATCAAGGCTATCCATTAACGTTCTATTTATTCAATCAAGTAATCGTTGCCAAACCATCCTACTTCATTCTGGAACTCCACCGCGTACACATTAGTTAAAGTGGTTTTCGGTATTAGCAGAGAGTATGACAATATCCGATCCCAATCTTCATTTTGAAAACACTAAATTTCCTTTGAAATTAATTAGCCTTTATAAAATTGTTTCCTAGATTTCAAAGTCATTAATTTGGAAATTGTTTCATTTACAAGTTCCTGTCATAAGCTAGATTTCCAAATTCTGAGTTACAAATTTAATTCTAATCTAATCCTTCTTAAAATTTAAATATTTTTAGAAAACATATATATATATACTAAGTTAGAATTCATTAAATAAAATATTTGTTAAATTACATAAAATCTTATCACTTTATTGTATTTAAAATACCTTGAAAAATAAATTACTTTAAGACAAATTCTAGATTTGAATAAAACTAGTATTAGATACCTTCCTAAAATACAAAACATAATTGAAACTTTTTATTTATTTTTTCTCAAAGTATAATTTGATCAAAAATCCAAAATGATTTAAGTTAAAATATTTCATAATCTTTAGAAAAACATTTCAAAATAGACCAATGGTGCCTGTATAACATTTTCTATCTAGGACAAGTAGTACGGATGTATACCATTTCAATCCGTCAAGTTTGGAATCTCAGATGTGTACCATTTCAACTTGCATCCCAAATCGATCCAGTTTTTGTTCCTACATCTATTCAATGATTCGGGTGTATATCATTTCAACCCATAATGATTATCTAAGCTAAAGGGAACTCACAGTATGAGTTTCAATAATTAAATAAGCATATAAAACAATACAAATCTTCAGGTGAACATAGTATCATTTCAAGTAATGTGCGGTGTCGGAGTGTCACATTTGCAATAAGAGTGCTAACATTTCAATGATAATTCAAATACAGTTATTTCACTTCCAATAAAATACTAGTCAAGTATAAGTTAAACTCACCTTCCATGGTAGAGAAGTAAAGACAATAACAGAGAGGCGCAGAACCGAAACAACACCGAAACTTCAGCAAACTGAATAAACAAATTACGGTCAAGACACGCTAAACGTAGCGAAGTTTGATATTTTAAAATAATCAAAAAAATCCCAGCTACATGTTCTAAAAAATTTGAATATTATATTGCGTTGTTTCATGAACACTTAGGCACTACTCATTTCCTTTTTATACATACACAACATGCATAAATGAAATGAAAATAAAAATGAATTTGTCTCATGTAACCAACGTATGAACCTCCCTACCATGCCTTTCCCATATATACATTATATCCAACCCATAGTTCATTGTTCAAAAGTAGCTACTACTGATATAAGCTAACGTTCCCATCACCTAATAAATTAATCTGTACATATTTTTTTTCCGAAAATACCTGGAATTTTTTTGGCTTTATTCTCTTCAAAAGTTCCATGTGTGTACGTACAGAAAGTATGAACAAATAATCCTTTTTTGTCAAAAATACAGGTTACTTTATGTAAAGGTTTCTAATTTATATTTATCTGCTTCTAACATGAAGCAAGCTAATTGCTTCAGCACGCATTACCACTTTGTTCTTATATATATATATATATATATATATATATATATAGAGAGAGAGAGAGAGAGAAAACGCATGGCATGAAAAAACTTGGTTTCATAAAAAATCACACTAGGCATGTACTGCAAACCCGACTACACCCATTCCCTTTATACACAGTATCCCAAATTATAGACATACATAAATTCTACATATATATAACAGACGTTTACAGCAACTTGTCTTTGAAATGACCTTTACCAAAATAGGATTTCACCAAACATTTATAATAAAAAGTGTTCATATCTAAATTACGTGTCCATATACATAACATATGTCAGTTTCATTACTAAAGTTTCAACCATTTTGAAATAGCAAAACCATTGTAAAAGGAGGAAAAACATGGGTTTCCCATTTCTAGTCTCGGCCAAAGGGAATCTCGGTTGCAGCAAGTTTTCATTTTTTTTATTTTAGGAGAGCAGTCCGGATTTTAATACGAAGGGGGAGGGAAGATGGGTTTCGGATCTAGGTCAGAGTTGATTAGGGTTCAGTGACAGTGGAGATGACATTCACAAATTGGCTTTATTCATGGTTTTAACACAAAAAAAACAAAGGAGAAGAAAATAAAAGAAATAAAAATAAAAGAGAAAGTCAGTAAATTTACCTTGTGAAGGAGATCTGAGTTTTGACAAAGAAGAAATGTTTGAGGGAGAGAGCGAACGGATTCCTCAGCAAAAGGAATAATAAGGGGCAAATAGGTTTCTCAGAGTAACGTATATAAGGAGGAACGAATAGGTTTCTCAGAATATCACCGCATAAAAGTCTCTAAGGGTTCTTTTCTTAAAATTCGTAACGTTAACTCAATTAGTGGACTAATTGAATGATGTGTCAATAGCCTTCCCAAAAAATCTAGGTTTTACAAGGAATGGAATAATAAGTTTTAAACGTTATCAATGCCGCTTCTTTACTGTCAAATCAAATTTTAATGCGAATGAATCTTAACGAAATAAAAACATACATAAATTTATAATTTAAATTTGCGTTTGGAAAATATAAAGTTTCCTATTGTCTAAACATTCATTTATATTTATTAATAATTCTATATTTGACAAACTTAACAACCGAAATTTCCGCATATTACACATTTCAAAATATTATAATAACATATCATATTTTAATATTAAATTTTATCCAATTTCAATAACTCAAATTCATCAAAAATTTAAATAAATAAAAAACCATGTGAAATTACAGGATGTTACACTCTCCCCTACTCAAAACTTTTAGTCCTCGAAAAGGCATAGTTACAAAGTTATTAATTAATATATTAAGTCATATAATTTCTTGTTCAACTTAGGAACTATTACCTATACAAAAGTTTAAAACATGTTGGAAAACTCAAATTTTCATAAAATTTTCTAAGTCATAAATTCATGAAAAATTTCAATAGAGTCTCCTTCGTATGATTAGGTCCGGAAGAGAACAATATAAATATAATCACGAACATACATCTCATCTTGGTGATGAGGCATTCCCAAAATGGGGACACGATATATAATGCCAAAATACTACATATAATTAAATATACGTACCTTTCATTTGCGTTATTAGCGATTTAGCTTATTCTTAAGCAAGCAAAAGCAAATTTTTACACGCATGTAGCCCCAAAAGCATGTAAACGCTGTTTGTACCAACTAAAACACTCAACACATATAAAAGAAATAAATTTATGTGTTTACAGTAAACACAAATGAATTAGCAAGTGCAACTAAAAGCACAAATAAAATATTCGATCAATTGTGTTCATGTAAACAAGCACCATATCAAAATTTTGCAATGTCACTATTTTATTTGTATGATTTCATTTGTTCATTTCACTTTTAAACAATTCATATTTTCATTTGTTATGTTTCATTCATTAATTCATTTCTAATATCAATGCTTGCTTTATTATATATTACTTTCTGTCATAGTTTAAATTGTTTGCATTCCCTCATTGACATTCATGTTTCAATAATTATATAGATTTACATCCAATTCATTTAACTACTGAGTCGATTCACTTAAATTTTATTACAGGTATGCCTATTCATTTACAAATATTTTAAACAATTCAGTTGAGTCATTATTATCTTTTTCCTTTATTAAATCTCATTTACCTTTTATTTCCTTACATCCATTATATTCAACATTAATTCTTATTAGCGCATTCCACTAACTTAATCACTTAAGCCTAAGTTGATTATAGTTCAAATTCATACAAAATTTTAATTACTTTCCATCAATTCCATCTTACATTTCTTAAGTAAATGTTTATTTCATCGTTTCTCTTATTTATTACACAAGTTCAACTGTTTCAGTTTGATTCAAATTCACTATTTCACATTTCTAAGAGTTCCCGCTTTAATTTATTTCTCGTAGATTCATTTCTTATTTCACAGTTCAAAAGTTTTATAAAATTTCATGTTTGTTCATTTCTTTATTTTGAAAATCATTCATTACTTGAGAACTTAAGAATTTAACTTCAGATTCATTTCTAAATCAAATTTCAAAATATTATATATATATATATATATTATATCTTTTATATAAAACCATATTATAAAAGATTTAAATGAAATCCAGTTTTGCAAAACAAAGTATAAATGTTCTAAGTGATCCCCACTTAGTCAATTGAAAATAAATATCGATGATGCGTGCACTTATTACTGAAACCAATTTCCAAAGGCAGGAGGGGAGTATATACTTATTTCAAAAATTCATTTGAAAACAATTTCTGTATGAAACAACCTTTAAAATATAAATATATTATTTCAAACCATTTGCAAATCAATATTACAAAACCACCCAAAAATAAATTTCTCAAATTCATATTTAACTTCTTCTAATTTCATTACCAATTAATTTTCAATATTTCATTTTTCTTAAACAATTCAATAATCAATAGTTTTAATTATTGATTAATCGAATAATAAATGATGAAAATCTAATATTATTATCAACAAAAATCAAAATTTATAGATTTTCAAATAAATTCTTTTATATATAAAATATAATTCAAAAAAATATTATGTCAATAAGCCCTATTTCAGTTTAGAAATCCCAATCGATGCCTTGGCGTCCTAAGTACCGACCAGAATTCATAAATACTCAACAGAACAAACCAACACAATACAAAATAATTTTATATCAGAATTATAAGTATGCTCTCTCATATACACTCAAACTCATCTTAGGGTATTACTACCCAATCTCTAATGAGTTAATCCCAAATAGAGCTAAGGTTTTCGTTAAACTAAAGCTCTGATACCAAATGTAACAACCCAGATTTTTGACCATTCAAATCGATAATGATCCTCAAATTTTGACTTAAACAAATCAAAAATACAGATAGCTATAGGGTTTAATATAAGAAAAAGAAGAAATAAGGAAAACAATCACAGAATCTCACAGCGGAAGGACAAAATATAATAAATAAATAACAGCTTATGAAGCTGTTAAAACATACATTTGATTTTACACTTACAACGATTATCAGAGTTAACTGTTATAAAACATACCAATATTTGCAGTGGAATAAAAATAATAATACGTCTGTTAAGCTCCATCTTTATATTCATAACGTCTTCTTCAATAACTAAAAGCTCATGCTGACCTGAACACAAAAGAAAAGACAAAAATACTCGGATAAGAACTAATATTCTCATGTAAGTAAATTAACTCAAGTGAAATGTCATGGAAGTGCACAAGTAACTTAAAGAATGTTTGGGATTCATTCTTTAAGGATCCGTTAAACTAGATATCATACAAAATAATGCGGTATTATAATAGTGTCTATTCAGTAAAGTAAAATATCAAAATAGTGTAAGCGGGATTACCATTATTGCCCTTACACCGTTTATAACGTTGACGTATAGTTTGCATATAACACACCAGTACGTCGACGGATAGGGATGCGCCGTGATACGACAACGCTAATTCAAAATTGTAGGGGGATTGATCAGGATAATATGACAAGGCACACTAGGAATACCCACAGTATGATTATACCGATGCACGCCCAGACTTATGGTAATGCATAGCCGCGACTACCTCCCACCTTGGAACACACTCCAAAATCAAAGGTGTGCACCAATCAAATCACAAAGTAATAGATATGGGTTCGAAGAAGTGTGTCCGATGGAGGTGCGACCTCACTTAATCACGGTATAACACTTGTTTTAGTCATTTTAATTATGACCTGAAGGTCAAGGCTATCCATCAACATTCTCTTTCTTCAATCCAGTAATCACCACCAAACCATCCTACTTCATTCTGGAACTCCACTGCGTACACAGTTGTTAAAGTGGTTTTCGGTATTAGCAGAGAGTACGATAACATCTGATCCCGGTCTCTTTAACAGCCAAACGTTTACATTTTTCTTACCGTGGTCATTTTATAAAATCATATCATGAAACAAGTTGCTAATTTCAAAATAATAAAATTTCAATACTCATTTCAAAAATCTAAATTTCCTTTGAAATTAATTGGCCTTTATCAAATTGTTCCTTGATTTCAAAGTCATTAATTTGGAAATGGTTTCATTTACAATTTCCTATCATAAGCTAGATTTCCAAATTCTGAGTTATAAATTTAATTCTAATCTAATCCTTCTTAAATTCTAAATAATTTCAAAAAACATATATATATATATATACTAAGTTAAAATTTATCAAATAAAATATTTGTTAAATTACATAAAATCTTATCACTTTATTATATTCAAAATACCTTGAAAAATAAATTACTTTAAGACAAATCCTAGATTTGAATAAAACTAGTATTAGATGTCTTCCTAAAATACATAACATATTTGAAACTTTTTATTTATTTTTCTCAAAGTATAATTATATCAAAAATCCAAAATGATCAAAGTTAATATATTTCATAATCTTTAGAAAAACATTTCAAAAATAGACCAACGGTGTCCATATAATGTTTTCTACAAGGACAAGTAGTTCGGTTGTATATCATTCCAATCCGTCAAGTTTCGAATCTCCGGTGTGTATCATTTCAACTTGCATCCCAAAATCGATTCAGAATTTGTTCCTACATCTATACAATGATTCGGGTGTATATCATTTCAACCCATAATGATTTTCTAAGCTAAAGGAAGCATTCAATGTGAGTTTTAGCAATTAAATAAGCACAGAAAATAATACAAATCATTAAGTGAACATAGTATCATTTCAAGTAATGTGCGGTGTTCGAGTGTCACATTTGCATGTAGAGTGCTAACATTTCAATGATAATCCAAATACAGTTATTTCACTTCCAATAAAATATTAGTCAAGTGTGAGTTAAACTCACCTTCCATGGCAGATAAACTGAGACAATAACAGAGAGGCGCAGAACAGAAAATTCAACAAAATGAACAAAAAAATTACGGCCAACACACGTAAAACATAGCAAAGTTTTGATATTTTAAAATAAAAGTTAAAAAAAATACAATTCCAACTGCATGTTGTAAAAATTTTGTATACTATATTGCATTGTTTCATGAACATTTAGACACTATTCATTTCCTTTTTATACATACACAACACGCATGCACGAAATGAAAATAAAAATGAATTTGTCCCATGTAACCAACGTATGAACCTCCCAACCATGCCTTTCACTTATATACATTATATCCAACCCATAGTTCATTGTACAAAAGTAGCTATACAAACGACTAATATAAGCTAATGTTCCCATCACCTAATAAATTATTCTATACATAATGTTTTTTTCGGAAATACGTTGGAAATTTTTTGGCCTTATTCTCTTTAAAAGTTTCATGTGTGTATGTGCAGAAAATATGAAAAAACACTCCTTTTTTGTCAAAAATACATGTTACCTTATACAAAGTTTTCTAACTTATATTTATCAGCTCCTAGCACGAAGCAAGCTAAATGCTTCAGCACGCCTTACCAATTTGTTCTTCTTATACATACACATACATACATACATACATATATATATATATATATATAATGCATGGCACGACAAAACTTGGTTTCATAAAAAATCACACTAGGCATGTACCGCAAACCCAACCACACCCATTTCCTTTATACATAATAGCCCAAATTAAAGACATACATAAATTCTTCATATATATATATATATATATATATATATATATATATATAAAACAGACGTTTATAGCGACATGGCTTTGAAGTGACCTTTACCAAAATAGGATTTCACCAAACATTTATAATAACAAGTGTACAAATTTAAAGTACATGTATATATACTTAACATATGTCAGTTTCATTACTAATGTTTCAACCATTTTGAAACAGCAAAACCATTGTAAAAGGAGAAAAAACATGAGTTTCCAATTTCTAGTCTTTGCTAAATGGAATCTCAGTTGCAGCAAGTTTTGATTTTTTATTTTATTTTAAGGAAAGCAGTTCAGATTTTAAGAGGAAGGGGAAGGGAAGATGGGTTTCGGATTTGGATTGGAGTTGATTAGGGGTTCGTTGTCAGTGGAGACTGCATTCACAAATTGGCTTTGTTCATGGTTTTAACAGAACAAAACAAAGGAGAAGAAAATAAAAGAAATAAAAATTAAAGAGAAAGTCAGTTAATTTACCTTGCGAAGGAGATCTGAGTTTGGAAGAAGAAGAAACATTTGAGGGAGAGAGCAAACAAATTTCTCAGAGTAACGTATATAAGGAGGAACGAATAATATCCCCGCATAAAAGTCTCTAAGGCTTTTTTTTTCAAATTGGTAACATTAACTCAATTAGTGGACTAATTGAATGATGTGTCAAAGGCCTTCCCTAAAAAGTTAGGTTTTATAAGGAATAGAATTAATATGTTTTAAACGTTATCAATGTTGCCTCTTTACGGTCAAATGAAATTTTAATGCGAAAGTTAACGGATCGTAACGAAATAAAAACATACATAAATTTATAGTTTAAATTTACGTTTGGAAAATATAAATTTCTTATTGTCCAAACATTCATTTTTAGTTATTAATAATTCTATATTTGACAAAGTTAACAACTGTAATTTCTGCATATTACACATTTCAAAATATTATCATAACATATCATATTGTAATATTAAATTTTATTCAATTTCTATAATTCAAATTCATCACAATTTTAAATAAGTAAAAAACCATGTGAAATTACGGGATGTTACACTTCTCCTTACTTATCACTGCATATGACCTTTATTTTCCTGAATTTCTAATTTTTAACTTCCGTTTCATAGCGTTTAAACGTGTCAAATGTTTTATCCTTATTTATATACAAATATATACATGTGTATTTAGAAAAATAGTCAATAAAAGTAATGAAATACCTTTTTCCATCTTTGGTTAAAACATCATTTTATTCACATATATCAAAGTGAGATAAATCCCAAAGTTTCGAATTTCTTTCAACACTTTGTGTAGCGCAACCTAGTTTTTCCCATTAAAATTATACGTGTGTTTAATAAAAATGAAGGGGTTAAGTTTAAATTGTGACGATTTGTTAATTGAATAAACAGATAAAACTGTTTGTGATATTAGCTAATTTTTTTTATTTATAATTGGTATAGATGAAAATATAATTATTTTATATTGAATGTCGAATTATAAAACAAATTATTAAGCGTTGAATAAATAAAGTTGGTCACTATCAACAAACAAATTATCAATGTGACATAAATAAAATTGAATGAGCTAGAATTTATTTTTATAAACTTAAGGTCTAGATGCATAACATATTAGCTACAGAAAAGATTAATTAAAACTAAGTCTATAATGCATTAGATCCCAAAATGCTAAAGCCTATTAGTATTTCTTTTGATTTCTTCCCATTGAAGCCTCGTTTCCTTGCACATACTCAGGCGGTCCCATCTCGTTTCAATCCCAAATTCCAGAACTCGAAAGGAAAGAAAGCCCATTACTTTATCCTATTTTTAAAGTCCCTCACTTCCTTGTGGCAAATTGCGATCGGACTAATAATAATAATAATAATAATAATAATAGTGTGGTGCTAAGGGCACCCCAATTTCCTCTTCTTATTACCACAACTAAAAAAATTAAAACATACTAAATTCTTTAAGCTTCCTAATACCACATTGATCTCTTTTTAATTTCTCTCAACCATTGATTGCCGAAATAATCATGTATTCAACCCTAATCTAAAACCATAATTCGTTCGTCTCTTTACCGCTACTGCTTTTCATGGCTTTCTACAACTATAATCTAAAACCCTAATTGAAATAATCACATATTCAACCATTAATTGAGTTGGTTGGGGTTGAGACGATGATCCATCTACAGGCTTCTTCTTCCTTGGCATCAGCAACGTCGACCTATTTCACAATGATCGAGTTAAATATAGGGTTTTCGAAAGAGAAAGAATGGATGAATAGGAGCTGAGAGTGAGAAATATGTATAAATAGTGGTAACCCTTATTTTTTAATGTGAGGTATTAGGAAGGGTAGAAAGGTAATTTTTATGGTATTTTTTAGTTATGAAGAGGAAGAGGGAGTTGAGGTGCCCTTAGCACCACACGAATAATAATAAAAATGGTCGCGACTGAAGCAGCGAGCCTAGAAAAGGTTGGTCTTGCGCTTGGCGTTTGATGGAGGGCGAACAATAGAGTTTGCTGGCGAAAATTTGTGCGATTGTGATTGAGTAAAAAGGGAAGCGAGTGCTAAAGGACATCGTGCGTATGGATTGAGTGCGACATAGGGTTGTTGATGGGGCAGTTAAAAGGATTAGGAGTTGTCAATGATGGAGCAACCAACGATGAGAGCGCTGTGATTTGGATAGAGGTGCGAGATAGTTCTCGACCTAAAATTTCACTCCTATAATTTGGAGTTGAATGTTGTGTGGAGCTGCAGGTAATTTTAGGCAACTCAATTGGTTAAGTCAAAGTTCTGCTTCGGGTTGAGGGATGGGGCTGCGTCCTTTTTAATCTTAGGATGTTTTTTTATGGTTGAAAAAATGAAGATTAATACACATTAGCAACAAGCTTAGAGTTTGTGGGTTTCTAAATATCGAATTAATCTAGGTGAATTTACCCCTCACTCACATCCATGTTTACTTCTATGATAGTTATATATATATGTATATATATATATATATATTCTTATATCATTATCCGAATTTGATTGGATTACTTGGATGGTTGAATTGGTTGAGTGTTTGAATGGGTTGTCGTGCTATTGTTTATGAGTTTGGATTGATTGGTGAAGTTGTGTTGATTGGATGTTTGTATATCGAGCGCATGTCACCAATTTCACTTTCGAAATATATTTATGTAAATTATTTATTTCGACGATTGATCAATTGGGTTATTTTAAATAAAAGTGAGAAATCCTGTGCATTTTTTTCGTAGTTAATAATGATATAACACTTTAGATTGTGAACCATAAATTTTAGCATATAATGAAATTTTAAATATTAATTTCTATTACAAATTATAACTAGTTTTAAATTTAATCTAACCACATGTATATATGTACATCTAATGAAGTAAATATTGGCATTTAATTTATATTATTAACAAATATATAAACATGAAAATTAATTTGATTTTATGTATTTTCTTAGGATTATACTTATAATTAAATATTTTATTATAAAATAATTCTATTTGGTTTGTTTGACTACTTTAAATAATTTACAATTACTTAGGATAAGCCATTTTAGAAGTCTTCATTCTACCATACTATGAAATAGTTTTGACAATATTAGGCATACTATTGTGTTAATTTTATTACATGATATATTTTATTGATTTATACACACTTGGGAAGAATGTTCATGTTTTTCAAATACCTGAATTGTTCTTTTAATATTACTGTTCTATTTTATCTTATTTTTGAATTATATGCATATTTCTTTTTTTCTCAAACTTTTTTTGAATGTAGTCGTTATTTGTATATTTTATGATTTTTTAATTCTAATGTGAATTCTTATTTTGTGAATGATTCACTTTGACTTAATTTGATTGATGATTTAGTTAGAGAACCCCAAATTATCACAAAACCAATTGGTAAATGTGAAGGGTGGGTTTTTAATAGTTATACATGATTTATTTTATAAATTCCCCGATGTAGGACTTGTCAGAACACGCCCGCGCATGTGTGACATATACTAAGCCAAATACGTGGATCTTATTGGCACATGTGGAAAAGTGTGGTAGTTATGTGAACATGAACTAAGCCTGCTTTGATACCATGTTAGTGAACCCCAAATTATCACAAAACCAATCAGCAATGTGAAGGGTGGACTCTTAGTATTTATACATGATTTATTTTATAAATTTCCCGATGTGGGACCTGTCTTAACAAAATAGAATACATTGATTACAACTTTTATGCAATATTATAGTAATTATGTTCTATGTAATGAGAAATTTGAATAAACAATTTGGTGAAACCGTCAGTTATGGGACTTTCGGTATCACTCCTAGTTATTCATTGGACTTATATAAGTATCGTAGGGTAAGTGTAGTGTACGAGCATCAAATAAACCGATTTTAAAGGCGGTGGTTGTAACACCCCGTAGTTCTGTAACATTGAGTTTCACAAATTAAAGTATAGTTAATTCTAAATGTGGGAATTAAGGGAAACGGTTTACGCCGTTGCATTCGTCTCAGAATTCTGCTTGAGATAGAGTCCGAGTTTGCGTAAATCGGACTCCGTATGAAGGAGTTATGGCCTTCCGAAATTTCAGAATTCAGTTTAAAATTCAAAACAGTTCAGAACGAAATTCAAAATTTGAAAAATAAGCTCAAACTGGGCTGGGCGGGAAAATTCCCGCCCAGGGACTAGGTCGACCATAGGGTCGACCATGGTGTCGACCTGATCACCCCCAGGTCGACCATAGTGTCGACCTACTTGGTCGGCCTGGTTTGTCTGGTTGGGTCCTGGCTCGAATTTCTGGGCCTGGTCTTGTCACTAGGGCTGAGTTGTCTTCTTTTGATTGGCTTCTCTTTAGAACAGATGGCTTTGATTAACCCTGGCTTCATCGACGGCTCTAATTAACTTGCAACTCTATAAAAACACCCTAGGTCTCCAACTAAAATTCACACAAAAATAAGAACTTGAGCCGCCATGATGTCAGAAGAAAACTAAGGAGAGCCTCTACTTGAAAAGAGACGAACAACGATTCAAGAAACAAAAGTCTAATATAATTTTCTACGCAATGCTTTCTACTCCAAGGAAAGCTTTGCAAATTCAGAATAACAGAAACCAGAAAACAAGTTTCAGCGCCCGTTGTAAGTGTATTGGTTTTCTGAATATGAATAGAAATTGCGATGTGATTCGATGTAAATGAAATTGGGGCTTTACTATTGTAAAATATTGATGTAAATTCTGTGTATTGCGTTGATTATGTCATATTTTGTATTGAGTGTTTGTGGCATAAATTGGTTGATGCGAGCCTATTGACATTTGTATATGAAAATAAATATCACCTGCATGTTTGTAGTAAAAACTAGAATTGACACCTTTATGTTATGTCGTTAACATGGTTAGTATATATTCTTTTTAGGCCTAAGTTGAGACTCATGTAAATATGTTCCAAGTTGAAACCTTTTATGCCTGCACGGCTCAAAACCTTTGTATACATTATTATGTTTATTTGCAAGTGATAATTGGGTTTATGCAAGTACCTTTTGGTTACACAAATTATACTAGTTTCATGTTGAAATAGGCTACTTGATGTAAAGTTAGTTTACACCTTTGGGTTATGTCAAAAAGTGGACATTTTTATGCTAGTTTGGTGTTTGACATTATGCCTAGTTATATGTGTATAAAACCATGTTTAAACAAGTCTAAAAGTACGCCATTTCATGTGACACCTATTATGCTATACCATGTTATACCATGTTATATCTTTATAATAGTCCAGAATTGATGATTTACGTGACACATATCTAACTAGATCCAATATTCATGTGCAAGTTTGTGACATGTTATGCAATGTTATGATTCATGTTATTCGAGATCACCTTATTTATCTAGTTACACCTTTATGTCACACGCTAATCGATAACTATGTTTAGGCCAAATTTCATAGTATAGGTTTATTGAACCTATGCTCCCTTCTTTACTTTGTTTATGGATTGGGCTTATTAGCGGGCCCAATATCTTCATACGATTAATATGAACAATCGAGGGAGGGTAACGTTGGGATTACCTATTAAATTAAAGTAGGTTAATATGTCGGCGGGCCTAAAAACCATGAAATGGGTTAAGGCCATAAATGATATAAATTATGTACCATTAGTTTGGAATAAAACATGTGACGCGAAATATTTACATAAGTAAAAGTGTAAATTTAGACAATACGAATATGCTTAACCCGAGGTTGGATTGAGTTGTGATTTAAACCTGCCCGGACCCGCCCGGCTGTCTAGTAATCACAACAATACCTATCCAATGTGAGAGGTTAAGACATTGAGCCCAATAAAGACCCGAGGTTAGACTGAGTTGTGGCGTAAGACTGCTCGGAACCGACCGACATACATGCAGCCACAACAATACCTGTCTAATGTGAGTGATTGGTGCTTTAATAAGACAATTAAAGCTAAGTTAGGATTGGTAGGGTTAAGTTAACTAAAACACTTAACCAACTTAACATGTTAACAAGACAAGACTTGTAGGGGTTAAGTAACTAAGAAAACACTTAACCAATTTAACATGTTAACTAGACTAGAAGGTGAGGTTAAGTAAAAGGTAATACACTTAACCAATTTAACATATTAACTAGACTAGAGGAAGAGGTTAAGTAAATTCAGGACACTTAACCATTATAATCTGGTAATTAGATAAATGGGTAAGGTTAAGTAAATACACTTAGCCAATTTAATATGTTAGCTAGACTAGAGGGTAGGATTAAGTAAACTTAGAACACTTAACCATCATTGTGTGATAAATTGAACAGGGTTAAGTTGAAACATGAAGGGACAATACCTAACCATTAGAACATGTTAATTAAACGGATGTTAGGTTTGAGTTAACTAAGGGAACACTTAACGGTTATAACATGTTAAAACAGATGAGCAATGTTAGGTTAAAAGGGACACTTAACCAATACAAGATGAATGGGTAGGGTTAAGTAATAAGAAATACTTAACCAATATAACTTGGTTTGTGATAGGGTTAAGTCAACATGAACTACTGATAACACTTAGCCAGTTTAATATGACTAAGGAATGGGTTAAGCTAACCTAAATTGACTAATGACACTTAACCAATCCAACTTGACGAGAAAGAGGGCTAAGTAGTAAACCCTAGTTAAGAAACAATAGAGAACGAGAGCTAAGTTGAAATTCCCAGTTAAAGAAACTAAGTGATAAACCTTAGTTAACAAGATTTATGGGAAAAGAAACTAAGTGGTAAACCTTAGTTGAGAACAACTAAGTAATAATTCTTAGTCAATGAAAACTGAGCCGGTCCATAATAGATGAATAACCCGATATGGTTGATCATCGCTTAACAAGTACATGAGAAGGAGCAAACGTTTATCCGATTTCGAAAAAGGCTCCAGCGGACTGGGTTTAGAAGCACGTAGCTTCGGGGAACATGAGGGTACTCTTGGTATCCCTCTGTGAGTTTGCAGATGGTCCGCTTGGGCTCACAGAGGTTAAGGTCTGCGTCAGAAGAACCAAGGGTCTGCCTTGGTTGCAATTTAAGGCAACCTAAAGACTGGGATGGACCAGCATGATTCGACGAGACCAGTAGCCCTGTGATAGCGACTCGTCGTCTACCTACCATCTTGAGTCAATCGTAGTACGCATGCGGAAAGGCAGAGAACTCCCAACAGACCATATACTTGCTATCTAGTTATGGGTGAGGCTGGCCAATAGGAAAGTGGGGCATATGTGGCAGGAGTATAGTTCTCGTGCTTGATTTTCTTGGATTGCCTTTCATTAGTTGAGGGAGGGGTCACGTGGGACCATAACCACTGGTAGAAAAATAAACATTAACAACTGCATTGGCAGATATCCGAAAGCTCCCGATGGAGTTCCGTGTTTCTAGAATAGCCCTGTCACGGGACTCGGGTCGCACATTTCAGGACATGTGCATCTAGACAGCGATAAACGATTCGCGACACATACGTGGGGAAAGTCTAGGAACATATACCACTCTAGGTAGTGTGTCCTAGACTAGAGGCATCGTTCAACAGGTAGCATAATCCCTAGTGGACCTAGGTGGCATAAATCCTGAATCCGAGAAGTAATAGATAAGTCGCATAAACCCTAGTTGAATCTAGGAAACGCTCGATAGAAAACCCTAGATTAGATCTAGGTAATAAATAATATATGTACACCTAAAGGCAACCTCAATTACAGGGATTCGGATCACGTTATCATCTTTATACAGATTACTAGTTGGGATATTTGTTAGGTGGTGCAGAGATATAGAATGGTGTGTGATAGTATATTCGTTGTAACTGTCTTGCTTTGGTTTATATTAGTCTGTTATTCTGGTACTGTCCCATTTTTCAGTTTATACCTGTCATGTCCTTTTTCTTGTTCATATACCGAAACACCACTAGACTTACCAGGCTTTATGTCTGACTCTATGTTTTCTTTCGTCTTCTTTTCTTCCGTCCCCCCCCCAAGGTAGTCAGGGAGGGAATAACTCAGATTTGTATGGACCTGTTACTCTTTCCAAGCTTGAAGACTCTTTGATGTGCTGCCTTGGACTCTCTTTTCCACCGCTATGGCTGGCTAATGTTTTATTGGGGAATATCATTGTATATTTATGCTTCTTTATTTTGTTAAACAAGATAGATACTTTGTAGTCGGAAACAATCTTTGTACAAGCTGTTTATAAATGAAATAAAGTCTTATTCACTTTTCCGCTTTATTTATTTATCTGTCTTGTAATTTATCTGCATCTTTTACCTATAATACTTCACAGAACTTAGTGCATTCCCTTTGTGAGTGACACTAACGGATGTGGGGTGTTACACGTGGTACCAAAGCTGAAGGTTACCGAATCAGATAAAAGATTTGAAAAATTATTTTCAAAACGGGTTTAAAAGAAGCATTTTCAAAAGAAAAGTTTTGTTTTAAAGGCATATTCCCCAACGCCATATGCAATATCGTTTGATTCTCTGTTTGAGTCCTTATTTCCTTCTTTCTTGAGTCTCTGGGGCTCCGGGCTTTCTGGGAGGTAACCTCATCGAAGGGCGAAGTAGTGCCCGACTTCCATCTATAGCCGTAATAGTTTCACCTGCGGCTAGTTTTCTTTCAGAATTTGTAGGGTTTTGTAACGACCCGGAAAAATGCGATCTTGGTTATCCGATATACAATACATATCGAACATCCAAGGATCGAAAATAACCGAATAGTTAATGAACGAAATTAGAGGGTGAGAATAGATAAGATAGAAACTTAGAACAGAAGAAAAAGAAGAACACAACATCAGAGTAACACGAACCTCACAGCGGAACGAATAACATATAATAGATAACATAACTTTGAAATATAACAGTTATGTATACAATAGTACTTATCAGAGTACAACACTTACAACATAGCGGAACAAAACTCTATATAACTAACGCTGAAGCCTCCTGGTCCAAGCTCCTTTAGATAGATCTAAAAAATCCTGAACTACTTGACTGCCCGTACAAATTTAGGCATCCAAGAGTTTAGGTAGAACAAAACAAAATAAACTCCGAGTCAGTCATGGGACTGGTATGAGTAAAACAGTTTAAACAGTTTGAACAAGTAAACGATATCTCATAAGACCACGCCGTATAACAGAACGGGTTTTTCCCTTATGAGAATCCAAAATATCTTTATATCAAAAACCTTTTGATATTATAATAATGTCTATCAACCACAAATAATAATCATCCAGTAGAAACGCTTTCATCTCACGTTCTACATATAGTATACAATAAAAACCGCAAGCACGTATTGGGTAATGGGTTTCCAACTATGACAAGGTATGGAACCACCTTCCGATCAGTGTACTCTAGGAACGATACACTGGAGTTCAGCAAGAACATCTTGTAACTCAGCCACACATGACCGAACACTCATTTTGCTTGAGTGTATCGAATGTATATCACCAACGGTCGGGATCAGCAACCGTTTCCCGTATATATACGAGACAACATTGATAGATTAAAGAAGCAAATGAATATTCTCTAGATAGGTGATTATACACCCTACTCCGGTAAGACCGACTTAGCCATGCTGCCTGCCCGATTTCTGTCATTTACCGGATGATGAGGCTAGAAGCAACGCTTTATCATCTCATCAGATTCACTTTGAATGCCACATCATCAAATCCATCCAATCACCGATTGACGTCCTCAACAATACATTATGTGTTAGCTAAAAGAAGTTTCCTTCTTCGCTTCCACTCTTGGTACGGTTGGAGAAATCAATATACGTGATCGTCTGGAAATACTCTGTCAGACATCCATCCATACAAGTCATCCAGGAACAGGATGAACCGAAGGCTCTATTCAGTACATCCATCTTAGGCACTGTTATCTAAGACTTATACAATAGCCCTTGCACTTTACTCCGACTTCAATTATCTTTGGCATATATGATTCACAATGATTATGCCAATACAGAGTGGTTCTTTGGATAATAATCCAACCGGTCTCTCCATATTAACAACGTTAAAAGGGTCAAAACTTCGATAGTCTATGATTTAACTATCAAAGAAAAACAGGTGTGCAAACAAAGGTATTATTTCCAAATAGAAATTCTATCAATCAATCATCAGTCATATATATATCTATATATATATATTTCCTTATTTTCTTATTCATATTTGATTATGTTTCTGATTCTATTTGGAAAACATTTCCAAATCTTCTTTACTTGGATGTTAAACAGGTGTTTAAATCATCATCGCTTCGACCACTCGAACCACTATACTTATTTACTAAATTCACTTAACCACTTTCACTCTCGAACCTTAACCATTTCTAAATTAAAACGAAGTCGATCAAGTTGGGGTATAACTACCTCTCAGACCTTAACTGAACAACATTTCAAATCTCGAAACAGGGTAAGTTCATTCTTTTAACTCTAATCAATCAACTCTTTCCACTTAACTCCTTACCTAACTCCTTTCGAACAACTATATTCGATTACTCCTTTAACTATATTTAAACAAACTATATTCGATTAACTCTTTTGATTTTATTCGAATAACTATATTTGATTAACTCACTTAATTCTATTCGAACAACTATATTCGATTAACTCACTTCGATTAAACTGTGATCGATAACTCCTTTTGATTAACTAACTTCGCCTAACTCCTTTGGATTAACTAACTTCGAATAACCAATGTTCGATAACTCCTTTCGATTAAACTAACTTCGAATAACTCCTTGGGATTAACTAACTTCGAATAACCAATACTCGATAACTCCTTTCGATTAAACTAAAATCGATAACTATTTTCGAATAACTAATTCAATAACTCCTTCTTCGAATAACTAATTCGATAACTTACTTTCGAATACTTATATTCGATAACTCTTTGTGTTTAACTTTATTCGAATAACTAATTCGAATAACTCTTATCGATTAAACTATAATCGATAACTCCTTCGATTTAACTAATATTCTGTAACTCACTTCGATTTAACTAATAATCGATAACTCCTTCGAATAAACTATATTCGAAAATCTCCTCTCGAATAAACGATATTCGATAATCTTCCACTTCGATTTAACAAATCGATAACTCCTTTTCGAATAACTAAATTCGATAACTCCTTTCGAATAACAAATTCGATAACTCACCTCGAATAACCAACATTTGATTACTCTTCTCTCGAATACACTATATTCGATAACTCTACTTCGAATAAGTGATATTCGATAACTCTACTCGATTAACTCCATTTGAATAACTCTAATTAGTTAACTCTAACTTTAACTGGTCAACCCTCACTGATTAACTCTAACTGATAAATTCTAACTAATTAATTCTAACTGGTTAACCCTAACTGATTAACTCTAACTGGTCAATTCTAACTCAAATTGATTTATTCTAACTCTAATCGATCATTTCTAACTCTAATTGATTATCTTATTCGAATAACTCCTATTTGATAACATTTATTCATTTATAAAGATTTACTTTTGGTAACGGTTCTTCACGTTATAAATGTTCTCTTTATTAACGTTACTTCACTTATACAAGTGTTGGGTACATATTCTATTTAATCCTATTTATTTATCAAATAAATATTCCTTTGATTTAATCCTATTTTTTATCAAATAAATATCTCCTTTAAATCTTTTATTTATTCCCTAAATAAATAATTCCTTTAACTCTTTATTTATTCCCTAAATAAATAATTCCCTTTTTAACCTATTTGTAAAATGGTTTACAAATATTTCTCTTTCTATTTGTTTAAAAAATATTTCCCTTTATATTTGTTTTTACGAATATTTCCCTCTATGTTGTTTTATAAATATATTTCCTTTATATTTGATTATCACAAATATATTTCCCTTATATTTGATTTACAAATATATTTCCCTTTTATATTTGATTTACAAAAATATATTTCCTTTTATATTTGATTTACAAATATATTTCCCTTTTATATTTGATTTACAAATATATTCTAACTCTTTAAACTCCTGGAAAAATTCGCCATAACCTCCTTTGTAACGGAAGCATCGGGAAAATCCCCAAACCCGCCACACAGGCCTTTCCATTCAAAAAGAAAATTGTTTGAAATCATTTCCTTTCTAAATATCTACTATTTATAAATATTCCAATTTATAAATATTTCTTATTTATAAATATTCCATTTATAAATATTTTATTTTCACTATCACTTTGAAAATTCCCTTACAAACATTCTGGTATGTTATGGTGTTTAACATATCAAATTTCGATGTCCAATATCGTCCATACACACAAAATCAACAACAGGTTATAATTCACATCATATATCAAAATATATGAAAAACAATAAAATAACTGTTGAGGAATCCTGTCGGATTCCTCCAACCTATTTCGCTGCATCCACAGATGTTACACAACATGATTGTCATCACTTTCAGTTCAATATGAATTATTCTGATAAACAGAATCAATATATAACTATCTAACTGTTTATATATTATATATATATATATATATAATATTTCATTTACTGACTAGCAGTTCAATCAACAGTCAACACACAGTCAATCAGACAATTTCTAACAGTTCTAAAAATACAACATCAAATTATAAACTGTTCAGACTTAGTGAGATTTACTCACATTGGACTATCATCGTTAATAACGATAATTGTCGTTGATTTGATTCTGACAATTTATTTCGCTATAAATTGTAACGAGTCTCGTTTCACTCCCCGTCAGTTCCATGGTGTTGTCATCGTCCATACGATCCTGTCGGATCCGACGGTTTGGAATTCTGATAACGTATGGAAAAATTATCAATTTAAAACTCTTGAACACATATTTATATAGCTTTAATATATCATTAACAATTAAATAATAATTAGTGAATTCCCAATTACCCCGTTGTCACTAAACCCTTCTTTCCTTTGGCTAAACCACCGAACCTGCTGCTCCACTGAAATTCCCATTTCCCAGACTTTGAACATCTCTTCCTCTCGATTATTTACCAATACAAATCTCCATTTACACCCTCACTTAATCACGTTACATTTCCGCTATCCTTCTTCCTTGACATACTTTGGAATTCCAGAATTTGAGACCGGTCATTCACAAAGTCCTGCGCCTTGTTCTTGCCCCCAAACCTCACGATAATTCAAACAAAGGACACCACTGCGCTTCACTAATCTTTCAGGAAAAACACCATTTCCTTTTCTCAGTACAAACAAAACCCAATCCACCCTTAATTAACACCATCAACTCCCTTAATCCTCCTTCTCCCCATACAAATCCCACTCAAAGTAATGGCCCCTTTTCGCTCAAACAAACTTCCAGTCAGTTCCTCTTCTCTTCACGAACCTGCAAAACGGTTTCACCATCCAACTCTCCTACGAAACCTCTTCCACTTCACGCCAAAAAGGACCAACTCGGCATCACCATTGAAGTTGCGTCGACAACTTACGGTGAGAATACATAGAGCAGGTGCGATAAATATTTCCACCGATCCCCTTAGAATTCCGACTACAGGTGTTATTTCATACACCAAACTCAAAAACAACTTCTACTACATGAATCGATACCTCAAACCTCTCAATACTCTAACCCTAGAAGTCTTTTTCCTCCGCTGACCTCATTTCGCAAAGCAGCAATGGAATTCGCACTCCACAAATTAGATACAGGATCGAAGAGAAATGAACGAGGATTACACTGATATGATTCTGGAGTTTATAACATTTTCTTTGAATTAAGAATGAATTTTGAAGACCACGAAATTGTTTCTGTAACAAGAAACAGCGGCGATTTCTTTGTTGACCAGAAATGAAAGAAGACTTAGGGTTTAGGTAAAGGATAGTGGCTATTTATAAGGGTAGGATATTATTTTATATTAATATTTTACTCCTACGCTATTTGCATAACTATTTAAAAATTCCTATGATCACGTATAATACCCAAAAATCACGAAACTGGACATGCAGCTACAGTTCGACATTACAGTCCCAACGAAACTGGTTTCGTCGAATTCCGACTTCGTATGCTCACACAGTGTATTTTTAACTGACAAAATACTGATTGTTTTCCACTCTAAAAATCCGTACGGCCACATAGTGACTCTAAAAATCACGAAACTGGAAATCTAACAACTATTTGACATTGCAGATCCAACAAAATTAGTTTCGTCGAATTCCGACTTCGTTTGCAAAAATGGCTATTTTTAAAGCTTTGGATGACCCATTTAAATATATAAATATATTTAAATATAATTAAATTAAATATAAATAAATTTATATTATCGTATATATTCAAATATGATATCGTCCAGCTCTAGAATATCATATCAGAATTTACAGCTTGATATTTCAAATTTTAGATTTATCGATATTCAGTTTATATCGAAAATCCTTTTATAACGTATATAAATCGTCGCAAATTATAAAGGAATTCTACAGCGATTTTTCTGAAATTTGATTTGGACTTAAATCAAAATCTATCCGACGAAATCCCGATTTTTCTCTTCCACTAGAAAGATATACTCCACCAGCTCCACACGTTTCTTGTTTCACAGAAATCCGGCTTAAAACGAATCCTGTACATTCAGTTGAAGTTCAAATCGCCAAATCGTGAACTGCAGCGCCATTTCAAGCTCGATTTTAATTATAATATAATTATATGTTCAAACTGTCGTTTATATAATATATTCGTTATTCAAATTCAATTCCAAGCTGAATTATATATCACAGATGATCCAGTTCACACCATATCGCCATTTCCGCCAATTCTGATTATTTCAAAATTAAACATATTATTTAATTTATTATTTTAATTAAATATTCACCATTATTTAATTAATCGACCATTAAATCCTTTAATTCACCATTTAAATAATTAAATTAATTAATTATTATACCTCTACAAATGCGGGTCATTACAGGTTTTCTGTACGATGGAGGTAGCTTTCGAGAGATTTGTCAACATGATTACACAAGGAAGAGGATGAGGAGTTTGGCTAAAGGGCACGACCCAAGGATGAGGAATTCATGGATATGGACTTGGCTCACGAGGGAGGAAGGAATTATAAAACCTAAGACAAGAAGAAGTGGCTTTTCTATGGTATAATAGAGCATATAATTAAGGACAAGGGCAAGGACGAGGGAAAGGATTTTCAGGAGGACGAGTGCGTGCTTTCACCACCAGAATACCTGGGAGAGAGATAGTAAAAGTCTCCATCAGAAAAGTTTAGCTTTTCATTTGATCAACATGT
Organism: Allium sativum; assembly: GCA_030737875.1. Lineage (NCBI taxonomy): Eukaryota > Viridiplantae > Streptophyta > Magnoliopsida > Asparagales > Amaryllidaceae > Allium > Allium sativum. The sequence goes on along the minus strand of CM060919.1, from coordinate 844,397,913 downwards.
TAGTACTCTTTTGATCTTAGCGCTTCGCATTCGTTTATACCTGCTATATAGTTGAGTCTCTGCACCTAGGTACTTGTATAGTAGAATATCCCAATTAGTCTCCGATCCAAATTGGTGGTCCGGCCCGTTTACCTTTGGTTTGTAGGGATTTGAGAACGGCCACATTAATGTTGAATTTAAGCATTATGTTTTGGTTCCATGGGCTATGAGTTGATCCTAGGCATGGGTTGGTTGGCTAGTAATTCTGAAAGTTAGACTTTTTGACTTGCCTTTGAAATACCCTCGAGATTACGTGATCCTAAAAGGATCAGTTAGGCTTAGCTATCTAGAATCGCTTATTACATTTATCGACGATTTGCAATCCTTAGAATAGTCCATGAGCATGCAGATTAGGTTAGTGGTTTACCCCTAAAACGCGGGATAGACTTCCGCATATATCCAGTTGACAATTAAAAGCCAGCTATCCGATCAATGACAGTCTTGGAAATGGAGGTCAAGAAGCTTCACAGTCGTGAAGATTTACTAGATAAGATACGGTACAGAGAAGCTCAAGAAGATGCGACTTAGAAGACTGAAGACTAGATACGTGCATCATACCCTTTCTTAAGGGTATATCCTTTCTCTAGGAGTTTTATTCCTACTAATTTCTAGCTTTTAAGGTATATCCTCTAGGACATATCATCGATGCTTAGGTAGAAGCCAATGGATGCAAACGTGTATTTGAAACATGTTATGATTGATGGTTGCAAGTGGTTGCTCGTGGATGCATATACACACCATATGCGCTAGAACGACTCAGTCACTTTCATATTGCATTTGCACATATGTATTTGCTTAACGAATTTAACTTGATATGTTATCATATGGATGTTGCATATGGATGAATGGCTATGCACACATGTAGTATTTACATAACTAGGGATGCTTGCATACATGATTGGACGCATGGCACTGACATAATTTGCATTTAGGAGGTCAACTGAATCAGTAGACCGCCTGATTTTGCATTAGATAAAGACATATACACACACTATGCATATGAACATGAAAGCATTAGAAATATTTTTAAGGACAATGAATGCCTGTGATTGAATGGTTGAGTAGATGGGTGATTGGATGGTAGGACACATTCTTCCTAACTTGAAGATTTCGGGGACGAAATCCTTTTAAGAGGGGGAGAATGTAAGACCCCATAGTTCTGTAACATTGAGTTTCACAAATTAAAGTATAGTTAATTATAAATGTGGGAATTAAGGGAAATGGGTTACGCCGTTGCGTTCGTCTCAGAATTCTGCTTGAGATAGAGTCCGAGTTTGCGTAAATCGGACTCCGTATGAAGGAGTTATGGCCTTCCAAAATTTCAGAATTCAGTTTAAAATTCAAAATAGTTCAGAACGAAATTCAAAATTTGAAAAATAAGCTCAAACTGGGCTGGGCGGGAAAACTCCCGCCCAGGGACCAAGTCGACCAAAGGGTCGACCATGGTGTCGACCTGGTCAACCCCAGGTCGACCATAGTGTCGACCTGGGTGTCGACCATAGTGTCGACCTGGGTGTCGACCTGCCTGGCCGGCCTGGTTTGTCTGGTTCGGTCCTGGCTCGAATTTCTAGGCCTGGTCTTGTCACTAAGACTGAGTTGTCTTCTTTTGATTGGCTTCTCTTTAGAACGGATGGCTTTGATTAACCCTGGCTTCATCAACGGCTCTAATTAACTTGCAACTCTATAAAAACACCCTAGGTCTCCAACTAAAATTCACACAAAAATAAGAACTTGAGCCGCCATGATGTCAGAAGAAAATTAAGGAGAGCCTCCGCTTCAAAAGAGACGAACAACAATTCAAGAAACAAAAGTCTAATCTAATTTTCTATGCAACGCTTTCTACTCCAAGGGAAAGCTTTGCAAATTCAGAATAACAAAAACCAGAAAACAAGTTTTAGCGCCCGTTGTAAGTATAGTGGTTTTCTGAATATGAATAGAAATTGCGATGTGATTCGATGTAAATGAAATTGGGGTTTTACTATTGTAAAATATTGACGTAAATTCTGTGTATTGCGTTGATTATGTCATATTTTGTATTGAGTGTTTGTGGCATAAATTGGTTGATGCGAGCCTATTTACATTTGTATATGAAAATAAATATCACTTGCAAGTTTGTAGTAAAAACTAGAATTGACACCTTTATGTTATGTCGTTAACATGGTTAGCATATATTCTTTTTAGGCCTAAGTTGAGACTCATGTAAACATGTTCCAAATTGAAAACTTTTATGCCTACACGACTCAAAACCTTTGTATACATTATTATGTTTGTTTGTAAGTGATAATTGGGTTTATGCAAGTACCTTTTGGTTACACATATTATACTAGTTTCATGTTGAAATAGGCTACTTGATGTAAAGTTAGTTTACACCTTTGGGTTATGTCAAAAAGTGGACATTTTTATGCTAGTTTGGTGTTTGACATTATGCCTAGTTATATGTGTATAAAACCATGTTTAAACAAGTCTAAAAGTACGCCATTTCATGTGACACCTATTATGCTATACCATGTTATATCTTTATAATAGTCCAGAATTTATGATTTACGTGACATATATCTAACTAGATCCAATATTCATGTGCAAGTTTGTGACATGTTATGCAATGTTATGATTCATGTTATGCGAGATCACCTTATTTATCTAGTTACACCTTTATGTCACACGCTAATCGATAACTATGTTTAGGCCAAATTTCATAGTATAGGTTCATTGAACCTATGCTCCCTTCTTTACTTTGTTTATGGATTGGGCCTATTAGCGGGCCCAATATCTTCATACGATTAATATGAACAATCGAGCGAGGGTAACGTTGGGATTAACTATTAAATTAAAGTAGATTAATATGTCGGCGGGCCTAAAAACCATGAAATGGGTTAAGGCCATAAATGATATAAATTATGTACCATTAGTTTGGAATAAAACATGTGACATGAAATATTTACATAAGTAAAAGTGTAAATTTAGACAATACGAATATGTAACGACCCAGAAAATCTGAACCAATTAAAAATTTTTAAATTGGCTAAAATAATGGATTTTAAATATTTAGAATAAATATTTTAAATAATGGCGATGAAAACTGAGTTTGAATCGACAATTGAAAACGAATATAATTAATTATAATTATAAACAAGGCCTGAAATGGCGCTGTAGTTTCAAAAATTGAATTCGAACTTTGTCGGACTGTACCGGGTGCAAAACAATCCGGATTTTAGTGAAACCAAAAATATATAAATCTGTTAATGAATACCTTTCCAATGAATCTGACAAATCGAAATTTGATAGCGGGAATCAAAAGATATGTCCAGTTGAAAATTCTGAATAGTCGCTATGGAATTCAGGCCCTTAAAAATGGACATTTTGCAAATGACCTCGGATTTCGACGAAACCACTTTTGTTGGATCCGTGATGTCAAATTATTGCTAGGTTTCAAATTTCATAATTTTTCGAATCAATATGTGAGCGTGGCAAAGGAAAAAGCGTTTGACCGGTTTCAGTTGATTTTAATCGATTGGAAATTGGCCATTTTTCAAACGGTCTCAGAATTTGACGAAACTAGTTTTGTTAGGACCGTATCATCAATACGAAGCTAGAAAATATTTTTCGAGAATTTTTCTAGTTCGTATGTGACCTCGGTAAATCGAAATGCGTGTTCAAATTCAATATATAGAGTTATATGTTGGTTTTGACGGAAACTGATCGAAACAATCGAATCAGCTTACGATACATATCCCATTGTGTTCGGAATGGGGGAAATTAGCTAGGGGCGACAGTCGTTCGGTCTCGTTTCGAGTTCAAATGAAAAGTCAACTCATATGGAGAAAAAAATATAATAAAATAAAATTCCTTTTACATAAATACCCCCTCTTTCTTTTCCTTTCCTTTTAATTTCCCCTAAACCTAAATCGCACCCCAATTCCTCTGAGCCCGACGTTCACCCAAATCCCTTCCCCCTTGACCTCATCGGCCGCGCCACCGCTCCAGGAGGCCGTCGCCCACCTCCACACCTCCGCCACTCCACTCCGGCCTTCATCCCCGTCCTCCTCCTTCTTGTCGCCTTCGAACCAGCAAAACCGCGAGCGCCCCAAACCCCTGCCGAGCACCTGAAGCCGCCGGACCTCCCTGAGCCGCCATCACCCACCTCCTACAGCCCCCTCCGATCCATCTTCTCCCCCCCATTGTTGTAAGCTTTCATCCTTTTTTATTTTATTCATTTATTTTGCTTTATGTTAATTTATTTTAAATGTTTTGTTAGTTTAATCTGATTTTCGTGAATAAGAAAATAAAAGACGATATTTTGAGATGAGTAGTGAAGTAAAAATATGATTTTTACTTCGAGAAAAATATAATTTTTATATTATAGAAATGCAAACCTTCATTTAAAAAGACGAGATTTTTATAAATGAAAAGGTTCGATCTTTATATGTAAAAAGGCGAAGTCTTTATATGAAGAATAGCGGGATAAAAATAGAATTTTATCCATATAGCGTGAAAGTAAAAATATGGCTTTTATATATTGGATAGCAATATAAAAATGTGATTTTTATATATATAGTGGCTACAGGCAACGAAAGCGACAAAGAGAGAGAATGGCGAAGATTTCTATAAATGAAGAGTCGTGATATTGGATAGCTATCTGTGAGAACTCCTCACTCTAAATTTTCTTTTTCTAGTTATATATATATATATATATATATATATATATACTAGGATGTAGACGGTGTTTAGTAGCACCCGATACCCGTCATCCACAGACCATGGATGGCTTGTTTGTTTGATTGATGTGTTGTGAAAATTGATTGATAGCGAATGGTTGTTTGGGATTGTTTGTGGCTGATATTGATTGATTGTGGTTGAAAAATACCCGTTTGTAGTTGAGAAATATTTGGTTGAAACCACATAGGATTAGTTTGTGGAAATGAAATAAATATATACATGCCGCCTGCGTGCGAACGAGATGCATGATTCCCATTGTCAAAAACTGCGAGGTTTTAAGGTAGAGCGAGGAGCCGTATCAGGGACGGTCCCGGTTTTAACTACCCTGCCGTTATGCTGCCGAAATTTTGAATAATATTCGAGTGTTTGAATTATTTTCATCTGCTTAAACTATATTTATTCATTGAATAGAAAACCTTCATGTGTTGAATTGATATTCATTCGTTGATTATAAATTCATGTGTTGAATGGTATTCGCGTTTTAAATATAAAAATCACATTTTTATCTATATATAGAAACTATAGAAAACCTTCATGTATTGAATCGATATTCATTCGTTGATTAGAAATTCATGTGTTGAATGGTATTCGCGTTTTAAATATAAAATTCACATTTTTATTATATACATGAATCGTTGTAATGTGAAGTGTTAAAAATAGCCACCCGTTCAAATAAACATATATGAGTTGAAATATTCATTAATTAGCTAATGATATGATTTGTACCTATGTATGTAACATTAGAATGAATGGTGTTTTTAAACCAAATAGAAATCAAATATGAAGTTGAGTAGAAAATGATAAATGATAAGAACTATATATATGTACATGCATATTCATTGAACAGGTTATAGCAAAGGGGCTAGAGAAGAGGAATAAAATTTTGTGCCCGACAAATAGGTACACATTTACTGTTTTGTTTGGGTGATGATTTTATGAGCCTGTTGGCTAGCCGCTTGGCTAGCCGTTTGGCTTTTTCTTTCTCTTTTTGAGATTAGAAGGACCGGGGAAGCTATTTGAGATTTCCCGATGCTCCCGGTGCAGGGGAGGTTATGGCGAAATTTTCCAAAATTTTAAGGCGTTAGTGAAATATTTGAAGTGAAAACGATATTGAAATCATTAAATGAACTATATTTATATAAATATATAAATATAAATAAAATCAAAACGAAACGTAGTCGTGCAGTTCGCATTTTGAAACCATGATTTCAAACAACTAGTGCGGGAAATCCGACCATTGGATTTCCCGAAACCGCAACCGTCGGGTTCGCCTTGGAAATATCTTCCCAACGGCACCAACTTTATAAAAATCCAACGGTTGGATTGTCTGGAATATTTAATTCAAATCTGAAGAAAAACAGCGCCAGAAGCGATTATATTTATATATATATAAATATAATTATATATTTAATCGAATAACGACGCTGCAGTTCGTATTTTGAAATCGAATCTTCAAACGATTGTACCGGGAGATCCGACCGTCGGATTTTCCCGAAACTGGAACCGTTGGATTCGTTTTGAAAAGACCTTTCTAATGATGTAAATTTTGTGAAGATCCAACGGTTGGATTTTCAGATATGTGTAAATCAAATCTGAAGAAAAACAGCGCCACGGCCGCTTTATGGCCCGAAGCGTCGTTTTGAATAAATTAGCTATTTTAAAATAAATAAAAATAGCGATGAATCGTTATAAAATATCATAAGCGATATGGAATGGAAATAAACTGAATTTGCTCGATTTGTGTGGCTTTTGATGGTTGAATGTGTTTGGTGTGAAAATTACATTAAAGAACAAGATTGGTGTTGTCAAATAATTTAACCATTGAAATAAATTGATTTGAAATTCTAAATATACGTGAATTATTTGAAAAGGCCGAGTTAATTCTCATTTCAAATGATTGACCGACGATTGAAATTCGAAGATGAAGACGACGGTCGAAGACCGGAGATCTTCACCTCGTTTGGATGGTAACCGAGGTCCTGATTGGGAGGCATCCCAAAATATGGATAATGAGTGGTGATCGCCCAGACGTACGTGAAAATCGATGGGTTTGCGAGGTATTTAGTGCCTCCGGTTTCGTTCAGACCCAGAACGGACTTGTAAATGGACTGTGTGTCTGACATTGGATTTTATTCTGTGTTGATTGATTTCTATTAAATCTACATCTGTTTGGCGGCAGAGAATTTATTCTTTTGCTTAACGCCCTTCTCTGTGACGCACGAGCTCAGAGGTTGTATATCGATGGACATCAGTCGCATGGCATGAATTGCTAGTGTGGCATACCTAAGTGGCAAATGATCAGGGCTTCTGTTGAAAAGCAAAGTCTTGTGGTGATGATCAAAGCACCGCCTGTGTGGCGTAGCTTTGTGTATAACGTAGAATCGCAAGCCTCACACCCCGGTATGAACCAGAAATGGGAGAAGGACCTCAGGGAGGGCATGCGTTTCTTTCTAGCTAGGGTGGTGTCAGTGACCTACCAGCCCTGACATTTATATACTTTTCACCTATGTGGTTGTTGCTGTTGCGAGGCGCCTCGGTTTGATCGGACGATCCGGGTCCGATGGAGTCATTCGTTGGCTCGTTTACGCCCCAAAGGGCGGGGAAACGTATTGTTCAGGCATAATAATCCACATCGGTGGACCGGCCCTGTCGCTCCAAGGCTTGCCTGCGCGCTTGCCTGCGGCTCGGGCTAGAGAGTCACGAATTCGGTAAGGACTATCTTTTGCCTTGGTTCATGACAGAAATCCAATTTCCAAATACGACATCGTGCAGTTTCGATTGTATATATATATTTGGCGACATAGTGGCATGGGACGCTCATGTCGCCTATGATTGATAGTTATGATTTGAAATTGTTTTCAAAACATATAAACACTAGCAATAATATCAAATTCCTTTGTTTTATTCGTATCGAGCATATTTTGGCCGTTATAAGGTAAAAACTCTATCCTCCGGTTTGCGTTGCATTGTGTGATGGGTACTCTTATAACGGCTTCATTTTTATAAAAAGCATAGCGATGTTTAAAAGAAAGATTTGTTTTAAAGCACTGGCAATCCAATGGAGTAAACCCGTTCCACGAAAGTGGCGTGGTCCTGTGATTGGCCATATTATATATATATATATATGTTGAATAGATTTCTCATACCAGTCCCATGACTGACTCGTAGTTTGTTTCACTCTCAAACTCGGGTGCCCCTTTTCTACATGGGCAGCCTTGTATTCAGGTTTAGCTGGTTCTTTCTGGATAGCTGGAGCTGAAGATGGATTCTATCATTTATCTCTTTTTATGCTGTTCAGCTCCTATTGTACATGTTATGTTTGTTTTCCGCTGTAGACATTTATGTATAGCTGAACTGTATTTGTACTAAGTAAGATCCTGTATGCTGTGTAACTCTGATGATTACTTTTATCCAGTATATTTTATTGTTCATTATCTGGTGTATTTATTTAATTTTGTTCTGCTATTATCTGTTTCTGTGTTATATTCCAAAGATAACTCTTGTCTCCGTTAGAACGGGATTTCGGGTCGTCACAGAATATGCTTAACCCGAGGTTGGATTGAGTTGTGATGTAAACTTGCCAGGACCCGCCCGGCTGTCCAGTAATCCCAACAATACCTATCCAATGTGAGAGGTTAAGGCATTGAGCCCAATAAAGACCCGAGGTTAGACTGAGTTGTGGCGTAAGACTGCTCGGAACCGACTGGCATACAGGCAGCCACAACAATACCTGTCTAATGTGAGTGGTTGGTGCTTTAATAAGACAATTAAAGCTAAGTTAGGATTGGTAGGGTTAAGTTAACTAAAACACTTAACCAACTTAACATGTTAACAAGACAAGACTTGTAGGGGTTAAGTAACTAAGAAAACACTTAACCAATTTAACATGTTAACTAGACTAGAAGGTGAGGTTAAGTAAAAGGTAATACACTTAACCAATTTAACATATTAACTAGACTAGAGGGAGAGGTTAAGTAAATTCAAGACACTTAACCGTTATAATCTGGTAATTAGATAAGTGGGTAAGGTTAAGTAAATACACTTAGCCAATTTAATATGTTAGCAGGACTAGAGGGTAGAGTTAAGTAAACTTAGAACACTTTACCATCATTGTATGATAAATTGAACAGGGTTAAGTTGAAACATGAAGGGACAATACCTAACCATTAGAACATGTTAATTAAACAGATGTTAGGGTTGAGTTAACTAAGGGAACACTTAACCGTTATAACATGTAAAAACAGATGAGCAAGGTTAGGTTAAAAGGGACACTTAACCAATACAAGATGAATGGGTAGGGTTATGTAATAAGAAATACTTAACCAGTATAACTTGGTTTGTGATAGGGTTAAGTCAACATGAACTACTGATAACACTCAGCCAGTTTAATATGACTAAGGAATGGGTTAAGCTAACATGAATTGACTAATGACACTTAACCAATCCAACTTGATGAGAAAGAGGGCTAATTAGTAAACCCTAGTTAAGAAACAATTGAGAACGGGAGCTAAGTTGAAATCCCCAGTTAAAGAAACTAAGTGATAAACCTTAGTTAACAAGATTTATGGAAAAAGAAACTAAGTGGTAAACCTTAGTTGAGAACAACTAAGTAATAATTCTTAGTCAATGAAAACTGAGCCGGTCCATAATAGATGAATAACCCGATATGGTAGATCATCGCTTAACAAGTACATGAGAAGGAGAAAACGTTTATCCGATTTCAAAAAAGGCTCCAGCGGACTGGGTTTAGAAGCATGTAGCTTCTGAGAACGTGAGGGTACTCTTGGTATCCCTCTGTGAGTTTGTAGATGATCCGCCTGGGCTTACAGAGGTTAAGGTCTGCGTCAGAAGAACCAAGGGTATGCCTTGGTTGCAATTTAAGGCAACCTAAAGACTGGGATGGACCAACGTGATTCGACGAGACCAGTAGCCCTGTGATAGCGACTCGTCGTCTACCTACCATCTTGAGTCAATCGTAGTACGCATGTGGAAAGGCAAAGAACTCCCAACAGACCATATACTTGCTATCTAGTTATGGGTGAGGCTGGCCAATAGGAAAGTGGGGCATAGGTGGCAGGAGTATAGTTCTCGTGCTTAATTTTCTTGGATTGCCTTTCATTAGTTGCGGGAGGGGTCAAGTGGGACCATAACCACTGGTAGAAAAACAGACCTTAGCATCTGCATCGGCAGATATCCGAAAGCTCCCAACCGAGTTCCGTGTTTCTAGAATAGCCCTGCCACGGGACTCGGGTCGCACATTTCAGGACATGTGCATTTAGACAGCGATAAACGATTCGCGACACATACGTGGTGAAAGTCTAGGAACATATACCACTCTAGGTAGTGTGTCCTAGACTAGAGGCATCGTTCGACAGATAGCGTAATCCCTAGTGGACCTAGGTGGCATAAATCCTGAATCCGAGAAGTAATAGATAAGTCGCATAAATCCTAGTTGAATCTAGGAAACGCTTGATAGAAAACCCTAGATTAGATCTAGGTAATAAATAATAGATGTACACCTAAATGCAACCGCAATTACAGGGATTGGGATCACGTTATCATCTTTATACAGATTACTAGTTGGGATATTAGTTAGGTGGTGTAGAGATATAGAATGGTGTTTGATAGTATATTCGGTGTAATTGTCTTGGTTTGGTTTATATTAGTCTGTTATTCTGGTACTGTCCCATTTTTCAGTTTATGCATGTCATGTCCTTTTTCTTGTTCATATACCAAAACACCACTAGACTTACCAGGCTTTATGTTTGACTCTATGTTTTCTTTCGTCTTCTTTTCTTCCGTTTCCCCCCCAGGTAGTCAGGGAGGGAATAACTCAGATTTGTATGGACCTGTTACTCTTTCCAAGCTTGAAGACTCTTTCATGTGCTGCCTTGGACTCTCTTTTCCACCGCTATGGCTGGCTAATGTTTTATTGGGGAATATCATTCTATATTTATGCTTCTTTATTTTGTTAAACAAGATATATACTTTGTAGTTGGAAACAATCTTTGTACAAACTGTTTATGAATGAAATAAAGTCTTATTCACTTTTCCACTGCTTTATTTATCTGTCTTGTAATTTATCTGCATCTTTTACCTATAATACCTCACAGAACTTAGTGCATTCCCTTTGTGAGTGACACTAACGGATGTGGGGTGTTACTGTGGTATGGGACGCCAATGAGTTGTTTATCTGGTTATCTTATGCTTAGGTATAACACTTAATACAAGGAATAATATGTAGTATTCACTGAAGTGAATATCTAAACGACCCAAACTTCCCCTTACGGGAAAGACCAGATTGATTTGAGAACATGACTCATCGGAACACAAATAACAAAACATTTCATTGCTATTACAACAATTCACATCAGAGTACAAGATATCAGAGTTTAAATAAATAATATACAACGAAAAATATCAGAGACTTACATTACATAGCAGCGAAAAATAATAAATAAGTATAATGCGTAGTGGAAAACAACAACTGAAAGAAATATACGGATACAAAGCTTTCCGAATATAGCTCCAGCTATAATCCAGGATCCTATGAAAAGAAGTATCCGCGAAAACCAAAACTACTAGCTGCCCGTGTGGAAAATATGAGCACTCGGAGTTTAGGTTAAAACAATAAACTCCGAGTCAATCATGGGACTGGTGTGAGAACTAAAACAGTCATTAACTTTTTACTTTAAATGTTGGGAAATCATGGGACCATGTCGTATAACACGGAATGAGATTACTCCACATGAATAAAACATGAAACAATGCAATGTATTTGAAAAATGAAGCTATTATAAGACTCAGGTCACATCACATAATGCAACGCAAGCCGGAGGATAGAGTTTTCCCATATAATAGCCAAACATGCTGGGTACATTTAAAACAAATCATTTTGATATCACTATATGTGCATAGCATCGAAACAATTTCAGATATAAATGTACCAATCATTGACGGCACGGGTACCATATATTATGTCACCATACTAGTTCTACAACTAAAACCAAAGAATGTCGAATTAGAAATTGGATTTCCATCACGAATCAAGGCAAGGGATGTACTCCCTTACCGATTCGGGCCATCTCTAGCGGAATGACCCAGGATTACACACTCGGTGAAACCCTTGGATCCTCCAAGGCCTGTTCATACTTACGTTAGTGGATTGGTTAATCCTGAACACACGTTTGCCGGTCCTATCAGACCTTTAAACAGGTCAGTACGTTGACCCTATGAGCATATGGACCTATATCCAAGGCGCTTCGCAATACATAATCCACATAAGTAAAAATGTCTGGGCTCCATACCATGACACCACTTCTAGCTAGAAAGTAACGCATGCACTCCTTGGGTCCTTTATCCAGTTTCTAACTCATACCGGGGTGTGCGGTTCACGAATTAACGCTATATACAAAGCTATGCTAATTAAAGTTGTTCTTTGATCATCAACCACAAGACTCTGCTTTTCAACAAAAGCCTTGATCATTTGCATCTCAGCATGCCACACTGACAATTCATGCCATACAACTGATATCTATACATATATAACCTCTAAGCACGTACGTCTCAGAGACGGGTGTTAAGAAAGAGAACAAATTCTCCCCCACGAAACAGATATATATATATAATAAAAATTAATCAACACAGATTAAATCCAATGCCAGACACATCCATTTACAAGTCTGTTACCGGTCTAAATGAAACTGGAGGCACCTTATTCCTCGTCCTATATGTCCAATACAGAAGAAAGGTCCTCACATATACGGTCGATCTCCAAGTACGTCTGGACGATCACCACTTATTACCTTGTCTTGGGTGTATGGCCCAATCAAGACATCAGTAATCATGCAAACGATGTGAAGATCTCAGTTCTTCAACTACCTTGATCGTCGACTTTTAGTTGTCATCTTAGTTATTCAGAATGGGATAAAACTGGTCCTTCTGAATAACTCACGTATTTTATAATCAATAATCAAGTGCTATAAAAACACATCATATACCTCATTCCAATCTAGAATATTCTTTTATTCAAATATTAACATTTTTAGGGAAAGGTTCCCATTAATTTTGTCAAAGATAAAATCCTATAAATTTATTCTTTAATCTTCCATTTGATAACAATTCAAAAAGTTTTAATTTTATCCTTTATCAATTCTAAACCAAATTAAAGATTATCCACTAGTCGGGATTAGCAAACCTTACCGAAGTAATCATTTATTTTATTATCTCAATCCCAACCTATTCATCCCATGAAGCAAAACTAGTAGTACTCCATATATAACACCCACGGTGTTATTGGTAAATTTTATTACCATTTCACGTTCAAATCGATTTAAAGATTTAACTATCGCTTGAAGTAAAACAGGTGGTACTCCATTCTTGATCATTTCATAAATTCGATAAATTTAATCATCCCATTCTCATTTTAATCTACTTAAAGATTCATTAAAACTCCAATTCATTTTTAATCTCAAAAATCATTACTTAATGATTATTCAAATTTCAGGAAATAAATCCTGTCTTTCCATGGGTTAAAGAACCATTACCATTTAAAACACAGTTCATGGTAAACCCCAAATTCATCTTCCAACAAAATTGGAATCTTCCTGGAAATCATAACAGTATATAATCGATAAAAAAATTTGTATCGGATCAATACTATAAATGGGATAACGGCAGAGCCTTTTAAATTACATATATAGTAACAGTCTTCCTTTACAAAAGCTCATCTCAATTATTACCAAATCGAATTCCATTCAATTCCAATTTAATTTATTAAATTGGAAAACTTTACTTTGGAAAATTTCCATTAAATCTTAATAAAAAGATTTATAAATTCCAAATCATCTCTTCACTATTAATTAGGTTAAAGAACAAATGTTATTTAAAACATTGTTCGCGGTAAACCCAAAATCCAATTTCAATTCAATTCCAATTAAATATCAATTAATTGGTAAACTTCTCTAGATCTTATATAAAAGATTTATTCTTTTCTCATCGGGGTTTAAGAACAGTGTTATTTAAGACACCATTCACGACAAAACCCAAAATCCCATTTGACATTAAATACAAGGCTCTGAATAGAAACTTTATTGGTTTATATTAAATATCAAATTCTGAAACCAACAAATATCGTATTGGGAAAAACGATATTTATATCTTCCAAATTCCTCAACAGTGTCCATATACTCATGGAATCCAATATCGAAATATTCCGAAGATTATTTTCATTCCAATTCATGTGTTGGAAAATTCTGGTTATATCAAAACCATTTCAAATCCAATTTATTTATTTAAAAACACCGGATTATTATTTTAGTTAATAACTAGTTTGTTTCGATAAAAATATATTTTTATCTTTCCAAACTTGGAATTTTTCATCCAAAAAACTTCATAATCATTTATTATGATTTTACACAATTTTTCCATATTTTTAATAATTTTATTAAGGCCCTTGCAGTCGGTTTCCAATAATGGCCACCGAACTGCATCCATAGCGACCTTTTCTGATATTGATTTGGACATATCTTAAAATCTGAATGTTCAAATCTCTTATATATTCATTGAAAAGTTCTTTTCGATAGGAACCCAACGGTTCCGATTTTAGGAGAATCCAACATTCGGATCTCCCATTGTATCTATTTGAAATTAATGGTCGAAATTCACGAACGGTCGTTGCGCGCCGAGTTCTATTCAGGCCACTAAATATGTATAATATATATATCGTCGATTTCTATTTAATACGTATTTTATAAATCGTTTATAATTTCATTTTAAAATGATTTCAACTTCTATTTCAATTTTAAATCAAAATTGAATATTCCATATCATTATAATATTAAGACGATAATATTTTCAGATTATCAGATTTTGAAATCAATTCTATTCGATATTCATTATAAAATGAATAAAATCGATCGATAAACCCATTCGGGTTAAAAATGGCGTTTCTATACTTAACCCGACTTCATATATTTTTATATTTTCATGTCTATCCAAAATCAGACATCAAAATCATATTTTGATTATTTGCTCAATATTATTTTTAAATATTAGTTGTTTTAAAATATTCTTTATTTTAAATTATTAGTTATTTAAAAATATTATTTATTTGTGAATCGGAATGCGACCTAATCAATAACCATAATTTCAGTTATATGGATTTCATACATCACATGTATTCAACAATAATGATAAATAATCATCAAACCGTCAATTCATGAGACAACCCCAAACCCCGTACTGACGGTGGCAAGGGTAATCTTTGGAATATAACACATAAACAGATAACAACAGAACAGAAATAAATAAATACACCAGATAATGAAAAAATAATACACTAGATAAACATAATCATCAGAGTTACACAGTATACAGGATCATACTTTGTACAAATATAGTTCAGCTATACATAAATGTCTACAGTGGAAATAAACAAAATATGTACAATAGGAGCTGAACAGCATAAAAAGAGATAAATGATAGAATCCATCATCAGCTCCAGCTATCCGGATAAAGCCTGCTAAACCTGAATACAAGGCTGCCCGTGTAGAAATGTGGCACCCGAGTTTGAAAGTGAAACAAACTACGAGTCAGTCATGGGACTGGTATGAGAAATCTACTTAACACCTTTATAATATGGCTAATCACAGGACCACGCCACTTTCGTGGAACGGGTTTACTCCATTGGATTGCCAGTGCTTTGAAACAAATAATTCTTTTAACATCGCAATGCTTTTTATAAAAATGAAGCCATTATAAGACTCAGTCCCCATCATACAATGCAACGCAAATCGGAGGATAGAGTTTTACCTTATAATGGCCAAAATATGCTTGATATGAATAAAACAAAAGCATTTGATATTATTACTAGTGTTTATATGTTTCAAAAACAATTTCAAATCATAACTATCAATCATAGACGACATGAGCGTCCCATGCCACTTTGTCGCCAAATATAGGTATACAATCAAAACTGCACAGTCACGTATTTGGAAATTGGATTTCCATCGTGAACCAAGGCAAAAGATTGTCCTTACCGAATTCGAGACGCTCTAGCCCGTGTCTCAGGCAAGTACTCAGTCAAGCCTTTGGAGTGACAGGGCCGGTCCACCGATGTGGATTAAAATTCCGGAACACTGCGTTTCCCCGACCTATGGGGCGTCAATGAGCCAACGAATGATTCCATCGGTCCCGGATCGACCGATGTAACCGAGGCACCCGCAATCCATCATCCATATAAGTAAAATGTCTGGCCGTGTAAAAACACCGATACAACTCCTAGCTAGAAGGAAACGCATGCCCTCCCTGAGATCCTTCTCCCGTTTCTGGTTCATACCGGGGTGTGAGGCTCGCGAATTCACGTTATACACAAAGCTACGCCACACAGCTGGTGCTTTGATCATCACCACAAGACTTTGCTTTTCAACAGAAGCCATGATCACTGCACCTTAGCATGCCACAAAGGCAATTCACACCACGCAACTGATGGTTATCAATCGCACAGAATGAATTCCAATGTCAGACACACAGTCCATTTGCAAGTCCGTTCTGGGTCTGAATGAAACCGGAGGCACTAAATACCTCGCATATCCATCGATCCCCACGTACGTCTGGACGATCACCACTCATTATCCATATTTCGGGATGCCTCCCAATCAGGACCTCAGTTATCATCCAAACGAGGTGAAGATCGGTCTTCAACCCCTATCTTCATCTTCGACTTCTTATCATTGATTCAGTCATTCAGAATGGGATAAACCCGGTCTTTCTGAGCAACTCGCGTATATAATAAACAAGTGCAACACTAACATACATACGCATCATTTCAATTCATTAGTCACTAACCGTCAATCAGTAAGAGAACGATTTCCCAAATCTTAGCCCCGAAGGCCGAAACCAACATCAGATCAACATCCAGGAAACCATTCGACTTAGCTAACCTTCAGTTAATTTCTAGATTTCACAACTATATCATTTATAATATTTTATAACGATTTATCGCTATTTTTAACTATTTTAAAATAGCCAATTTATTCAAAACGACACTTCAGGCCATAACGCAGCCGTGGCGCTGTTTTTCTTCAGATTTGATTTACACATATCTGAAAATCGAACCATTGGATCTTCACAAAATTTACATCATTAGAAAGATCTTTTCAAAACGAATCCAACAGTTCCAGTTTCGGGAAAATCCGACGGTCGGATCTCCCGGTATAATCGTTTGAAGTTTCGATTTCAAAATACGAACTACAGCGTCGTTATTCGATTTAATATAATTATATATATATATATAGATATAATCGATCCTGGAGCTGTTTTTCTTCATATTTGAATTAAACATTGCAGACAATCAAACGGTTGGATTTTTACAAAGTTGGTGTCGTTGGAAAGATATTTCCAAAGCGAACCCAACGGTTGCGGTTTCGGGAAAATCCGATGGTCGGATCTCCCGGTATAATCGTTTGAAATTTCGGTTTCAAAATACGAACTGCAGCTTCGTTATTCGATATATTTCAATTCTATTTATAA
The DNA here is from genome assembly GCA_030737875.1 of Allium sativum. Taxonomy (NCBI): domain Eukaryota; kingdom Viridiplantae; phylum Streptophyta; class Magnoliopsida; order Asparagales; family Amaryllidaceae; genus Allium; species Allium sativum. The sequence goes on along the minus strand of CM060919.1, from coordinate 844,380,627 downwards.
ATATATATATATATATATATATATATATCAATTCTTTGATTTCAAAACTATATGATTTTCATACATTTGATTAAAATGATATTTTTATCTAACTGTCTTTTATTTCAACACTTCACTATTTTTAACAATTCATGTATATAATAAAATTGTGATTTTTTATTGTAAAACAATTTATTTCAAAACACGACTATTTTATATAGTTCATATAGATGATAAAAATATGATTTTTATTATGAAACAATTCCTTTCGAACCCGAATACCATTCAACACATGAATTTCTATTCAATGAATGAATTTCTATTCAACACATGAATGTTATTCAAAACGTATATATACAATAAAAAGGTGATTTTTATATTGTTAAAACAGTTTATTTAAAACACGAATACCATTCAACACATGAATATGATTCAATGATTGAATTTCTATTCAACACATGAAGGTTTTCTATAGTTTGTACGTATAGATAAAAAGGTGATTTTTATATTTAAAACACGAATACCATTCAACACATGAATTTCTATTCAACGAATGAATTTCAATTCAACACATGAAGGTTTTCTATAGTTTGTCGATATAGATAAAAGGTGATTTTTATATCTAAAACACGAATACCATTCAACACATGAATTTCTATTCAACGAATGAATTTCAATTCAACACATGAAGGTTTTCTATAGTTTGTAGATATAGATAAAAAGGTGATTTTTATATTTAAAACACGAATACCATTCAACACATGAATTTCTATTCAACGAATGAATTTCTATTCAACACATGAAGGTTTTCTATTCAATAGACGAATATAGTTTCAACACAGGAAAATAATTCTAACACATGAATATTATTCAAAATTTCGGCAGCATAACGGTAGGGTAGTTAAAACCGGGACCATCCCTAGTACGGCTCCTCGCTCTACCTTAAAGCCTCACAGCTTTTGACAATGGGGAATCATGCATCTAGTTTGCATGCAGGCGGCATGTATATTTTTTTCATTTCCACAAACTAATCCTAAGTGGTTTCAACCAAATATTTCTCAACCACAAATGGGTATTTTTCAACCACAATCAATCCATTTCAACCACAAACAATTTCAATCAACCATTCGCTATCAATCAATTTTCACACCAATCACAACCAATAAATATCGTCCATGGTTTATGGACGAGGGGCGTGTATATATATATATATATTTATATATAAGCATTTCACTTCTATTTCAACACATATATAATTTTTACAACGCATATACAACTTATACATCGAACGTACAACTTATAAACGCTTATACATGAGGTGTACAACGCTAATATAACTCATACATCGACTATATAATTTATACATCGTCGTTTTCCATATCATTTATAAATTAGAAATCTCACATTGGGTTCCACTCCACCAAAAATAGCAGAAGGCTCAGAAAAATACGCGGTCTCTTCTAGAATGTAAAAGACGTCCACACGAGTCCACTGTCTCTTGTTTCACTGAATTTCGATCACACACGAAAAAGATATGATTTTTCAAAGTTTGCAACGGTTTAAAGGTGTTAAAACAGTTGAAAATATACCAAAGCCGTTACCTCAGTTTTTGATTCGAAACTAGGTTTCGACTTATCTTCAAATCCGTTACATGTGGTGCCGATCAGCTTTCACCACATCATCTAGCTCCGAGAGGCGCGCAGATCGGTGGCAGGGGGGTCAGGTGCGACGGCGCCACCAGGGTGCAGCGGCGGCTGGAAGTTCCGACCTTCTCGAGCTCGATTCTAACTCCACAGGCCACGAAAAAAATCCAAGGTTGGTATGGATTTGGAGATCTTCTCTAGCTCTACAAAGTCCTCAACTGGAGGTGGGGCTAATTCTTCTTGGATCGATCGGAAAATAAGTGGGAAGGTTTTGAGGGGCTCCGCCGTTTAATCGCGATGTGAGGGAGAAGACGGGAAGAGAGAAAGGTGAGGTGGACCATTAGGATTTTTCCTTTTTATTTATTTATTTTTTTCAAAAATACCCTCTTTCTCACACGAACACTAATCCAAACCCAACGACTGTCGCCCCTAGTGTTTTACCCCCATTCCGAACACAATGGGATATGTTTCGTAGGCCCATTCGACTGTTTCAGTCAGTTTTACTTCAAATTAAAATATAAAACATTCAATATTTAATTTGAACATACATTTCAATTTGCCGAGGCCACATACCGATTCGAAAAATTACAAAAAAATAAATCTTGCTATGTTTTGATGATACAGTCCCAACAAAACTAGTTTCGTCGAATTCTGAGCCCATTTGCAAAATGGCCCATTTCTGGTCGATCCAATTTAACTGTAATTGACCAAAACACATTTTCCTTTGCCACGCTCACATACAAGCTTCAAAAATTATGAAATTTGAAACCTCGTAATAACTTCTCATCCCGGATCCAACAAAAGTGGTTTCGTCGAATTTCGAGGTCGTTTGCAAAATGGCCAATTTCACGGACTATATAAATTCCATAGCGACGTTTCTGAAAATTCATTTGGCCATAACTTTTTCTACCCGCTATAAAACTTCGATTTTTCAGATTCGTTAGAAAGGTATTCACTAACAGATTTAAATATTTTTGGTTTCACTCAAATCAGTTTTGTTTTGCACACGGTACAGTCAGTCGAAGTTTGAATTCAAAATTTGAAACTACCGCGCCATTTCAGGCCTTGTTTGTAATTCAAAGTAATTATATTTAGTTTCAAACATCGATTCAAATTCACTTTTCATTGCTATTATTTAAAATATTTATTTTAAATATTAAAAACCCATTATTTTAGCCAATTTAAAATTTTTATATTGGTTCAGATTTTCCGGATCGTTACAATCACCCCCACTTAAATCTTTTCATCCCCGAAAAGGAACAAAGTCGAAAGTGGTTTGATTAATCAACACTACATTCAATCTGGCTTCCATTCTTCAACTTTTCAGTTTTTGATAATTTTCAAATTCTTCAAAAATTTGACTAACACCCGGAATTTTTGAAAAATTTCGCCATAACCTCCTTTGTACGGGGAGAGGTTTGGAAATTTATTGGGTCGTATTAGGTACCCAATAAATCCTAATAAGCATACACATATTTGTAGTGATATATTCTGGTGTTTACAGGGGAGTGTGTATAGATAATAACTCCAGAGAATAAATTCTCGTCACCCTGTCAATGCCTGAGGGAGTGTGTATTTTAATTGCTCCAGAGGATAAATCCTCGTCACCTCGTCCCGTGTGGGAAATAAATAATCCATGTGCCGTATCTAATAACTAGAGAGACGTGATTATTGTCAACTCCAGACCCGTGTGGGGTTTTTATTAACTTGGCAATTTTTCGTTACATTTCTATATGGTCATATCAGTCATCAGTTCAACCTGTAAAATATAGTCATCGCCATACAAGCCTCTCGCTCGTATGGTAAATCTTCCACCTTGGCACACAAGCTCCAAATGCTTATGTGGTATATGATGAAGTATGCCTATCTTTAGAAGTATGCCATGTAGTTAGTTCAAAATTAATTGTTACTATCCTATGGCGATATTTATTATTACACACAGAACAACCAGCACTCCGCATCCAATGGCATTCACAGGAGTTGATATAATAGTATTTCGCATCCAACTCATTAAGGTTTACCTATTTGTCGGGCACACAAATAAAATCTTTACTCAACAGCTATCCAATTACCTGTTCAAACGTATATAATGCACATGTATATATTTCTATCTATTTTTAAATCATTTCAATGTGTGAGTTAATCGAATAAATTCTACCATTCATTCTATTATTGATTAAATTAACAATCATTTTAATAATTCAATTAATCAAATCTACAATCACACAACACAAACAACAATCAAATTGTTTTTAACTTTTCAAAAATATACTAATCAATTTCTATACTCTTTTAAAATCATTCAGACTATAGAATTAAAAGTGCACATCCATGGAAAGAAAATAACAACAGAGTAGAGAACTAATTGGTAATGTAAAGTATGGTAAATGTACCTTGCACCGGAGTCAATTAGAGATATCCACTCGGCATCTAGGATAGGCTTTCTGAATGCTCTCCTTAGTTTGCCAAGTACAATCTCGCGGATCTCCACTCCATTGTACTTTGACTAAGTGAACCTTCTTGTTCCTCAGCTCTTTGGTTTCTTTGCCAATGATCTTTAGTGGCTCTCTTCTCACAGCTAATTCTGGAGTAATTTCAATATCCTATTGTGTTGCTTCTTCCACGATCAAGTCTGGATCATGAACGTGCTTTCGAAGTTGAGATATGTGAAATACATCATGCACTCCAGGCAACCAATCAGGCAGTTTAACCCTATAAGTAAGCGTTCCGATCCGTTCAAAAATAGGAAACGGACCAATGAATTTGGGCGCCAACTTCCCAGTTTTACCGAACCGGATAACTCCTCTCATCGGCGATACTTTCAAATATACATAGTCTCCAACAGCAAACGATATATCTCTTCTTCTTCTATCGGCATAGCTCTTTTGTCGGCTTTGAGCGGCCAGTAATCGTTTCTTAATAAAATCGACTTTGTCGGCAGCTTCTTGGATCATATCGGGTCCCAATACAAGTCTATTACCGGGTTCAACCCAACAAGCAGGAGATCGGAACGGTCTACCATACAATGCTTCGAATGGTGACATTGTCAGGCTCGCCTGGTAGCTGTTGTTATAAGAGAATTCAGCCAAATGCAGATGGTCTTCCCATGATCCACTGAAATCTAGAACACAAGCCCGTAATAGATCTTCTAATATACGATTTACCCTCTTAGTCTGACCGTCTGTCTGAGGATGATAAGCGGTGGTCAAGGTCAGCTTCGTTCCCAGCTCGACTTGAAACGCCTCCCAGAATTTGCTAGTGAATATTGGATCTCTATCGCTCACTATACTGATCGGCACTCCGTGTAGTCTAACAATTTCCTTGAAGTATATCTGCGCCAGACTCTGAGCAGTTCTGTTTAATCTGACAGGTATGAAATGGGCGGTCTTCGTGAAGTGATCTACGATCACCCAAATACTGTCATTTCCTTTTCTGGTTCTGGGCAAACCATCAATGAAGTCCATGGAAATATGTTCCAACTTCCAGCCTGGAACATCCAGCGGTTGCAACAGTCCAGCAAGTTTCTATTGGTCGCTTTTGACTAGCTGGCAAGTAGGGCATCGGCTAACATATATTGAAACGTCTTTTTCATAGCCTTCCACCAGAATGTTCGTTTGAGGACGTTATACAGTTTGCCACACCAGGATGGATACTCAGCTTGGACTTGTGACACTCGTCTAACACTTCCCTTTTTAACTCGGGGATGTCGGGAACACAAATCCTTCCTTTCAATCTCAGAGTCCCATCGTTATTTATTTGAAAACACGAGGGTTCGCCTTTCTAAATCCTTTTGATCATATCCTTAATAAAGTTATCCTCCTTCTAAAGAATAGATATTTTTTCAATGAAGGAAGTCGTAATAACAAAGCTGGCGATCATTATATTCTTTCGACTCAGCGCATCGGCCACGACATTGGCTTTCCCTGGAGTGTATAGAATCTCAAAATCATATGCTGCAAGGAACTCTAGCCAACGTTGTTGCCTCAGATTCAGGTATTTCTGGTAGAACAGATACTTTAACGACTGATGATCTGTATACAGTTCGAATTTCTCACCCAGAAGATAGTGTCTCCAGATTTTCAAAGAGAATACCATAGCCAATAACTTAAGATCATGAGTTACATAGTTTTTCTCATGTGGCTTCAGCTGACGGCTAACATAAGCAATCACTTGACCCCTTTGCATTGACACTGCGCCAAGGCCTTCTCTAGAAGCATCAGTCCAGACTTTTAAATCCTGATTGCCGTCGATAATGGTTAACACTGGAGCAGTAGTTAATCTTAACTTTAGCTCTTCAAAAGCTCCTCACATTCTTGAGTCCATTTGAATTTAGAGTGCTTCTTTGTAAGCTTCGTTAAGTGACCAGATATCTTCGAAAAGTTTTTAACGAACTTCCGGTAATAACTAGCCAATCCAAGAAAACTGTGAACCTCTGTAGGAGTACTAGGTTGTTTCCAGTTTTGAATAGCTATGATTTTTTCGATACAACGTAGCCAAGAAATTTCACTTCATCTTGCCAGAATATACATTTGGATAGTTTGGCTTTTAATACATTCCTTCTGAGGATTTCTAGAACTTGTTCCAAATGCTTTTCCTGTACGGCCTTTGATTTAGAGAAGATTAGAATATCGTCAATAAAAACCAGAGCAAATTTATTTAGGACTCCTCTGAACATTCTATTCATCAAATCGACGAAGTATGTGGGAGCGTTACATAAGCCGAACGGCATTACTAACCACTCATAGAATAAGTCTGGACCTTTGAATGCTGTCATAGGAACACACTCTTCGGCAATTCTAAGCTGATGGAAGCCTATAGCTAGGTCCATCCTTGAAAATACTTGTGCTCCATTCAGACGATCCAATAAATCATCGATTCACGGTAATGGATATTTATTCTTTATTGTCTGCTTGTTTAAATCACGATAATCCACACATAGCCGTAGAGGACCGTCAGATTTTGGGACAAACACCACTGCTGTACCCCAATCAGAGAAACTAGGCCTGATCAGACCTTTCCATACGAGCTGTCGTGTTTGATTGTCTAATTCCTATTTCTCTTTCAAGGACATTCTTCGAATAGCGTGAACTACCGGCCTTGCATTCAGAATTAAAGCAATTTTGAAATCAATTTCTCTTTGCGGAGGTAAGCGAACAACTTCTTCGAACACATCCGCATAGTTCTTGACGACAGGAATATCTTTTACTTGGTCAGGAATATTCTTTATGACTTTAAGGATATTTTCAATTTGAGCAGGAGAAACATCTAGAGCTGACCAAAAGTCTTTTCTATTGGAATTCGGACCTTCGCATGGTATGGTTATATAATTCCCTGATTGTGCCTTAGCCCTAACAACTCTTTCGGGGCATCTAACCTCTGCTTCATATTTGGTTAGCCAATCCAATCCCAGAATAAGATCGAATTCAGCAAAATTCATGACGATAGAGATAGCCGGGAATTTATAGCAGGAAAATGAGACAGGTACTGCACAAACCCAACTGAGATCGATGGAACCCCCGACCGGATTTTGGACAGTCATTGGTTCTTTGAGCTTCTTCAAATTCAAATCCAGTTTCTTAACCGCATTCTTTGCAATAAAGCTTCAAGACACACCTGTATCAAACAGTAATTTACCTGGAATATTTTTGACATTAAGTGTGCCTTCCAAAACATCAGCCCTTTCTTGACTAGCTGAGGGCTCGAAAGTTTCTGCTATTTCATTTATACGTACTGCTTCATGTTCCTCTGAGAGTTGGCACTCCCGTGCAATATGACCTGCTTGATTACACTTATGGCATTTCCTTTCACCATGTGGGTTCTTTAGCTTCTTAGTGGGTTTAGATCCACTCTTGATTCGTTTCTTTAAGGGTCCGCAATTTATCGACAAATGCCCTTTCTGATGGCAGTTATTGCATACAGCTGTCGTTACTGGTTCCTTCTCAGCTCTGGCACTTTTTCGATTGACTTTCGGCTTCTTACTCACCTCAGATATCGCACTGGCCTCAGGATTATCAGTTTTTGGCTCACCTTTATTACTAGAACTGACCTCTTCTTCATAAGGCAACATACCTTTCTTGTCGAGATCTTCATACTGGTAAGCCATGTATGTCATTTCAGAAAAGGGGAGCTTCACATTCCTCATTACACTATTCTGATATTTACTTTGCAGGCCATGAATAAATCTCAGATTCTTCCTCTTTGGATCTTGAATCAGATGAGGAGCAAAGTGAGAAAGTTCGTTGAATTTCTTATGATATTCTGGGATGGTCATATCACCTTGTATCAGATAAGAAAATTCATCACATAATCGCTCGATTGCTTCGGGAGGAGTAAATCTTTCCAGGAAAATCACATTGAATCTATCCCAGGTGATATCACCTTCTGGATTATCTTTAATTACTGAATCCCACCAAAATAAAGCTTCTTCTTTGAGTGCCCAAGACGCCAGTAATCTTTTCTGGGCATCCCTCAGCTTTAAACCCTCAAAGATTTTCTCTGCAGAACGGATCCAAGCTTGTGTTTCCATAATGGAATCTTTGCCTAAGAATGGCGATCCACCCAGATTTCGAAATCTCTTGAATAGAACTTCTATATCTGATTCTAGCTGAGGGAGCACAACTGGCTCATTAGCTGGTCGAGCCATATGATTATTTCTTCTATTCCCGTCACTCATTTTCTAGTGCGTATGCAATTAGCAGACAAAGTGTCAGGTCAACAGAAAAGATATTTCAAAATATAGAGACAAATACTTGAATGTAAATGTGTCTACTGGGGTGTATTTCATTCTGCTTTACTTATACTAGGATATTACTGATCCTATCTGTATCGAGTTACCCATCCTAGAACATTACTGGTTCCATTTCTGACGAGTTCGTTCATATGTTATATTCTAGAACTAAGCTTAACCAAAGCTCTGATACCAAATTAGACAACCCCAAACCCCGTACTGACGGTGGCAAAGGTAATCTTTGGAATATAACACATAAACAGATAACAGCAGAACAGAAATAAATAAATACACCAGATAATGAACAAATAATACACTGGATAAACATAATCATCAGAGTTACACAGTATACAGGATCATACTTAGTACAAATACAGTTCATCTATACATAAATGTCTACAGCGGAAATAAACATAATATGTACAATAGGAGCTGAACAGCATAAAAAGAGATAAATGACAGAATCCATCTTCTGGTCCAGCTATCCGGATAAAGCCTGCTAAACCTGAATACAAGGCTGCCCATGTAGAAAAGGGGCACCCGAGTTTGAAAGTGAAACAAACAACGAGTCAGTCATGGGACTGGTATGAGAAATCTACTTAACACCTTTATAATATGGCTAATCACAGGACCATGCCACTTTCGTGGAACGGGTTTACTCCATTGGATTGTCGTGCTTTAAAACAAATAATTCTTTTAACATCGCAATGCTTTTTATAAAAATGAAGCCATTATAAGACTCAGTTCCCATCACACAATGCGACGCAAACCGGAGGATAGAGTTTTACCTTATAATGGCCAAAATATGCTTGATACGAATAAAACAAAAGCATTTGATATTATTACAAGTGTTTATATGTTTCAAATAAAATTTCAAATCATAACTATCAATCATAGACGACATGAGCGTTCCATGCCACTATGTCGCCAAATATAGGTATACAATCAAAACCGCACAGTCACGTATTGGGAAATTGGATTTCCATCGTGAACCAAGGCAAAAGATAGTCCTTACCGAATTCGAGACGCTCTAGCCCGTGTCTCAGGCAAGTACTCAGTCAAGCCTTTCGAGTGACAGGGCCGGTCCACCGATGTGGATTAAAATTCCTGAACACTGCGTTTCCCCGCCCTATGGGGCGTCAATGAGCCAACGAATGACTCCATCGGTCTCGGATCGACCGATCGGTCCCGGATCGACCGATATAACCGAGGCACCTCGCAATCCATCATCCACATAAGTAAAATGTCTGGCCGTGTAAAACGACCGACACAACTCCTAGCTAGAAGGAAACGCATGCCCTCCCTGAGGTCCTTCTCCCGTTTCTGGTTCATACCGGGGTGTGAGGCTCGCGAATTCACGTTATACACAAAGCTATGCCACACAGGCGGTGCTTTGATCATCACCACAAGACTTTGCTTTTCAAAAGAAGCCCTGATCACTGCACCTTAGCATGCAACCAAGGCAATTCACACCACGCAACTGATGGTTATCAATCGCACAGAATGAATTCCAATGTCAGACACACAGTCCATTTGCAAGTCCGTTTTGGGTCTGAAAGAAACCGGAGGCACTAAATACCTCGCATATCCATCGATCCCCACGTACGTCTGGACGATCACCACTCATTATCCACATTTCGGGATGCCTCCCAATTAGGACCTCAGTTACCATCCAAACGAGATGAAGATCGGTCTTCATCCCCCGTCTTCATCTTCGACTTCTTATCGTTGATTCAGTTATTCAAAATGGGATAAACCCGGTCTTTCTGAGCAACTCGCGTATATAATAAACAAGTGCAACACTAACATACATACGCATCATTTCAATTCATTAGTCACTAACCGTCAATCAGTAAGAGAACGATTTCCCAAATCTTAACCCCGAAGGCCGAAACCAACATTAGATCAAAACCCAGGAAACCATTCGACTTAGCTAACCTTCAGTTAATTTCTAGATTTCACAACTATATCATTTATAATATTTTATAACGATTTATCGCTATTTTTATTTATTTTAAAATAGCCAATTTATTCAAAACGACGCTTCGGGCCAAAACGCGGCCGTGGCGCTGTTTTTCTTTAGATTTGATTTACACACATCTGAAAATCGAACCGTTGGATCTTCACAAAACTTACATCATTAGAAAGATCTTTTCAAAACGAATCCAAGGTTCCAGTTTCGGGAAAATCCGACGGTCGGATCTCCCGGTATAATCGTTTGAAGTTTCGATTTCAAAATACGAACTGCAGCGTCGTTATTCGATTTAATATAATTATATATATATATATATATATATAGTCGATTCTGGCGCTGTTTTTCTTCAGATTTGAATTAAACATTCCAGACAATTCAACTGTTGGATTTTTACAAAGTTGGTGTCGTTGGAAAGATATTTCCAAAGCGAACCCAACGGTTGCGGTTTCGGGAAAATCCGATGGTCGAATCTCCCGGTATAATCGTTTGAAATCACGGTTTCAAAATACGAACTGCAGCTTTGTTATTCGATATATTTCAATTCTATTTATATATATATATCGATTCTTCGATTTCAAAACTATATGATTTTCATACATTTGATTAAAATGATATTTTTATCTAACTGTCTTCTATTTCAACACTTCACTATTTTTAACAATTCATGTATATAATAAAAATATGATTTTTTAATGTAAAACAATTTATTTCAAAACACGACTATTTTATATAGTTCATATAGATGATAAAAAAATATGATTTTTATTATGTAACAATTCCTTTCGAACCCGAATACCATTCAACACATGAATTTCTATTCAACGAATGAATTTCTATTCAATACATGAATGTTATTCAAAATTCGTATACATATAATAAAAAGGTGATTTTTTTATATCGTTAAAACAGTTTATTTAAAACACGAATACCATTCAACACATGAATATGATTCAACGAATGAATTTCTATTCAACACATGAAGGTTTTCTATAGCTTGTACATATAGATAAAAAGGTGATTTTTATATTTAAAACACGAATACCATTCAACACATGAATTTCTATTCAACGAATGAATTTCAGTTACACACATGAAGGTTTTCTATAGTTTGTAGATATAGATAAAAAGGTGATTTTTATATTTAAAACACGAGTACCATTCAACACATGAATTTCTATTCAACGAATGAATTTCAATTCAACACATGAAGGTTTTCTATAGTTTGTAGATATAGATAAAAAGGTGATTTTTATATTTAAAACACGAATACCATTCAACACATGAATTTCTATTCAACGAATGAATTTCTATTCAACACGTAAAGGTTTTCTATTCAACAGACGAATATAGTTTCAACATAGGAAAATAATTCTAACACATGAATACTATTCAAAATTTCGGCAGCATAACGACAGGGTAGTTAAAACCGAGACCGTCCCTAGTACGACTCCTCGCTCTACCTTAAAGCCTCGCAGCTTTTGACAATGGGGAATCATGCATCTAGTTCGCACGCAGGCGGCATGTATATTTTTTTCATTTCCACAAACTAATCCTATGTGGTTTCAACCAAATATTTCTCAACCACAAACAGGTATTTTTCAACCACAATCAATCCATTTCAACCACAAACAATTTCAATCAACCATTCGCTATCAATCAATTTTCACACCAATCACAACCAATAAATATCGTCCATAGTTTGTGGACGAGTGGCGTATATATATATACATATATATATATATATATTTATATATAAGCATTTCACTTCTATTTCAACACATATATAATTTTTACAACGCATATACAACTTATACATCGAACGTACAACTTATACAACGCTTATACATGAGGTGTACAACACTAATATAACTCATACATCGACTATATAATTTATACATCGTCGTTTTCCATATCGTTTATAAATTAGAAATCTCACATTGGGTTCCACTCCACCAAAAATAGCAAAAGGCTCAGAAAAATATGCGGTCTCTTCTAGAATGTAGAAGACGTCCACACGAGTCCACTGTCTCTTGTTTCACTGAATTTCGATCACACATGAAAAAGATATGATTTTTCAAAGTTTGCAATGGTTTAAAGGTGTTAAAAAAGTTGAAAATATACCAAAGCCGTTACCTCAGTTTTTGATTCGAAACTAGGGTTCGACTTATCTTCAAATCCGTTACGTGTGGAGCCGATCAGCTTTCATCACATCGTCTAGCTCCGAGAAGCGCACAGATCGTTGGCAGGGGGTTAGGTGCGACAGCGCCACCAGGGTGCGGCGGCGGCTGGAAGTTCCGACCTTCTCGAGATCGATTCTAGCTCCACGAGCCACGAAAAAATCCAATGTTGGTATGGATTTGGAGATCTTCTCTAGCTCTACAAAATCCTCAACTGGAGGTGGGGCTAATTCTTCTTGGATCGATCGGAAAATGAGGGGGAAGGTATTGAGGGGCTCCGCCGTTTAATCGCGATGTGAGGGAGAAGACGGGGAGAGAGAAAGGTGAGGTGGACCATTAGGATTTTTCCTTTTATTTATATTTTTTTTTTCAAAAATACCCTCTTTCTCACATGAACACCAAACCAAACCCAATGACTGTCGTCCCTAGCGTTTTACCCCCATTCCGAACACAATGGGATATGTTTCGTAGGCCCATTCGACTGTTTCAGTCAATTTTACTTCAAATTAAAATATAAAACATTCAATATTTAATTTAAATGTACATTTCAATTTGCCGGGGCCACATACCGATTCGAAAAATTACAGAAAAATAAATCTAGCTATGTTTTGACGATAGGGTCCCAATAAAACTAGTTTCATCGAATTCTGAGCTCGTTTGCAAAATCGCCCATTTCTGGTCGATCCAATTTAACTATAATTGGCCAAAACACATTTTCCTTTGCCACACTCACATACTAGCTTCAAAAATTATGAAATTTGAAACCTAGCAATAACTTCTCATCCCGGATCAAACAAAAGTGGTTTCGTCGAATTCCGAGGTCGTTCACAAAATGGCCAATTTCACGGGCTATATAAATTCCATAGCGACCTTTCTGAAAATTCATTTGGCTGTAAATTTTTCTCCCCGCTATGAAACTTCGATTTTTCAGATTCGATAGAAAGGTATTCACTAACAGATTTAAATATTTTTGGTTTCACTTAAATCCATTTTGTTTTGCACCCGGTGCATTCAGTCGAAGTTTGAATTCAAATTTTGAAACTACCGCGCCATTTCAGGCCTTGTTTATAATTCAAAGTAATTATATTTATTTTCAAACGTCGATTCAACTCACTTTTCATTTCTATTATTTAAAATAATTATTTTAAATATTAAAAACCTACTATTTTAGCCAATTTAAAATTTTTAAATTGGTTCAGATTTTCCGGGTCGTTACAATTCACATCCATAGTGCAATCTACAACTGTATAAGCGTTAAATAATTAAATAACGCTTATAATAGTTTGTCGATCAATCAATTAACATATAATTAAATTTAGGGGAGATGTGAACAAATTATCGTCCAGACCCGTGTGGGGTTTCCAAACAACAACATTCGATTCAAAATAATCACTAGTTAATAATTTAACCAGTTCTAATTCGATTTGAATTATTTAACTAATTAGCTAATTTTCACTGTTTAAATTATAAATGAATATTTATAATTTAATTTCAACTACCACAAAATAATATTAATTTTTTTAATATTTTAAACATTTCAGCATCACAATCAAAACACAATATAATCAATTAAATCGTCCATGGTCTGTGGACGAGGGAGGTGAGCTAATAGGCATTGTTGGCTAGCTTTTTGACCAAGCCACCCAGGTTCATTCATAAGAAGAAAGCATGAAACCACATTCTCTAAGTACATGAAGGAACAGATCGCACCATTGACTCGCCCCTCATCGGATCGCCCCCATATCGGATCGCACCTTATCGGATCGCCCCCATTTCATCAGCGGAACGACACCTCTATGCGATTCGATCCATGCATGTATTACTGCCCAGTATTGACCGATCCGATCCCCTGAAGCATGGCGGAGCCTCTGACCCGTTCAAACACAAGCTAGTCTTTAGCGATCCGAGACGCACGGATCTAGCGACACGTGTCCCTAATCGTCATTTTGACCGATTCTCCCCATCTGCACGATCCGATTTTCAAGGGGATCGCGACACCTGTCCACAACGGATAATTTGACTATTTCTTCAACGGCAGCGATGCGATCCGATGTCCTTGGGATTCGTGCCACGTGTTATAGCGCCCCGCCTGACAAAATCAGCTATAAATAGCCCGGAGCTTGGCATTTTTAAGGATCTTTTTGGCAATATTGAGTACTGAATCCGCCATTATTGTCAGACTACTAGAGTATTGAGAGAAATCATTGATTGTATTAGCTTTCAAAGTATAATCAATAATATATAAAGTGGACGTAGGCTCGTTAACGCCGAACCACTATAAATTCTGTGTGTTAGTTTCTTTTTCCTCATTCTTCAGTTGAAACTCTATAAGATTCAGAACAATTTGGGTGTTAGGTCCAAATTTTGATCTAACAGGCATCGTATACAATTTATAATGAATAAAACTGATAAAAATATACACTGGCAATTCTAAATATTTTTATACATGAATACAATAACATGGTAAAATATAATTTAGGGAGAAGGAGTTCTCACATTTGGTTTCCACTCCTTCAGTCTTTATTTGACGATGATTTTAATAAAATTAAACCGATCGTTTAATTTTATCAAAAACTGTAACTTTCTCCTTTTCCTTTCCAATCAGTTTCATTGCGTAGTATTCTTTGGCACGATTCTAATTGACTGAAATCATTGAATTTGGACTTTGTATGAAAGAGTTATTATCGTTTAAAGATTAATTACTTTTCGAGATAATTAAATTTCAATTAATTAAATAATTAAAAACTTAACCATCTCCTCTTCATCGCTAACCCAATGTACCCGCTCAAACCAATACCTCGCACCCTCTCTCTCCAAATTGCACCTACCACCGTCGCCGTGACCCAAATCGGAGGCCATCCCATCGACCGTCGCTCTACCCTCTACCGTCGCCCATCACCACTACACTCCTGGTCTCGAAAATCACCCTGAAACGTGGCGGGTTCAGACCCAAAATTCGACCAAATCTCTTCATGAAAATCGATCTCATTCGTTCAAGATATAGATCTTCCCATCCTCTTTCATTTTTGCTTTGTGAGTTTGGAAAAATAACGTTTGGATTTGCAGATAAATGGAGATCGAATTAGGATGATTCAGCTCGTCTAATTTGTTCCAGGCGGTGGTTGAGTATGAAGCTAGGGTTTTGGATTGAAGGCTATCTATACACCATTTTATTTTTATATTATTTTAATTCTAATTTTATTTCTTTGCGATGTTTAATGTTCCAAACTCTAAACCAAACCCAATGACTGTTGCCCCAAGCCAAACACCCCCATTCTGGACACAATGAGATATTTTCATAAGCCAGTTTGACTATTTTGATCAGTTTTGGTCAAAATTAAAATATAAATCAATATATATTGAATTTGAACGCACATTTTATTTTACTGGGGCCACATACTGACTCAAAAAATTACAAAAAAATAAATCTAGCTAGGTTTTGACGATACGGTCCTAACAAAACTAATTTCATCGAATTTGGAGACCATTTGAAAAATGACCTTTTTCCAGCTGATTATATTTAAACTGAATTGACAAAACATGTTGCTCGCATATTAATTCCAAAAATTATGAAATTTGAAACATAACAATAATTTGACAATCTGGATCCAACAAAAGTGGTTTTGTCAAAAACAGAGGTCGTTTGCAAAATGGCTATTTTTAAGGGCTATATATTATATTAAAAAATATATAAATTCCATAGAGACTATTTTAAATTTTAAACTGGACATAACTTTCAATTTATAAAGTTAAGTATCAGTTACTTACATTCATTGGAAAGATATTATTACATAGATTCAAATACTTCGTGTTGTACTGAAATCCGATTTATTTTGAATTTTGTACATTCAGCTGAAATTTAGAATTGAATTTTCAAACTACCGTGCCATTTCAAACTCTATTTATAATTAAAATAAATTTATATATTCTAACTTTGATTTAAATAAATTTCAAATCATTATTATTTAAAATAAATCATTTTAAATATTCAGAATCCGTTAAAATAACTAAAATAAAAGTTTTAAATTGGTTCAGAAACTCTGGGTTGTTACAAATACTATATATATATATATAGTTGTCATTTATAGAACTAGCTATGATTATATTTAGCCATGTGTCGGCTATATGTTATATATAGTAAGTTGGTATGGATATTTTGTAACAGATCAGTATAGGCATAGTTCCGTTCATTGCAGTGCACCTGCTATTACATTACGGATATATATATATATATGTGTGTGTGTGTGTGTGTGTGTTTAGTTAATAGTACCAGATTATCACTGACCAGCTTTCTGTTTGTTGTGGGAGTGAGCTAGAATGGCCAATATCCATCCTAGAGGCCTGATTGCGTGGTCGCTTCCTGGATCCGTGACAAAATAATATTTATTATTGTTATTAATATATGTAGTGCACCTAGTGTCACCTAGGGCAACAATCAGTTACCATGGGGGCAGATGTGAGTATCGTAGCCTAGGTATTATGCGTTGATGTACAAATGGTGGATTAATTTCACGATACTAGTGGATGAGAGGTAGCATTAACAGATGACTATAGGATAATTGATTGTGTGGTATCCTGGAGTAGATGCGTTTGTCAGTCTCCTTTTCTTGCTCTGGTTCAATATGTAGTTGGTATAAAGGATATTGAGTACGATCCATCCACGTTAACTTCTTTAAGTGTATCCCCTTGGACTATTCATTTGTGAGTTGGATTGTGATGTTTTGACGCATCACCAAATTTTATTATATATAAATTTGAGATGCTTGGTGTTCATTTTTCTTTTTATTCCTCACTGGCATTCAGTGGTTTTCCTATGATTTTATCTAGTGATATTCGAACAGTATGTAGAGGGTATCATATTTACAGTATTTGGATGATATTTGGATTTAATTATTTATGGGTCATTTATATATTGTGATATCCTTCTTAGAGATGACTCTTAAATTTGATTGAGAATTGGATTTATATGACTGGTCTCTTGTATTTATTTCATGTAATCTATTTTTATAGATTTTACAAATGATGATATAAGATTAATTGTGATGTGGTTTCATTTTAATAGAATTATTATTTAGAAAACCCAACATTATGTATTAACTATAATGGATTTGGACACAGCCAGATCCATTTATTATTTATATAATACTCGGGTCAGACCGAGACATTTCAGGTACCGGGAAGATGATCCCGTTTTGTATTTTACTAGACTTAAAGAAGTATAGTAACCGAGTAAATCGTTTATTATCATGTATTATATGGGTTGATGTATATATGTTGATGTGTAATAAGTTAAATGTATATTAAATGTTAAAAACTATGTATACTATATTTTTCGTTGTGATTGACTCTGTGAAATCTACATATTCTGTATTGTTCTATCTTGGAGGCACACGTGTTATTTTTTTGTACCGATACTGCATACTGAAGGGAAAGTCGTATTTTAGAAATTTTTAATGCGTATCAGTGTTAGTCCAAGAAAATTTACACGTGTAAGCCGTTATATCCTCATTCTCTGTATTATCCGATAGTTTTTCTTTTTAATACCCTTGGATAGTATGTGTATAGAGGTGAGGTCCTTATAGTTAGATATCGGAGCAGATTTAGAACAATACATTGTATGTTAGATTCATGAGTATAGACCATAGAAGTGACTTAGAGTCCCTGTCCCCATTAGTGTATGGTAGATTTTGTTAAAATAATTATATCATAATAGGCGTGTATGATGATTGCTGGGGTAATCATTTGGGGACATATTTCTTATTTTTTGTAGTATAATAATTTATCGATTTACTTCCCCAATAATTTTAGTGTTTATCTAATTTCAAATTTAATAGTTGAGTGTGATTTAACTGATCTTGTATGGTTTAGAGTTGCACAGTGGAGACTAACATATAAATTTTCACTGAAGGCATTGCTTGTTTGTTGATGGTTTAATAATACATTGTAAATGAGCGTTGAATTTAGTACAAATACGAGTTTGAAATAATTATGGAATTTATATAAACAAATAATTTAACAACGAAAATTATGATAATTGTGTGTATTGTTAATAAAAATATAATTACAAGTAAATATTTGAAGAGATTATTTTTTGTTAATTTGTCCATGAAGAAGTTTAAGGATTTCGGTCGAAACGTCAGATCAACGTTATCGATAGAGATTCTTAAATACTTGTTTGAGACAATTCGACACAATGGTCTATGAAAGGATTAAAACAAAAAAAATTAAAAGGAAAGGAAAATGTAATTATATTTAATATAATTGTTATAATCAAGTAAATAATTTAGGATGCAATACTTATATAAGATATGAAAAATATAAATCGTGTTAACTTGTCCGTTTAAGTGTGTCGAGTAGATTAACTGATACGGATGCACATGTACTCGGTAAAAGTTCTTAAACACTATAACGAGACGTATTGCTATGACATTATGGAAAAAAGTGAAATAAAATGAATATAGATAAAATTCGGGAAGTTAGAATTATTCTACTTGCGGAAAAAAAGAGGTAGCGTATATATGTGAATTCTGGGAAGTTTGATTTAGTCACCTTACCGAAAATAAAAGATAGCACATCTTCGATTTCTGGAAACCTAATTTGTTCTTCTTGCTAAAATGTTCAAACCAAGTACTCTGATTTCTAAAAGGTTGAATTTGTCATCTTTATTAAAATAACAGATCATTTATCTATTTGTATTACTACCAAAATTAACTCCAAAACGGGCAGACGGTGAAGGGGTAATCGGATGAACACAAGCACATAAGAATTCTCCAAAAGTAAAAGACAAACATTAGAGAGAACTTAAAAGCTACGAATTACCGACAGGGTCCATCCGGCAGGGTCCATCCAACAAGGTCTATCTAGCGGGGGGTTCTATAACAAAAAGACATCTAAGTGAGAAACTAAGAAAGAGGGAGGCAAGAGCTTCGCTAATCGAAGCCCAGTCATATGGTAGGGCTATCAGTATCTACCTGGTTAATGTCGACACATCAGAGGGAAAAGGCATCAAAAATATCAAGCCGAAGGTACATAATTGTTATTTGGAACCAGCTTCCGAAACATCTGCTACATTAACACCAAAAGGCCACATCGATAAACAACAAACATATCACCGGAGCCACCTTCCGGAAGACCAGGTTACACATGAAGGCTCCTTCGGATGGAAAACCGGAACCCTAGAAGGGATATAAGCTATCCATATTAATCCGCCTACTATCGAAACCGACAGGGGTTCCGAACCGGAAGCTATCCACATACATCGCGATGGCAAGCTCCTCAAAGTATTCATGAGAAAACAGAAAGCATACACCTGGAAGCCACTACCGGGTGAACGAATGCCTTCCGAAAGCCATTTATATCGACAGGCACGTATCAATCTCTAATAATCCCCCACTGACCGGGACCCTTACTCCGAAAGCTATAATCAGCACCGCAAAGGCGACCGGAAGCTAAACATCCGAGACAAGGAGAAAAGTGGTCGACCAAGGCTTCTACAAGCCCAATGGCCCAACAGTAGCATGGGCGCCGAATTCTCTATTAATAAGACCCCAGGGGTCACGTTTTGGGGACGATTTTTTCTCATTCTTATTCTTATATTCTTTTTCTTTGGAGTAAAACCTAATTATTAGATCGATTTGGGGATTTCTTCTATCCTATTCATGTATTCTAAATCAACGATTAATAAAGTGTGGATCAATACTTAGAGTATTTCTTTGTGGGTTTGTTATATGATTTCTCAGTTATTGTTGCCGCAACGTATTGTTTGCTTCTTGCGTTTTATGAGTCCATATACAATCCTTTCTGTAAGCCAAGTGAAACACCCCTCTTCCTATAAATTTAGACCCTTTCGCAAGCTTAGTGCAAAACACCTCTCTACAATCCGTTAAGCCATTTCGCTAAGGGTTGCTCTTAGGAATCCTTCATCCCAAGATAACTTTGTTTCTTGAATCACTTAAGCATGATACTCACCCCATTGAGGGAAGAGTAACAATTCTTTTGGATTCTAAACCTTGATATCTAGGAGATGGTAAACTAACTCAAACTTGTGAAGGCAAAGCAATCTATTTTTCCCCTTAGGTGCACTTTCATATATCTATCTCCGGTGTTGACGAATAATATCGTTAACATTTTGGCACTAGAAGGAGGTCCAGATCCTCCGACCCTTTGGTTAACCTTACCACATATCTACCTGTGTTATTCTATCCCGGATTAAACTAAGGCTTTAAAGAAGCAAAGTTATGGGTAAGAGGTCCCGATAAGAGCCTTTTGGATCTTGAATGGATAAGTCGGAAATCGCTGACCCAAGAGTGACAGAAGAATAATGGCTGAGAGTGGAAGCCTTGCGGATAATAAAGCGGAAAAGGTAAATAGAACAATATGCTTCCATCGCTTAGGATAATAGCCTTTCCCACAAAGGGCAAACCTAACACCTCCTCCAAGTGGCACTATACATCAAAGGATATTAACATTTTCTCTCACATAAGGAGAATTCTGCACAAGCAAATCAGAAGAATGGTGTTTGAACAAGAAATAATGGATGATTTTGAACACTTCACTAACGAATGGTCTAAATGGATAGCACCTCAGTCTCAGTATATCTTGGGAAGTAGAAACAAAAATATTGGTAAGACAACAAAATTGGGTTGCAAAGGGGTTAACTGCAAGGAGAAGGGCTCACGCCAGGATTACCCAAGGGATACTACTTTGCCACTTCGATGGAAAATATCTACTTCCTAACCAAACGCGAACTCAACTACTGGCCGTTCGCAAAGAAAAAACACAAATACGAAAGGAAATCTGGAGGACTCTACTGTCACTACAACATGATGAATGGACATGAAACTAACCACTGTAGAATCCTTGAGGAAATGGTCATCAAATTCATCAATCAAGGCCAATTACAATTGTTTATAAAAAGACCAGATTAAATTCAATAAAATTCCTTAGGGTAAGGATTACCAAACACGAACAAGGGTACGGAAAACCCTCCTTTTGAAGCTTAAAGAAACCCAAGAGTGGTCAAACCACGAATGGATCAAATCCTTTATCATCGCCAAATTGGTCAGGGCAAGGCACTCCCCGAGGGGTGTGGTGTGTTAGTCTTTTTCCATGCACAAATCACAGGGGGATAGGTTAAAGCATCAAAAGCGTAAGCCTCTGTTTCACACTTGAGATGGTCGTGGAAAAGCATCTAAAATTAGCATGCCCTGCATTTGCACGTAGAAAAGTATGCCCTGCCTCTGCTATGAACTAAGCACGTCTTACCTCTGCTCGCAGAAGAGCACGTCTTACCTTTGCTTATGTTCAGCATTACCCGTAGAAGGGAACGCCAACCCCTGTCATAGCCTACGATGGTTAGGATAGGGCACCCCTCGGGGGGGGGGGGTGGTGTGTAAGCCTCTATAAGTACCTGCAATGGTCAGTATAGAGCATCAAAAGAGTAAATCTTAATTCCGTGTCTACGATGGCCCAGTTTAAGTTTCTAAGACCTTATCATCGCCTATGATGGTAAGGATAAGGCGCCTCTTGAAGGGAGGTCCGGTAAGTCCTTCGGCCCAGCTTGTGGATAAGTTAGCCAAGCGCACCGGATGCACATGCCCATAGAGTTGCCAAAAAAGCACGTACATCCTCTGCTTTGACATCAAAAGCCCAGAGAGTGGCTCAAGGGGCACATACAAACTCGGCTTCACAAATCAAATCAATGGGGATACCAAAACCTTAATGCCAGAAGTGGATTTATGGTACTCAATATCTAATTACCTGAACAAAGGTTGGTTCGGGTCTTCTATTTTAATGCCGGTTGGTTCAGATCTTCACAAATACTGGAAGGGAAACCCGGTCTTATCTCAATATCGAATCCAGGTTGATTCGACTTTCAACAAAGGCTTGAAGCGGACCCTTGGTCTCCTATCTTAATGCCCAGTTTTGGGTTGATTCAAGTGTAAATCACAATTGGATGTAGAGTTCTGATCTTGTCACAAATATCCAAGTCTGGATCGATTCAGGATCTTAAATCTAAACGAGAAGGAGTTGTTCAACCTTCTCACCAACCCGAATCTGGCTTGGAATCACATTTCCACTATTACTAGGTGCAAAGTCATGGCCATATCACTTGCTCAGGGAAGTGTCTATAACTTATACATTCATCAATTTATTATGCAAGTATGTCAAATGTTTGCACTAACACACAAAACACAAGCAAGCATTATATACATTTCATATCCTACGTACCACGGTACTATTAACCCTACTGAGAGCAAGTAACGCTCTACGAAGTCAGATAAGACAAACTTATAATGAAGTATGCCGAAGATGTGCACCATGTCATGATGAAACCATAATGAAAGAAAAATGTTTACGTTGATATGTGTGATCGCACATTAAGTAATACTGTTATAGGTCCTGCCTTTGTTCATAAGCACAGTTAACCCCGTTATAAAAATGCGGTTCAGGAAAATAACGCATCGACCGTGTAGTAAACGCAACGGATCGGTCTGCTGTAATATACACGATCAAGCACCACGGGTCGAACACTAAAGCTCGAGCACCGAGGATCGAACACTGGACGGTCAAGCACTGCGAGTTGAACACTGCGAGTCGAGCACCACGAGTCGAACATTGTGGCTCGAACATCCTCACCAACTCGGGTCGGTCGGATTCAATACACTGAATCGATCGGTCACATCACACACGTATGGATCGACTCGAAATGAAGAACTCCACTGCAACATGGAGAATGGTCACGTGATAACATGTTCTGGCGTGCAACTTGTAATACACCTATGGATTGATATTAATAACATAAGCATGTAAGGAAACAACGTTAATATATGAACTAAGGTTGCATGAAGTAGCTATTTACATAAGGTCAACATATGTATGGACTACTGGAGCTATATCTTAGTGTTGGCACCAAAGTTTATATCACTCCAGAGATGAAGAAATATCAGGACACGTGGCATTTTCATGTGGACGGACTAGAAACAAAGTGGTAAGGATCGTTCATATCTTCTGAGAATAGTTCACTTCAACATTTAATGGACTGGTTAGGCAAATGCATCTGAACTGTGTCGAGCAACAGACTTCATCAGCCTCTGCTTGTGCATCCTCCACTTCATTGCCAAGATGAACATTCACCAAGCCGGTCGAGCGACACTTTCGAGCTGAGGGTCATGCATGCCGCCTCCACGCGGCTCGAGTAGAGCTCTGCTATATTGGTCGAGCACTTCAACTTCCTGGAAAGTGGGTCGAGTAGCTTCTTATGTGCTTATATGTGAACCAGTTCCGAAAAGTGGAGCATTGTATCTAAGATAGGTTGTCCACGTTTGCATGGAATTAGTTGGGTGTATTAAGTTGATGGATGAATTAGTGAAGCTGGCGTAGGCTACTGTGCATGTAAGAAAGATATGGGTCAGTTCCTATTTTGACACGTGGATCAGTCATGAATTATGCAGTGGCGACTCGTGATTAATTCGGTTCAATAGTAGCACAATGTTCGAATATAATAAAGGAGGGCATGTGCATTATGATGTACACAAAACAGCTGTCAACAGTTATTTTAATGATGAAAAACATTAATATGGGTCGGTCCCATTTAAATGAAGATGGAATGGTCAGAAGAGTAAATGTGGTCGGTCTTAATAGAATATAGTTTGGGTCGGTATCAAAAGAGAAGAGTGGGTCGCTTCCCTGCGTTATTCCTGGTCGATCCTAACATTATATTTTGGGTTGAGCAGCGAAGGGTCCAGTGGAAAAATTGTAATATTTGGGTCGGGCGAGACCGCTGTACACAGTTGGCTCTAGCTGTCCAGTGGTAGTTTCGTAAATACGTGTACGCTCGACCCAAACCATGAACACCATACTTACAGAATTGCCAACTGGTCCAAACTTCTCCTATAAATACCCCATTTCATCACACTTCAAGAGACCGATCTAAGCCATCCTAAAGGGCTGTCATTTCGGTTTTCAACCATTCTAAAGCTTCTCAAGCTCCGTTAATGGGTTCCTTAGCTCACTCCTTCTTCCTCCAACATCAAGTGGATCTCATCTTCTCCAAACACCATTAATTCTCACTCCAATTCATTCCAAGTGAAATCCAACTATCATTGCTCCTCTTTAAAGCACGGATCTAACACCATTTTCATGATGGAATCAAGGAAAATTATCTAATCACAAGATCCAATCCGTTCCTTTTAAAATTAAAGTGAGATCTAAAGCGTAAAGAGAGTAAAAAGTGGAGAATCATTGTAAAGAGTGAACAAGTTTGATAAAAGAGATGTATGAGATGATGCTATATGTAATTTCTCCATGATAATGAAAAACACTTCAAAAGTGGACGCGGAACTTTCCTAGATCGAACCACTATAAAAACCCTTATATTTTTACTTACTTTTTCCTGTTTATTTGCGATTGTGGATCTTTTAATTTCTAACCCTATTGGTGAAGTATGGTTCACGTACCATTGGTGTTGAGATCAAATTTGGGTTTTAACATTTGGCGCCCATCGTGGGGCCGTGTTTGCACTTCTCTCAATCTTAAGAGCCTACCATTGGAGTCATAAGCTTACTTCTACCGTAGATCCCGCAAGTCTATGATCTAGACCAATCGAAGAATCTTCATTAAAATTCAAAGCCTTGTCCGAAATAATGGCTAAATCTAAGAAGATAACAAGTAAAGTTGGTGAAGAAAATGACAACGTTGTTAACAACGAAACTACTCCACTCAACAACCGCTTTGAAGTTGGAGAAATATTCAATGTCCGGAGTTGGAGTGACTTAAGTTGAATTGCATGCCGTCGTAACTAACTTGAGTCAATGCATGGAAGCCTCCAACAAAGCTTTAATGGAAGCTAATAAAACTCTCATGGATTCTAACCAACATTAATAGATAAAATGAGTGCTCTCCTAAACGTTCAAGCAAATCCTACTCCCCCTCCGAAAATCCATATCAACCTCAAAGAGAATGCAAATTCATCATCCTCCGATCCTCATAACGACAACTTGGAAGGATTTGTTGGCAGAGACGACGCTAATATCAAAGACTCTAAGTTGAAAGCTAAAAACCATTCCGATCGAAATAACCGACGAGTTGCAAGTCCCGTTAAGGGGGTACCTTCCCATAGCGGAAGTAAAAAGACCAGATCCTCTACTTGCGATCGGTCGCCACGACGAGCATCCGAAAAAGAGATTGAAGTCCGTTCTCCAGAACAACACAACTTAAAGGAATATATCGCGGATATGGTAAAGAAAAACATGAAAGATAACATGCCTCGTAAGGATAGTTAAAGGGAATGGGACTTCTCCCTCAAAAAAAATCCGTTCACAAAGAGGATCCGCAAGGCTGAATTCCCTAAAAAGTTCACTCATCCTACTCTACCTCCGTACAACGGGACTTCTGATCCGAATCACTTCCTATACAAATACGAGTGGCACATGAATGCAGCCAAGGCAATGGACGAGATCAAATGCTTGTGTTTTCCTCTCTAACTAGAAGGTGTGGCATCGCCATGGTTCACAAGACTGCCACCCAAATCCATCGACCGATTTTGTGATTTCACTATGAAATTCAAAGAGCGGTTCAGGTTGCTAGCTACGAAGGCTAAGGATATTATTTCCCTTACATCAATGAGGTAGAATCTAGGAGAATCTGTCAAAGTTTTCCTCAAAAGATTTAATGATGTTGTATCCGAAGTAGGAATCCCGATCCCTGCATGATCTTAATGTCTCTAATCGGCTCCATAGACGATAATAACATGGATTAAAATGAAAGAAACAAGCATGCTTGAGAAATTCTATAAAAAGGCCAAGGAATACATGAGATTGGATAATAATCCTGCGCCTCTTTAGATTGTTGATACAAACCAACCTCTTGAAGCCTCGAAAATGCTGCTACACAGTGCAATCAGAAAAATCCCGGTGGTCAGAAAAGAGGATGCGACGAGAAAGACAATCGAGACAGCAAGAAGCCTCGCTTTTCCAACCCATCAGAATTAACACCTTTAAATGATACTCTAGAAAACATTTTTGTTGCAACTAAAGACACCAAAGATTATCCAATGCCTAAACCTTAGAAAGTAAGTGGCGAACAAGCAAACTCTGGAAAGTTCTACTAGTTCAAATTAGCCAGGCCACAATACCAATGAGTGTAGGCATCTAAGGTCTAAGGTCACCAATCGAGGAGCTAAATAGGAAGAATCATCTACAACAATATGTGAAAAATCCACAATCCTCAAACACTGTTCCGATTCCCCCAGGCCAGGGGACAACAAGCAACGTAGCTCTTGTTCAAACCATTCCAAGGCTGATCATCAACTAATAACGATTGATTGTGCTTCTTTTTCAATGGCTTAGAATAAGCGATCAACATCACCGCCGCTTTACTTCTTGCTCTATTTCCTGCTTTAGTTCAAGCTTTACTTCATGTTTTACTTTCTGTTATATTCAAAACTTCTTGTAAACAGTCTGTAATAATCTGCAAGTGCTGCACTGAACATTAGCTCTACGACTAAGAGCATATATGTCTGAATGAATTTTTAGCTTGCAAAGTTTTATGTTACATCAAAACTTGATTTCATATTTCAGGTCATCTGTCAAGCGCTTGTTACTTCAGAATCTGACAAAACATAGCGACACTAACAAGACTAATTCAAGTGCCAAAGGCTATAAATATCAACATGCACAAATGTAAAAGTAGAAAAACTTCGCCTTGGGAAGTGAATGGGAGGAGACGCAAAGATTCAAACAACGAACAAGCATCATGACAAACAAGCAAAAGGGTCGTAACTTTCATTGAAAGGGCACCCCACTAGGTGAGAATTTCAAAGCTTCAGTGCCTAATCTGAGATAGCTCTCCAAGTTGAGCGTCCGACAAAGGAATTGATGCCAAGCATGAGCTGGAACAACTAGCATCATGTCTGAAGGACCGATAAACCTGATGTTGGAAGTACCAACATCAGGCCAGAAGGACCGACAAACATGCTAGAAGGACCAGCACCATGTCGGAAGAACCGACAAACCTGGTGATCGAAAGCACCGACATCAGGCCGGAAGGACCAACAAATGAGCTGGATGGACCAGCAAAAACCAAAGGCCTCTCCAAGGGCACCCAATTGATCATCAGTATCAGGAAGTACCAGATCCGATCACGACAAACATTGGGGGTTCTAACCAAAGACCTCTCCTCTCCGGGGCACCTAATTGATCGTCGGTATTAGGAAGTACCTGATCAGATCACAACAAACATTGGGGTTCTAACCAAAGATCTCTTCGGGAGCACCCAATTGATCGTCAGTATCATGAAGTACCTGATCCGATCATGATAAACACTGGGATTCTAACCAAAGACCTCTTTGGGGGCACCCAATTGATCGTCAGTAACAGGAAGTACCTGATATGATCACGACAAACTTTGGGGTTCCAACCAAAGACCTCTCTGGGGTCATCCAATTGATCGTCGGTATCAGGAAGTACCTGATCCGATCTCGACAAACATTGGGGTTCTAACAAAAGACCTCTCCGGGGGAACCAATTGATCGTCAGTATCAGGAAGTACCTGATCCGATCGTGACAAACATTGGTTTCTAACCAAAGACCTTTCCGGGGGCACCCAATTGATCATCAGTGCCAGGAAGTACCTGATCCGATCATGACAAACATTGGGTCCTAAACAAATACCTTTTTGGGGGGTATTCCTTCTAAATCTACCGATGCTTGGATTAATCAGTATAATTTAGTGACGAAAGTTACCATGACTGAGTTAACCGAGCTTGATTGTAGACAGAGTTTGGACATTAACCGATTAACTTGCATAGTGTCTGAAAATTTCAGACATGGCGAGTGTTAGATTTCAGCTCCACCAGGGGCATGAAATCCAGAGCACATACCGTAGAGAAGACTAATAATGACCTCTTGAACAAGGAACATGAATATCAAACTTCTCAAAGGGGAGGCAGAAAATAAATCACAAATACATATTTCTCAAATGTGAAATATTTTATACCATCATATAAGTCATTATAATGAGAACGTTTGAATCCACCATCAACTTTAGTCGATTAGTTGATTTTGAGCGTTAATGCGAATTCAAATTAGAATATCATATTTGTGCAGATAATATTCAATGGGTTATAAACCGTTAAGTAAAATAGTCATGCACAAACACTTTATTCGATTTAAAATAGATTCGGTATAATTCATTTCTTAATGATTTAACTATTTCATAATTGATATGGACGGTCGATGGCGAAGTATAAGCCCAAAATCATGCAATCCCTTGTTTTGATTATAGAACAAGTGGAGTAAAGCAATTCACTCTTTAATGCAATGTCAAAAATCAATAAGTGAAATTGAAATTTTGGCAAATTCATTAGCAGTGCAAAAATAAACTGGAATTCGTGATACCAGAACGAAAGGCATGAAGATATAAACAAATCCGTGTTATGATCCGTTCTGCAAGGTCAATCGAGGAAAAGTTCACCCGTTAAATTGCACAGTTCGAAGCTTGCATTTTCATAAGTAAAAAAAATACAAGCTTCAAGGGGGAAATGTTAACCCCATTATAAAAATGCGGTTTAGGAAAATAACGCATCAACTGTGTAGTAAATGCAACGGATCGATCAGTTGTAATATAAGTGATCGAGCACCTTGGGTCGAACACTGCAACTCAAGCACCCCAGGTCGAACACTAGACGGTCGAGCACCACGGCTCGAACACCCTCACCAACTCGGGTCGGTCGAATTGAATACACTGAATCAGTCGGTCGCATCATACGCATATTGATTAGCTCGAAATGAAGAACTCTACGTCAATATGGAGAACGGTCACGTGATAACATGTTCTGGCATGCAACTTGTAATACACATATGGATTGATATTAAAAATATAAGCATGAAAGGCCACAACGATAATATATGAACTAAGGTTGCATGAAGCAACTATTTACTTAAGGTCAACATATGTACGGACTATTGGAGCTATATTTTAGTGTCGACATATCACTCCAAAGAGGAAAAAATATCAGGACACGTGGCATTTTCATGCGGATGGACAAAAAATACAGTGGCAAGGATCGTTCACATCTTATGATAATAGTGCACTTCAGCATTTAATGGACTAGTCGAGCAAATGCATCTGAACTGGGTCGAGCAACAGACATCATCAGCCTCTAGTCGTGCATCCTCAACTTCATTGCCAAGCTGAACATTCACCAAGCGGGTCGAGCAACACTGTCGAGCTGAGGGTCATGCATGCCACTTCCACGTGGCTCGAGCAACGCTCTGCTATATGGGTCGAGCACTTCAACTTCCTGGAAAGTGGGTCGAGCGGCTTCTTATGTGCTTATATGTGAACCAGTTCCGAAAAGTAGAGCGTTGTATCTAAGATAGGTTGCCCAGTGGCAAAATTGTAATATTTGGTTCGGGCAACGAAGGATCCAGTAGTAAAATCGTAATATTTGGGTCGGGCAGCGAAGGGTCCAGCGGCCAAATTGTAATATTTGGGTTCCGCGAGATAGCTGTACACAGTTGGCCCCAGCTGTCCAGTGGTAGTTTCGTAAATACATGTACGCTCGACCCAAAATATGAACACCATAATTACAAAATTACCACTTGGTCCAAACTTCTCTTATAAATACCCCATTTCACCACGCTTCAAGAGACCGATCTAAGCCACCCCAAAGGGCTGTCATTTCGATTTTCTACCATTCTAAAGCTTTTCAACTCCATTAATGGCTTCCTAAGCTCACTCCTTCTTCCTCCAACATCAAGTGGATCTCATCTTCTCCAAACACTATCAATTCTCACTCTAATTCAATCCAAGTGATCTCCAACCGCTATTGCTCCTCTTTAATGCACAGATCTAACACCATTTTCATGACGGAATCAAGGAAAATTATCTAATCAATAGATCCAATCCGTTCCTTTACAAATTCAAGTGAGATCTAAAGCGGAAAGAGAGTAAAAAGTGGAGAACCATTGTAAAGAGTGAACAAATGTGATAATTGAGATGTATGAGATGATTCTATATGTAATTTTCTCCATGAAAATGAAAAACACTTCAAAAGTGGACGTAGTTCTTTCCTAGATCGAACCACTATAAAAAACCTTATGTTTTTACTTACTTTTTCTCGTTTATTTTGCAATTGTGGCTCTTTTAATTTATAACCATATTGATGAACTTTGGTTCACGTACCATTGGTGTTGAGATCCAATTTGGGTTTTAACAAGCACCATCACTATAGAATATTATATGGGATAGGAAAAATTCTAAGTACTTCATATCTTACATAATCATTTACAGAAAATATTATAGGATAAACACATCTCCAAAGGAGAGAACTCCCATACCTTGATACTAAAGCTTCCGTATGAGCCTAGTTTAGCTCTCATTGAAAAGCTCCTTATTCATTAGAAAAGGAGGAAATTACATAATGATGAATCGCAGTATGTAGAAGTCCATCAATCTTTCGCATCTTTTTTATAACCACGCATGAATCGTCCAAGGGTTTAGGCTTGACTTCAAAGCCCGATTGAAAGCCTTGCCCGTTTCACAAAGAGTTCTGTTTTCCTTCTTCAAATCAAAAGCATCTTTACATAAAGTCTGTTTCTCCTTTTGTAATTGCTTAATTTTGGTAGCGTAAAGATCAATACAACAAAAATTATCCTCACCACTTTTCCTATCATAAAAGTCTTTCATGTTGGCCATAGTCTGTCTATACCACCTAACAATGAGGGAGTGATCTAGTCTAAGAGGAAAATCCCTTATCTCAAGCCCTAGGGACTCGAACTCCATTGAGGCTGGCGAAAATTCAGACGTGGAGGTTTTAATAATACATCCAAAGATAGATTCCCATTCTCTGCATATTGTTATTACATCGTCATGTTCTACCTCTAAATCAATGACCTAACGATGGAGTTCATCCTTTTCTCACTACATCATAACGGCCAATTTGGCATAGATGGATGCAGAGATATAATACGGGTAAAAGCTGTATCATATTTGATAGTGCTCAAATCCATATCAAACTACATTTTGTGATCCGCACCACCCCAAACGCCCTAAATCTGGTCGTCCATCAACGAAGCCCCGGATTAGTAAATTTGATACGGCTTTAGGTCGAATTGAATCTGTATCATATTGTGCATCACATTAGGCGCTCGGAATAAAAATTTTGGCTACTCCCTTTTCCATTTGTTTTACTTTAGTGGTGGCCAGAAACCCAAATTAGGGTTTTCGTTCACCAAATCGTGCCTCTACCTTCAACAGGGACGAACAACCCTCTCCTTCAGCAGAAACGCAGCAACCCTTGGTCTCCCTAGCTCTCCTTCGACTGCACATGTATGTGTTTCAGTTGAATTTTGGCATGCATGACTGATAGTAGGGAACAAATTGAAATCTTTGTGTGATA
The DNA here is from genome assembly GCA_030737875.1 of Allium sativum. Classification (NCBI taxonomy): domain Eukaryota; kingdom Viridiplantae; phylum Streptophyta; class Magnoliopsida; order Asparagales; family Amaryllidaceae; genus Allium; species Allium sativum. The sequence continues at coordinate 844,348,724 of CM060919.1, read as the reverse complement.
GTTGATTGCTACTTTGTGTTAGTAATTTGTGTGTTAGCTGTTTCGATTGAATTGGCTTATGTAAGTGTGTTTGTGTAAGTGTGTTAGGGATGGATCTGTAAATATACCCCGAAATCAGAGAAATCAAATTTGAATCATATTTTGTGATAATGTAAAAAACATCTGAATGTTTGTTAGATTGCAGTATAATTTTTTTTTTTAGATTTGCCGTTGGATGTATGGTATAATTTTAGATTGTGGTATATCCATGAAACAAAGAAATAAATATGAGTTAGTTTTCCATGGTTTCATCGTCATTTAACTGTTTGTTTGCCTTATGCTTGAAATTTAAATTGGGTTGTCTTATAACAAATTTACTATGTTTTGATGCTTTAACAAGTGTACTGAAAATATTTTAACAGGTTTGTTGAAAGTTTTGGCAGAAGGATGATTACTAGACTTTCTGGTTAATATTTTAATAGGCGATCCACCAGGTGGATGCATTTTAGCTCATGTGTAGGGTCGGGTATCCATGCTTATTAGCTTTATCCCAATGTCGGATGCTACTGCACTTAACCTTAGTAAAAAGATGCTTTCACTAGAAACTTTTTGTAGTAGAGACTGTAGTGTAAGTTATCTTGCACTACACATCCTGCTTCAAAGAAACTGAAAGTTGCAAGTTAAAGCAGCATTTTCCAAAGGTTAAGTGAAGGGGCATTCGACATTTAAATAAAGCTAATAAGCATGAATTACTGACCCTGCACGTAAGCTAATATGCATCCACCTAGTGGATCGCCCAGTAAATTCTCAATCAGAAAGTCGAGTATGTGTGTCGTCCGACGATGATGATTCGATATCTTTAGACGTTGGAGCAGGGATATATTATTTTACACTTATCTCTACGTAGTATCTTACATAAGAATTGAATGGACATGTACTTGTGTGCACATCTTGAATATTCTTTTTGTTTATTTGTTCCTTTTTGTGTGTATAGGAGGATGTTCTATATGCTAGGGTACGAACTACCGGTGTTGCAGATGGACTACACTTCAAGTGATTCTTCTTTTGGGTTTGCATTTTTAACGACTATCAATTTTCCACTCCTATGTACAGTTAATTTCATGTAAACGTCTATGGTCATTGCAAAACTAGTTTACAATGTGTATTCATTCAATTTTTAAGATATATGCTAATCGACTACACAAACACATGGACGACGCTCGATTAGTCGCGATTAGTCGTCAACTAGTCTAGTAATCAAGATCAAACCATCGACATGAATTCTTGACATGCTTTTTGTATGAATTCAGGCCGCATAGGTCGAGATCAAAACCAGTGAAGTATTTATACACAAACAAACTGATGGACTACCATTAAATTACACAAACACACTAATTAACACGATATGCCTTTCACTGTTATTGGTGTCCAGTGAAATTACACAAGTCCAAAATATTGAAATTAACATCTAATCCATTAAATTTGTAATGTGATTCCCTCAACTATACATCCAACTCGGATTCATATGGTTCTATAACATCCAATTACTCATCCTCCCACATTTCAAATTTAGATATACCCTGCGACATTGAATTTTTGTTAGAACCATTGTTGTAATCACTTTTTCTACCAGAACTAACATTCAATGGCACATTCTGAACATGCTCTGAATACAGATCTTGTAAAGAAGAGGCATTATATTTCATATTTTGGACTGATTCTACAACATGATAAATCTTTGGAAAACAAAACTCAATTAGTTTTATCTTATATCTATATTAACATACACTTAGCTCTGTATTCATGTTTGCATCTCGGTCACAGTGAGTTACAGTGTCGATCTACTGTCCATTTGTGAAGTATTTGTAACTTGTTTCTTGTATCTTATAGGTAGTCCTGTTGGAGATTATGGTGTTTTTGTGTTGCTGGAACTCAGGTTGCAGGCTATATATCACGATTCATTTTTGCTACCTAATGAAACTTGAACTCCAGGCTGGCTATCGTGCTCGATCTTCCCGGCCTCGACTGGAGTTTTATCAAGATGTTATCTTTTTACCTCATTTTTGTTACTTTGTAATGCGATGAAAATCTTTGACAGTTTCCTTTTATTGTATATGTTTGTATGTACATCGTGTTATGACAAACTTTGTAATGCTCTGAGTGTGTGTGTGTGTGTGTGTCTATATATATATATATATAAATTGTGTTATTCCTCTGTATACTTTGTGGTATGTATGCTCTGTGTTATGAAAGATATGTGCTACAGTTTCTGTGTTATGAAAAATATGTGCTATAGTTTCTGTTTTTATATACATACATACATACATACACACACACACACACACACACATATATATATATATATATATATATATATAAATGCATGTATATATATGTGCACACACAGATATAATTAAATACGGTCAAAGGCCGTGTCTGAATACATTTTAGATATGGCTATAAGCCGTATGTTATCACTAATGAGATACAGTTTATAGCCGTATCTAAAAATTTAACATGCCATTTTTTGATACGGCTTTTTCCCGTGTCTATGTGCTTTAGACATGGCTAAAAACATAGCTTAATTAGCATATATGGTTTAGTGTCTTCATCAAAATCAATGGAAGGATTTGTCTTTATATCTCTTCACTTCGAGGATGTTTTTATCCTTTTGCTTTATCTTAGCCTCCAATATACCTATTTGTTCTTTCAAGCGTTGCACAAGTAGTTCCCTGGACAGGGTAGATCTGTCAACAGTATCACTAAGAGATTCCCCTAGAAATTCTCTGGGAGCAGAGTAAATCGAACGCCCTTATCAACGTGAAAGGAAATGTCTCCAAGTGAATTTTTCTGTTCATATAAACAAAGAGCTACCTCTTATAGGACCAATTTTCAGAAAATAAACATCAATATTAAACCACAGAACTACCTGCAAAAGAAAGTGAATACAGATGCAATTCATATCCATACAAATTAAGAACAACTACAAGGGATGTAACAAATTAATTTTTCTCTCTAATGCTCCATTTGTTGATGTTATTAATTTCGCATGGTGGGCCCTAAGTTTCTTTAATATCATCTCCTTATTGTCACGTAGGAAGTTAAAAGATAACCGAGGAAACTTCATATAGATAAGCTAAAGTTCTCTTAAAAAGCGTTCTTTGCTGGATTTATAAGAGGACTTTGTTAGAAATTCCCACATCAGCCTAGAGAGAGTGCAGGTCGCCCTTGGAAACAATAATTGGTGAAAACAAGATTTTTATCCCTATAGGAATAAGTCATTAAGGATCGTTCCTATAAATAGAGAGGAAGCTCAAGAATAAAAATTCATACCTGAGAGATAGGGGAAATCGTTTTCATTATCTATTCCTTCTCACCAGGTCCTGGGAGAACGACTTCTTCAGCAAACCCATCGTCTCCACATGAAGCAACTGAAACATGTGATGAATTAGCATTTGCAAGGCCCAAGGAGTCATTTACAATCATAGAAAGAATACCTTCCTCCCTTCTATCTTTATCACTATGCAGTTAAATCCCCGCTAAAGCTCCGCAAAATCCTCGCTTTAGCTCGTAGCTCTCTACAACCGCTACACTATTTCAATTTAGCGCTGATGAATAGTAGATTTGCTTTTAGTCCCGTTATTTTCCACTACATCTGCTAAATCAACGTTTTTAGCACCCGCTTTAGCAATATTAATATATAATGATTGATTTGACTAGTTTTCTTTGCAAACAAATCATTAAAGTCAGTATAAAGAACTAATTTTAAGGCGCAAGTGTCCAATATATTGTAGATTTCTATTATAATCGTCAAATATAGCTTGCGTAACTATGATGTTCTTTGATTTCTTTATATTCGATTAATTAATGTTAGTTTCTTCTACACCTATAATGTCAGAACGATAATTAATCAATTTTACATATTAGGTTTCATATCTATTGAACCTTTTTGCACATCTGATATATCCCTGCTTTAACCCCGCTATACCTTTTTGCACCTCCACCGCTATAGGACGGCTAAGCGCTTTAACTTCCCAGCCTTATCATGCCTACATTTGAGTTCAGAATCATTGTTGTTGTCACCTACGACGTCACCACTAATACACAAAGTCGGATCTTCGTCGTTACCCAACACTAAATAATCGGGAAGCTCTTCAACAAATAAAAGAACCTCAACCCTCGCCTTGTTCCCTTTAGAAACTTCAATATTCTGTCTGGCTATCCTAATTCGACCCAAGATTCTGCTCTTATGGGATGGATGGATGGAAGGAAAATCCATATCCGGGAAGTTGTTGTAGTTATCGTGATAAGCCAAAGAGAGAGCCTTTTCATAATATTCTGTCACCACGTCCGGAAGATGTACCCTCAAAAATAAGGAAATCCTGTCCTGAGTTTCATTAATTATCCATCTAGCATTGGAAAGAGTTGCCTCCTTTGTTCTTAACCTCTTTGCATGCTCTGCCAACATATCCGACCGCTCGTGCTTAAGGGCTGAAACTTTAGCGACTAAGGAACTGTTGCCGGCTCTTTCCCTCTCAAGAGACATTGTGTACTGACCACATGCTTCTTCGTTGTTGCTCTTCGCTAAAGTTATGTCACAGGTCTTAGACTCCAATGCTTCCTTCTCTTCTTTTAGCTCTTTCGTTTCACGAGATAATGAAGCCGCCATTGCTCCAACAATATATTGACATTTGGATATCTGAAATAGGATAACGTAATAATTAACCCTTATACGAGGATAGATAATAAGGAATTTTGGAGAACAATAGTATGAACCAAAGTTGTCACTTAACAAGGTGAAGACAAAACTAGACTAGTCCATAAAGCCAACCCTAATATGTCGGAAACGTCAACTGAATGTAAGACAGATCTAACAATGCCATCAAAGTACGAAGCTAGCAAAGGAAGGCTTACGGGGTCATATTGTCAATAAGAAGGGAAGAGAGGCTCACACTCTCACAAATCCGAAACTCCCTGAGAATCGGATCTTAAAAAGCCAACAACCAAATCACTTCCTGTGGTCTCCACTGAAGAAGAACACGTGTTAGGAGAGTTGCCAAGAAAAGGGGCAAGTGGACTGGATAACATTCGACAACCAGGCGACTCAACAGTTTCATCACCAAAAAGACGGAGATAAAATTTTCCTTTTTATATCTCTTGATAGAACCACTACTAGCAGCTGAAGCTACTCTCTTTTTAGACGAAGACTTAAGATTGGTGGAAGCAGTTGGAGAAATATGTGAATCATCCCCAAGAAAAACTGAATGCAGAAGAGAAGGTTATCCTAGAAAATTTTGTCTCGGGGGTAAAAGGGCATGTTTGCGAAGAGATTTCAAAGAAAGTAGGACAGAATGCGCCTTAATTCATCAGGAACTCCATCCATGGAGTAAACAACTAGAAGCTCCTTCGCTCCAAGCTTTGCCTCCATGGAGATAGAGGCTGGAAAGATATAATACTCAAACAAAAGGAGAAAAGTGAGAAGAATTGTCTACCAGGATCAATAAAAGCTCCAGATACTCCAGAAGGACACCTTATGAAGAAAAATTGATCCAACAATTGCTAGGCTCAATAATAAGATCACTAACCCATTTCCTTGTGGGATTTGGGTAAAGGATAAGGGGCCCCGACCCCTCTGTTAAACAAAGAAGAGATTGCAGGACATGGACATTAAGTGAAGTTCGGCATGTCTCCAACGCCAGGGTTTCCAAGCATAAAAGAAGAGTGTACACGTTCGGAGAAAGCTGGATGGGAGCAACTTTCAAGTAGCGCAGAAGCTTAAGCACAAACTCCGAGAAGGGGAAGAAGCCCCCATGATGCATGTGAGTCACAGTATAGGCGAAATACCCTACTGGCGGATGATGGATAAAGTCTTGTGGCAAAGTAGGAATGGAATTAGTTTCGAACATACCAAAACCACGGAAAATAGCGTCTACCTCCTCCTGAGTATTGACAGACGAACGTTGGAATATGGATAACTCCTTTGAACAAAGCCTAACAATTTTTATCGACCTGGAGTCATCAATTAGCGAAATCCCAGACATAGTCCTACCAGGGTTCATGTTAGGAAAGCGAAAATTTAGAAACCCTGCGTGATCGAAGCCTTACATCCTCTTAAACGAGAAAAGCTTGACTTGAAAAGTCGAAAATACATCTTCACTAGAAGGGGGGCGTTACTAACTCCGAAACAGGCTAACGGTGAAGGGCTAATCGGATGAGCATAAGTACATAAGAATTCTCCAAAAGAAAAAGCCAGATATTAGAGATAACTAAAAAGCTACGGATTACTGTTTGCGAACAAATTTTACAATTGTAAACAACTATAAAATCCGTTCGGCTTTCCTAAACAACAAGGATTGTTGTAGAGGGTGTCGAACTCTAGGACCAAAAATATTTTAATTAATAAATCCAATCAAGTTATTTCAGGATTTTGATTGATTGAAAACACAGAAACTAATAGCAATTAAATAAAAAGAGAGATTTACATAATAAGAGAAAGCAATTAGGGGATAATGACACAGATTGGATTCACACTCATTAATAGCTAACAAATAAATACATATCTAATTCATGTTTCTATCACACACATGAATCAACGATAATTAGGTTCTCAGAAACAAATAAGTAAATAACAACAAGCATAGCCTGTGCAGGAGCTGAGCTCTTAAACAACCATAGACTATCAGGACAGATTCACTAATTAATTTCTGAAACCCTAAAATTAGATCTAAATCTGATAATTGTTAGATCGAACATGAATATACCCTGTGAAGGAGCATAGCTCTTAAACGACACGAAGTATGAAGGTTCAGATCTAACCCTTGATTCAGATCCAGATCTACATGTATAAAGTTCTCATCTATTGGCTATGTGATTCATGTTGAATCGTATCTATTAGCGTCATCACCCCCTAACCAAAGGGGATTAGCTAGACATAGCTAAATAAGAAGAGAAAAATGAAATAATAGACATAAATAAAATAAAACTAAAACTAAATAGAACAGCGGAAGAAGAATGATTTTATTCCAAGAAGAGAATTACAGAATAAAACCTAATGTGTTTTACAATGAATGAGATAAAGTGTATTTATAGCTGATATGACAAAGGCTACTTGGCAAATTCCATAACGTTGGACTAAAGAATTAGCCAAACTAACACATAAGCTAGTGTGAACGCAACTGTAGAGTGAGAGGCCTTGCAAATGAGCTAATGTGAATGCAATATTAGTCTTTAGTGAGCCAAATCTACCCAACTGAACTCTATTTGCAACCGTTCTTCAAGCTTTAAACTCTTCAAGCTTTAGTAATTTCAACTTCACTCTTTTTAAGCAAATTCTTCATGCGTTGTCCATCAAATGCTCTAAACCAAGCTTTTTATCAACAATCTGAAAACACAGCTATAAATACACAATTTTAATTATTTTAAATAGAAAACTAGATAAATAAGAGGATAAATATACATATTTACGTGTATATCAAATACAGACAGAGTCCATCCTGTTGGGTCTATCTAGCAGGGGGGTTCTATAACAAAAAGTCATCTAAGTCCGAAACTAAGATAGAGGGAGGCAAGAGCTCCACTAATCAAAACCCAGTATGATGGTAGGGCTGTGGTATCTACCTACTTGGCACAGACATATCAGAGGGCAAAGGCATCAAGAATAACAAGCCGAAGGTACATTGGGGTTACCCGGAACCAGCTTCTGAAACATCCGCTACATTAACACCGAAAGGCCACATCGATAAACAATAGACACATCACCAGAAGCCACCTTCTAAAAGACTAGGCTAGACATGAAGGCTCTTCCGGAAGGCAAACCGGAACCCCAAAAGGGATACAAGCTATCCATACTAATCCGCCTAGTGCCGACACCGACAGGGATTCCGAACCGGCAGTTATCCACATATATCGCGTGGCCAAGCTCCTCAAAGTATTCATGAGAAAAATGGAGGCCTACACCTAGAAGCCACTATTAGGAGCAAGAAGGCCTTCCGAAAGCCATTTACATTGACAAGATCATATCAGTCTCGAAGAAAACCCCAACTGACCGGGACCCTCACTCCGGAAGCTATAATCAGCACCCTAAAGGAGGTCAGAGGCTAAACATTTGAGACCAAGGAGGAAAGCGTCCAACAGAGGCTTTCGCAAGCCCAATGGCCCAACAGTAGAAGGGGCCCCGAATTCTTTATGAATAAGGCCCTAGAGGTCACATTTTGGGGATGATTTTTTCTCATTCTTATTCTTATATTCTTTTTCTTTTGGAGTAAAACATAATTCTTAAATCGATTTGAGGATTTCTTATATCCTATTCATGTATTCTAAATCAAAGATCAATAAAGTGTGGATCAATACTTAGCGTATTTCTTTATGGGTTTGTTATATGATTTCTCAGTTATTGTTGCCGCAACGTACTGCTTGCTTACTACGTGTATATAAATCCATGTCCAATCCTTTCTGTAAGCGAAGTGAAACACTGCTCTTCCTACAAATTTAGACCCGTATGCAAGCTCAGTGCAAAACCCATACCTAAAAGCCGTTAAGTCATTTAGCTAAGGGTTGTGCTTAGGAATCCATCATCCTATAACAAACCGGATTTTTTGACCTAGAAAATTAACATAAAACCCATATCAATTATTCAGGTATCAAACATTCTAGATTATTAATAGAAAAAGTTAGAGGGTGAGAATAGATAAGATAGAAAATTAGAATAGAAGAAGGAGAAGAACATAACGACAAAATCAGAGTAACATGATTCTCACATCGTAATGAATAAAATATAGTATACAACATAACTTAGAAATACAAATCTGTCATTTTTGTGTGTGTGTATATATACACACAAATCATCATTTAGAGTGTAACATTTACACACAATGGAAATAAACAAAAGCTATATAATCCTGAAGACTTCTGCTCCATCTCTCCAAGTATATCTGTGAAATACCGACTACTTGACTACTCATACAAAATTGGGCACCCAAGACTTTAGGGAAGACAAAACAAAATAAACTCTGGGTCAGTCATGTGACTGGTGAGAATAAACTCCAACCATTTGCTTAACTTTTAAAATCCTTTTTAAAAGAAAGAATAATCATAAGACCACATAAACATAGATGGTTTTTACCTTATGACAACCAAAAACATTCTTTTAAAATCCATACTCTTCTGATATTATAATAATATCCAAATCAAATAAATAGCAATCTAGTGGAACGCTTTCATCTCACGTTCCACAAATATAATATATAATCAAAACCACAGGCGCTTGTTTGGTAATGGATTCCAATTGGCAAGATATCCCGACAGTGTATCTCTAGAGAGGAATACACCGGGTTCAACACGAACATCTTGTAACCCAGGTTAAACATGACTGGTCACTCATTTCGCTTGAGTGTACCGAATCTATTATAACCAACGGTTGGGATCAACATCCGTTTTCCCGAAAGGGACAACATCAAAATAATTTAAAGAAGTAAATGGAATTTCGCTAGATCAGGTGATAATATACACAATTGGGAGCTACCCACTTAGCTATGTGACCTACCCGATTTTTACCATTTTCTGCTTGTGAGGCTTAAGGCCACGCTTATCTATGACAGATCACACATTTATTCACCTTGAACGTCACATCGTCATAACCGCCAAATCATAAATTGATTTCTCCAGAAATACCATGGGTTTACAGCTAAGAGAAACGAATTTCTCCGCCATCAAATATAAATACATTTGAAGAGATCAACCAACGTTATGTACTAAATATACTCTGTCAGACATTCTTCCATACAGGTTGTCTTAGGACAGGACAAACTGAAGGCACTATTTTGTAAACCCATCTTAGGGAATTTCTATCTAGGATTTACCAGGACAGCCCTTACATACTTCGTCCTTCAATTATCTCCATCATATTTGATTCACAATGCAAATGCCCATACAGTATGGTTTTCATAAAATAAATCTGATCCCGGTCTCTCTGTATTGACGACGGGAAAATGGTCAAAACTTTGATAGTCGGTTATTTAACTATCAAAGGAAAACATCCATACACACAATGATCGTATTTCCAAATGGAAATTTTATCGATCAATCATCAATCGACATTTTTCCTTTTAAATTTATTTATCATTAATTTATTCATTTCCCCATTTCCCATTTCCATATATACATAAATTCTTATTTTCTAAATTTAGAAAATAAGTTTTATTAATATTGGAAAGCATTTCCATTCCTTATTCACATATCACTATCTTCCCACATTTATTTGTCTCTAACTGTAAACCAGTAAGAGAACAATTCCCTGAATATCAACACTAAAGGCCGAAACCAATATCAGATCGATACTCATGAAATCATTCAACTTAACTAATCTCCAGTCAGTTTCAAATTTTCTTAACTCTTTTTCTTATCATCTTATCAAATCATAGCTTATGCAACTCTCGGATTCAGTTTACGAATACAATTCTTTTATGAAAAACATTTATTATAACGGTAGCGTTATAATCCGTACCTCCGAAATATCTAACTTAAAAATATAACTCTTATTCATTTATTTGAATAAATAATAATTTATTAATTTATTAAATAAATAAATTTTGATTTAAAAGCTGGAAAGTAAATAGTACTTTCCTACATTCGATATAGTCGAATTCCAATGTATAATTCTCTCTCGAATAATCTCTATTCGATAACTCTCCTTTTCGATTAAACTATATTCGATTATCTCTCTTTCGAATAAACTATATTCGATAACTCTCTTTTCGAATAAACTCTATTCGATAACTCCCTTTCAAATAAATTATATTCGATTATCCCTCTTTCGAATAAACTATATTCGATTTACGTTACGAACTCCAGCATATTTTACCCTTTCGAGTCAACTCAATTTCTGAATTCATTTTTGAATTTAGCACTTCCCAACAATTACCAATTTCCTTTTATAACTATTCTAATTCTGCAAAATGTTTTCTTTTAAATCGTTATTCACTTTAAAACGTGAATATTATTCCTTTACAGAAAACTGGACTCGTTTTATCAAATCCAAAACTTGATTTCCTAATTTAAATACTAACCCAGGTTTAAATTCCAAATATCGAGTCATTTATAACTTCTTATTCACATTCCATTTTCATTTATCAAATCTCGTTTACATGTCAACTTCATAGCTGATTTTATTTAATAAGTCTATAATTATCTATTGCCTTTATATTCAATTTTGAAATATTGGTTCCAAACCGAATATTAATTATCTTGTCAAATCCCTATTTAATATATAATTTATTTAAAATAAATTATTTTATAACAAATTTTCTAGTCGAATTCTAGTTACAATCTTTATGGATTTTATTTTAATCCTATTCATATTTTGAACATCGAAATAAATTCCATATTTTCTTTTTTAAAACAATTTCCCGTTTTACATTCACTGCTGAATTTACAATCCAAATCATCCACTTATAATTATTTTTATTTCATTTATAAACATTATTTATAAATCACACTACTTGTTTTTATTATTAAACAACTTATTTATTTCTAGCCATTCGAAATTCCATTTCTATTTTTAAAATAGGTTTTCCCCTTTTCCAATCCATAGTTCCATTCTTTATAGTTCCCTTTATAAATGTTAAGTTACATTCCATTTTCAGATATCAGTGTTAAAACCAATTTTCACTTCTCATGTAAATTTAGATTTATATATTCAATTTATCAAATGATAAATATTTCCTTAATTTATAAACATCGTTTATAAATTATTCTTTTTTCTCAATTTATCTGTTAAAAACAGATTTCTATTAGATATTTACTTTAAATCAGTTTCCTAAAATTCTTTATATCTCGCCCATTCCCTTTTATGATTCTATTAATTTCCAAAACTATATTTATTCCATAAAGTTCTTTATTTACTTCTTTTTATTTCCGTTAAAACTTTTAACAAAAAACAGTCTTTTAGACTTCTATATAACTGTTATTAATTTTATATAGAAGTTCCTTATTTAATTTTCAAATATCCCCTTTTATAAAATCCATTTGATTTTATAAAATTCCAAAATTCAATATCCACTTCATAAATTCCTTTTCATAAAATCCTTTGATTTTACAAATATTTTTGCTTCAATATACACTTTGAACATTCCCTTTTTACATTCCAGTATTACTTATGGTATTTAAAATACCAAATAAAAAGACTAGCATCATCATAATAAATCACAGATTATATATCACATCATATATCACAATAAACGAAAACAAACATTATTATAAATATTGAGGAGTCCTGTTGGATCCCTCCAACCTGTTTCCCTGCATCTATTGATGTTAAACAATAAATAACATCAGTTTCATTTCAATATGAAATATTCTGATAAACATAATCAACATTTGATTAACGATATATGTATCATTATCTATATTCTCAACCAATTAATCAGAAGTTCATCCAAACAGTCAACACACAACAATCAACCATTATTTATCAATTCTAAAATACGTTATAAAAATATAAAATGGTAGAGTTAGTGAGTTTTACTCACATTGGCCAGTTATCGTTAAATATTGATAAGCGATCGTCGATTTAGATCAGGCAATTTGTTTCGCTACAAATTGTAACGAGCTCCAATTCACTCCGGATCAGTTCCATTTTGTAGCCGTCGTCCATACGATCCCAACGGATCCTGTTTCGTCCAATTTGGATAATGTGTGCAGAAGTTATAGAGTTTACAATTAATACATTATTTAAATTAACATTTAAACAAAAGTATTTGTTATTTAGGCTTTACCCAAAATAATCGTTCCATCTTCAAATCGTTACTGCACTTGCTCCATACCTTCTTCCCTGTGACCCAGTTCTTAACATGTACAGTAAACTCCACGCTGCAATTTCAAACAATCACCGCTCCCTAAATGCTTCACGAAGCTCCAACACAATTACACCATCATCTTCCTGATCAAAACCGCTTTAAACCCCTACCATTTTTGTAAAACTCGATGCTTAATTCTTTAATGCGGCTTTCAGAAAACTCGCTCATCCTTGACAGCAGCATCCGAACTTTTTCATCAAGGAATTTCTCAAAACTTCGCACATGAACCCTAATCCCCATTACAAACTCGGATACATACTTCAATTCTCGAATCAAAGAGTGAATTTTCCAAAACGACCTAAACCTAAGCATGATGTTCCCCTTTTCCCAGCGAAACAAAAACAGTGCGCACCTCTCAAAACTGATACACGGTGAAAGAGGATCTTCAAAGGGATTCATATACATATATACCAAAATTTATGGGTTTTTGTTTGAATTGATTAGGATTTTATAAGTTCACGAATTGGTTCGCTGTAGTATATTATGAGTGGCGGCCAAAAAGAGCTTTGACCAGAGACTAAAAAGGAATTAGTTTTAGAAAATGGAAAGGGTTATTTATATAGGTTAGTTTGGCCTCTAAGTTAAGTTTCATATATTATAATAATAATGTTTATTGTATCATTGTTGATATTTATCATTTAAAAACCTCTATGATCACATACAATATCCAAATTTGATGAAAATGGACACACAACTATATTTTGCCATTACAGACCCAATAAAACTTGTTTCGTCAAATTCCGAGTTCGTTTTCTCACATAGAGTATTTTTAAAGCCAAATTATTGACTGTTTTTCACATTAAAATTCCATACGGCCACATACTGACTTCAAAAATCATGAAAATTGAAATCTAACAATAATTTTATGTTTCGGATCCAACAAAGTTAATTTCATCGAAAACGGAGGTCGTTTGTAAAAATGGCTATTTTCTAAGGTCTAAAAGAAAACAATTAAATATTTTTAGAATATCATACATCTCCAAAATATACATATCTGGATTTATAACTCAATATTTCAAATCCGGATTAAATCGATATCCAATTTTATATTAAAATTCCTTTTGTAATATAAATAAATTGTTATAAATTATAAATGAATTCCATAACTACTTTTTGAAAATTTGATTTGATCATAAATCAAAATATACATGACGAAATCCCGATTTTTCTCTTCCATTATAAAAATATAGTTCACCTGCTCCGGACATTTCTTGTTTCACAGAAATCCGAGTTAAAACAGATTATGTATATTCAATTGATGTTCAAAACTTAATATTATGAACTACCACGATATTACGGGCTCGTTTATAATTATATATATAATTAATATGTTCTATCATCGTTTATTAAATAGATTCGTTATCAAAATTCAAATCTAAACTTATCCAAATCTCTTACACTATCCAATTCACACAATATTGCCAACTCTACTATTTTCGATTATTTCAGAATTAAATATATTATTCTATTATCTATTTTAATTAAATACTCAATATTATTTAATTCAAACCATTTAAATCTCTAAATCATTATTTAAATAATTAAATAAATTAATTATTATATCGCTAAAAATTCGGGACGTTACACATTACTGTTGGTTCTTTAATCACTTAACCCCATTAAGGAAAGGGTAACAATTCTTTTGGATTCTAAACCTTGATATCTAGGAGACGGTGAACTAACTCAAACTTATGAGAGCTAAACAACCTAACTTTCCCCTTAGGTCCACTTACATAGACCTATCTTTTGTGTTGACAAAAAATATCGTTAAAAGTTTGATTTATTCATTTAATTTGGGTGAATTCAAACTCTTGTCGAATTCAATTCACTCATTTTTTCTTTACTATACCGACTTTCATCGATCATCTAAAGAACAATTACTACATTTGTTTACTACTGTTCATTTACGTTGTTCACGATTGCTCATTTACTTTGTTCACTTTAGGATAGCTACACTAGATGTTGTTGTGGCTGATACTGCAGTTCTTTTTTGCCATATTAAATTTTGAATGGATACTACACTTGGGTTCCCTTTGTTACTTGCTCGTGACCATTACTTCAATGGCCATATTTTCCTGATCTATTAGTCCTTGCAATTCCCTTTTCACTTGACTGTCTTGAAACCTAAACCTCTAGTCGAACCATTTTTGTTGGTGGTACCTAAAATGTAGTAATCTTAGGTGCATTTATGCATGGATAATTTTAAGGATGGAGAAAAGAATATAAATGGAAAATATGTCAAAAATACTATATTTATATGTGCGTGCAACCATCTTAATGCAGTGTATGATAAAAAGGTGTATATTATAGGAAATCAAGGCTACTAACTTTTATTACATTGGACATAGTTGGATATTGTTACAATATGATTTTATAACTTTTTATCTATTTTTCCTCTTTCAGTATTGATATAAATTCAATACAAAATATTAGGGTACTCTATACCTTCGACCTACGAAAGTAGACTAAAAAATGGAACTTATTTGAATTTTAGAATATAAAAGATTTATGCTTTAGGATTTGAACTAGCTACCTTATCTATATTTATATATATTATACAAGTATTTGATAAGTTCGCCATCAGACGAAGGTTGTGTTTCTATTACAAGTTAGTAATAAAAGTCATTTTCCTTCCCATAAAAACATCTTTAAACCGAAAGGGGTAGTTGACACGAACTAGTTTAGGATGTACAAAGTTATAGGTTTTGTCCACAACAAGTTGTAGGATTTTGTTCATAAAGCGCAGTTAACATGAACTACTACGAGTATAGTATTTGATTGTAATGGAATTGACTGTGAACCTCTTAAGCTCTGGTGATCTAACTCGGTAAAGAAATTAAACCAGTCTGAATTTGTTTACAAATTAAGGCACTCGGTGGTTAGTTAATCGAATTAAAGGAAATTCTATTATGCTATTACGGTTTATACCGTTTTAATAACTTTTACAGTTCTAGTAATTTTAACATGTAAATTGAGCACATGTATGTGCAAGGGTAATTGAAGCTTAGATCTAATCATAATATATGCTCGTTTCTCTCATTTTCAGTTTAGTATAAGCAATTACTAAAATACTTAGGTTCGATATTCAGTTTTCGCTTTAATTTTGATTCGATATTATATAGAGACCCAAACTTCCCCTTACAGGAAAGCCCGAATTTCTTTTAGAACACGACACATCAGGACACAAACAATAGAACATTTCATTGCTATTACAACAATTTACATCAGAGTACAAGAATATTCCAGAGTATGAATAAATGTTACACAGTGGAAATTCAATATAATAGATTAAAATGCATAATAGCGTAAAACAATATATAAGTACAATGCGTAGCGGAAAATAACAGCTAACACAACTGAAAGAGAAATATTGATACAAAGCTTTTCGAATATAGCTCCAGCTGTAATCCAGGATCCCTGAAAATGAAAATCTTCAAAACCGAAACTACTAGCTGCCCGTGTGGAAAATATGGGCACCCAGAGTTTAGGTAGAAACAATAAACTCCGAGCCAGTCATGGGACTTGTGTGAGAACTAAAACACATATAAAATCTTTACTTTAAAAGTTAGGAAATCATGGGACCACGCCGTATAACATGGAACGGGTTTACTCCACATGAATCTTAGTTTAAAATAAAAAAAACGCAATGCTTTTGGTAAATGAAGCTATTATAAGACTTAGGTCCCACTATACAATGCAACGCAAGCCAAAGCATAGAGTTTTACCTAATAATAGCCAAACATGCTTGGTACGTTTCAAACAAATTAGTTTGATACTACTATAAGTGTATATGGTCAAAATATCATCAAACATAAATGTATCAATCATAGACGGCATGAGCGCCCCATCCCACTATGTCGCCATATAGGTTTACAACTAAAATCGAAAAGTCACATATTAGAAATTGGATTCCATCTATGAGTCGAGGCTAGGGATGGCTCCTCTCTGATTCGAGAGGCTCTAGCAAATGCCTCAGGATTCGGATGCTGGCGAACCCTTGGATCTTCAGGGCCGGTCCAGACTTACTTTAGCGGATTGGTTGTTCCTGAACACACATTTCCCGGTCCTATCAGACCTATCTCTGAGTCTCGAAGTGACTCAATAACCGAGTCACCTCGCAATCCATCATCCACATAAGCAAAAAAGTCTGGGCTCCATAACATGACCCCACTCCTAACTAGAAAGAAACATTGTGCACTCCCTGCAGTCACAATCCCATTTTTGACTCATACCGGGTGCGAGACTTGAGATTAACGCTATACACAAAGCTATGCTATTTAAGCCGTGCTTGGATCATCAACCACAAGACTCTGCTTTCAACAAAAAGCCTTGATTATTTGCATCTTAGGATGCCACACTGACAATCCACACCATACAACTGATGTCTATCAATACATAAACTCTAAGCTCGTACGTCTCAGAAAGGGTGTTAAGAAAGAGAATAAATTCTCCTCCAAAAAATAAATATATATTAAATAGAAATCAATCACACAAAATGAAATCCAATATCAGACATACAACCATTTACAAGTCCGTTCTGGGTCTGAATGAAACCAGAGGCACTTTATTCCTCGTCCCGTATGTCCAATACAGGAGAGAGGTCCCCGCATATCCGGTTGATCTCCAAGTACGTCTAGACGATCACCACTTATTACTTCGTCTTGGGTATACAGCCCAATCAACACATCAGTAATCATCCACACGATGTGAAGATCTCTGGTCTTCAACCACTGTCTTCATCGTCGACTTTTAGTCGTTGTATCAGTTATTCAGAATGGCATAAACTCGGTCTTTCCGAATAACTCACGTAATTTATAATCAATAATCAAGTGCTATAAAACACATCATATGCCCCACTCCAATTTAGAATATTCTTTTATTCAAATATCCACATCTTTAGGGAAAGGTTCCCATTAATTTTATCAAAGATAGGTTTATTTAAGCTATTTCTTTAATATTCCTTTGGATATCATTTTAAAAGATTTTTTTATCTTTAAACAATTTTAAACCAAATTAAGGTTTGTAAACTAGTCGGGATTAGCGTACCTTACCGAAGTAATCATTTATTATTTATTATCCCGATCCCAACCTATTCATCCCATGGAGCAAAACTGGTAGTACTCCATATATAACACCTACAGTGTTATCGGTAAATTTAATTACCATTTCACATTGAAATATAATTAAATATTTAACTATCGCCTCAAGTAAAACTGGCAGTACTCCATTCTCGATCATTTCATGAATTCGATAAATTTAGTTGTCTCATTCTTAATTTAATCTACTTAAAGGTTTATTAAAACTCTACTTTGGTTTTAATCTCAAAAATCATTACTCTATGATTATTCAAATTTAATAAAATAATATTGTCTTTACTTGGGTTAAAGAACCAATGCATTTAAGACACAGCTCACGATACATCCAAATCGTCTTCCATTAACTATGGAATCTACATGAAAATCATAACCGTGTATAATCGATATAAATTCCTATTTTGGACTAAAAAATAAATGGAATAACGACAAACCTTTAAATTCCATATATAGTAACGGTCCTCCTTTACAGAAGCTCATTTCGATTATTACCAAATCATATCTTTACGGCTAATTGGGTTAAATAACTGATGTTATTTAAAACATCGCTCACGATTAACCCAAAATCCAATTTCAATTCAACTCCAATTAAATATTAATTAATTGGTAAACTTCTCTAAATCTAAATTAAAAGATTTATTCTTTTCTAAACTGGGTTTAAGAACGGTGTTATTTAAAACACCATTCACGACAAACCCAAAATTCATATTGATATTAAATACAAGACTCTAAATAGAAATTATATCGGCTTATATTCAATATCAAATTCTAAAATAAAAAATATCGTATTGGGAATAACGATGCATATATATCTTCCAAATTCCTTAACAATATTAGTATAATCCCGGAATCCAAAATCAAAATATTCTGAAGCTATTTCCATTCAAATCCATTCCAATTTATTCATTGGAAAACTTTGGTTATTTTAAAATAATTTCAATTCTTTTCAATTCTCTATTCTAGTTGTTAACTAGTTCAGTCTGATAAAAATATCATTTATCTTTACAAATATGGAATATTTCATCCAAACTCATTCCAAATCATTTATTATGATTTTACATAATTTATTCATATTTTTAATGATTTTAATATCGCCATTTCAGTCGATTTCCATATACGGTCATCGAACTGCATTTATAACGACCTTTTCCAAAACTGATTTTGAGATATTTTAAAATCTAACCATTAGATTTCAAATCTCTTATTACCATTCGAAAGCTCTTTTCGATACGAACCCAACGATTCCAGTTTTAGGAGAATCCGACAGTCTGATCTCCCATTACATCAATTTTAAGTTAATGGTCAAAATTCGCTAATGGTCGTTGCGCGGCGCGTTATATTCAGGCCATTTAAATATATATATATATAGTATATATATTCGATTTCTATTCAAAACATATTTTACAAATCGTTTGTAAATTCATTTTAAAACGATTTCAGCTTCATTTTCAATTTTAAATCAAAATTGAATATTCTATATCATTATAACTTTAAAATGATAAATATTTTCAAAATATATGATTTTGAAATTCATTTCCTTTTCATATTCATTATCAAATGAATAAAATCATTTCATAAACTCGTTCGGGTTAAAATGACGAATATCTACTTAGTCGGTTTCATATATTCCAATATTTTCATGTCCATCCAAAATCGAACATCAAAATCATATTTGGATAATTCATTGAATATTATTTTAAAATAATTGATATTTCTAAATTGGAATGCGACTCAATCAATTACCATATAATTTCAGTTATATGGATTTCATACATCGCATGTATGCAACAATAATGATAAACAATCATTACACATTCAAACATCATCCAAAGTGCATTTTACAACTGTATAAGCATTAAAATAAATAAATAACACTCATCACAGCCTGTCAACCCATCGATTGACATACAACTAAATATTGGGATTAGAGTAACGTCCCAGGGTTTTTGCGATCTTGGATATCGGCATATAACACCATGTCGACTATTAAAGCATCGGAAACACCGGATAGTCCATGAAAGAAATTAGAGGGTGAGAATAGATAAGATAGAAACTTAGAACAGAAGAATAAGAACATACAACATCAGAATAAACACGGATCTATCAGCGGAATGAATAAATATATTTCATAATATAACTTTGAAATAAAATAGTATCTGTATACAATACCATTATTTGAGTATAACATTTACAACACATCGAAAATAACAATAACTATATAATCCTGAAGCCTCCTGCTCCAGCACTTCAAGTATCTGTAAAATCCCGACTAATTGACTGCCCATACAAAATTGGGCACCCAAGAGTTTAGGGAAAACAAAACCAAATAAACTCTGGGTCAGTCATGTGACTGGTGTGAGTAAACTCAAATCATTTGATTTAACTTTCAAAATTCTTTTGAAACAAAGGATAATCATAAGACCGATCCACACATAAACACGGATGGCTTTTACCTTACGATAACCCGAAATATTTCTAAAACGATACTTGTCTGATATTATAATAATGTCTAGATCAAGTAAATAGAAATTTAGCAGAAACGCTTACATACAACGTTCTACATATATAATATACAATCAAAACCGCGGGCTTTTATTTGGGGAATGGATTCCCACTATGACAAGGTATGGATCCACCTTCCGATCAGTGTACTCTAGAAGTGATACACTGGAGTTCAACAAGAGCATCTTGCAACTCGGCCACACATGGCCGACCACTCATTTAGCTTGAGTGTATCAAATATATTGTCACCTTACAGTTGGTAAACCAACATAACCATTCCTGGTAGATGTAGAATTGAAAGAAGTAACAAATATGAATATTCTCTAGATGGTGACAATATACCTGATTGGGTACGGCCCACCTAGCCATGCCGCCTGCCCGATTTCTGTCATTTCCCAGTTGATGAGGCTGGAGGTCATAACGTATCTTCCAACGGATTACTCATTCATTCAATTTGAATGCCACATCGACATACCCGTAAAATCACAAATTGATTTCCCTAAAAATACCATGGGTACAAACTATGAGAAACGAATTCCTCCGCCACCAACGTAAATACGTTTGAAACGATCAACTTACGTGATCTACCAGATATACTCTGTCAAACATTCTCCATTCAAGTTGTCCTGGAACTGGACAAACCGAAGGCACTATTCTGTAAATCCATCTTAGGCAATTTCTACCTAGGATTGCCAGAATAACCCTTGTATAAACTCCATCTTCAATTTGTCTTCGATCTATTTGATTCGAAACGCTAACGCTTATATGGAGTGGTTCTCGGATAATAATCCAACCGGTCTCTCCGTATTAATGACGGAAAAATGGTCAAAACTTTGATAGTCTGTGATTTAACTCTCAAAGAAAAACATGTGTGCAAACAACGATATTATTTCCAGATGGAAATTATATCAATCAATCATCATTTAACATTTATCTCTTTAGTTCATTAATTTACTTATCTCCTGTTTCCATATATTCTAAATTCTTATTTTCTATTATCAGAAAACATTTCTGATTCTTATTTGGAAACCATTTTCAAAACTACTTTACTGGATTTAAAATGATGGTTAAATCAACATCGCTATGCCAACCCAAACCATTACGCTCATTAACTAAATTCACTTAACCTACCTTTACTATCAAACTTTAACCATTCTTTAGTTAAGACGGAAGTCAATCAAGTTGGGGTATAATTAGCTCTCAGACCTTAACCGAACAACGTTTTAACTTCGGAATAGACAAAGTTTATCTTTTTAAACCTTTAACAACTTCCTTGCGAACCTCACAAATTCTATTTACGAATCCACTTCTTTTATAAAAAACATTGGTTATAACGATAGTGTTATAATCCCTACTTTCGAAATATCTAACTTCGAATATGACTTTTATTCTTTAATTTGAATAAATAAATAAACACCTAATTTATAAATAAATAAATCTTGATTTAAACACCGGAAAGTATAAGTACTTTCCCGAATTCGATATAATCGAATTCGACGATTAACTCTCTTCGAATAACTAATATTCGATTAACTCACTTCGAATAACTAATATTCGATTAACTTACTTCGAATAGCTTATATTCGATTACTCTCTTCGAATAACTAATATTCGATAACTCTTCTCTTCGAATAACTTATACTCGGTTTAACTCCATTCGAATAACTTATATTCGATTTAACTCTTTTGAATAAACTATATTTGATAACCCCTTCGAATAACTAATATTCGATAACCCCTTTCAAATAACTAATTCGATAACTCCTTTCGAATAACTAATATTCGATAACCCCTTTCGAATAACTAATATTCGATTAACTGAATACATCTATTCGATAAATTCTTATCTTCGATTAGTCAATACTCGACGAACTCTAACTCGATTAACTAGCACTCGACTAACTCTAACTCAATTAACTCTAATTCGATTAACTCATTTCGATTAACTATTTTGATTAACTCCTTCATTCTATTCAAATAAACTATATTCGTTTAACTCTTATAATTCTATTCGAATAAACTATGTCTGTTTTAACTATATTTCGAATAGCTAATATTCGATTTAATTCCATTTGCTTGACTCTAGATCACAACGATCACAATGTTACGCCTGATTCCCTCAGGAAATACCCGACTGCCGTAGGCTATGTGCAGCCCTGCGAATTATGCTAGAACTCATAAGAAATGGCAACTCATCCTGAATAACTATGTTGGACTAACTCTATCTCAAATAACTATATCCGATCAACTCTAATTGAATAACTAATATTCAGTTAAATCCTAATTCGATTAACTATGTTCAATTAACTCTAATTCGATTAATTCCAAATCTAATCGATTAACTCTAAATCTAATCGATTTACTCTAACTGATTAACTCTAACTAGTTAACTCTAACTAATTAACTCCTAAGTTTAAATTCAGTTTCAAATATCGATGTTGAAATCGATTCTTACTTCTCTACATAAGTCCTGACTTATATATTCTATTTATCCAATGATAAACATTTTATTTAATTTATAAAATATTATTTATAAATTTATCTTTTCCACTTATCTGTTGAAATAGATTTCTATTCAAAATCTACTTACATTCATATTCTGTTATACCCGTGTGCGAAGCACGGGTCTAAACTTTCCTTAGTGTAAAATTCTATTCATTTGCCAAATATTTCCTTATATGACATTCTTTTCATTTCCCAATAAAATTCCTTTTATAACTCTATTTATTTTCTAAATAAATATTTCCTTTTTATAACTCTATTTATTTTCTAAATAAATATTTCCTTTTTATAACTCTATTTATTTTCTAAATAAATATTTCCTTTTCAATTTTATTTGTAAATGTTTTACAAATATTTCCTTTTCAAATCTATAATATTTCCTTTTCTATTTGTTTCACAAATATTTCCTTTTCTATTTGTTTCACAAATATTTCCTTTTTCAATTTGTTTCACAAATATTTCTTTTTCAAATTCTAATTGTAATTTTTTTACAAATATTTCTTTTTCAATATAACATTGAAAATTTCCTTTATCTATTCTAGTAATTTTTTTATGATATTTAAAATACCGAATAACAATGGTCAATATCATTCTAACACACATCATCAACAACAGATTATATATCACATCATATATCACCATATATGAAAAATAGTAAAATAAATGTTGAGGAATCCAGTTGAATCCCCCAACCTGTGACAACAAGGAATTTCGCTCGATCCGAATCAGTCGCTAAACCGACCTAGACCGTTCGAAACGCCTGATTGTTTCGAGAACACAACAAAATAGAACGCTGACGGAAGAACATTTCATTGTTAATTACAACAATTCCATCAGAATACAAGAATATACAGAGTATAAATGAATCAATATTACATAGAAATATCATAGATTTAAATTACATTTAAATACATAGCAGCGGAAAATAATTCAATACACAACTAGAAGAGATATGCGGATACAAAGCTTTCCGGATATCATTCCAGCTGTAAATCAGGATCCTGTGAATATAAATCTGCCAAACCAAAACTACTAGCTGCCCGTGTCAAAATAAGGGCACCCAGAGTTTAGGTTAAAACAGTAAACCCCAGGTCGGTCATGGGACTGGTGTGAGAACTAAAGCAGTTATTAATCTTTATTTTAAAGTTCGGTAAATCAAGGGACCACGCCGTATAACACGGAACGGGTTTCCTCCCAAGAACACCAGTGCATGAAACAATAGCCCAATGCTAAATAAAGAACAATGAAGCTATTATAAGACCCAGTTCCCATCACACAATGCAACGCAAGCCGGAGGATAGGGTTTTTACCTTATAAAAGACAAGAATGCTTGATACGTTTAAAACAAATCATTTGATACTATTATAAGTGCATAGTGTATAAAACAACTTCAAATCATAAGTATCAATCATAGAGGGCATAAGCGCCCCATCCCACTATATCGCCATACTAGGTTCTACAAATAAAACCGCAAATGTCACGTATTTGGAAATTGGATTTCCATCTATGAACCAAGGCAAAAGATAGTCCTCTACCGATTCGAGACTCTCTAGCCCGAGCCTCAGGTCAGAGCTCGAGTGACCTTTGAATCGTCAGGGCCGGTCCACCGATGTGGATTAAAATTCCTGAACACTGCGTTTCCCCTCCCTTTGGGGCGTACGTGAGCCAACGAATGACTCCATCGGACCCGGATCGTCCGATCAAACCGAGGCGCCTCGCAACAGCAACAACCACATAAGTCAAAATCGTCAGGGCGTGTAAAACCACTGACGCCACTTCTAACTAGAAAGAAACGCATGCCCTCCCTGAGGTCCTCTCCCGTTTCTGGTTCATACCGGGTGTGAAACTCGCGAAGTAAACGTTACACATAGCTATGCCACAAAGGTCGTGCTTTGATCATCAACCACAAGACTTTGCTTTTCAACAGAAGCCTGGATCATTTGCATCTTAGCATGCCACACAGGAAAACCACTCTATGCAACCGGTATCAGTCACACAGAATGAAAGCCGATGTCAGACACACAGTCCATTTACAAGTCCATTCTGGGTTTGAACGAAACCGGAGGCACCTAGTACCCCGCATATCCATCGATCTCCAAGTACGTCTGGACGATCACCAACCGTTTCCATCTTCTTGGGTGTACATCCCAATCAAGATCATCAGTAATCACCCAAACGACGTGAAGACCTCCGGTCTTCGACCACCGTCTTCATCTTCGACTTATCGTCGTATCAGTTATTCAGAATGGGATAAACCCGGTCTTTCCGAATAACTCGCGTATAACATAAAAAGTGTTACACAAACACAACATACGCCTCATTCCAATTCATCAGTCACTAACCATAATAATTCCCCAAATATTAACCCCGAAGGCCGAAACCAACATCAGATCAATATCCAGAAAACCATTCTGCTTAGCTAACCGACAGTTAGTTTCTAAATTTCACATTCATAGGGAAAGGTTCCCATTAATTTTATCAAAGATAAATCCTTTAAATTTATTCTTTAATCTACTTTTGAATATCAATTCAAACTAGTCGGGATTAACGAAACTTACCGAAGTAATCATTTGTTTTAATTTTCTCAATCCCAACCTATTCATCCCATGAAGTAAAACTGGTAGTACTTCATATCTAACACCATGGTGTTGTTTGGTAAATTCAATTACCATTTCACGTTCAAATCTAATTAAAGATTTAACCATCGCCTGGAGCAAAACTGGTGATACTCCATTCTCGATCTTTTCAACCTAATTATAGATTCATTAAAACTCCACTTAGTTTTAATCTTTAACTGGGTTAAAGAATCAGTGTCATTTAAAACACGGTTCACGATAAACCCCAAAATCACATCACATTTCAATCAGTTCCTAACCGTAAATTAACAAGTGAGCAATTCCTTAAGTATTAACCCCGAAGGCCGAAACCAACATACGATCAATACCCCAGAAACCATTCAGCCTAACTAATCTCCAGTTAGTTTCTGATTTTCTTAACTCCTTTGGGTCTAAGAACAGTATTATTGAAGATACCTTTCACGACAACCCAAAATCACATTTCATTAATTATTGGGTTAAAGAACAAGTGTTATTTAAAACACTGTTCACGATAAACCCAAAAATTAATACAAATTCAATTCCAATTAAATATTATTTAATCGGTACACTTCATTAAATCTAAATAAAAAGATTTAATCATTTTCTCAACTGGGCTTAAGAACAGTGTTAATGAAGACACCATTCACGACAAACCCAAATTACATTTGATATTAAATACAAGGCTCTGAATAGAAAATATATCGTCTTATATTCCATATCAAACTCTATGACCAACAAATATCGTATTGGAAATAACGATATATATATCTTTCAAATTTCCCTAATAATATCTGTATAATCACGAAATCCAACATCGAAATAATCCAAAGACAATTTCGATTCAAATCCATTCCAATTCAATTATTGGAAATTCTGGTTACTTTTAAAAACCCTTTTACAATTCAATTTATTTATTTAGAAATAAATAGAATTATAATTCTAGTTCAAAACTAGTTCATTTCGATAAAAATCTATTTTTATCTTTTCAAATATGGAGTTTTTCATCCCAAATTTTCACAAATCATTTCTTATGATTTTACGCAAATTATTACTATTTTTAATAATTTTATCAAGGCCCGCACAGTCGATTTCCATCAACGGCCATCGAACTGCGCTTACAGCGACCTTTTCCAAATTTGATTTGGACATAATTCCAAATCCATCCGTTAGATTTCAAATTTACAATATTCATTAGAAAGCTCTTTTCGATACAAACCCAACGGTTCCGGTTTCAGGAGAATCCGACGGTCGGATCTCCCGTAATATCCGTTCGAAGTCAATGGTCGAAATTTGCGAACTGCCACGGCGCGGCGCATTCTATTCAGGCAATTATATTATATATATAATATATACTTCGTCGATTTCCTTTTAAAATGTATTTTATAAATCGTTTTAAATTCGTTTTCAAAATGATTCCAACTTCCTTTTCAAATCAAATATAAATATTCAACGCTTATAACAGTTTGTCAATCAATCGATTGACATACAACTAATTATTGGGATTAGTGTATGTCGTATATCACCCCAATACCCGTGTGTGGTTTTCAAGCAATCAAACACAGATTTTATTTGTGTAGTTGGGCGATGTGTAAAATTTATCGTCCCAATCAATATCAGTCAAATGTGTGTATGTAAATAAATCGTCCGATCTGTTTATTTTTATTTCATTTTCATGTTAAAAATCATATTTTCAACTATAAAATATTTTTAACTACATAAATATTTTATTCCATTTCATTTCACATCACAATCAACTACACATCAAAATCAAACAAACAAGCATACAAGCCGTCCATGGTCTACGGACGAAGGGTGTCGGGTGCTACTAAACACCATCTGCATCCTAGTATATATTTTAACTAGAAAAATTAAATTAAAAGTGAGAAGTTCTCACAGAGGATTCCACTCCGCTGTGCTTTGCTTTTGAATTGCTGAATCACCAGGATCTATTTGACATTCCAATGCAGTCCTTTCACGCTGTTCAAATAAAATTATATTTTTACTGCTTTATTCTACTAAATAAAAATCCTATTTTTAAACTGATCTTTCATATCTAAAGATCAAATTTTTATTTCATCGCTATAAAAATCACATTTTTATTTCAACATATATATAATAAAAATCAGAATTTTATTTCGCTACATATATAAAGATAATATTTTTATAGTCTCTATTATATAAAAACCACATTTTTAATATGCCACTAGTATTAAAATTATATTTTTAACTTTTCTATATTATAAAAATTATATTTTTATTTAAATAAAACTCACATCTTCTTACCAATAAATAAAAAAATATCATCTTTCATGTTATAAAAATTCGATCTTTCTATTGTATTTATATAATCTTTTTATCACTATTAAAAATATCGCCTTTTCCTTTTAAAAATCTAATCTTTGATACATAAAAAATTTAATCTTTATACTGTATAAAATCTAATCTTTATCAAATAGAAATCATAGCTTCTCTAACTTAAAAATCGATTCTTTTTCACATTAAAACTCTATTTTTTTTATAAATATATAAAACAGGTTTTTACTTAAAGATTATAAATAAATAAAAAACTGAAATAGAATAAATAAGAAAATTCACTGTTTAAAGGAGGGCGTGGTGTCTCAGTTCGTCGGAGTGGCAGAGGGGGGGGGTCAGGCGAACTTTGCTGGTGGTGGAGGGGAACTAGGGCGGTGGCGGCAGTGCAAACATCGGCTGGTGGAGGAGCAAAGAGGGGCTAGGGCACGGCGAGCTAAATCAGTTGGGGGGGGGTTTCTTGAACACGCGAGCGGGGGAGGAGTCTGGATCGGAGCGGCGCCTGCTCCGGCGGCGCGAGGGCGGTCGTGGAGGAGGGAGGTAGGGGCGACGAGGTTCAGCGCCCGCTCTTTTTTATTGTTTTCTGAAATGATTTGAGTCGTGCGTGGGTTTTGGGGAAAAGGGGGGGGGGGGAGTTGACCACGAGATGAGTAAGGGCTTGGCCCATTTAATTATTTATTTTTATTATTTATCCTTCAAAAAGCAACTTAAATTTCGAACTCGAAATCAAACCCACTGACTGTCGTCCATAGCTAATTACCCCCATTCCGAACACAATGGGATATGTATCGTAGGCTGATTCGATCGTTTCGACCAGTTTTCGTCAAAATCAACATATAACTCTATATATTGAATTTGAACGCGCATTTCAATTCACCGGGGCCACATATGCACTCAAAAATTCCCGAAAAATATTTTCTAACTTCGTATTGACGATACGGTCCTAACAAAACTAGTTTTGTTGAATTCCGAGGTCGTTTGCAAAATTTCCATTTTTAAGGGCCAGAATTCCATAGCGACTATTCTGAATTTTCAACTGGACATATCTTTTGATCCCCGCTATGAAATTTCAATTTTTCTGATTCGTTGGAAATATATTCTCAATTAGATTCAAATATTTTTGGTTTCACTAAAATCCGGTTTATTTTGCACCCGGTACATTCATTTGAATTTTGAAATCGAATTATCGAACTACCGCGCCATTTTCAATTCCTTTATAATTAAAATTAAATTTTTATATTCTAACGACGACGTATATAAATATATTCGTTCTAATTCTATTCAAAATAAATTTCTCATCGATGTTATTTAAAATATTTCATTTTAAATATTCAAAATTCGCTAAAATTGCCAAAATAAAAATTTTAAATTGGCCCAGATTTCCGGGTTATTACAATCTGTTTCCCTGCATCCACAGGTGTTAAACACATAAATAACATTAATTTTATTTCCATATGAAATATTCTGCTAAACAGAATCAATATTTGATTAACAATTTATATGTATATCGTTATCTATAATTTCAACCAATACATAAGCAATTCAACCAAACAATTAACACACAGCAATCAACAGATAATTATCAGTTCTAAGAATACGTTATAAAAATATAACTATTCAGAGTTGGTGAGTTTTACTCACATTGGACGATCATCGTTAAATAACGATAAACTGTCTTTGATTTGATTCAGATTCGACAATTTATTTTGCTATAAATTGTAACGAGCTCTAATTCACTCCCAGCCAGTTCCACTGTGTAACCACCGTCCCTACGATCCCAACGGATTTGACCGTTCGAAATTCTAACCACGTACGGATGATATATTGTGTTAACAAGATTGTACATTATTTTACATTAAAATAAACTATATATTTTTATGATTTGGCTTACCAAATTTTAAGCAGCCCATTACCCAGTAAAGCCCACCCACAGTTACTTTCTTCCCCGATCATTTAAACCATCTAGCTCCTCGTGTATTCAACAACAATGACCGAACTTTGTGTGTCATTATCTTCCTTCACCCCTACCATTTTACTTTAAATCAATTTCATTCTCTTCCCCATCGAACCCTCCTTCTCTTCCACCCAGTCGCATGCAACTCGCACGAACCTCCCCGGATGCGGTCTCCAATGCATACCCACGGCAACAGTACGGTTAACGAGACTTAAATCCACCTGCATTCACCAACCCCACGTGCATCACTCAGAAGAGTAGTTCGCCTTCACCCTTCGAACGGGGTCCCCAATCCAATACCATTTGTCTTTCTCTCGGTACTCACGCTTCACAAAGAACCCACTCCATGCATGAAAAACACTCCATGCAACCTATACCTCACTCCAGCTCATGTAAATATGGCCATCTCGGCACCTACACATTCCCACTTCCTTCACTTTTGATACTCAACCATGCATCCTTGCTGGTATGCCCAGAAAAATGACAGCGGCTTTGAAAACTGAATACAAATCCCATGTTGCCTTGGTGAGAAAACCTCAGATCCTTTCCTCTTGTGTGATTGCCAAAGAACACATGTGTAGAAAGAAACAAATGGTTTCATGAAGTTAGTTTGAGGTTTATGGAAAGAGAACTAGAAAAATGTGTGTCCTTATTTCCAGTGAAAAAGAGCACGAATGAAGGCTTTAGGGGTGAAGTAATACAATACATGTGTATTTTATATTGGGTTATATGTGGTAGCAGACGGGAGGTCGTGTCAAGGGGCAGACCATATATTTGTTTGTGATACTTTAGCCCTCCACGTTCATAGACTACGGCTATATGCCTTAGGTTGTCTTTAGGGATAACATTTCAATTTTAAAATAAGGTGTTATACTTCATTGCCAAGTTTCCGTATACGAGAATTTAACCTATGTGAAAGCATGTGCATCGTATCACAGAAGAATGGTCATGCATCAGACATAAAATGCCAGTATTGTATTCCAATTTAAGGCGTGTATTATATATATATATAGTGTACCCCACTACAAAAAAATTATCTATTTACGTACAAGTGGCTATAGACAAAAAATGAAAATACAAACGTATTGAGGGATATTCCAGGATCCCAAAAATATAATAATATAGGTCCGTTAACTTATTCTGTGAAACCCCGAAATGTTGATATAGGGTGCAAAATACTCCAAAATAAAAAGTGGTTATTTTCCAAAATAAAAATTACAGAAAAATTCTAAAAACTAAATTATAATTATGTCTAAAAGGATTTGTCCAAATTCGAAGCCAATATTTAATTATAATTAAATATATCATTATGGCTTATAAACAATTTCACAATGACTATTCGAATATTTGATTTGGACATAACTCAAAATCTACATAATGAAATCCTGATTTTCCTCTTCCACTAGAAAAATATACTTCGCCAGCTCCGAACGTTTCTTGTTTCATAGAAATCCGATTTAAAATGGATTCTGTATATTCAATTGAAGTTCGAATCGCCAAATTACGAACTATAGTGCCATTACGGGCTCGATTATAATTATAATAAAATTATACATTCAAACTTCGTTCAAATAATATATTTGTTAATATAATTCAACTCCAAACTGAATTATAGGTTATAAAAGATCTGATTCACACAATATTGTGAATTCCACTATTTTTGACTATTTCAGAAATTAAATATATTATTTATTTATTATATTAATTAAATATTCAATATTATTTAATTAAACAACCATTATATTCTCAATATCACTATTTATATAATTAAATTAATTAATTATAATACCGTAGAAATACGGGTCATTACAATTAGTGTATGTCAAATATCATCCCAATACGCGTGTAGGGTTTTCAAACAACTACGGTCGATTTAAATAAATCATTGGTTAATAAATTTAACCAATTCAAGATTTGAATTATTTTTCTAATCAGCAAATTTTACTGTTTAAATTATAAATAGATATTTATAATTTAATTTCACTACCACATTAATATTAACATTATTTTTAATATGTTAATCATCACAGTCACTACACAAATCACCAAATCATCCATAAAAATAAATACTCAATAACACAATGCCATTTACGACGCTATAAATGGCCATTCGCGGAGTATGAAATCCGAGTGTCGTTAATATCCATACATCACTTCTTGTGCAAATGATTTGTGCAAATTCGCGTGTTGGACTCCAAAAATAACTACATGATAAAATATTAAGTGAGAAAGAGTTCTCGCCTTTGGTTTTCACTCCGTCAGTCTTTATTTGATGATTTTTGTACAGTTTAGGTTAGAATTTTCCCTAAATTGTAACTTGCTTCAAATTGGATCCAGTTAGTTCTGTTGCGAAGCTCTCGACTCCACAATCGCAATTGATCCTGTTTCATGCAATTTGGAGTTCATGACAAAAATTTATTAATGTATAAAGTTTAAACAAATTAATTAAATAATTAACTAAATTAATTACCCTAAAAAAATAGTTTTACCGTGTTCCCCTTGGCCAAGCTTCCACCGCCGCTTTTACAGACCGACAGTGGCCGACCTTGGCCCACTGCCGCCTGCGCCGTTCCTCCACGTGCCTCCACCTACAGTCGCTGGCTCCACCTCGCCACCAATCATCGAAAATTCTGGTTCCTCCAAATCGTCATTGCCCACGATTTCCGCCGCCGCAGTCCACATCACCATCGCGCACCACCACCCATCAAACTGCCATGCCACTTCTTTCGACGACCTTCGAACACCCCTGGCCATCTCAACCTCCATCGATGACAACGAGCAAAAATAGGGTTCCAGCATCACCTAAACGTTTCCCTCTGTTCATCTCTAATTTTCGATCACCACCAGCCGATTCAGGTGAAACTCACAGAAGAAAAGTTGTAGCCCATCCTCTTGGCTACAACTTTCCCTCAGGTGCCATCACCTAACGCTCATCGGTTTGACCAGAAATCGCCAAATACCGAAACTGTTTTTCGGCCATTGGATTGAGATTCCGGCGAATACATGCGATGATAGGCCATGGAATTTTTGTGGTAGGTGGAGATCATCATGATCTACTATACCCAAAAATCATTTGGTATAATTTCTTATGGATTGAGAGATATAAACGGTTTTATGTTTGAGAACTTTTCTTAAATTTTGTAGGGGCTGCTGCCAAATTTTGAGGGAAGAGGAACTAATGAGGGTTTGGGAAAAGGAAAAGATATTATATAATAGTGGTGTAGGATTTTATATTAATTTTCTCGTTTACCCTGTCTCCGATCAACAATTATCAATGCCACGGGCACACACGGATTATGTTGCCGAACAAAATTGACATGGTGTTATGTCTTGACGGTACTGTCCCAATGAAACTGGTTTCATCGAATTCTGAGTCCGTTTGCTCAAAAAACTATGTTTTGGGCTTAAATGACTGTTTAATTCACAATTAATTGCTCACGGGCACATACTAGCTCCAAAAATTATGAAAATTGGAATTTAGAAATAATTTGACATTCCGGATCCAACAAAATTGTTTTCGTCGAAAACGGAGGACGTTTGCAAAATGACTATTTTTAAGGGCTATAATCTACTAAATACATATATAAATTCCATAACGACTTTTTTAAATTTTAAATTGGACATAACTTTTGATTTATAAAGTGAAATCTCAATTTCCTACATTCATAAGAAAGATATAGTTAAACAGATTCTAACGTTTCTTGTTTCGTCCAATTCTAATTTAAAATGATTTATGTATACTCAATTGAAATTAGAAATCGAATTTCCAACCTATTGCGCCATTTCAGGCTCGTTTTATAATTAAAATAAATTTATACGTTCTAACTTCAATTTAAATAAATTTTAAATCATTATTATTTAAAATAAATCATTTTAAATATTCAAAATACATTAAAATAGCTAAAACAAAAATTTTAAATTGGTTGCAAAATTCTGGGTTGTTACAATCTCTCCCACTTAAAATCTTTTCGTCCTCGAAAAGGAATGGAGCTGAAAGTTGTTTAACTAACCAACTCAACTTTCATTATGGCTTTCATTCTTCAACTTTTCAATTTTTAAGAATTTTTAAATTTCTCAAAAATTTGGCTAACACCCTAAATTTTTGAAAAATTTCGCCATAACCTCCTTTGTACGGGCTAATCGGTAAAACTACAACTTTCCTCCCAGGGCCTTCATTAATAAAAAAGGAAAAGAAAAAGCCAAGCGGTTTGCCAATTGGCTCATAAAATCATCAAAACCCTAGAAATACAATAAGCATGTACTTATTTGTCGGGCTTACAATCTTATTCCTATTATTAGCTTCCGTGCTTTGACCTGTTCAATATATATACATGTGTACGTATGCAATTCCAATCAATTTTCAATTTAATTCAATATTTGATTCGATTTGACTAAATTTACCTTTTATTCTCTTATTGGTTTTATCATTCCAATATTTTTATTAGTTAAACTAATAATCACACATCACAACCAGCAATCAATTAGTTGATTAACTTTTCAAGCATATATAGCTTTTATATATAATCAAAATCTTATTTTTAGTGCCAAATCACAAACAATAGATTTTAACTAAGTTTCGGTACTCACACCAATTAATTGGAAATATATGGTTATCCACTTTCAAAACTCGAACGTATAAACTGATGATGATCGATCAATCATCAGAATCATCTCCAGGTGACTAGTGTGTGATTCTATATCTATCCAGTATATTTGAGACTTTGAATACACATTAATTACGTGTATATTCAAGATCTTTTTATACCCGATAGTCTAAAATCAATATAAAATAAAATACTCAAATACGTATAATATGATATAATTTTTAAAACTAAATTAATTTTTTAGAATTAACACTCTTCATACTCATTTTAGGGTATTATTAACCCTACCTCTAACGAGTTATCCTTATAGGATGTTACTAATCCTACCTCTGGTGAATTCTTTCGTTTGGTTCTAAGGTGCCTTGTTCTCGAGCTTTGTAAACCAAAGCTCGGATACCAAACTATAACGACCCAAACTTTCCCTTAAGCCCAGATTGCTTTGAGAACACAACACGTTAGGACACAAACAACAGAACATTTCATTGTTATACAACAATTTACATCAGAGTACAAGAATATTCCAGAGTATGAATAAATATTACACAGTGGAAATCCAATATCAGAGATTAAAATACATAGTAGCGGAAAATGATACATAAGTACAATGCATAGCGGAAAATAACAACTAACACAACTGAAAGAGAAATACGGATACAAAACTTTCCGAATATAGCTCCAGCTGTAATCCAGGATTTTGAGAAAATGAATATCTGCAAAACCAAAACTATTAGCTGCCTATGTGGAAAACATGGGCACCCAAAGTTTAGGTAGAAACAATAAATTCCGAATTAGTCATGGGAATGGTGTGAGAACTAAAACAGTTATTAAATCTTGAATTTAAAAGTTGGAAAATCATGGGACTACACCGTATAACACAGAACAAGATTACTCTATATGAATCTTAGTTGAAAATAAAATAACGCAATGCTTTTTTAAAATGAAGCTATAATAAGAATCATGTCCCATCACACAATGCAACGCAAGCCAGAGGATAGAGTTTTACCTTATAATAGTTAAATTTGCTTGGTATTTTTAAAATAAATCATTTTGATATCACTATAAGTGTATAGTGTCAAAATATCATCAAACATAAATGTATCAATCATAGACGACATGAGCGCCCCATCCCACTATGTTGCCATATAGGTTTACAACTAAAAAGGAAAAGTCACGTATTGGAAACTGGATTCCATCTATGAGTCGATGCCAGGGATGGCTCCTCTCCGATTCGATACACTCTAGCAAATGCCTCAGGATTCGGATGTTGGCAAACCCTTGGATCTTTAGGGCCGGTCCACACTTACTTTAGTGGATTGGTTATTCCTGAACACACGTTTCTCGGTCCTATCATACCTATCTCTAAGCCCCGAAATGGCTCAATAACCGAGGCGCTTCACAATCCATCATCCACACAAGTAAAAATGTCTAGGCTCCATACCATGACACCATTCCTAGCTAGAAAGAAACATCGTGCACTCCCTGTAGTCAAGATCCCGTTTTTGACTCATACCGGGTGTGAGGCTCGCGAATTAACGCTATACACAAAGCTATGCTATTTAAAGTCGTGCTTTGATCATCAACCACAAGACTCTTCTTTTCAAAAAAAAGCCTTGATCATTTGCATCTTAGCATGCCACACTGACAATCCATGCCATATGACTGATGTTTATCAATATATAACCTCTAAGCTCGTACGTCTCAGAGAAGGGTGTTAAGCAAGAGAATAAATTCTCCGCCACCAAAAAGATATATATTTAACTGAAATTAATCACATAGAATGAAATCCAATATCAGACATACAACCACTTCCGGGTCTGAACGAAACTAGAGGCACTTTATTCCTCGTCCCGTATGTCCAATACAGGAGAGAGGTCCTTGCATATCCGGTCGATCTCCAAGTACGTCCGAACAATCACCACTTATTACTTTGTTTTGGGTGAATAACCCGATCAAGACATCAGTAATCATCCATACGATGTGAAGATCTCTGGTCTTCAACCACTGTCTTCATCGTCGACTTTTAGTCATCGTATCAGTTATTCAAAATGGGATAGACCCAGTCTTTCCGAATAGCTCACATATTTTATAATCAATAATCAAGTGCTATAAAATACATCACATGCCTCATTCCATTTCAGAACATTCTTTTATTCAAATATTCACATCTTTAGGGAAAGGTTCCCATTAATTTTATCAAAGATAATTTTATTTAAACTATTTCTTTAATCTTCCTTTGGATATCATTTTAAAAGATTTTATTTTATCTTTTAACAATTTTAAACTAAATTAAGGTTTATAAACTAGTCGGGATTAGCGAACCATACCAAAGTAATCATTTATTATTTATTATCCCAATCCCAACCTATTCATCCCATGGAGCAATACTGGGAGTACTCCATATCTAACACCCATGGTGTTATCGGTAAATTTAATTACTATTTCACGTTCAAATCTAATTAAAGATTTAACTATCGCCTCGAGTAAAACTGGCAGTACTCCATTCTCGATCATTTCATGAATTCGATAAATTTAGTTATCTCATTCTCAATTTAATATACTTAAAGATTCATTAACACTCTACTTTGATTTTAATCTCAAAAATCATCACTCTATGATTATTCAACTTTAAGAAATTTATCTTGTCTTTACTTGGGTTAAAGAACCAATGTCAATTAAGACACAGTTCACGATAAACCCAAACCATCTTCCATTAACTATGGAATCTACATGAAAATCATAACCATGTATAATCGATATAAATTCCCGTATCAGACTAATAATATAAATGGAATAATGAAAAAGCCTTTAAATTCCATATATAGTAGCAATCTTCCTTTACAGAAGCTCATTTCGATTATTATCAAATCGAATTCCATTTAATTCCAATTTAATATATTAAATTGGAAAACTTTACTTTGGAAAAACATTACTTTGGAAAATTTCCATTAAATCATAATAAGAAGATTTATAAATTCCAAATCATATATTTACGGCTATTTCGGTTAAAGAACTAATGTTATTTAAA
The DNA here is from genome assembly GCA_030737875.1 of Allium sativum. NCBI lineage: Eukaryota > Viridiplantae > Streptophyta > Magnoliopsida > Asparagales > Amaryllidaceae > Allium > Allium sativum. The sequence goes on along the minus strand of CM060919.1, from coordinate 844,311,307 downwards.
ACATCGCTCACGATAAACCCAAAACCCAATTTCAATTCAATTCCAAATAATATTAATTAATTGGCAACTTCTCTAAATCTTAATTAAAAGATTTATTCTTTTCTCAGCTGGGTTTAAGAAATGTGTTATTTAAGGCACCATTCACGACAAACCCAAAATCCAATTTGATATTAAATATAAGACTCTAAATAGAAATTATATCGGCTTATATTCAATATCAAATTTTGAAATCAACAAATATCGTATTGGGAATAATGATATATATATATATATTCCAAATAGCTCAACAATATTCATATAATCGCAGAATCCAATATCGAAATATTCCAAAGATTATTTCCATTCAAATCCATTCCAATTTATTCGTTGGAAAACTCTTGTTATTTTAAAACCATTTCAATTCCTTTCAGTTCTCTATTCTAGTTGTTAACTAGTTCATTCTGATAAAAATATCTTTTATCTTTACAAACATGGAATATCCCATCCAAACTCTTTCCAAATCATTTATTATGATTTTACATAATTTATTCATATTTTTAATGATTTTAATATCGCAATTTCAGTCGATTTCCATATACGGTCATCGAACTGCATTTACAACGATCTTTTTCAAAACTGATTTGGACATATTTTAAAATCTAACAGTTAGATTTAAAATATCCTATTAACATTCAAATGCTCTTTTCAAAACGAACCTAACGGTTCAAGTTTTACGAGAATCCGATGGTCGGATCTACCGTTACATCAATTTGAAGTTAATGGTTGAAATTCGGGAACGGTCGCTACGCAGTGCGTTCTATTCCGGCCATTTAATTATATATAATATATATATTGTCGATTTCTATTCAAAACGAATTTTATAAATTGGTTATAAATTCATTTTAAAACGATTTCAACTTCATTTTCAATTTAAAATCAAAATTGAATATTCTATATCATTATAATATTAAAATGATAATATTTTATAAATATCTGATTTTGAAATCCATTTCCTTTTCATATTCATTATAAAATGAATATAATCGATCGATTAAACCCATTCGGGCTAAAATGGTGAATATCTACTTACTCGGCTTCATATGTTCCAATATTTTCATGTTGTAATAACCCGGAAAATGCGAGCCAGTTTGAAATTTTTATTTTGGCCATTTTAGCGAATTTTGATTATTTAAAATGAATTATTTTAAATAATATCGACGAAAATTTATTTTGAATAGAATTAGAACGTATATATTATATACGTCGTCGTTAGAATATAAATATTCATATATAATTATAAAATAGAATTGAAAATGGCGCAGTAGTTCGATAATTCGATTTCAAACTTCAATTGAATGTACCGGGTGCAAAACAATCCGGATTTTGGTAAAACCAAAAATAATGGAATCTAATTGGTAATATCTTTCCAACGAATCCGAAAAATCAAAATTTCGTAGCGAGAATCAAAAGATATGTCCAGTTGAAAATTCTGAATAGTCGCTATGGAATTCAGGCCCTTAAAAATGGACATTTTGCAAATGACCTCGGATTTCGACGAAACCAGTTTTGTTGGATCCGCAGTGTCAAATTATTGCTAGCTTTCAAATTTCATAATTTTTCGAATCAATATGTGAGTGTGGCAAAGGAAAACGCGTTTGACCAGTTTCAGTTGATTTTAATCGACTGGAAATTGGCCATTTTACAAACGGTCTCAGAATTTGACGAAACTAGTTTTGTTAGGACCGTATCGTCAATACGAAGCTAGAAAATATTTTTTTGGAATTTTTCTAGTTATTATGTGACCCCGGTAATTTGAAATGTACGTTTAAAATTCAATATAGTGATTTAAATGTAAATTTAACGGAAACTGATTGAAACGATCGAATCAGCCTACGATACATGTCCCATTGTGTTCGAAATGGGGGTAAAACGCTATGGACGACAGGCGGTGGGCCTCGTTTAGAGGTCGTATGTAAAAGTCAACTTTTTATAAATAAAATAATAAATAAAATAAAAAGAAACATCATTTCTCTCTCTCCCCCCTTAAAACCTTCTGGCCCCCCCGATCATTCTTCTGAGGATCGATTTTCAAAAAAAAAAAAAAAAAGAGAAATCGCGTCGCCCCCCCCCCCATCGATGGCGACCTCCCGATCGCCAGAGTTGCTCGCAGCTCGAGCTTGAAGTCTCGAACTTCATGCGCCAGTTCAGGGCTCCAGGGGCCACCGAAGTGGCAACGATGGAGGGGGAAGGTGCGCCGTGGGTTGGACTTCGACGTGGGGCCCTCTGATCAAGATCTCGGCGACGGTGGCAAGAGAAAAGGGGAACCCTAGCTTTTGAAGACTTCGGTGGAAACCTGGAGGGAGCAGAAGGACCATAAAACGTGGGAAGGTAATTTAAATTAGCATTGAGTTTTATTCTCAATTTTTTTTTTATTTTTGTAGGAATGAAAAGTAATGATTTTTATAGGATAATATGATTTATTTTCAGATTTTTAAACATGAGAAAGATAAAAGAAAGAAAAATATCATCTTTGTTTTAAAAAAATAAAATGTGCTTTGTTTTTCGAAATGTAGCAAGGAAAATATACTCTGTTTAGAAAAGTAAAATTATACATTTCTTTGAAGTGAAAAGATAAACTTCTTTGTTTTGAAAATATAAAGGTTCGATTTATATATTATAAAAAGGCGATATTTTTAACTTATAAAAGGTTAAATCTTTATAGGATGGTCATATAAAGAAGAATTGATTTTTGAAAACGAATAGAAGTGATTTTTAATGAAATAAAAATAGGATTTTTATATATTGAACTTAAAAATAGAATTTTTATATATTGAAATAAAAATAGAATTTTTTATATATTGAACTTCGAAATAGAATTTTTTATATATTGAACTTCGAAATAGAATTTTTTATATATTGAACTTCGAAATAGAATTTTTTATATATTGAACTTCGAAATAGAATTTTTATAGATATAGTAGCGGAAAATAAAAATATGATTTTTATATATTGAACTTCGAAATAAAAATATGATTTTTATATATTGAATAACGAAGTAAAAATGTGATTTTTACATATGTAGTGGCTACGGGCAAACGAAAGTAACGAAGAGACGAGAACAGCGAAGACTTCTACATTAGAAGAGTCGCGGAATCGGGATAGCTATATGTGAGAATTTCTCACCTTTCAATTTCTTTTTCTAGTTATATATATATACTAGGATGCAGACGGTGCTTAGTAGCACCCGACACAATCGTCCACAGACCATGGACTTGTTTGTTTGATTGCAAAAATAAGTTAGATTATTTGATTGAAATTGAATTGTTTGGTGAAATGAATGAATTGATTGATGTGTGAATGGCGTGGGCCTTCACTAGACCGGGGATAAGGCTAGGCCTTGTCCCGTTTCTAGTATCGTGCCGTTATGCCGCCGAAATTTTCTAAAATAAGTTAGAAAAATAAAATGTTTTATCGTTAAAAATATAATTTTTAACGTGAATGTGAATAAATAAATATTCATTTACAAACCAGACGGTTTGTTTATGTACACCTATTTGAAGGACATTGATTGGGTCGATAAATTTTACACATCGCCCAACTGCACAAATAAAATCTGTGTTTGATTGTTTGAAACCCCACACGGATGTTAGGATGAAATATGCAGTTCACTCATCCTGATTGATTAAATATGTCGATCGATTGATTGACAGGCTGTTATAAGCGTTAGATATCTATATTTGATGCTTATACAGTGTAGTGCACTTTGGTTGATGGTTGATTATTTTTCAATGCTATTATATACATGTGTTGTATGAAAATCCATATAATTAACTTTATATGGTAATTGATTGGGCCTCATTCCAATTTGAAAAATAAAGAATATTATAAAATAAAGGTTCATGTGTTGACAGTACTCATCCGTTGAGATTGGTCATGTGTTGAACGAAATATTTTAGTATTGACAACTATTTTGAAAAGAAATATTTGAAATAGAATATTTGAAAATAGGAATATATGAAGCCGTGTTGATTAGATTGACGCCATTTTGACGTGAACGATATTTATATCGATTTTAAAACGATTTCGAAATGAATTAAAAATATAACGATTTCGAAATGAAATGAATTGAAACCGATTTCGAAATGAATTGAATTGAAAACGATTTCGAAATGAATTGAATTGAAAATGATTTCGAAATGAATTGAATTGAAAACGATTTCGAAATGAATTGAATTGAAAACGATTTCGAAATGAATTGAATTGAAAACGATTTCGAAATGAATTGAATTGAAAACGATTTCGAAATGAATTGAATTGAAAACGATTTCGAAATGAATTGAATTGAAAACGATTTCGAAATGAATTGAATTGAAAACGAATTCGAATTGAATTGAAAGCGAATTGAAATGAATTCAAATTGAATTGAAATTTGAATTGAATAGAAATGAATTTTAAAACGAATTTATAGAGAAGAATTCAATTTTGATTTGAATTGAAATGGAAGTTGAAATTGCTTTTGAACGAATTTAAAACTATTTATATAATTCGTTTTAAATAGAAATCGACGAAATATATATTATATATATTATATATATAATACAATGGCCTGAATAGAACGCGCCGCGCCGCGGCAGTTCGTGAATTTCGACCATTTATTTCAAACGGACATTACGGGAGATCCGACCGTCAGATTCTCCTAAAACCGGAACCGTTGGGTTCGTATCGAAAAGGGCTTTCTAACGAATATTAGAAATTTGAAATCTAACGGTTGGATTTGGAATTACGTCCAAATCAAATTTGAAAAAGGTCACTGTAAGTGCAGTTCGATGGCCATTGGTGGAAATCGACTGTACGGGCCTTGATAAAATTATTAAAAATAGTAATAATTTGTGTAAAATCATAAGAAATGATTTAGAAAGATTTGGGATGAAAAACTCCATATTTGAAAAGATAAAAATAGATTTTTATCGAAATGAACTAGTTTTGAACTAGAAATATAATTCTATTTATTTTTAAATAAATAAATTGAATATAAAAAGGGTTTTGAAAATAACCAGAATATCCAATGGTTGCATTGGAGTGGATTTGAATCGAAATTGTCTTCGGAATATTTCGATGTTGGAATTCGTGATTATACAGGTGTTGTTATGGAAATTTGAAAGATATATATTTATATCGTTATTTCCAATACGACATTTGTTAGTCGTAGAATTTGATATTGAATATAAGCCGATATATTTTCTATTCAGAGCCTTGTATTGAATATCGAATGTGATTTGGGTTTGTCGTGAATGGTGTCTTCACTAACACTGTTCTTGAACCCAGTTGAGAAATGATTAAATCTTTTTATTTAGATTTAATGAAGTGTACCAATTAAATAATATTTAATTGGAATTGAATTGATATTGATTTTTGGGTTTATCGTGAACAGTGTTTTAAATAACACTCGTTCTTTAACCCGATAATTAATGTGATGTGATTTTGGGTTTATCGTGAACCGTGTTTTAAATGACACTGATTCTTTAACCCGGTCGAAGATTAAAACTAAGTGGAGTTTTAATGAATCTTTAATTAGATTGAAATGATCGAAAATGGAGTATCACCAGTTTTGCTCCAGGCGATAGTTAAATCTTTAATTAGATTTGAACGTGAAATGGTAATTGAATTTACCGATAACACTGTGGTGTTAGATATGAAGTATAACCAGTTTTACTTCATGGGATGAATAGGTTGGGATTGGGAAATTAAAACAAATGATTACTTCGGTAAGGTTCGCTAATCCCGACTAGTTTGAATTGAGATTCAAAAATAGAATAAAGAATAAATTCAAGAAATTTATCTTGGATAAAATTAATGGGAACTTTTCCCTATGAATGTGAAATTTAGAAACTAACTGTCGGTTGGCCAAGCAGAATGGTTTTCTGGGTATTGATCTGATGTTGGTTTCGGCCTTCGGGGTTAATATTTGGGGAATTATTCTCTTGATTAATTTACGGTTAGTGACTAATGAATTGGAATGAGGCGTATGTTGTGTTTGTGTAACACTTATTTAAAATATACGCGAGTTATTCGGGAAGACCGGGTTCAACCCATCCCGAATAACTGATACGACGATAAGTCGAAGATGAAGACGATGGTGGAAGACCGGAGGTCTTCACGTCGTTTGGGTAATTACTGATGATCTTGATTGGGCTGTACACCCAAGAAGATGGAAACAGTTAGTGATCGTCCAGACGTACTTGGAGATCGATGGATATGCGGGGTACTAGGTGCCTCCGGTTTCGTTCAGACCCAGAACGGACTTGTAAATGGACTGTGTGTCTGACATTGGATTTTAGTCTGTGTGATTGATCTCTATTAAATATATATCTGTTTGGCGGCGGAGAATTTATTCTCTTGCTTAACGCCCTTCTCTGAGACGTACGAGCTCAGGGGTTATATATTGATGGATATCAAACGCATGGAGTGAATGGCCTGTGTGGCATGCCTAAGTGGCAATAGATCGAGGCTTCTGTTGAAAAGCAAAGTCTTGTGGTGATGATCAAAGCACGGCCTTTGTGGCGTAGCTTTGTGTAACCTTTACTTCGCGAGTTTCACACCCGGTATGAACCAAAAACGGGAGAGGACATCAGGGAGGACTTGCGTTTCTTTCTAGCTAGAAGTGGCGTCAGTGGTTTTACACGCCCTGACGAGTTTGACTTATGTGGTTGTTGCTGTTGCGAGGCGCCTCAGATTGATCGGTCGTTCTCGAACCGATGGAGTCATTTAGTTGGCTCAGTTACGCCCCAAAGGGCGGAGAGACGTATTGTTCAGGCATAATAATCCACATCGGTGGACCGGCCCTGACGATCTAAAGGGTTGATGCGTTCTGATCCTGAGACATGGGCTAGATTGTCTCGAATCGGTTGAGGACTATCTTTTGCCTCGGTTCATAGACGGGAATCCAATTTCCAAATACGTGACTTTGCGATTTTGATTGTATAACCTATATACGGCGACATAGTGGTATGGGGCATTCATGCCGCCTAGGATTGATACTTATGATTTGAAGTTGTTTTATACACTATACACTTATAATAGTATCAAAAGATTTGTTTTAAACGTATCAAGCATTCTTGGCTATTATAAGGTAAAAACCCTATCCTCCGGCTTGCGTTGCATTGTGTGATGGGAACTGGGTCTTATAATAGCTTCATTTTTCTTTATTTAGCATTGCGCTGTTTGTTTTATGCACTGGTATTCTTGGGAGGAAACCCGTTCCGTGTTATACGGCGTGGTCCCTTGATTTACCTAACTTTAAAATAAAGATTACTGTTTTTAGTTCTCACACCAGTCACATGACTGACCTGGAGTTTATTGTTTTAACCTAAACTCTGGGTGCCCCTATTTTGACACGGGCAGCTAGTAGTTTTGGTTTTGCAGATTTATATTCACAGGATCCTGGTTTACAGCTGGAATGATATCCGGAAAGCTTTGTATCCGTATATCTCCTCTAGTTGTGTATTGTAATATTTTCCGCTGCTATGTATTTAAATGTAATTTAAATCTCTGATATTTCTGTGTAATATTCTTTTATACTCTGTATATTCTTGTAATCTGATGCATTGTTGTAGTATACAGTGAAATGTTCTTCTGTATGTGTCCTGATTTGTCCTATTCTCAAACGATAGGGCGTTTCGAACGGTCTGGGTCGGTTTAGCGACTGGTTCGGACCGAGCGAAATTCCTTGCCGTCACATTTGGTATCAGAGCTTTGGTTTACAGAGCTCGAGAACAAGGCACATTAGAACCATACGAAAGAATTCATCAGATATTGGATTTGTAATCTCCAATTAGAATGACTCGTTAGAGATAGGATCAGTAGTATCCTAGAACGAGTGTGAAGAGTATATTTTTCAAATGAAAACGATTTGTTTTGAAAATTTAAACCATTTTATACGTATTTGAATATTTATTTATTTTGAATATGGACAATCTGATATATAAAGATTTTGCATATACGCGTCATGAACGTATATTCGAAGTTTTAATATATTAGATAGATACAGAATCACATTCTAGACGCCCGGAGAAGGTTCTGATGATTGATCGATCATCATCCGAACTTATGTTCGTGTTTCGAAGGTGTGATTTCTATATATTTCCATTAGACTGGTGTGAGAACCAAAACTAATATAGTTAGAACACATTGTTGTGAATTGGCATCAAAAACATGATTTCTGTATATATATCAAATTTTATGGATTTGAAACTCTAATCCACTAATTGATTGATGTTTGTGTTGTTTGTTTATTTGTTTGCTAATTTTTAGCCATTTAGCCTAATTGAACCGAATATTGAATTGTATTGAAAATTGGTCGCATCTGCTTGCATATACATGTATATCATTGAACAGGTCATAGCAAGGAGGCTAGAGCAGAGAATAAAATTTGTTTGCCCGACAAATAGGTACATGTTTACTACATAATTTACTGTTTTGTTTGGGTGATGATGATTTTATGAGCCTATTGGCTAGCCGCTTGGCTTTTTCTTTTTCTTTTTGAGATCTGAAGGACCGGGGAAGCTATTTGAAATTCCCCGATGCTCCCGGTGCAGGGGAGGTTATGGCGAAATTTTTTGAAAATTTAGGGTGTTAGCCAAATTTTTGAAGAATTTGAAAATTCTCAGAAACTAAAGAGTTGGAGAATGGAAGCCAGATCGAACGTAGAGCTTAATAATCAAACCACTTTCGACTTTGTTCCTTTTCGGGGACGAAAAGTTTTAAGTGGGGGAGATTGTAATAACCCGGAAAATGCGAGCCAGTTTGAAATTTTTATTTTGGCCATTTTAGCGAATTTTGATTATTTAAAATGAATTATTTTAAATAATATCGACGAAAATTTATTTTGAATAGAATTAGAACGTATATATTATATACGTCGTCGTTAGAATATAAATATTCATATATAATTATAAAATAGAATTGAAAATGGCGCAGTAGTTCGATAATTCGATTTCAAACTTCAATTGAATGTACCGGGTGCAAAACAATCCGGATTTTGGTAAAACCAAAAATAATGGAATCTAAGTGGTAATATCTTTCCAACGAATCCGAAAAATCAAAATTTCGTAGCGAGAATCAAAAGACATGTCCAGTTGAAAATTCTGAATAGTCGCTATGGAATTCAGGCCCTTAAAAATGGACATTTTGCAAATGACCTCGGATTTCGACGAAACCAGTTTTGTTGGATCCGCAGTGTCAAATTATTGCTAGCTTTCAAATTTCATAATTTTTCGAATCAATATGTGAGTGTGGCAAAGGAAAACGCGTTTGACCAGTTTCAGTTGATTTTAATCGACTGGAAATTGGCCATTTTACAAACGGTCTCAGAATTTGACGAAACTAGTTTTGTTAGGACCGTATCGTCAATACGAAGCTAGAAAATATTTTTTTGGAATTTTTCTAGTTAGTATGTGACCCCGGTAATTTGAAATGTACGTTTAAAATTCAATATAGTGATTTAAATGTAAATTTAACGGAAACTGATTGAAACGATCGAATCAGCCTACGATACATGTCCCATTGTGTTCGGAATGGGGGTAAAACGCTATGGACGACAGGCGGTGGGCCTCGTTTAGAGGTCGTATGTAAAAGTCAACTTTTTATAAATAAAATAATAAATAAAATAAAAAGAAACATCATTTCTCTCTCTCCCCCCTTAAAACCTTCTGCCCCCCCGATCATTCTTCTGAGGATCGATTTTCAAAAAAAAAAAAAAAAGAGAGAAATCGCGTTGCCCCCCCCCATTCGCTGCCGCCGCCGCCATCGATGGCGACCTCCCGATCGCCAGAGTTGCTCGCAGCTCGAGCTTGAAGTCTCGAACTTCATGCGCCAGTTCAGGGCTCCAGGGGCCACCGAAGTGGCAACGATGGAGGGGGAAGGTGCGCCGTGGGTTGGACTTCGACGTGGGGCCCTCTGATCAAGATCTCGGCGACGGTGGCAAGAGAAAAGGGGAACCCTAGCTTTTGAAGACTTCGGTGGAAACCTGGAGGGAGCAGAAGGACCATAAAACGTGGGAAGGTAATTTAAATTAGCATTGAGTTTTATTCTCAATTTTTTTTTTTGTAGGAATGAAAAGTAATGATTTTTATAGGATAATATGATTTATTTTCAGATTTTTAAACATGAGAAAGATAAAAGAAAGAAAAATATCATCTTTGTTTTAAAAAAAATAAAATATGCTTTGTTTTTCGAAATATAGCAAGGAAAATATACTCTGTTTAGAAAAGTAAAATTATACATTTCTTTGAAGTGAAAAGATAAACTTCTTTGTTTTGAAAATATAAAGGTTCGATTTATATATTATAAAAAGGCGATATTTTTAACTTATAAAAGGTTAAATCTTTATAGGATGGTCATATAAAGAAGAATTGATTTTTGAAAACGAATAGAAGTGATTTTTAATGAAATAAAAATAGGATTTTTATATATTGAACTTAAAAATAGAATTTTTATATATTGAAATAAAAATAGAATTTTTTATATATTGAACTTCGAAATAGAATTTTTTATATATTGAACTTCGAAATAGAATTTTTTATATATTGAACTTCGAAATAGAATTTTTTATATATTGAACTTCGAAATAGAATTTTTATAGATATAGTAGCGGAAAATAAAAATATGATTTTTATATATTGAACTTCGAAATAAAAATATGATTTTTATATATTGAATAACGAAGTAAAAATGTGATTTTTACATATGTAGTGGCTACGGGCAAACGAAAGTAACGAAGAGACGAGAACAGCGAAGACTTCTACATTAGAAGAGTCGCGGAATCGGGATAGCTATATGTGAGAATTTCTCACCTTTCAATTTCTTTTTCTAGTTATATATATATACTAGGATGCAGACGGTGCTTAGTAGCACCCGACACAATCGTCCACAGACCATGGACTTGTTTGTTTGATTGCAAAAATAAGTTAGATTATTTGATTGAAATTGAATTGTTTGGTGAAATGAATGAATTGATTGATGTGTGAATGGCGTGGGCCTTCACTAGACCGGGGATAAGGCTAGGCCTTGTCCCGTTTCTAGTATCGTGCCGTTATGCCGCCGAAATTTTCTAAAATAAGTTAGAAAAATAAAATGTTTTATCGTTAAAAATATAATTTTTAACGTGAATGTGAATAAATAAATATTCATTTACAAACCAGACGGTTTGTTTATGTACACCTATTTGAAGGACATTGATTGGGTTGATAAATTTTACACATCGCCCAACTACACAAATAAAATCTGTGTTTGATTGTTTGAAACCCCACACGGGTGTTAGGATGAAATATGCAGTTCACTCATCCTGATTGATTAAATATGTCGATCGATTGATTGACAGGCTGTTATAAGCGTTAGATATCTATATTTGATGCTTATACAGTGTAGTGCACTTTGGTTGATGGTTGATTATTTTTCAATGCTATTATATACATGTGTTGTATGAAAATCCATATAATTAACTTTATATGGTAATTGATTGGGCCTCATTCCAATTTGAAAAATAAAGAATATTATAAAATAAAGGTTCATGTGTTGACAGTACTCATCCGTTGAGATTGGTCATGTGTTGAACGAAATATTTTAGTATTGACAACTATTTTGAAAAGAAATATTTGAAATAGAATATTTGAAAATAGGAATATATGAAGCCGTGTTGATTAGATTGACGCCATTTTGACGTGAACGATATTTATATCGATTTTAAAACGATTTCGAAATGAATTAAAAATATAACGATTTCGAAATGAAATGAATTGAAACCGATTTCGAAATGAATTGAATTGAAAACCATTTCGAAATGAATTGAATTGAAAACGATTTCGAAATGAATTGAATTGAAAACGATTTCGAAATGAATTGAATTGAAAACGATTTCGAAATGAATTGAATTGAAAACGATTTCGAAATGAATTGAATTGAAAACGATTTCGAAATGAATTGAATTGAAAACGATTTCGAAATGAATTGAATTGAAAACGATTTCGAAATGAATTGAATTGAAAACGAATTCGAATTGAATTGAAAGCGAATTGAAATGAATTCAAATTGAATTGAAATTTGAATTGAATAGAAATGAATTTTAAAACGAATTTATAGAGAAGAATTCAATTTTGATTTGAATTGAAATGGAAGTTGAAATTGCTTTTGAACGAATTTAAAACTATTTATATAATTCGTTTTAAATAGAAATCGACGAAATATATATTATATATATTATATATATATAATATAATGGCCTGAATAGAACGCGCCGCGCCGCGGCAGTTCGTGAATTTCGACCATTTATTTCAAACGGACATTACGGGAGATCCGACCGTCGGATTCTCCTAAAACCGGAACCGTTGGGTTCGTATCGAAAAGAGCTTTCTAACGAATATTAGAAATTTAAATCTAACGATTGGATTTGGAATTACGTCCAAATCAAATTTGAAAAAGGTCACTGTAAGTGCAGTTCGATGGCCATTGGTGGAAATCGACTGTACGGGCCTTGATAAAATTATTAAAAATAGTAATAATTTGTGTAAAATCATAAGAAATGATTTAGAAAGATTTGAGATGAAAAACTCCATATTTGAAAAGATAAAAATAGATTTTTATCGAAATGAACTAGTTTTGAACTAGAAATATAATTCTATTTATTTTTAAATAAATAAATTGAATATTAAAAGGGTTTTGAAAATAACCAGAATATCCAATGGTTGCATTGGAGTGGATTTGAATCGAAATTGTCTTCGGAATATTTCGATGTTGGAATTCGTGATTATACAGGTGTTGTTATGGAAATTTGAAAGATATATATTTATATCGTTATTTCCAATACGACATTTGTTAGTCGTAGAATTTGATATTGAATATAAGCCGATATATTTTCTATTCAGAGCCTTGTATTGAATATCGAATGTGATTTGGGTTTGTCGTGAATGGTGTCTTCACTAACACTGTTCTTGAACCCAGTTGAGAAATGATTAAATCTTTTTATTTAGATTTAATGAAGTGTACCAATTAAATAATATTTAATTGGAATTGAATTGATATTGATTTTTGGGTTTATCGTGAACAGTGTTTTAAATAACACTCGTTCTTTAACCCGATAATTAATGTGATGTGATTTTGGGTTTATCGTGAACCGTGTTTTAAATGACACTGATTCTTTAACCCGGTCGAAGATTAAAACTAAGTGGAGTTTTAATGAATCTTTAATTAGATTGAAATGATCGAAAATGGAGTATCACCAGTTTTGCTCCAGGCGATAGTTAAATCTTTAATTAGATTTGAACATGAAATGGTAATTGAATTTACCGATAACACTGTGGTGTTAGATATGAAGTATAACCAGTTTTACTTCATGGGATGAATAGTTTGGGATTGGGAAATTAAAACAAATGATTACTTCGGTAAGGTTCGCTAATACCGACTAGTTTGAATTGAGATTCAAAAATAGAATAAAGAATAAATTCAAGAAATTTATCTTGGATAAAATTAATGGGAACTTTTCCCTATGAATGTGAAATTTAGAAACTAACTGTCGGTTGGCCAAGCAGAATGGTTTTCTGGGTATTGATCTGATGTTGGTTTCGGCCTTCGGGGTTAATATTTGGGGAATTATTCTCTTGATTAATTTACGGTTAGTGACTAATGAATTGGAATGAGGCGTATGTTGTGTTTGTGTAACACTTATTTAAAATATACGCGAGTTATTCGGGAAGACCGGGTTTAACCCATCCCGAATAACTGATACGACGATAAGTCGAAGATGAAGACGATGGTGGAAGACCGGAGGTCTTCACGTCGTTTGGGTAATTACTGATGATCTTGATTGGGCTGTACACCCAAGAAGATGGAAACAGTTAGTGATCGTCCAGACGTACTTGGAGATCGATGGATATGCGGGGTACTAGGTGCCTCCGGTTTCGTTCAGACCCAGAACGGACTTGTAAATGGACTGTGTGTCTGACATTGGATTTTAGTCTGTGTGATTGATCTCTATTAAATATATATCTATTTGGCGGCGGAGAATTTATTCTCTTGCTTAACGCCCTTCTCTGAGACGTACGAGCTCAGGGGTTATATATTGATGGATATCAAACGCATGGAGTGAATGGCCTGTGTGGCATGCCTAAGTGGCAATAGATCGAGGCTTTTGTTGAAAAGCAAAGTCTTGTGGTGATGATCAAAGCACGGCCTTTGTGGCGTAGCTTTGTGTAACATTTACTTCGCGAGTTTCACACCCGGTATGAACCAAAAACGGGAGAGGACATCAGGGAGGACTTGCGTTTCTTTCTAGCTAGAAGTGGCGTCAGTGGTTTTACACGCCCTGACGAGTTTGACTTATGTGGTTGTTGCTGTTGCGAGGCGCCTCAGATTGATCGGTCGTTCTCGAACCGATGGAGTCATTTAGTTGGCTCAGTTACGCCCCAAAGGGCGGAGAGACGTATTGTTCAGGCATAATAATCCACATCGGTGGACCGGCCCTGACGATCTAAAGGGTTGATGCGTTCTGATCCTGAGACATGGGCTAGATTGTCTCGAATCGGTTGAGGACTATCTTTTGCCTCGGTTCATAGACGGGAATCCAATTTCCAAATACGTGACTTTGCGATTTTGATTGTATAACCTATATACGGCGACATAGTGGTATGGGGCATTCATGCCGCCTAGGATTGATACTTATGATTTGAAGTTATTTTATACACTATACACTTATAATAGTATCAAAAGATTTGTTTTAAACGTATCAAGCATTCTTGGCTATTATAAGGTAAAAACCCTATCCTCCGGCTTGCGTTGCATTGTGTGATGGGAACTGGGTCTTATAATAGCTTCATTTTTCTTTATTTAGCATTGCGCTGTTTGTTTTATGCACTGGTATTCTTGGGAGGAAACCCGTTCCGTGTTATACGGCGTGGTCCCTTGATTTACCTAACTTTAAAATAAAGATTACTGTTTTTAGTTCTCACACCAGTCACATGACTGACCTGGAGTTTATTGTTTTAACCTAAACTCTGGGTGCCCCTATTTTGACACGGGCAGCTAGTAGTTTTGGTTTTGCAGATTTATATTCACAGGATCCTGGTTTACAGCTGGAATGATATCCGGAAAGCTTTGTATCTGTATATCTCCTCTAGTTGTGTATTGTAATATTTTCCGCTGCTATGTATTTAAATGTAATTTAAATCTCTGATATTTCTGTGTAATATTCTTTTATACTCTGTATATTCTTGTAATCTGATGCATTGTTGTAGTATACAGTGAAATGTTCTTCTGTATGTGTCCTGATTTGTCCTGTTCTCAAACGATAGGGCGTTTCGAACGGTCTGGGTCGGTTTAGCGACTGGTTCGGACCGAGCGAAATTCCTTGCCGTCACACATGTCCATCCAAAATCGGATATCAAAATCATATTTTGGATTATTCACTAAATATTATTTTAAATATTCTTTATTTTAAAATATTCTTTATTTCTAAATCGGAATGCGACTCAATCAATTACCATATAATTTTAGTTATATGGATTTCATACATCGCATGTATGCAACAATATTGATAAATAATCATTACACATTCAAACATCATCTAGAGTGCATTTTACAACTGTATAAGCATTAAAATAAATAAATAACACTCCTCACAGCCTGTCAACCCATTGATTGACATACAAATAAATATTGGGATTAGTGTATGTCAAATATCATCCCAATACCCTTGTGGGGTTTTCAAACAAAAACAGTCGATTTAAATAAATCATTGGTTAATAAATTTAACCAATTCAAGATTTGAATTATTTTTCTAATTAGCCAATTTTACTATTTAAACTATAAATAGATATTTATAATTTAATTTCACAACCACATTAATATTAACATTATTTTTAATATGTTAATCATCACAAATCACCAAATCATCCATAAAAAATAAATACTCAACACCCCAATGCCATTTACGATGCCATAAGTTGCCATTCGCGGAGTATGAAATCCGAGTGTCGGTAATATCCACAACGCTTCTTATGCAAATGATTTGTGTGAGTTCACGTGTTAAACTGCAAAAATAATTAATGATAAAATATTGAGTGAGAAGGAGTTCTCACCTTTGGTTTCAACTCCGTCAGTCTTTATTTTATGATTTTTGTATAGTTTGGGTTTGAATTTGCCCCAAATTCTAACTTGCTCCAAATTGGACTGCCCCAAATTCTAAATTGCTCCAAATTTCCACTCCATCCCTCATCGATGACAATGAGCAAAAACAGGGTTCCAGCTTCACCTAAATGCTTCCCTCTGTTCATCTCTAATATTCGATCACCACCAGTTGATTCAGGCGAAACTCACAGAAGCAAAGTTATAGCCCTTACTCTTGGCTACAACTTTCCCTCAGGTGCCATCACCTAACACTCATCGGTTTGGCTAGAAATCGCCACATACTAAAACTGCTTTTTTGTCTTTGGATTGAGATTCCAACGAATTCGTGCGACGATAGGCCATGGAATTTTTTTGGTAGGTAGAGATCATCTTGATCTACTATACCCAGAAACCGTTTGGGATAATTGTTTCTGAATTGAGAGATATAAACGGTTTTGTGTTTGGGGACTTTTCTGAAATTTTGTAGGGGCTGCTGCTAAATTTTGAGGGAAGAGGAATTACTGAGGGTTTGGGAAGAGGAAAAGACATTATATATTAGTGGTGTAGGATTTTATATTAATTTTCTAGTTTATGCTGTCTCCGATTGATAATTATCGATGCCACGGGCACACACGAATTCCGTTGGCGACCAAAATTGACATGCTGCCATGTCTTGAAGGTTCATCGAATTCCGAGTCCATTTTCTCAAAAAGCTCCGTTTTGGGCTTAAATAACTGTTTGATTCACAGTTAATTTCTCACAGCCACATACTTGTTCCAAAAATTATGAAAATTGGAAATTAGCAGTACTTTGACATTCCAGATCCAAGAAAAGTAGTTTTGTCGAAAATGGAAGTCGTTTGCAAAATGGCTATTTTTAAGGGCTATGATGTATTAAAATTATATATAATTTCCATTGCGACTTTTTTAAATTTTAAACTGGACTTAACTTTTAATTTATAAAGTGAAATCTCAATTTCCTACATTCATTAGAAAGTTATAGTTAAATAGATTCTAATGTTTCTTGTTTCGTCCATTTTGGACTCGTTTTATAATTAAAATAAATTTATACGTTTTAACTTTGATTTAAATAAATTTTAAATCGTTATAATTTAAAATAAATCATTTTAAATATTCAAAATACATTAAAATAGCTAAAATAAAATTTTTAAGTTGGTTCCAAAATTCCGGGTTGTTACATATTATTACCTCCAATCGAACAAACTAGCTGAATTAGTCGAATGCTTGTCCTAATTTACTATTTGTTGCATTCCAGCAATCATCTAAGAATTTCGGCATATGAAAATTGTCAATAGATGCAAAGTCCTTAATCTGAACAACTACTTATCTACATTCTATGTAAAGTACATGCTGTTGGAGAATGGAGTTTTAATGATGACAATCTTATTTCAATATTCATTGATTATAAAATATATACTAGCACACTTGCATAAAATATATATACACACACATATGCATGATTTATATGCAGGAAATATTACTGAAGAATGTACAGTTTAAAGATATTAGAGATTCAGAGTTCACAGAAATTTCAAGACTCACGAGTATTCAAGATTTCAAGAGTTCAATACTAATATAGTTATAGAGTCTAGATTATGTAAGACTCTAAATAACACTCCAGGTTCAAATTCAAATTCAATTTTCAAATTCTATCTTCAGTCCTTTCTATTTTATTTTCTCTCTATTTTATTTTATTTTCTATCCTTTCTATTCTCTTTTCATATTTTAATTTTGTTTTCAAACTCGAAGTTTGATAAGTTTCATATATTCATATTTTCACATTTTACATAGTTTTAAACTTAATAATTTTATAAATATATTTATATAGTTTATATTTATGAGTTCAGATGATTCTACTTTACAATATTAATTTATAACACTATAGTTTAATCCAAGAATTTCTAGAATCATATTTATATCAAAACACTTGAAAAAATCTTAAAAATTAATTTTACACTACATGTAAGTCGACATATAACTGTTATTTTTTCAATTTTGAAAGGAAGTGTCTTTTCACTAATTGTAACGGTTCTGAAGCGTGACATCTTTTCACACACTATAAAAAGGGCTTGAATTCGGATTTTTAATCATCTCTTCTTCTATAACTTAACTCTCTTCCATTACACCATTATTCTTAATCATTTTTATGATTTCTACACTTATACTCTACCGAATTCAATTCCATTTTGATCAAATGTAACGACCCGTACTTTTATGGATAATAAATAGTTTATTTAATTATTTAAATAATGGTTTAGAGATTTATATAGTCATTTAATTAAATAATATTGAATATTTAATTAAATTAAATAATAGAATAATATATTTAATTTGTGAAATAGTCGAAAATAGTAGAATTCACAATACGATGTGAATTGGATCATAAATTAGCTATAATTCAGTTTGGAATTGAATTTGAATAACGAATATATTATTTAAACGAAGTTTGAACGTAGAATTATAATATAATTATAATCGAGCTTGAAATGGCACCGCAGTTCGCTACTTGGCGAGTTAAACTTCCACTGAATATACAGGGTCCATTTTAAATCGGATTTCTGTGAAACAAGAAACGTTAGGAGCGGGTAAAGTATATTTTTCTAATGAAAGAGAAAAATCAGGATTTCATAGTGTAGATTTTGACTTATGTCCAAATCAAATTTTTGAAAAGTCGTTATGGAATTCCTTTATAAATTATAGTGATTTATTTATATTATAAAAGGATTTTTCAATATAAATTGAATATCGATTCGACCGGGGTTTGAATATCGAGTTATAAATCCAATTGGAGTTATACGATATTCTGTGTGAATATATACGATAATATATATTTATTTATATTTAATTTAATTGTTTTTAAATATATTTATATATTTAAATGGGTTATTTAGAGCTTTAAAAATAGATAGTTTTGCAAACGACCTCAGTTTTCGTCGAAACTAATTTTGTTGGATCCGCAATATTAAATTATTGCTAGATTTCAATTTTCGTGATTTTTGGAGTCAGTATGTGGCCATACGGATTTTTAATGTGAAAAATAGTAGGTATTTTGACAGTTAAAAATACGCTGCGTGAGCAAACGGAGTCGGAATTCGACGAAACTAGTTTCGTTAGGTCCGTAATGTCAGATTGTAGCTGCATATCTAGTTTCGTGATTTTTGAAAGTTGTGTGTGATAACAGGAATTTTAAAGGATAAATACATACAACGGTTGATTAAAATTCAATATAATATTCAAATAAAAAAATTATATAAATTTCCTATAAATATACCTTTAACCCTAAAAATCTCATTCTATCTCCCGGTGGTCAAAACATCTTGCGCTGCCATCAAAAGAAATTCTACAGTGAGATTCAAGGTTTAAAAATCCATATCAAATGAAATCAAATCCTATAAATCACTAGGCATATATTTACGGATTCACCGCGAGCAACTATTCAATCTGATGTGTTTTTTTTATTCTTTGCAACCAAGTTCGTACGCAGTTATTCTCATCACGTGGACTAGGGTTTTCATCGGTCGAGAGTTCGAGTATCGAATGAAAAAATGAGGTTTATAGTTGTATTTATGTGGTGATTTGGCACCTTGCTTAAAATTTTCGTTGGATTTGAGAAGTAAAAATGTCGATCTGAATTATTGTAGCGGTGTGGCTTGATCAACGCAGTTGGAAAGTAGCAGCAAGCTTGGCCTGAAGAAGATGGTGTGTTGAGATTCGTGAAGAGGAAGGAGTTTGTGTGGTCAATTGGTCGGTCTGTGTTGTAACGAGAGGGAAATTGGGGAACGAGGTTTGGAAATTGGTGGAAGAAGTATAATGGGAAGACGCAAGTTGATTTATGGAAGAAGAACTATAGCAGAGTTTAAGGAGGTGGGTCTGGGCTTATTAGAACGAGGGTGGGCCGATTTTGTTTATTGGTGAGGCCCGATTTGAAATTTAATTAACTTAGTTTTAATTTAAACCATTTAAATGTTTATACAAACTTATAATTGTGTCTCTCGCTAATACATGATCAGAATTTAACGAAACAAGATCCGTTGGGATCGTATGGGCGGTGGCTATACCATGGAACTGACCGAGAGTGAATTGGAACTCGTTTGGATTTATGGTGAAATTAAACGCGTGAATCAAATCAATGACCAATTATCGTTATTTAACGATAACTGTCCAATGTGTGTAAATCTCACTAACTCTGCTCAACTTATTTTTTTATAATGTATTTTTAGAAATGATAAATAATGGTTGTTTGTTGTGTGTTGCCTGTTTGGCTGAACTGCTAGTTAATTGATTGAAATTTAGATAACGATATATATAAATTGTTAATCGAATATTAATTCTGTTTATCAAAATATTTCATATTCGTGTTATTCATGTGATTAACATCTGTGGATGCGTGGAAACAGGTCGGAGTACCCAACGGGGTTCCTCAATATTTATTTTACTATTTTTTTTCATATATTGTGTTATATGATGTGATATGAAATATGTTGTTAATTTTGTATGTTTGAATGTTACCGATCATTGTTATATGGTACGTTAAATACCATAAGGAATAATGGGATGTTAAAAAGGAAATTTTCAATGTTATATTGAAAAAGAAATATTTATAAAATCGAAAGATGTTATAAAAAGAAACACTTTTAAATATGGTATTATAAAAAGAAATATTTACTTAGATAAATAAATATGATAAAATACAAAGAGGAAATATTTTTGAAAACAAATAAAAAAAGGAAGTATTTGTAAAACATTTACAAATAGAATTGAAAAGGGAATATTTGTAAAAAAAATTACAAATAGATTATAAATAGAAATATTTATTTAGAAAATAAATAGAATCATAAAGAAATATTTATGCAGGAAAATAAACAGAATTATAAAGAAAATATTTATTTCGAAAATAAATAGACTATAAAAAGGAAATACTTGAAAAATGAATAGTTTGTATACAAAGAGAATTTTACACTAGGAAGGTTTAGACCCGTGCTTCGTACACGGGTATAACAGAATATGAGTTCAAAATGAACATTTAAGAGAAATCAGTTTTAACAGATAAAGTAAGAAAATAAAATTATAAATAAGGTTTTATAAATTAAATGAAATGTTTATCATTGGATAAATAGAATATATAAGTCGTGACTTATATAGAGAAATAAGAATCGATTTCAACATCGATATTTGAAACTAAATATGGACGAAGAGTAAATTGGATAGAGTTAGTCAGTTAGAGTTAACCAGTTAAAGTTAACCGGTTAGAGTTAATCAGTTAGAGTTAACCAGTTAGAGTTAATCAGTAGAGTTAACTGAATTTTAGTTATTCAATTAGAGTTAATCGAATATTAATTATTCGAATAAAGAGTCAACCAGATAGAGTTAATTGAACATAGTTAATCAAATTAGGATTTAATTGCATTTTAGTTATTCAATTAGAGTTGATCGAATATAGTTATTTGAGATAGAGTTAGTCAAACATAGTTATTCAGGATGAGTTGCCATCTCGTACGACTACTAGCGTAATTCGCAGGGTTGCAAATAGCCTACGGCGGTCGGATGTTTCCTGAGGGAATCAGGCGTAACCATTGTGATCGCTGCGATCTAGAGTCGAGCGAATGGAGTTAAACTGAATATTAGCTATTCGAAATAAAGTAAAAACAAACATATTTATTCGAATATAAGTTAATAGAATATTAGTTATTCGATAGGAGTTAATCAAGTTGAGTTAAATAAGTCGATTAGTCAAGTTGAGTTAATCAAGTAAGTTAATCAAGTTGAGTTAATCGAGTTGAGTTAGTTAAGATGAGTTAATCAAACCGATTTAATCCAAATAAGGTTATTCGAAGAAGGAATAAATCGAATAGAGATTTTTCGAAAAGAGGTTATCGAATATTAGTTATTCGAATAGAGTTAAAAGGAGTTATTCGAATATGGTTCATTTGAAAGGAGATTAATCGAATGCAAAACATTTGAAGAGAGTTAATCGAATATAATTATTCGAAGAAAGAGTTATCAAATATAGCTTATTCGAAAAGGAGCTATTGAATATAGATTATTCGAAAGAGAGTTATAGGATGAAATTCGATTATCTCGAATTTGGGAAAGTACACTTTTCGTTTTTAATCAAGATTTAATGATTTCTTCATAAATTGTCTATTTAGTTATTTAGTTAAATTAAGGAATAAAATTTATATTTCAAAGTTAGATATTTAAGAAGAAGGGATTATAACGCTATAGTTATAATCAACGTTTTAAAATAAAGAAGGGGATTCGTAAATAGAATCCGAGTTACTTAAGGAAGTTGGTTAAAAGATTTAAAAGGGTGAACTTTGTCTATTTCGAGGTTAGAATTATTGTTCAGTTAAGGTCTGAGAGGTAATTATACCCCAACTTGATTGACTTCGTTTTTAACTAAGGGATGGGTAAGGTTTGATAGTGAAGGTTGGTTAAGTGAATTTAGTTAATGAGTGTAATGGTTTGAAATGGCTTAGTGATGTTTTATTTAAGCATCTGTTTAAATCAAATGAAGGAGTTTTGGAAATGTTTTCCAAATAAGAATCATAAATGTTTTCTAGTATAGAAAATAAGGAATAGAGCAAATACATAAATGTTTTCCAATGATTAATAAAGTATATTTTCTAAATTTAGAAAATAAGAATTTGCGAATATATAGAAATGGGTAAATGAATAAATTAATGTTAAATTAAATTAAAGGAGATAAGTGTTGAATGTTGATTGATCGATTGAATTTCTATTTGGAAATAAGATCATTGGTTGTACACCTATTTTTCTTTGATAGTTAAATCACCGACTATCGAAGTTTTTGACCATTTTTCCATCGTCAATACAGAGAGACAGGGATCAGATTCATTATCTGAAAACCATGGTGTTGCGATCAAATATGATGAAAATAAGTGAAGACAGAGTTATGCAAGGGCTATCCTGTTTACATAATAGTGCCTTAGGTTTGTCCAGTCCCAGGACAACCTGAATGGACGAATGTCTGACGGAGTATATCTAACAGATCGCGTAAGTTGATCTCTTCAAACGTACTTACATTTTGTGGTGGAGGAATTTGTTTCTCTTAGCTTTATACCCGTGGTATTTTTGGGGAAATCAATTTGTGATTTGGTGGGTATGACGATGTGGCATTCAAATTGAAGGATGGTCAGATGTTCCAAAAGATACATTATGACCTCAAGCCTCATCAACCGGGAAATGGCAGAAATTGGGAAGGCAGCATGGCTAGGTGGGTCGCTCCCATTAGGGTGTATATCACCTATCTAGAGAAAATCCATTTCATTCTTTTATCTATTTTCGATGCTGTCCCTTTTCGGGAAATGGTTGGTGGCTCCCAACCGTTGGTGATATACATTCGATACAATCAAGTAAAATGAGTGGTCGGACATGTGTGGGCCGGGTTGCAAGACGTTCTTATTGAACCCAGTGTATTCGCCTCTAGAGATACAGTATCTGCAGGTGGTCCCATACCTTGTCATAGTCGGAATCCAATATCCAATAAGCGCCCGCGATTTTGATTTGTATACTATATATGTGGAACGTGAGATGCAAGCGTTCTGCTAGATCGTTAATTACTTGTGAGTAGACATTATGATAATATCAAAAAAGTATTGATCTCCAAAACTGTTTTGGGTTATAGAAAGGTAGAAACCATCCGCATTTATGTGTGGATCGGTCTTACGATTACCTTTTTTTTTGAAAAGGATTTTGAAAAGTTAAACCAAATTATTTGAGTTTACTAACACCAGTCCCATGACTGACCCAGAGTTTATTTTGTTTTGTTTTTCCTAAACTCTTGGGTGCCCAAATGTGTACGGGCAGCCAAGTAGTCAGGATTTACAGATATACCAAAAGAAGCTTGGAGCAGGAGGCTTCAGCAGCATTATATAAATATTATTTATTTCCGCTGTGATGTAAGTGTTGTATTCTAATTTACAAATACAGATTTATGTGTCAAAATTATGTTGTATATTATATTTATTCGTTCCGTTGTGAGATTCGCATTACTCTAATTCTATCCTGTGGTGATCTTCTTCTTCTATTCAATTTTTTCTATCTTATCTATTCTCACCCTCTAACTTCTTTCTATTAATGATCAGGTATTTCCGATGTCTGAATAGTCAACATGGTAGTTTTATGTTGATTTTCGAAGTCGAAAATCCCAATTCGTTACATCAAACTTCTTCTCTCTACACTCTCTACTCATTACTCTCTGAATCAAGTGCTATTGAAGAGTTATAGGGCTGTTAGTAATTGTTTGGGTTGAGTAAAGGAATTGGTTGTATCCCTTGTAAACGTGTAATCAAGGATGGGTAATCAGTGGTATCCCTTATATTCGTGAAATCAAGGACGGGAAAAACTTGATCAAGTGTATGTGTGGAAACGGTGGTATCCCTTGTAGCAGTGAAATCAAGGAGGGTTGTAATTGGATTTTGATATAGTAATAAAACTCTACGCAATCTAGCGTTGTATGGGACTGGACGTAGGAGCAATTCCGAACCAGTATGAAATCCGATATGTTCTTTCCTTTTCTTTATTTTTATTTCTGTTTATTTTGCATCTGTATTTGATTCTGTGTCTGTGATTGTTTCTGTGATGTTTGATTCATTCTGTAATTCACTTAAGTTTTTGATTTCGTTTAAATAATCAAAAACACTATTCACCCCCCTCTAGTGTTTGTTTTTCCCTAACGATCCATTCTGTAATCCCTAACAATTGGTATCAGAGCATGGTTTTTCAAAAAGTTCATAATCTGATTTTTTACAATTTTGAATGGAAAAGTTTGAACACTAGTTTAAATTCATG
Organism: Allium sativum; assembly: GCA_030737875.1. NCBI lineage: Eukaryota > Viridiplantae > Streptophyta > Magnoliopsida > Asparagales > Amaryllidaceae > Allium > Allium sativum. Next base: position 844,286,342 of record CM060919.1, on the reverse strand, counting down.
TCTTGCATCAGTATTAGATGAGTCTACATTTAATTTGATTGAAAATCCAAGTTATCATGACATGATTTCTTGAAAAGTTTAAATAGATATATCACCGAATCATCATAATGTTATTATCTTAAATTACAATTAGTTATTTTGAAAAGTCACTTGATTCCTTGAAAAAATATGTTGTTTTGCAGGAAAGAAGTTATTTTTGATGATTGATTAGCTGAAAGACATCAAGATGATTATTCATCAATCAAGAAAAGAAGCGTTTATGAAGAGATATTGTAACGACCCAGAAAATCTGAACCAATTTAAATTTTTTAAATTGGCTAAAATAATGGATTTTAAATATTCAAAATAAATATTTTAAATAATGGCGATGAAAACTGAGTTTGAATCGACATTTGAAAACGAATATAATTAATTATAATTATATATAGAATTGAAAATGGCGCGGTAGTTCGATAATTCGATTTCAAACTTCAATTGAATATACCGGGTGCAAAACAATCCGGATTTTAGTGAAACCAAAGATATTTAAATCTGTTAGTGAATATCTTTCTAACGAATCCGACCAATCGAAATTTGATAGCGGGAATCAAAAGATATGTCCAGTTGAAAATTCTGAATAGTCGCTATGGAATTCAGGCCCTTAAAAATGGACATTTTGCAAATGACCTCGGATTTCGACGAAACCACTTTTGTTGGATCCGCAGTGTCAAGTTATTGTTAGGTTTCAAATTTCATAATTTTTCGAATCAATATGTGAGCGTGGCAAAGGAAAACGCGTTTGACCAGTTTCCGTTGATTTTAATCGACTGGAAATTGGCCATTTTTCAAACGGTCTCAGAATTCGAAGAAACTAGTTTTGTTAGGACCGTATTGTCAATACGAAGCTAGAAAATATTTTTCTGGAATTTTTAGAGTTAGTATGTGACCCCGGTAATTTGAAATGTCCGTTTAAAATTTAATATAGTGATTTAAATGTAAATTCAAGGGAAACTGATTGTAACGATCAAATCGGCTTGCGATACATATCCCATTGTGTTCGGAATGAGGGTGAAACGCTAGGGACGACAGGCGGTGGGCCTCGTTTAGAGGTCGTATGTAAAAGTCAACTTTTTGCAAAATTAAATAATTAAATATATATATTTTATATAAATTCCCCCCTATTCCCTCTTCTCTCTCCACTTCGAGCAGAAAAAAAAAGGGAAAACCTAAACTAAACCGCCGCTTCCCCGATCATCCACCTCCGCACGTCGCCACCCCTTCGCCTGGAGTTGCTGTCGCTGCCTCTTCTTCTCTCCCCTCTTCTACCTCGAAGCGACGCACCCGAACCCCATCGCGACGTCCAATTCGCGAGCCGCCGCCCTCCCTGAAGCATCGCGACGCCTCCACCGAAGCTCCGCCCTGACGACCTCCTGCCGCCGACTCTGACGACGCCTCCCCCTTCTTCGCATCAATGTAAGTTGTTTTGATTTTATTTTATTCTTATTTTTAATTCTAAAGATACTGATTTTATTTTGAAAAGAAAACTGATTTTTTTTCGAAAGGTTTAAAACTGAATTGATTTTATTTTAGAACTTTAAAAAGGTTTAAAACTGAATTGATTTTATTTTAGAACTTTAAAAAGGTTTAAAACTGAATTGATTTTATTTTAGAACTTTAAAAAGGTTTAAAACTGAATTGATTTTATTTTAGAACTTTAAAAAGGTTTAAAACTGAATTGATTTTATTTTAGAACTTTAAAAAGGTTTAAAACTGAATTGATTTTATTTTAGAACTTTAAAAAGGTTTAAAACTAAACTGATTTTATTTTAAACTTTAAAAAGAAAAAGATTTGAACTTTAAATAGAAAAAGGTTTAAACTTTTAAAAAGAAGAAGATTTGAACTTGAACAGAAAAGATCATATTTTTAAAATGGAAAAGACGGAATTTTTATTAAGATGTAAGATATGATTTTTATATATTGAACATCGAAGAAAAAATTCGATTTTTATATATTGAATAACATAGTAAAAATTCGATTTTTACATATGTAGAGAATACGGGCAACGAAAGCGACAAAAGGCGAGAAAGGCGAAGATTTCTCTAAGTGAAGTGTCGTGAAGTTGGATAGCTATTGGTGAGAATTTCTCACTCTTCAATTTCTTTTGCTATATATATATGTGTTGAAATAAAAGTGAATTGCTATATATATATATATATATATATATACGCCCCTCGTCCACAAACCATGGACGATATTTATTGGTTGAAATTGTTGTGAAAATTGATTGATAGCGAATGGTTGTTTGGGATTGTTTGTGATTGATATTGGTTGAAAAATACCCGTTTGTGGTTGAGAAATATTTGGTTGAAACCACATAGGATTAGTTTTGTGGAAATGAAATAAATATATACATGCCGCCTGCGTGCGAACTAGATGCATGATCCCCATTGTCAAAAACCGCGAGGTTTTAAGGTAGAGCGAGGAGCCGTACTAGGGACGGTCCCGGTTTTAACTACCCTGCCGTTATGCTGCCGAAATTTTGAATAATATTCGTGTGTTTGAATCATTTTCATATGCTTAAACTATATTTATTCATTGAATAGAAAACATTCATGTATTGAATTGATATTCATTCGTTGATTAGAAATTCATGTGTTGAATGGGATTCATATTTTGAAATAAATTGTTTGATAATAAAAATCACCTTTTATCTATATATAAAAACTATAGAAAACATTCATGTGTTGAATTGATATTCATTCGTTGATTAGAAATTCATGTGTTGAATGGTATTCATATTTTGAAATAAATTGTTTGATAATAAAAATCACCTTTTATCGACTATATGAACTGTGTAAAATAATCTCGTTTTAAAAGAAATTGTTTTATGATATAAAATCCTATTTTTGTCACCTATATGAACTATATAGAAAAATAGTGTTTTGAAATGAATTGTTTTACAATAAAAATCACATTTTTATTGTATGCATAAATCATTGAAATGTGAAGTGTTAAAAATAGCCACTTGTTCAAAATAAACATATATGAGTTGAAATATTCATTAATTAGCTAATGAAATGATTTGCACCTATTTATGTAACATTAGAATGAATGGTGTTTTTAAACCAAATAGAAATCAAATATGAAGTTGAATAGAAAATGATAAATGATAAGAACTGTATATATATGTACATGCATATTCATTGAACAGGTTATAGCAAAGGGGCTAGAGAAGAGGAATAAAATTTTGTGCCCGACAAATAGGTACACATTTACTGCTTTGTTTGGGTGATGATTTTATGAGCCTGTTGGCTAGCCGCTTGGCTTTTTCTTTTTCTTTTTGAGATTAGAAGGACCGGGAAAGCTATTTGCGATTTCCCGATGCTCCCGGTGCAGGGGAGGTTATGGCGAAATTTTCCAAAATTTTAAGGCGTTAGTGAAAAATTTGAAGTGAAAACGATATTGAAATCATTGAATGAACTATATTTATATAAATATATAAATATAAATAAAATTAAAACGAAACGTAGTCGTGCAGTTCATGTTTTGAAACCGTGTTTTCAAACAACTAGTACGGGAAATCCGACCATTGGATTTTCCCGAAATCTCAACCTTCGGGTTCGCCTTGGAAATATCTTCCCAACGGCACCAACCTTGTAAAAATCCAACGGTTGGATTGTCTGGAATGTTTAATTCAAATCTGAAGAAAAATAGCGCCAGAAGCGATTATATTTATATATATATAAATATAATTATATATTTAATCGAATAACGACGCTGCAGTTCGTATTTTGAAATCGAAACTTCAAACGATTGTACCGGGAGATCCGACCGTCGGATTTTCCCGAAACTGGAACCGTTGGATTCGTTTTGAAAAGACCTTTCTAATGATGTAAATTTTGCGAAGATCCAACGGTTAGATTTTCAGATATGTGTAAATCAAATCTGAAGAAAAACAGCGCCACGGCCGCTTTATGGCCCGAAGCGTCGTTTTGAATAAATTGGCTATTTTAAAATAAATAAAAATAGCGATAAATAGTTATAAAATACCATAAACAATATGGAGTGGAAATAAACTGAATTTGCTTGATTTATGTGATATTTGATGGTTGAATGTGTTTGGTGTGAAAATTACATTAAAGAACAAAATTGGTGTTGTCGAATAATTTAACCATTGAAATAAATCTAATTGAAATTCTAAATATACGTGAATTATTTGAGAGGGCCGAGTTAATTCTCATTTCAAATAATTGACCGACGATTGAAGGTCGAAGATAAAGACGGTGGTCGAAGACCGGAGATCTTCACCTCGTTTGGATGGTAACCGAGGTCCTGATTGGGAGGCATCCCGAAATATGGATAATGAGTGGTGATCGTCCAGACGTACGTGGTGATCGATGGGTTTGCGAGGTATTTAGTGCCTCCGGTTTCGTTCAGACCCAGAACGGACTTGTAAATGGACTGTGTGTCTGACATAGGATTTATTCTGTGTGGCATGCTAAGATGCAGTGATCAGGGCTTCTGTTGAAAAGCAAAGTCTTTTGGTGATGATCAAAGCACCGCCTGTGTGGCGTAGCTTTGTGTATAACGTAAATTTGCGAGCCTCACACCCCGGTATGAACCTAAAACGGGAGGAAGGACCTCAGGGAGGACATGCGTTTCTTTCTAGCTAGGGTGGTGTCAGTGACCTACCAGCCCTGACATTTATATACTTTTCACCTATGTGGTTGTTGCTGTTGCGAGGCGCCTCGGTTTGATCGGACGATCCGGGTCCGATGGAGTCATTCGTTGGCTCGTTTACGCCCCAAAGGGCGGGGAAACGTATTGTTCAGGCATTTTAATCCACATCGGTGGACCGGCCCTGACGATCCAAGGGTCGATGCGCTCTGACCCTGTGGCTCGGGCTAGAGAGTCACGAAGTCGGTAAGGACTATCTTTTGCCTTGGTTCATGACGGAAATCCAATTTCCAAATACGTGACGATGCGATTTTGATTGTATACCTATATATGGCGACATAGTGGTATGGGGCATTAATGCCGTCTATGATTGATAGTTATGATTTGAAATTGTTTTCAAAACATATAAACACTAGCAATAATATCAAATGCCTTTGTTTTTATTCGTATCAAGCATATTTTGGCCGTTATAAGGTAAAACTCTATCCTCCGGTTTGCGTTGCATTGTGTGATGGGAACTGAGTCTTATAACGGCTTCATTTTTATAAAAAGCATAGCGATGTTTAAAAGAAAGATTTGTTTTAAAGCACTGGCAATCCAATGGAGTAAACCCGTTCCACGAAAGTGGCGTGGTCCTGTGATTAGCCAATTATATATGTGTTGAGTGGATTTCTCATACCAGTCCCATGACTGACTCGTAGTTCGTTTCACTTTCAAACTCGGGTGCCCCTTTTTCTACACGGGCAGCCTTGTATTCAGGTTTAGCTGGTTCTTTCTGGATAGCTGGAGCTGAAGATGGATTCTATCATTTATTTCTTTTTATGCTGTTCAGCTCCTATTGTACATATTTTGTTTATTTCCGCTGTAGACATTTATGTATAGCTGAACTGTATTTGTACTAAGTAAGATCCTGTATATTGTGTAACTCTGATGATTACTTTTATCTAGTATATTCTATTGTTCATTATCTGGTGTATTTATTTAATTCTGTTCTGCTATTATCTGTTTCTGTGTTATATTCCTAAGATAACCCTTGTTTCCGTGAGAACGGGATTTCGGGTCGTCTCAACGTGGTATCTGAGCTTTGGTTAAGCTTAGTTCTGGAATATAACATTTGAACGAACTCGTCAGAAATAGAACCAGTAGTGTTCTAGGACGGGTAACTCCATACAGATAGGATCAGCAATATCCTAGTATGAGTAAAGCAGAATGAAATTACACCTCGATAGACACATTTACATTCAAGTATTTGTCTCTATATTTTCAAATATCTTTTCCGTTGACCTGACACTTTGTCTGCTAATTGCAGACGTACTGGAAAATGAGTGACAGGAACAGAAGAAGTAATCGTATGGCTCGACCAGCTAATGAGCCAGTTGTGCTCCCACAGCCAGAATCCGATATAGAAGTTCTATTCAAGAGATTTCGAAATCTTGGTGGATCGCCATTCTTAGGCAAGGAGTCCATTATGGAAACACAAGCTTGGATTCGTTCTGCAGAGAAAATATTTGAGGGTTTAAAGCTGAGAGACGATCAGAAAAGATTACTGGCGTCTTGGGCACTCAAAGAAGAAGCTTTGTTTTGGTGGGATTCAATTATTAAAGATAATCCAGAAGGTGATATCACCTGGGACAGATTCAAAGTGATTTTCTTAGAAAGATTTACTCCTCCCGAAGCAACCAAGAGATTATGTGATGAATTTTCTTATTTGATACAAGGTGATATGACCATCCCAGAGTATCATAAGAAATTCAACGAACTTGCTCACTTTGCTCCTCATCTGATTCAAGATCCAAAGAGGAAAAATTTGAGATTTATTCATGGCCTGCAAAGGAGATATCAGAATAGTGTAATGAGGAATGCGAAGCTTCCTTTTGCTGAAATGATATACATGGCTTATCAGTATGAAGATCTCCATAAGAAAGGAATGTTGCGAGACGAAGAAGAAGTTTGTTGTAGTGACAAAGAAGAGTCGGAAACTGATATTGCTGGAGCCAGTACGAGGTCTGAGATCAGTGAGAAGCCCAGTGCCAAGAGAAAAAGGGCTAAGTCTGGGAAAGAACCGGTGACAACAGCTATTTGCTCTAACTGCAATAAGAAAGGACATTTGTCGATAAGTTGTAGATCTTTAAAGAAACAAAGAAAAGAGGGATATAGAGCAAATCGAAAACAAAAGAAGAAAAGGTTCAGAACTGACGGGGAGTTCCAAGAGAATAGAGAGTGCAAACAGTGCCACGAGGCTGGTCATCTTGCAAAGGATTGCCCACAGTTAAACAAGCCTGAAATGGTTCAAGTAAATGAAGTGGCAAAAACTTCTGAGCCCTCAGCTATTCAGGAAAGGCCAGATGTTTTAGAAGGCACGCTAACTGTCAAAGACATCCCAGTTAAAGTACTGTTTGACACAGGTGCGTCACGAAGCTTCATTGCAAAGGATGCAGCTAAGAAACTGGATTTGAATTTGAAAAAGCTTAAGGAACCAATGACTGTCCAGAATCCGGTTGGGGGTTCCATTGATCTCAGTTGGATTTGTGGAGTGCCGGTTTCTTTCTCTCGTTATCGGTTTCCTACCATCGCGGTCATCATGAATTTTAAAGAGTTTGATCTTATCTTGGGGTTAGACTGGTTGACCAAATATGAAGCTGAAGTTAAATGCGCCGACAGAGTCGTAAAGGCCAAGATTAAATCAAGTGATTATATAACCATTCCCTATGAAGGTCAAAACACTAATAGAAAAGACTTCTGGGCAGCTTTGAATGTTTCTCCAGCCCAAATAGGAAATGTCCCCGAGGTTGCAGAGAATATTCCTGACCTCATCAAAGATATTCCTGTCGTCAAGAACTATGCGGATGTGTTCGAAGAAGTTGTTCGCTTACCTCCGCAGAGAGAAATAGATTTCAAGATTGCTTTGATTCCAAATGCAAGGCCGGTAGTTCACGCTATTCGAAGAATGTCCTTGAAAGAGAAGGGGGAATTAGACAATCAAACACGACAGCTAGTATGGAAACGTCTGATCAGGCCTAGTTTCTCTGATTGGGGTGCAGCAGTGGTATTTGTCCCAAAATCTGACGGTACTCTACGGCTATGTGTGGATTATCATGATCTGAACAAACAGACCATAAAGAAAAAATATCCATTGCCGCGAATAGATGATTTGTTGGATCGATTAAATGGAGCACAAGTATTTTCACGAATGGACCTAGCTACAGGTTTCCATCAACTTCGAATTGCCGAAGAGTGTGTTCCAATGACAGAGTTCAGAGGTCCCGACCTATTCTACGAGTGGTTAGTAATGCCATTCGGCTTATGTAACGCTCCCGCTTACTTCGTCGATCTAATGAACAGAGTATTCAGAGGAGTATTGAATAAATTTGTTCTGGTTTTTATTGACGATATTCTAATCTTCTCTAAATCAAAAGCCGAACATGAAAAGCATCTGGAACAGGTTCTAGAAATTCTGAGACGGAATGTGTTAAAAGCCAAATTTTCCAAATGTATCTTCTGGCAAGATGAAGTAAAATTTCTGGGCCACGTCGTATCGAAAGAAGGAATTGCTGTGGATCCAAGTAAAATCACAACCATTCAGAACTGGAAACAGCACAGTACTCCCACTGGAGTCCGCAGTTTTCTCGGATTGGCTAGCTATTACCGGAAGTTCGTTAAAGACTTTTCGAAGATATCTGGTCACTTAACGAAGCTTACAAAGAAGCATTCTAAATTCAAATGGACTCAAGAGAGTGAGGAGGCTTTCGAAGAGCTAAAGTTGAGATTAACAACTGCTCCAGTGCTAACCATCATCGATGGCAACCAAGATTTAAAGGTCTGGACGGATGCTTCTAGAGAAGGCCTTGGCGCAGTGTTAATGCAAAGAGGCCAAGTAATTGCTTATGCTAGCCGTCAACTGAAGCCGCACGAGAAAAACTATGTAACTCATGATCTGGAGTTATTGGCTATCATATTCTCTTTGAAAATCTGGAGACACTATCTTCTGGGCGAGAGATTTGAACTGTTTACAGATCAACAGTCATTAAAGTATCTGTTCACTCAGAAGGATTTAAATCTGAGACAGCAACGTTGGCTGGAGTTTCTTGCAGCATATGACTTTGAAATTATATATACTCCAGGAAAAGCCAATGTCGTGGCCGATGCGCTGAGCAGAAAGAATGTAATGATCGCCAGCTTTATTATCACGACATCCTTGATTGACAAAATATCTATTCTTCAGAAGGAGGATAACTTTATAAAAGATATGATCAAAAGGATTCAGAAAGGCGAACCCTCGTGTTTTCAAATAGATAACGACGAGACCTTGAGGTTGAAAGGAAGGATTTGTGTTCCTGACATCCCAGAGTTAAAAAGGGAAGTGTTAGACGAGTGTCACAAGTCCAAGCTGAGTATCCATCCTGGCGTGGCCAAAATGTATAACGATCTCAAAAGAACATTCTGGTGGAAGGCTATGAAAAGAGACGTTTCAATATACGTTAGCCGATGCCCTACTTGCCAACTAGTCAAGAGCGACCAACAGAAACTAGCTGGACTGTTACAACCGCTAGAAGATCCTGGTTGGAAGTGGGAACATATTTCTATGGATTTCATTGATGGTTTGCCCAGAACCAGAAAAGGGAATGATAGTATTTGGGTGATCGTAGATCGCTTCACGAAGACCGCCCATTTCATACCTGTCAGATCAAACAGAACCGCTCAGAGTCTGGCGCAGATATACTTCAGGGAAATAGTTAGACTACATGGAGTGCCGCTCAATATAGTAAGTGATAGAGATACAATATTCACTAGCAAATTCTGGGAAGCATTTCAAGTCGAGCTGGGAACGAAGTTAACTTGAGCACCGCTTATCATCCTCAGACAGACGGTCAGACTGAGAGGGTGAATCGTATTTTAGAAGATCTATTGCGGGCTTGTGTTATAGATTTCGGTGGATCATGGGAAGACCATCTACATTTGGCTGAATTCTCTTATAACAACAGCTACTAGGCGAGTCTGACAATGCCGCCATTCGAAGCATTGTATGGTAGACCGTGCCGATCTCCTGCTTGTTGGGTCGAGCCAGGGAATAGACTTGTGTTGGGTCCCGATATGATTCGAGAAGCAGCCGACAAAGTCGATTTTATTAAAAAGCGATTACTCGCCGCTCAAAGCCGACAAAAGAGTTATGCCGATAGAAGAAGAAGAGATATATCCTTTGAAGTTGGCGACTATGTATATTTGAAAGTATCGCCGATGAGAGGAGTTATCCGGTTCGGTAAAACTGGAAAGTTGGAACCCAAATTCATTGGTCCGTTTCCTATTCTGGAACGGATTGGGACTCTCGCTTATAGGGTCAAACTGCCTGACTGGTTGCCTGGAGTGCATGATGTATTTCATATATCTCAACTTCGAAAGCACGTTCATGATCCAGACTTGATCGTGGAAGAAGCAGCTCAGCAGGACATTGAAATAACCCCAGAATTAGCTGTGAGGCGAGAGCCGCTAAAGATAATAGGCAAAGAAACCAAAGAGCTGAGGAACAAGAAGGTTCACTTAGTCAAAGTGCAATGGAGTGGAGATCCGCGAGATTGTACTTGGGAAACGGAGGAGAGCATTCAGAAAGCTTATCCTAGATGCCGAGTAGATATCTCTGATTGACTCAGGTGCAAGGTACATTTACTCTACTTTGCACTACCATTCAATTCTCTACTCTATTGTTATCTACTTTTAATAGATGTGCACTTTTAATTATATAGTTTGAATGATTTTTAAGGGGTATAGGATTTGATTAATATTTTTGAAAGGTTAAAACCAATTGGATTGGTTGTTGTGTTGTGTGATTGTAGATTTATCAAACCACTTTCGACTTTATTCCTTTTCGGGGACGAAAAGTTTTAAGTGGGGGAGATTGTAACGACCCAGAAAATCTGAACCAATTTAAAATTTTTAAATTGGCTAAAATAATGGATTTTAAATATTCAAAATAAATATTTTAAATAATGGGGATGAAAACTGAGTTTGAATCGACATTTGAAAACGAATATAATTAATTATAATTATATATAGAATTGAAAATGGCGCGGTAGTTCGATAATTCGATTTCAAACATCAATTGAATATACCGGGTGCAAAACAATCCGGATTTTAGTGAAACCAAAGATATTTAAATCTGTTAGTGAATATCTTTCTAACGAATCCGACCAATCGAAATTTGATAGCGGGAATCAAAAGATATGTCCAGTTGAAAATTCTGAATAGTCGCTATGGAATTCAGGCCCTTAAAAATGGACATTTTGCAAATGACCTCGGATTTCGACGAAACCACTTTTGTTGGATCCGCAGTGGCAAGTTATTGTTAGGTTTCAAATTTCATAATTTTTCGAATCAATATGTGAGCGTGGCAAAGGAAAACGCGTTTGACCAGTTTCCGTTGATTTTAATCGACTGGAAATTGGCCATTTTTCAAACGGTCTCAGAATTCGAAGAAACTAGTTTTGTTAGGACCGTATCGTCAATACGAAGCAAGAAAATATTTTTCTGGAATTTCTAGAGTTAGTATGTGACCCCGGTAATTTGAAATGTCCGTTTAAAATTTAATATAGTGATTTAAATGTAAATTCAACGGAAACTGATTGTAACGATCAAATCAGCTTGCGATACATATCCCATTGTGTTCGGAATGAGGGTGAAACGCTAGGGACGACAGGCGGTGGGCCTCGTTTAGAGGTCGTATGTAAAAGTCAACTTTTTGCAAAATTAAATAATTAAATATATATATATTTTATATAAATTCCCCCCTATTCCCTCTTCTCTCTCCACTTCGAGCAGAAAAAAAAAGGGAAAACCTAAACTAAACCGCCGCTTCCCCGATCATCCACCTCCGCACGTCGCCACCCCTTCGCCTGGAGCTGCTGTCGCTGCCTCTTCTTCTCTCCCCTCTTCTACCTCGAAGCGACGCACCCGAACCCCATCGCGACGTCCAATTCGCGAGCCGCCGCCCTTCCTGAAGCATCGCGACGCCTCCACTGAAGCTCCGCCCTGACGACCTCCTGCCGCCGACTCTGACGACGCCTCCCCCCTTCTTCGCATCAATGTAAGTTGTTTTGATTTTATTTTATTCTTATTTTTAATTCTAAAGATACTGATTTTATTTTGAAAAGAAAACTGATTTTTTTTCGAAAGGTTTAAAACTGAATTGATATTATTTTAGAACTTTAAAAAGGTTTAAAACTGAATTGATTTTATTTTAGAACTTTAAAAAGGTTTAAAACTGAATTGATTTTATTTTAGAACTTTAAAAAGGTTTAAAACTGAATTGATTTTATTTTAGAACTTTAAAAAGGTTTAAAACTGAATTGATTTTATTTTAGAACTTTAAAAAGGTTTAAAACTGAATTGATTTTATTTTAGAACTTTAAAAAGGTTTAAAACTAAACTGATTTTATTTTAAACTTTAAAAAGAAAAAGATTTGAACTTTAAATAGAAAAAGGTTTAAACTTTTAAAAAGAAGAAGATTTGAACTTGAACAGAAAAGATCATATTTTTAAAATGGAAAAGACGGAATTTTTATTAAGATGTAAGATATGATTTTTATATATTGAACATCGAAGAAAAAATTCGATTTTTATATATTGAATAACATAGTAAAAATTTGATTTTTACATATGTAGAGAATACGGGCAACGAAAGTGACAAAAGGCGAGAAAGGCGAAGATTTCTCTAAGTGAAGTGTCGTGAAGTTGGATAGCTATTGGTGAGAATTTCTCACTCTTCAATTTCTTTTGCTATATATATATGTGTTGAAATAAAAGTGAATTGCTATATATATATATATATATATATATATACATGCCCCTCGTCCACAAACCATGGACGATATTTATTGGTTGAAATTGTTGTGAAAATTGATTGATAGCGAATGGTTGTTTGGGATTGTTTGTGATTGATATTGGTTGAAAAATACCCGTTTGTGGTTGAGAAATATTTGGTTGAAACCACATAGGATTAGTTTTGTGGAAATGAAATAAATATATACATGCCGCCTGCGTGCGAACTAGATGCATGATCCTCATTGTCAAAAACCGCGAGGTTTTAAGGTAGAGCGAGGAGCCGTACTAGGGACGGTCCCGGTTTTAACTACCCTGCCGTTATGCTGCCGAAATTTTGAATAATATTCGTGTGTTTGAATCATTTTCATATGCTTAAACTATATTTATTCATTCAATAGAAAACATTCATGTATTGAATTGATATTCATTCGTTGATTAGAAATTCATGTGTTGAATGGGATTCATATTTTGAAATAAATTGTTTGATAATAAAAATCACCTTTTATCTATATATAAAAACTATAGAAAACATTCATGTGTTGAATTGATATTCATTCGTTGATTAGAAATTCATGTGTTGAATGGTATTCATATTTTGAAATAAATTGTTTGATAATAAAAATCACCTTTTATCGACTATATGAACTGTGTAAAATAATCTCGTTTTAAAAGAAATTGTTTTATGATATAAAATCCTATTTTTGTCACCTATATGAACTATATAGAAAAATAGTGTTTTGAAATGAATTGTTTTACAATAAAAATCACATTTTTATTGTATGCATAAATCATTGAAATGTGAAGTGTTAAAAATAGCCACTTGTTCAAAATAAACATATATGAGTTGAAATATTCATTAATTAGCTAATGAAATGATTTGCACCTATTTATGTAATATTAGAATGAATGGTGTTTTTAAACCAAATAGAAATCAAATATGAAGTTGAATAGAAAATGATAAATGATAAGAACTGTATATATATGTACATGCATATTCATTGAACAGGTTATAGCAAAGGGGCTAGAGAAGAGGAATAAAATTTTGTGCCCGACAAATAGGTACACATTTACTGCTTTGTTTGGGTGATGATTTTATGAGCCTGTTGGCTAGCCGCTTGGCTTTTTCTTTTTCTTTTTGAGATTAGAAGGACCGGGAAAGCTATTTGCGATTTCCCGATGCTCCCGGTGCAGGGGAGGTTATGGCGAAATTTTCCAAAATTTTAAGGCGTTAGTGAAAAATTTGAAGTGAAAACGATATTGAAATCATTGAATGAACTATATTTATATAAATATATAAATATAAATAAAATTAAAACGAAACGTAGTCGTGCAGTTCGTGTTTTGAAACCGTGTTTTCAAACAACTAGTACGGGAAATCTGACCATTGGATTTTCCCGAAATCTCAACCTTCGGGTTCGCCTTGGAAATATCTTCCCAACGGCACCAACCTTGTAAAAATCCAACGGTTGGATTGTCTGGAATGTTTAATTCAAATCTGAAGAAAAACAGCGCCAGAAGCGATTATATTTATATATATATAAATATAATTATATATTTAATCGAATAACGACGCTGCAGTTCGTATTTTGAAATCGAAACTTCAAACGATTGTACCGGGAGATCCGACCGTCGGATTTTCCCGAAACTGGAACCGTTGGATTCGTTTTGAAAAGACCTTTCTAATGATGTAAATTTTGCGAAGATCCAACGGTTAGATTTTCAGATATGTGTAAATCAAATCTGAAGAAAAACAGCGCCACGGCCGCTTTATGGCCCGAAGCGTCGTTTTGAATAAATTGGCTATTTTAAAATAAATAAAAATAGCGATAAATAGTTATAAAATACCATAAACAATATGGAGTGGAAATAAACTGAATTTGCTTGATTTATGTGATATTTGATGGTTGAATGTGTTTGGTGTGAAAATTACATTAAAGAACAAAATTGGTGTTGTCGAATAATTTAACCATTGAAATAAATCTAATTGAAATTCTAAATATACGTGAATTATTTGAGAAGGCCGAGTTAATTCTCATTTCAAATAATTGACCGACGATTGAAGGTCGAAGATAAAGACGGTGGTCGAAGACCGGAGATCTTCACCTCGTTTGGATGGTAACCGAGGTCCTGATTGGGAGGCATCCCGAAATATGGATAATGAGTGGTGATCGTCCAGACGTACGTGGTGATCGATGGGTTTTCGAGGTATTTAGTGCCTCCGGTTTCGTTCAGACCCAGAACGGACTTGTAAATGGACTGTGTGTCTGACATAGGATTTATTCTGTGTGGCATGCTAAGATGCAGTGATCAGGGCTTCTGTTGAAAAGCAAAGTCTTGTGGTGATGATCAAAGCACCGCCTGTGTGGCGTAGCTTTGTGTATAACGTAAATTCGCGAGCCTCACACCCCGGTATGAACCTAAAACGGGAGGAAGGACCTCAGGGAGGACATGCGTTTCTTTCTAGCTAGGGTGGTGTCAGTGACCTACCAGCCCTGACATTTATATACTTTTCACCTATGTGGTTGTTGTTGTTGCGAGGCGCCTCGGTTTGATCGGACGATCCGGGTCCGATGGAGTCATTCGTTGGCTCGTTTACGCCCCAAAGGGCGGGGAAACGTATTGTTCAGGCATTTTAATCCACATCGGTGGACCGGCCCTGACGATCCAAGGGTCGATGCGCTCTGACCCTGTGGCTCGGGCTAGAGAGTCACGAAGTCGGTAAGGACTATCTTTTGCCTTGGTTCATGACGGAAATCCAATTTCCAAATACGTGACGATGCGATTTTGATTGTATACCTATATATGGCGACATAGTGGTATGGGGCATTAATGCCGTCTATGATTGATAGTTATGATTTGAAATTGTTTTCAAAACATATAAACACTATCAATAATATCAAATGCCTTTGTTTTTATTCGTATCAAGCATATTTTGGCCGTTATAAGGTAAAACTCTATCCTCCGGTTTGCGTTGCATTGTGTGATGGGAACTGAGTCTTATAACGGCTTCATTTTTATAAAAAGCATAGCGATGTTTAAAAGAAAGATTTGTTTTAAAGCACTGGCAATCCAATGGAGTAAACCCGTTCCACGAAAGTGGCGTGGTCCTGTGATTAGCCAATTATATATGTGTTGAGTGGATTTCTCATACCAGTCCCATGACTGACTCGTAGTTCGTTTCACTTTCAAACTCGGGTGCCCCTTTTTCTACACGGGCAGCCTTGTATTCAGGTTTAGCTGGTTCTTTCTGGATAGCTGGAGCTGAAGATGGATTCTATCATTTATTTCTTTTTATGCTGTTCAGCTCCTATTGTACATATTTTGTTTATTTCCGCTGTAGACATTTATGTATAGCTGAACTATATTTGTACTAAGTAAGATCCTGTATACTGTGTAACTCTGATGATTACTTTTATCTAGTATATTCTATTGTTCATTATCTGGTGTATTTATTTAATTCTGTTCTGCTATTATCTGTTTCTGTGTTATATTCCTAAGATAACCCTTGTTTCCGTGAGAACGGGATTTCGGGTCGTCTCAGATATGACTTTTGGGGTTATAGTAGTTGAAGTTTCCGTTCATTCAAAATTCAAAATTTTGGAGCCAAGTTGGTTAAACTACTAAATCATTGATCTCATTTTCAAATTCTGGAAGATGTAAATATGATTCAGATTCGTCATCAAGCGATGGAGAGCCAGAAACCAGAGATTCAAATATGTGTTTCACAATAATTCAGAATTCAGGGAATATCGAAGAAATGGATCTAAAAACTGGGTACGCCTTAATTGACTTTTAATTTTTTGGTTGAATGAATGTTTTGTTTGCATTGTTTTGAATTTGAAAACTAAATTTCAAATTTGAAATTTGAATTTTGAAATTCAAAATAATATTATTATAACAATGATAAATATAATAATAAATTTTGAATGTTTATTAGGATTAATATTATTTTAGGAAATAGTTAAACCTGAAATATAAATCGATAATTTAAAACCTAGATTCACAAAACCATATATTCTTTTAAATTATACATGTATGTCGACATACATAAATGAGCATTTCGACATATGTTCCAATAAATTCAAATTTTGAATTTTCAAACTTCCCTCTATCCTTTCAAAAAGAAAATGCCAATTCAAATTTTGGTTATTAACTTTATCTGTCTACTTATTTTCTTATGCCTTGTTTCTAAACATGTATATATATATATTAAAAGTATATAAATTAATAAAATTATATAAACATGCTGATATGATATACAAAGTTAATATAACTTTTTGATATTGTTATAAAACATAAATTTATTCATCTATTATATAGTTTAAACATGCATAGTTTAACTTACATATTATTCATAACAATTTTGGGTTACATTATCACAAATACTATTTGTAACTTAAATACTTATTTTGATTTCTTATTAAGATTTATAAAAGCTTAAATATTTAACCAAATATTTTTCTATAAAAATAATATATATATATATATATATATATATATATGATTTTATGCCTTAAATATAGGAAATTATAATTTTATAATTTAATTTATATCCAGATTTCATAATATTGTTATGACTATAGATCATTTCTTTTAAAGTTTTAACATATAAATGGTTCCTTAACGAATTAATATATTTTGATTTCTAAAAGTTTAACTTTAAAATTGATTTGTATCAAAAGATTGCTTTATATTTCATAATAAATTAAATTTTAAATCCTTTTTTAAAAATAGTTTTACATATACAGTTATGACTATATGTATACTTTATATGAAACAATTCTATGTTCTCTTTAAAAAGATCTTCAATTTTTACTATATTAATGAAGCATCCTACCAATAATATTTAACTCCATATTTCTCATAGAATTATTTTAAATATTTTATTATATATTATGAATACCATAATACTTTTATCTTTACCATCTTTCAATTTCTTTCATAAGTATCATTAACCTAAGTCTAGAAATTAATATATATTATCCTTGTTTAATTCAAATAATTTGTAATATATATGTATATGCATAATAGTTAGATAGTACTTTGAATATATTTACCTAAATAGATATAATTTCCCAATCATTCTACATACTATCATTACACATCATACATCATTATTATAGGTTACAGTACATCTCAAATTAAAATCATTCACATCAAAAGTTGCATTTCATTCAAAATATCACTTCATTTAGATTTGCATATGACATACTACATTATAACCAACACATTGTATTACATGTTAACTTTAACTCCACATATAACAAATATATAGTATGAAATTTTTTTATCTAATAAGAAACATAGGATTATTAATTAAATACATAACATATTTACTTTGTCTTGGTTAACTTGATTGATTTGTTTGGCTCGATTGAATTGGTTGAATTGATTGGCTTGATTGAATTGATTGACTTATTTGGTTTTTTTGTTTGACTTAAATAACTTGATTAACTTACTTGACATGGTTAAATTTCATTAATGGTTGATAGGTTTGTTAGAAATATATGAAAGGGGTCGAGTGTACACGACCTAAGCAGGATCTTAATATGGCTATGCGGAATGTATGTGATAACTCAAGCTATTCAATAGTTATGCGAATAAATATTCGCAAACAAGATATATATCATAAATAAATATAAATGCAGTAAAGTAAATTAAAGTAGAGTAACAACACCAGGGTTTTTATACTGGTTCAGACTTCCCGTCCTACGTCCAGTCCCGAAGCTCATCTTCGGTTTTTCACTAACCAACACCCTCTCTTCACCTGGAGGAACAGGTTCACAGTACCCGAGCAGCCGAATGGTATTTCACGCCTCAACAACATTGAGGACTTCAACACTTGCCTGATCACACACAGGACTTCAACACTTGCCTGATTACACACAGGACTTCAACTGATACAATGGTTTTGACTTCTGCTTTGTGTTCTTGATTCAACACGGATAGTTAACAGTTTGAGTACAATCTTCCTACAATCTGATCCTCAAGTATTTACTTTGAATGCTTAGATTTAAGGAAGTATATTACTTATTGAATCAAGAGATATGAAATAATTTCAATGATTCAATTAGCAATTGAAATATTTGAGAGCTTTTAGAATGCAAGAATATTTAGAAAGTAAGATCAGAATTTAGAGCAAGAATCGGTGATTTGAAAGTATGATTTCAAGTCTATTTATAGTGTAGAATAGTTGCATTCCTTCATGAAGAGTTTCTACAAAAGATTGCATCCGTTTCCATTGAAAATTGAAGAGAAAACTCTTGATGAATGGAAGCAACCCTTCATAAAAAAGCTTGCTGTTCGGCACCGGTCGACTGGTTGAAAATCACCGGTCGACTGGTTAAGTTTATAGAAATTTAAAGAATCAAAAAATAGCTGTTATGTGCAAACACAGTAAAACCGGTCGACCGGTCCTTTTTTGGGCGGTCGACCGTTTTCTGGCTATGGACCAGAGGACCTCGGTCCATAGTCTATATCACTCTGCACTCTTTCCCAGTTGGAGCCTAGACCGTTTGGGCTTTTTCCGTGACTTCTCAATTCCTCAAATATACAGATTTCAGCAACCAAGATATGATATTGTTTTGTGCATTCGTGTTATACTTTGAGGATAGATTTTAACATATTTCCAACACAACTCAAAGTAAAAAAACCTTATCTCTATGAAATGATCTTCTCTGCACCTTTATATGTTGGCATCGATCAAAATCTTGTCTCAACATTCTCCCCCTTTTTGATTGATGACAACACCTTGGATTTTCTCCCTCTAAATATAAAGCTCCCCCTGAATTTCTGCAACATTTGTTAGTTCATAATATAAATAATCTTACCTTTTGATTCCTGCATTAACAAATGTTAGATCACATATACTATTACCATGTTAAACACATAATTTTAAATGATAGTATATGTAACATGAATGATATGAATAATCATAAGAGAAAATATTTCTCCCCCTTTGTCATCGATTAAAAAGAATAAATACCATAATAAGCACTATAATCGAGAGTAGTAGAGAATACAAATAATTAGCACCTTTAGGGGATATTGAATCATGAGATTTTTTTTTGATAAGCTGAGTTTTCAACGATAATCAGAGAGGTCGAATAACCTTCTCTTTATTGTGGTGTACCTGCAAAAAGTATAAGATATATAGTTTTGGTACCCACTTGCTTTGTTTGGGTCCATGGGTTAGATGGAAGGTAACCATACCCAAGAGGGTTTAATGGAACCTTTAAAGATAAAATTTTCATTATTAACCACTGAATCAAAATAATCATCGATATATTTTTCTCTGTTTTTCCAACTTACAGGAACCCAAATACTTAAGTAATCTCTAGTGATATTCCTATTCGTACTTCTATATTTATTATAAATACCGCTAGTCATAGAAGTATTCGAATTTCTATAATAATTGGGTTTTGGATGTGCATTAGTACTAGCAGTGATATTCTTATTGTACATAAAAGCATATCTAGTACTATTTCTATGATTATTATATCCTATACCACTTTTGTCATGTAAAGGTCGAGATCTAGATAAAATCATGTTTAAATCATTTTGACCTTTATTAAATTTTGCGAATTTATTTTTACATTTGATTCCACAGTTGCGATTGATATTTTCAAAAGAAACTTCACTATTAATACCCTTATTTAATTCAGAATTCTTCCTTTTTAAAGTTCTATTCTCATTTTCGAGACAACTAATTTGAGATTCTGAATTATATAAAGATGATTGTAATTTTTCAACATTTTATTTTGATTCAAAGATTTCTTTTTGCAAAATATTATTATTAACTTTTAAATTCTCACATTCTTTAGATAATTCCAAATTCTTTTCAGTTAGAGCTCCATTCTCTTTTTCAAGAGACGAAATTAAAGAACTAGAGTTATTTAAAGAATCTTCTAATGATTTATTTCTATTTTGCAAAAGATTGATTTCCTTTAAAAGAATATTTTTTTAATCTTTTAATCGCTCATTTTCTTTTTGAAGGAAATCTTTTTGAGAAACAAGCTCTTCTAAGGTATTTTCAAAACATTTGTCTTGTTTTACCAAACGATTGTTTTCTTCTTTTAATTTGGAATTTTCTTGCTTTTAATTTTTTGACATAGCTAAAATGACTGTATTGAGTTTCAATAATTTTTCATGGTCTAACAAAAGACCTTTATATAATGAATCTGTACATACCGATTGTGATCTGACTTTAGCCATGAGACACTTGTTTCCTTGCTCTCTTGATTTGGCTTTGTTGCTCTTCCATTTTCTAATTCCCTGACTAGATTTCTTTATAGCCATTTGTTCTAGGATGTTGTTACGATCTCTAGAACGCCAGGCTCTGATACCAATTGAAAGGGGTCGAGTGTATACGACCTAAGCAGGATCTTAATATGGCTATGCGGAATGTATATGATAACTTAAGCTATTAAATAGTTATGCGAATAAATATTCACAAACAAGATATATATCATAAATAAATATAAATGCAGCAAACTAAAGTAGAGTGACAACACCAGGATTTTTATACTGGTTCAGACTTCCCGTCCTACGTCCAGTCCCGAAGCTCCTCTTCGGTTTTTCACTAACCAACACCCTCTCTTCACCTGGAGGAATAGGTTCACAGTACTCGAGCAGCCGAACGGGATTTCAAGCCTCGACAACACTGAGGACTTCAACACTTGCCTGATCACACACATGACTTCAACACTTGCCTGATTACACACAGGACTTCAACTGATACAATGGTTTTTACTTCTGCTTTGTGTTCTTGATTCAACACGGATAGTCAACAGTTTGAGTACAATCTTCCTATAATCTGATCCTCAAGTATATTTGAATGCGTAGATTTAGGGAAGTATATTACTTATTGAATCAAGAGATATGAAATAATTTCAATGATTCAACAAGTAATTGAAATATTTGAGAGCTTTTAGAATGCAAGAATATTTAGAAAGTAAGATCAGAATTTAGAACAAGAATCGGTGATTTGAAAGTATGATGTCAAGTCTATTTATAGTGTAGAATAGTTGCATTCCTTCATGAAGAGTTTCTACAAAAGATTGCATCCGTTTCCATTGAAAATTGAAGAGAAAACTCTTGATGAATGGAAGCAACCCTTCATAAAAAAGCTTGTTGTTCGGAACCGGTCGACTGGTTGAAAATCACGGTCGACTGGTTAAGTTTCTGGAAATTTAAAGAATCAAAAAAATAGTCGTTATGTGCAAACACTGTAAAACCGGTCGACCGGTCCTTTTTTGGGCGGTCGACCATTTTCTGGCTATGGACCAGAAGACCTCGGTCCATAGTCTATATCACTCTGCACTCTTTCCCGGTCGGAGCCTGGACCATTTGGGATTTTTCTGTGACTTTTCAATTCCTCAAATATACAGATTTCAGCAACCAAGATATGATATTGTTTTGTGCATTCGTGTTATACTTTGACGATAGATTTTAACATATTTCCAACACGACTCAAAGTAAAAAAACCTTATCTCTATGAAATGATCTTCTCTGTACCTTTATATGTTGGCATCGATCAAAATCTTGTCTCAACAATATACTTAAGCATTTGTAGGAGATTTATAGGTTTTAGGATAAATAGAAGTTACAAGAAATGTTTGGTCACATGTTTGAATTGATGTTTTGTGACAATAAAACATAAAAAATTGATTGATTGGATTTAATTGCTTTACTTATATTATAATTTTAAGGATATCTTATCAGAGTTAGTTCTTAGTCTGGATTAAGGTCTCGTTATAGTTTCAAGGGAATTAGAGTTTAGGATAGGTTTAGTCTTGTATTAGATTAAGGGGGAGTTTTAGAGTTTCTAAGGATTTGTTTAAGGTTCAGGAATATTTTGGTTAATTTAATTGTTTAGGTTAATTGATTGAATTGCTTGTTTGTTTGAATTACTTGAATTGCTTATTTGGATTGATTTGCTTGTTTGAATCGATTATACATATTGATTGGTTTCCTTAGTTTATTATCCTTTTATTTAGTTTATTAGACTAGTGTAGCCATAGATTTAGGGGGAGTTACAGAAACTTATAGATATAAGGGTATTATATAGGCATAAATTTAGAGGGAGTACTTTACTTTAGTATTATATATATATATATAGATTTGGGATTTAGGGGGAGAAGTTTTAGAATTTATTTTTGATAATGCCAAAGGTGGAGAAATTATAAAATATAGACATAGTTTATGGGATTCATATAGATTGGGGGAGTATTTGAAGGATCATCATCAACAGGTATATATAGGTATTATATTTTATAAACTAAGGTTGTCATCATCAAAAAGGGGGAGATTGTTGGAGAATGGAGTTTTGATGATAACAATCTTATTTCAATATTAATTGATTATAAAATATATACTAACAATCCTGTATAGAATATATATATACACATATGCAGGATTTATATATGGGAAATATTATTGAAGACTGTACAGTTTAAAGATAATAGAGATTCAGAGTTCGGAGAAATTTCAAGAATCATGAGTATTCAAGATTTTAAGAGTTCAAGACTAATATAGTTACAGAGTCTAGATTATGTAAGACTCTAAATAGGACTCCAGTTCAAATTCAAATTATGTTTTCAAATTCTATCTTCAATCCTTTCTATTTTATTTCATTTTATTTTCTATCCTTTCTATTCTATATCTTACTTTAATTTTGTTTTCAAACTCAAAGTTTGATAAGTTACATATATTTATATTTTCACATTTTATATAGTTCTAAACTTTATAATTTTATAAGTATATAAATATAGTTTATATTTATGTGTTCATGTGATTTCCTACTTTACAATATTAATTTATAACACTATAGTTTAATCCAAGAATTTCCAGAATTATATTTATATCAAAACACTTGAAAAATGATCAAAAATTAATTTTACACTATATGTATGTCGACGTATAAAAAACTCTATGTCGACATATAACTGTCATTATTTCAATTTTGAAAGGAAGTGTCTTTTCACTAATTGTGATGGTTTTGAAGCGTAACATCCTTTCATACACTATAAAAAGGACTTGAATTCGAATTTTTAATCATCTCTTCTTCTCTAACTTCACTTTCTTCCATTACACCATTATTCTTAATCATTTTTATGATTACTACACTTATACTCTGCCGAATTTAATTCTGTTTTGATCGAATTTCTTCTCTCTACACTCTTTACGCATTACCCTCTGAATCAAGTGCCACTGAAGAATTATAGGGCTGCTTGTCATTGTTTGGGTTGAGTAAAGGAATCGGTGGTTTCCCTTGTAGCCGTGAAATCAAGGATGAGTAATCGGTGGTATGCCTTGTAGCCGTGAAATCAAGGATGGGAAATCGGTGGTATCCTTTGTAGCCATGAAATCAAGGATGGGAAAAATTTGATCAAGTGTGTGTGGAAACGGTGGTATCCCTTGTAGTCGTGAAATCAAGGAGGGTTGCAATTGGATTATTATATAGTAATAAACTCTGCGCAATCTAGCATTACGTGGGACTGCATTTGGTGTGTTCTTTCCTTTTCTGCATTTTTATTTCTGTTTACTTTGCATCTGTTGATTTTATGTTTGTGATTGTTTCTATGGTGTTTGATTCATCTCATAATTCATATAAATTTTAGTTTTCGTTTAAGTTCTTAAAAACACTATTCACCCCCCTCTAGTGTTTGTTTTGCCTTAACGATCCATTCCGCAATTCCTAACACATGCCTCGAATACTATCATACTCAATGGACTAAAATGCTCTAGATGTTATACCTTAAAATAGAACAAAATTTTACTTTTGGGTTTTATGTGTAATGGTCACTTAAATTATATTACTGCATGCCATCAGCCTTTCAGCAATTACCTAGCTATGACATGATGTCTTCCTGGAAGACGTGGCTTGGAGCTGCCCTATGACATTGGATTATTATTAAGAACTTGTTACAGCTAATCTATACTTACTAAATTGTGCATTCACTAAACAATTAAAATTATCCGACATTGTTATAAATTTATATTTTATATTAGCCGTCTACGGTATGATTTGTAAATCTTTAAAACTTTTTTTAATATGTATGTAACGAACTGAAAATCCACGCCTTTTGAATCGACCATGAGCTAGACAGGTTCGATCCGAAATGGAAGAAATTCTCGAAACATTAACTTTAGGCATACAACACATCAAACAGAAACAAAAGAACTTTTCATTAACATTGTTACAATATTACATCAGTGTAAAAATTAAACATAAAATATAATGATTACAATGCACAACGGAAATACAAAGCTACAATCAGCGGAAGACTTATCGATGCTCTGGACACATATTTAAGCTTCAATCCAGAATCCTGCTCAAATATCTGCAAAAAAACTACCCGGCTACCCGTGTTAAAATAATGGGCACCCGAGTTTGCAAGAGAAAAACAAACTACGAGTTAGTCATGGGACAGGTCTGAGAAACCTTATAGTTATTCTTAACTTATTTAAAAGTTTGGCATATCGCAGGACCATGCCATAGAACATGGTATAGGTTTACTCCATGCGAATGCCAATGCACAAACAATTACCAAAAGTAAACTTTTGGAGCCTACAATGCGACAAACAATGTGCAATTCCCCAAACTACCCATTTAGGCTTAATTCCCAAAATTAGATTTTCAAATTCTAATTAACTTTACATAAGCTATTTCTTTGGACTGTATTCCCGATATCTTATTTCAAATCATTTGAAATACATATCAAGCTTTCATGTCAAATTACCTTTCACTTCGGAATCTCAAACCAAATCACTTGAAAATTTAATTTTCGAAATATCACAGTCAGTGCATAACAAAACATACGCAACCAAATATCGGGAGGTTTCTCCCCCCAAGATGGCAAAGGGCGCGCACCATCGTTCGCTAGATATATAGGTGTATCTCCCACTAACGGGGCTAGACTACACCGACTAACCGATTAAGGTTAAGGTTCAGACAAATTAAAGTCCTACCATCCATACTTTTAGTTGTGGGTTACCCGAATCTTTAACCACATATTAAATCATTTTTTATACTGAAGTGGAAAAATCATTAACACCAATAATCATAAATAAGTCAAATCTATGATGATTTCCACTTCCAAATCATTTCAAAATCATCGGGTTTAGTCCTCGAAATCCTTTTGGTTTTATAAAACATTTCTATAAAATAGTCCCTGTCCAAAATCGAAAATAACATTTACTTTTTCTTATGGAAATCTCATTTCAAAAACCATTCATTAAATTTAAATGAACCAAACAACATTGCTAAACACCTCATAGTCAAATCATGAAATAAATCACAAGGTGTTAGCATACAAGTATTTTCTACCCAACCCAATGCTAAATATAAAAGCATACTTGCTCATAAACTGGCCGTGCACAATCCAAACAATCAATCGACAACAATAAATATAAAAAAACCAAGTATATTTGGTTCATAATCCTTTCAAATCATATATTATGATTTAACATAATTTTTCCCAATTTTTATTGATATAAAATAGTCCATTTCAAAATTCCCATTTCGGGTCTTAAACTACAAAAATCCGTATTTTCAAATAAATTTGATTTTGATTTATTTCACAATCTAACCGTTGGATCTGAATATTCTTATATTCATTTGAAAACTCTTTAAATTTCAAACCCAAAATGTTTCGTTTTGAGAGAATCCGATGGTCAGATCTCCCGGTACGTCATTTTGATGTTAACGGTTGACATTCGCGAACTGTCGCTATGCGACGAGTTCTATTCAAACCAAACTTTGATCATAATTAAGCATCGAATCGAATCCATCTAAAAATAGTTTATTAATTATTTAACAAACACCAGAAATCATATCAAACATCAAACAACATACAATCTACATACAAAGTGGAATACACTGTATATGCCTTAAATCTATAATATTGATACGAGTTCGTCAATCGAGCGATTTACCGCAAGTCATACAATTGGAAGATGTGTCAATTAATTATCATCCCTATACCCGTGTGGGGTTTACCGCAAATCAAACAATTGAGACATGTGTTAATTAAATATCATCTCAATACCCATGTGAGGTTTGCATCACATATAAAGTAAAAATGATATTTTTATCAAACTACTCAACATTTAACATCATAATAAACTTATATGATCAATCACTAATCATTACCCCAAACTTAATTAACTAATAACAATTAATGAAACTAGCCCTTTTGGCTTTGATTTCCCACCGTGAGTTCCGCTCCACCAATCTTTTAGATGAATGGACTAGCGGACTCTTACACATGACTGCAACACTTCAACATTGCCTAAAATTTTTATGGAAGCTTACAGGATCGAGTATGGCAGCTACGAGGTTTCAGGACTCGCCAAATGCACGCACGGTTGCAGATCTGGGTATACGGGGAAAACGGGAGGGGTTTGTGAATTCCAGGCATTCGACCAAAGGGGCCCAATTTTTTGGGATGTACAGAGGGGGAAACGCAGGTATGGGGCTGGGCGTAAGGGGGTAGGAGGGGTTGCAAATTTGAGTTTAAAGAGGGGTTAAGTGCAAATTAGGGATTAAAATGGGATTTTATGTGTTAAGGAGGAGGAGAGTGCTCGGCAAGGAGAAGGAAAGGGGGAGTGGGTTGCGCACGTAGGTATAGGGTGGGGAAGGCAAATAAATCAGGTGGACCGGATGTGACGAGCCAAACACCCAATCCCTGGAAGTAAGAGTAATCATTGGAATATAACACATTATCACAACACTAGAAGACGAACATCACGTTACAATAATGTACATCAGATTGCAGTGGAATTAATATAAGAGTTTACAACGGCACATGATCATAATAATTATACATCGAGGTATAAATAGTACACAACGGAATTGAAAGATAATCAACATCATAAAGTATGGGACCGTTCAAAAGAAACATCCGAATCCTGCTCCAGCACAAGTCCACAACCAGCTTCCATACACAACCCAAAAAGATACTAGCTAATACCTAGGAACTAGGTTGTCCGTTCGAAAATATGGGCAACCTAGTTTGCAAGGAAAAACAAACTACAAGTCAGTCATGGGACATGTATGAGAAACTCTAAAGTTATTTTTAACTTATTTTAAAATAAGTCATATCACGGGACCACACCACATAACACGGAACGGGTTTACTCCATACAAATGTTTGTGCAAAAAACAAATCAACGTAATGTTTTTTGAAAAATGAAGTTATTTTAAGACTCAAGTCCCATCACACGATGCAACGCGAACCGAAGAATAGAGTTTTACCTTATAATGGCCAAACATGCTTGATAGAAGAAAATCTAAATCATTTGATATTATTATTAGTGTCTAAGTGTTGAAAACAGTTTCAAAAACTTAGACGGTATAATACTCCATCATATTATGTCACCATATAGGCTCACAACTAAAATCGCAAAGCTCTTTTTGGAAATTGGATTCCATCGTGAATCAAGGAAAATGATCATCCTTATCCGATTTGGACCATCTCTAGCAAGATGTCTAGGACTTAGACGCAAGTGAGCCCTAAATCGACATAATCGACCCACCAATTGTCGGTGAATTAGACAATTATCTAAACATAACGTTCCCTTGTCTTATCAGACCTACAACCCTATCGTTTGATTGACCAACATACGATAGCCCTCGATTCCAACATCCACATAAGTAAATCTTCCTGGGCTCCAAAACATGGCATAACTTTTAGCTAGAAGGAAACGTACGTCCTTACTCTAATGTCTTTCATCATGTTTTTTTATCATCCCGGGGTGTGAGGCCGTAAAATCAACATACCACAAAGTTATGCTTTTTGTAACACCCCGTATTTTTAAGATAATAAAATAAGAATAATTAAATTAAATTATGAGAATTAAGTAAAACGGACTGCGCCATTGCGACCGTCTCGGAATTCTGGTCAAGATAGACACCTGGTTTGCGTAAAACGGACATCATATGAAGAAGTTATTAAGCCTAGAAGTTTGTATACGCACAAGTGAAATATATATATATATACAAACAAATTAAAATATAGAATATAGAATAAAATAAGGATTGCGTGTAATAAATACATGCACTTAAAAAACTGTAATGCATGCATTGAAAGAAAGAAAGGATTGGTTGCATGCAATGTAAATATGTTGCATACACTGATTTGCAAACATAATGCGTTAACATTAAAAGAAAAAGATTCATGCAATGGTTTAATTTAAGTATTGTAACTAACATGAAAAATAGAAGTAAGGAGAGAACAATAATTATCATTGTTCTAAGACTTATTAAGAAAAGACTTCATAGCTCAGTTGGTTAAGGCATTGGATTTGTAACATGGAGGTCGGGGGTTCGAACCCGACGGCGATATCATTTTTATCTTTGTTTTAGACAGGGCCAACTGAACATGCAAATATATGTATGTATACAAATTCAAAATTCGAAAGGATAAAAGCGTACATATAAGGAAATAAAGAAAATATATGTGTGTGTGTGTGTGTGTATATGCAGAAATATATGTATACAAAAGATAGAATTTATGATAAGGCAACAGTCAATGAAATATGGCATGAATCAAATAACGTGCAACATCGTTTGAATTTTGAAAATAAAACGAAAGTTGTGTGTATATATATGCGTAAAATGGTCGTTAGAGGAATTGTATACATATAAGAATATTTCATGTGAATAAAATAGTTAAATAAATTCCATAAATTCAAAAGTTTGAAAATCAAATTTCTACGCCAAAACAATCCAAACATTCGAAATTCAAATTTCTACGCCAAAACAGCTTGCGGGACCCAATGTTGACTCAGCACTGTGTGTACGATAAGATTTGGGTAGATTCATCTGGGAACCTGGACAATTTTCTTAACTGGGTTCAATGCTGACTCAGCGCTGCGTGTACGATAAGGTCTTGAGCACCTATAAATAAGACTCTAGACCTAACCCTAAACATCATAATTCAGCAGCTACACTGGAGCTCTGTCATGACTCCCTCTCTTTCTTCCCAAATCTATTCTGAAATTAAAATGTAAGCCTAGGAGGATTATGAATTCAGAACTACAAGAAGGAATCAACGTTAATAAAAAGATTATTGAATCATGAAAGCAAGGTAAACCTCTAAGAACCAATCCATTTAAATTATTTCTCTTTCCTTCTCTTTTCATGAAATAATAAATCCATGGTCGTTAGGTCGTGAATCAAATTAAAGGAAAAAGGAAAACCATGGATGATTGAACGGATCAGATCCAAAATTTGGAGAAAGCTTAAAGGTGAGTGGGTTTAAGCTATAGCCTTTAGATAATGTTATGGCTATCGTTTAGCATTCCCCTTTTTAATAAATTGTGAAATGGCAAGTTTAATTATAAATTGCTGTTGTAACGAATTGAAATGTTGATATGAATATATCAGGAAATTCCTATGTTTAATTGGCTAAGTTATTTAATGTTTACATGTTGGAGAAAATAAACTTGTTAGGATACGAATAGCCAATTCAGTGATTGTAATTACATGCTTTACTTGGGACATATTATTGATTGAACGACATGTTAAATTAATTACCCAATTGAATGTTTACATGTTCTAGTAGAATTAAACATTTGTTGAAAATGACATGTGACAAAATATAGGCAAAAATTGGGTGACATGTAAATTAGATTACTGTAAATTATATCACAGTAAAAAGGATGATATATCTAAAATTTTCATGTAATGAAAATAACATATATTACGTTTTGAGATTTTAATTTGGAAGCGCAATTTGATATGAACATAAGTGATTGAATGAAAATGAATATGCCTAGGATTACAATAAGAAATTGTAAATACACTCATGGCACGAGGTTAGGTTGCATTAGTGGCGGAAGTCTGCCCGGACCCAAGCGGCATATCCAACAACCACTATTGTTGAACCTAATGTGAGAGGCCTAAGTAAAAGAATTAACAACACATGCTAAGACACGAGGTTAAGTCAGCTTGTGGTAGAAGTCTTCCCGAACCCGTCGGGAAAATCCAACGTCCACAAGTGTAGGCTTAATGCGAGAGGTCAAGTGCTTATATATTTATATATAACAAGATATGAATAATTGGCAAGGATGGTAATTAAATGTCTAACTGATAAAATAAGAAAGGAAGGGATGTAATAAACTGAGTTAGTGTGATAAGAGGAAAAAGTGATGTATTTCCGTAGATGACTTATTTCTGAAAACGTTTTTGCTAGTAAGCCATAATAAATATAGAAAAGTAAAGAAATTACTTGCTACCACGGATTTAGACGGGAAAACGTTATGAAAATAAATCATTGATTCATTCTATCAAATTGATAAGGTGCGTGAAGTGTTTTCCTTAATATAATAAGGAACATATATTACAGAGAACGAAGAATAATGGTTTACAATAGTAAATGGTTTAAAAGGGAATCTATTAAAAATAAATAACATTAACGAAAATGTTGTATAATAGGTAGACTTGTCCGGGACAAGTGAATATTTTAACTTAGGTTATAATAAACTAGTAAGGGAATGGGATAACTGGTGAATTAAGTTCAGTGACACTTAATTGTAAATTAAGTAATCAGAAAAGGGGAAACTCAAAACCAGTTAAGAAAAGGAGGGAAAATATAGTGTACTTAATTATAAATTAAGTAGTCTGGGAGCTTGAAACCTGTTGGTAAGAATAACATGTTTAGACTTGTCCTAGGGACAAAGGGAAATTATGACATAGGTTATAATAAATGGGTAGAGAAATTTATTAATGGGCCTTAGTTAATAGAACTATGTTAATAAGTAAACAACGGTAAGTCATATTGACGACGTAAAGTTGGATTATGATTAAATGAGAAAGGATGAGGAAAACTTATGAAATGAAATAAGTTATATTTAATCATAAATGGTAAGTGACATGTCAATTGGAAACATGTGAATTGGATATACTTAAATACATATTACGTAAAACATGTTATTGAAATCTAACAAGAATATAAATGGGATTGTGGATCATAGACCTTGGGCCACAATCTAGAGAATAACTTATTGTAAGCTTATTAATAAACTTAAATGGGTTAAGTTATAAATTGAGTTTATAAGCAAGGGTAACTTGGTAAACTTGAAAAGGAAGACAATGTGAAGGAGAATAACCAAGTTAATTGAGAAAACTCAGAAGGTAGCGCAAGCGCGTAATTAATGCTTAGACGTACGGTCTAATGACGTATAAAACTGAGGTGCTTGGACCAGTCCATACGTTAGAGGATGAATAACCCTGAGGGGTAGATCATCGGGATGTCAAAAGACACAAAGAGGAGCACATGTCCATCTAGATATTCTTGTAGGCTCCAACGGACTGGGTTAAGAAGCACGCGGCTTCCGGGGACGTAGGGTACTCTTGGTATTCCTCTATGAGTGGCAGATGATCCGCCTGTGCTCATAGAGGTTAGGTCTGCGTCGGTGAACCAATGAGTATGCCATGATTGAAATAATAAGGAGCAATCAAAAGACAAGATGGAACAGCATGATTCGGCGAGTCCGGTTAGTGCCCTGTGATAGCAACTCGTTGTCTACCTACCATCTTCAGTCAGTACGTAAAGCGGAAAGGCGGAGAACTCCAAAAGACCATATACTTTGATATCTAGTTATGGGTGAGGTTGGCCAATAGGTTTGAAGGGAATAGGGGGCTGGGGTTAAGTTCTCATTCTTTATATTCTTAGGTGCCTTTCATTAGTTAAGGGAGGGGTCTAGTGGGACCATAGCCACTGTAAAAGCAGAACTTAGCATCTGCAATCGACAGATATCTTAAAGCTCTCGACCGAGTTTGTAACACCCCGAATTTTCTATAAACATAAGAGTAACAAAATGAAGTATAATTAATTTTAAATGTGAGAATTAAGGAAAACGGGTGCCATTGCATTCGTCTCTGAATTCAACTTGAGATAGAGTCTGAGTTTGCGTAAATTGGACTCCGTATGAAGAAGTTATGGCCTTCGGAAGTTTCTGAAAATATAAAACAGCTCGAAAATAAATTCGAAATTCGAAATTCAAAAATCTGAACCCAGAAGAGGGCTAGGCAGGAAATTTCCTGCCCAGTACCCAGGTCGACCTGGGGGTCGACCTCAGTGTCGACCTCCCCCTACAGGTCGATCTGTTTTGCCCAGATACGATTTTCTTCAGCGTGTGACGTGGTTTTGGCTGTTCTGATGGTCTGGATTGGTTCTAGGTTAATATCTAAGGCCCTGGACACTTCTATTCTCCTATAACTACATCCCTAAGCTAAAACCTAAATCTCCTATACTATTCTCTAGCCTCCATAGCTCTCTCCCTCTTAGAAAATAAAATAATGGCGTCGCTACTCTGCTGAAACCTAGGATAAAACTAGTGCATCTTCTTCCAAACTGAATAGGATTAAAAGGACAACTAGTCTACATCAAAGGAGTGCTATTCTGTGTCAGAACACAAATTCCAGAATACAAGAATCGTTCCCTTTTTTTGTGAGTATAGTTATTTTTAGATATGAAATTTAATAATTATCTTGACATTTTTGTGAATCAGGATCTGAGGTTATACATACTTTTCTATGGATCTATCTTGACTGCGACTGTTCTGTATCTGTTCCCTCTTTTCTTCCTTTTATTTCCAGGCAACCACAAGCCTACGCCAAATCTCATAAGAGATTAACGCACGAACGCTAAATTTTGGGACAAATAATGGATAATGCATAATCGGACATGACTGATCTTTGACTGATTTGGGGAAAGAACATAGGTTGTAATTTAAGATCTAGAATCAGTGCATACTATGTATGATAGACTGTGGTTTGGAAGAAGAATTATTATATGATAGCATATGACTTGGAATTTGGGATATAATGCATGTTATAGTGCAAGATCTGATAGTGAGGACATAATACATGATTAAAATTTAAGATCTAGATTTGGGCATATTTTATATCACGATCTATGACTTGAAAAGGAAAGAAGGATTTATGACTTAGGAATAAAGATCTATGTTAAAATAAGATAATCACTTATGTGAATGCGCCTAAATATGGGTTTTTTGATATTTGACATCATAAGCTATAATTTAGCATAATTCATACTATTTCTGGATTTTTGAGAATATTCTGTACTATGCAAAGCTTAACTAAAATTTGGGCATATGCTGTATTATGAATTATGACCATGATTTTGGCATCTACGGTTAGGCTAAATTTTTTGCAGGATATGTAAATAGAATTTTAGAAATGTTAAATCTATTGAATTGCCTAATCTGCTGAATCCGTTGTCTGCTAAATCTGTTGAATCGCCTAATCTGTTATCTGTTGAGTTGCCTAACCTGTTGAAAGCTAAATAGTTGTAATTTGAGTACGAAAATCCATAGGCTCGATCTAAGATTGAGTAAAAACATGGAAATCTGATTAATCTGCTGTAACCTATAAAGAAGTTTAATCGGTTAAATAGACATAATTAGTCTGATATCTGTATAATCTGTATTGGAATAAATTGGCTATAGCACGAGGTTAGACTCTGTTTGCGGTAGAACCCTGCCCGGAACCAACCGGCTTAACCAGCAACCGCAAACTGTTAGTCTAATGTGAGTGGTCGTAGGCATAACTAAAATATGCTTAGACATGAGGTTAGGTCTGGCTTGTGGCAGAAGTCTGCCCGGAACCGCCCAGCATATCCAGCGGCCACAAGCTACCGACCTAATGTGAGAGGTCTGTGCATTAATATTTAATTAATGAAAATTTGAGATAAATATGATGTCTAAAACGTGTTGGGTGGATAGGGTTAAACCAACTGGACTAATGAATCTAATAAACCCGTTTCGTGAATTTGTAGGCCTAGTACAAAGTTAGACAATCTGTAAGTCTGTTAAATCCGTACATCTGATCTGTTAATCTGAAACTTGTTAACTTGATAGTCTGATCTGTGAACTAGAAATCTGAACTCTGTCTGAAATCTGTAAACAAGTTAACCTGAAATCTGTTAGTCTGGGTACACAGGGTTAGGAGGGGAATTACTTGTGTCATCTGTTGTGTGGAACCCATGTTAGTCAGTAACCCTTTCTGGTATCAAAACTTTGACCCCACGCTATGTAGAGGTCCAGGCGTGCTTACTGAACTAATTATAAGCGGTTCATTCTGATAATGGCGAGGGGTGTTGATAGCGCATTCCAAACGGGTCATGTGCGTGCATGGACCGGTTTGCTCTGAGGATGTAAGACACTGTGACATCTGTAAATAGGTTTTTTCCAATAGGTTGCCACTTTAGGGAGTGATACACCCTACTGTAGGGCCGACACAGGGTATTTATGTATTAGGGAGTCGATCGCTTAGGGTAGGACTTAGGGTACACTTAGTTTTGTCTGTTTCTGTTGGTACCGTCTGTTTCTGTTGGGTGGTAACACTTGTCTGTTTCTGCGTGGTACCGTCTATTGGGGGTGGTAAAGGCCCATTACTAGTGTACACCTAATTATAACATTCTGTTTCTGTAGGGATTATTCTGTTTCTGTCTCTGATTCCGTCTCCGATCCTGTTTCTGTACCTTTTGTCTGTTGGGGGTGGTAAAGGCCCATCAGTTGGGTGTTAAAAGCCCATTATTAGCATTCTGTTTCTATACCGTCTACCTCTGTTCGGGCGGTAAAGGCCCATTACTAGCATTTCTATTTCTGTAAAGATTATTCTATTTCCATTTCTGTTTCAGTTTAGATATTAGGGTAACACCTAATCCTGTTATACTAGTATTAGTGTAGAGAAGTGAAAAGCTTAGCTTGGCCTATATCATTCGTTTCTTCTGTTTACCTAATGTTTCTGTTACGATTATCTCTCATCCAGTTTTATTTACATGTAATGATACTATTATCTGTTTATATGCTAAAAGTCACTGGACTCACCAGACTTATGTCTGACCTAGTTTGTTTCGCTTCTTTTCTTTCCGTCCCCTCCCCCAGGTTTTTAGGGTGGAAACATAGGAGCTTTATTCAGATTCTCTCTGCTTGAAGTGTTTGAAGTATTGCGTGGCTTTGGCTCTATCTTTCCATAGCAGTTTATATTGGGGATTATGGATTTAAAAACTATGCATTCTAAAGGCTTTTGTACAAGACCGATATTTATATACTTGAATTCCGATATTGTGATTTTGAAAGATGTAACTAAACTCATTTTTGTTTCTGTTATAATAAAGTTATAAATTTTTAAAGTAATACTTTTATCTGTCTTGTAAATTTCTGTTCTGTCTACTAAAAACGCTCTACCAAAGTTAAGGCATTCCCTATGCGAGTGACCTTAACGGAGGTGGGGTGTTACACTTGGTATCAAAGCTGAAGGTTACCAGATTAGATAAAAAGTTTTTGAAAACTATTTTCAAAAAGGTTTAAAAAGGAAGTATTTTCAAAAGTAGAGTTTATTTTGAAAAACATAATCCCCAAAGCCATAGCCTATCTTTCTATCCTTTGTTTTGAAGCTTTCCTTTTCTTTCGTTTCAGCATGTCTGGGGATCTTAACTTTCCGGAGGTCGTACCGATACTAGGCTAGTTCAGGAGGTACCTAGAAGCTAGGGCTAATGATGCGGGCCCAGCAAACATCCCTCCTCCCCCAACTTCAACGGTTCCTCCTCCTCCTCCTCCGCGCGTGAATACTTTCCCAAAGATATGTAGAGACTTTCGAGCCATGAGTGGGAAGAACTTTAATGGAACTGAATCCTTCGTGGAGGCAAGGAACTAGCTCATGGAAACTGAGGATTTGCTCGTTATCTTCGAGGTGGACGATAGAAAGAAGATATAGTTGGCGGTTTGGTTTCTTAAGGACAAAGCTTCTTTTTGGTGGGAAGTCACAAATGGAGAGCGTCCGGTAGAGAGATGGATGGATTTCAGGCATAGGTTTGAGATAAAATTTCTCTCACGAGCGGAAAAGAGTCTATACGTAGAGTGGTTCTTGGTGTTGATGCAGGGGAATTTATCAGTGAGAGAGTACGTCAACAAGTTTAATCAGTTGGCAAGATTCGGCTAGATTTGGTAAATACACCGCATAAGAAGGCACTAAGGTTTGCTAAAGGTTTGAACGAGCCGCTACATGGATTGGCAATGTCCCACATTCCTTTGGGGGCTACCTTCGAGAAATTAGTTGACATGGCATTAATGCATGAAGAGGAAACCAAAAGTGAGAAGAAAGAAGAAAAGCTTAAAGGACCACAGAACAAGAAGGCGGGGCCCAAAAAGGAAAAACAAAAGAAGGATGAGAAGTCTGAAGACAAGAAGGAGAAGAAGTGCTTTACTTGTGGAAGCTCAACC
The DNA here is from genome assembly GCA_030737875.1 of Allium sativum. Classification (NCBI taxonomy): domain Eukaryota; kingdom Viridiplantae; phylum Streptophyta; class Magnoliopsida; order Asparagales; family Amaryllidaceae; genus Allium; species Allium sativum. The sequence goes on along the minus strand of CM060919.1, from coordinate 844,249,615 downwards.
CATCTGAACAAGGATTGCAGAAAAAGGAAAGGCACTTACTTCAACTATAGAGAAATGGGGCACTTCACTAGGGACTGCCGAAAGAAAGGAGGACAAGGGCAGAGGGCAGGATCAACTTCTGGAGGACAGACGAATACCCTCGAGGCTCTTGGATAGGATAGAAATAGGAAAACTTTCTGTAGAAGGATTAATCTCCTTATCTGATTGTGGAGTTAAAAACTCTTTCTGATTCTGGCATTTTGATTCTATAATTGAAACTCTGCACTTTAATACTAGTCTTGTTTCTGATTACGCTGTAGTCTCAAACCCCATGAGGGTTACGACTCATTTGTTTGTGATAAGTTAGGGTTTGAGGGTATCTGTGTTGGGCGCTAAGTTGACTGTGACGCATATATTGTGGGTTTTTATCATGCTTAGTTTCCTAAGAATCATTTGGTAATCTGATCTATATCATAAATCTGTAGGTATCTGAATATTTCTGAAAAGGATAGGGGTTTTTACTCAAAACGTGAAGTAGATTTCCAGTTGGACATTTGTTTAATGGGAGTGATTCTCTGACTGTTAATCTGATGTTGATTTCGGTCTTCGGGGTTGATACTTAGGGGGTTATTCTCTTAAACCGATGTCTAATGGGAACCTAGATTTTGTTTTAATTGTACTTGCTTCTATCACTCGACTTTATCGACCGAATCTTTGATCTTTAGGTAGAAACTAATGGGTGTAAACATGTGTTTGAGACATGTTATGTTTGATGGTTGCAAGTGGATGCAAGTGGTTGCTAGTGGTTGCTCGTGGATGCATATACACACACTAGGCACTAGATCGGCTCAAAAACACTCTCATACTGCATATGGATGTGTGTGCATTTTTTTTAAATTTTTATGGATGCAAAACGGTTGACTCAGCACATGGATGTTGCATATGAATGAATGGTTGTGCACTCATATGGAAATGATATGTATCAAATAGGAAAATTGCATACATGTTGGACTCATGAAACTGACATAATTCGCATTAAGGAGGTCAACTGAATTAGTGGACCGCCTAATCTTTGCATTAGATAAGGAACATAAACACACTTTTGCATATGTCCATACAAAATTAGAAGTTTTCTAAGGACAATGGATGCTTGTGGATGATGGTTGAGTAGATGGGTTGTAAAACCCACGTCCATTAATGTCACTCACAAAGGGAATGCATCAATGTCCATGAAGCGTTGTTGTTGTATAGAACAGATAAATTACAAGAATTAATAAATAAGACAACACAGCTGAAGATAAAACTTATTTTATTTCATCATAACTCAAAACAAGTTTATGTAAGTAGTTTCCAAAACCATTACAATAGGATCAGTAGTCTCTTCCAAAAACTTCGAAGTACATAAAGAAGCAAATACTTAAATAACATAAATGCATAAATCCCCACCGAGCATAAGCAAAGCCATAAAGATGAGACAATCCCAAGCGATACATCTACTCTCTTCAAGCAACTGAAAGAAATCGGCACTAAGCTGTAGTATACCCTCCTTGCAAACCTAAAGGGGGGGAAGGAAGAAAAGAGGTGGAAAGAAAAGGGGGTCAGACATAAAGTATGGCAAGTGCGATAACTTTAACAATATAATTATCAAAATAACTAGGCTAAGGCATACGCTGGAAAATAAGGAAATGACAGTGAACAATTGGGTATGACAGGGAAACAAGACGAACAAAGATAACGTTAAAGGCGCCCCTAATCACTATAAGATAATTACTACACTGCACCACCACTAGTCACCCTAATGGTTGATCCCGCCTACAAAACTTAATAATGATAATGGTAGTTTAGTGTACCCCTAGCTACCTTCATAGGTGTCGTATGCCCCTATCTCCACTAGGTGTACCCACTACCCCCATTCGATCGGCTCCCTAACTCGTAGATACCCGTGCTGGCCCCACAGTGGGATGTATCACTCCCCAAAGTGGAAACACGATACAACCAAAAATGCACGACTTATATCTACACGATGCAACGTCTTATCTACCAGCCCGGGCCCACACACGCATATGAACCCGTTGGACTTGTGTTGCCACCGCTGACCCGTTTTGACCTCTTACAATCAAATCCAATACGTGTGTCCCATCCTCGACTTGGGTCGAACCCACAAAGATACTTAACGGGTTACTGGCTCGAAAAGGGCCCCCATGCATGACACAAGCTTTCCACCTACGCTTGGTCCCCTCTAAGGTTTTTCCCTACTTAACCCCATTCTTATTCATGTCTTCTTACATGTTTCAATCTCGGTTAAGTGCATCTAATCGTATTTCAAATGCCACCCCTGGCACCTTCTTAATTCCACATGCCACCCAAGGTGCCCACTTAACCCCCTCATGTCCCGCTACATGTTTATCTGGTTAAGTGTTTCTTAATTCATTAAGGTCGTAACCTTGTAAAGACCTCCCACATTAGACTGGCATTTGTGGCAGCTGGATTTGCCAGGCGGGTCCGGGCAGTCTTACACTACAAACGAGCCTAACCTCGTGTCTTTACAACGGTTACACATTTAATTTATGCCTAATACCTCCCACATTAGACTGGCATTTGTGGCAGCTGGATTTGCCCGGTGGGTCCGGGCAGTCTTACACCACAAAAAAGTCTAACCTCGTGTCTTAAGCGATTAATTACACCTAATTAATTACCCCCAATTTGAATTAATTTCCCTATTCAAATTTCCAATCAATTACAAATTTAACTATGTCCATAATTGACTCAATTATGTCCATCTATTTATGGTATGTACCAATTCTCAATATTAAATCTTCTAATTTTATCCCATTGCCTCCACGTTGTATGTTCGTTTGTTTAACGTAAAATATACGTTAGACTCGAATAGTCTAACTTATGGAATAAAGAGAAAACATCACAACATGCATTGGATAAAAACTATATCTAAACATAAAGGGTGAACTTGCATGTGTGAATAAGATTTTTCATCTAAAACTTGCATAGGCCAAAGTTACAAACTTGCATAAACTATGGATGTCATAGATCTAATCATAAGGTGTAAACTTGCATAGGCAATAGTCACAAACTTGCATAAACTATGGATGTCATAGATCTAATCATAAGGTGTAAACTTGCATATGTGATTTATACGACATAGACTATGATGTAAACTTTCATCTAACTCACATATGTCATAGCCTAACTTTAGATCCAATTTACACATAAAATAGATGTCATGAAACATGTAAGGTTTTATATGATTCTCACTAACTTGCATGTGATTCATATCTAAATTAACATCTAAACTTGCATACATACATATGATTTAACATATGAATTAGTTCCAACAACATAACCAAACTAGCATATGAAACATCATTATGAATTGATTGTACATAAGCCAACAATTAACATAGATTTACAACATAGATGATACATCACAGCTTTACAACATAGATACTAACATCATAGATTTACAACATAGATACTAACATACATTCAATGATTCACAACATAACCATATAATCCAAGTCATAGCTCAATCCAATTAAATTGTTAATTTTCTTATTAAAGAAATCGAACTCACAAAAAGAAGGTCTTGCGTTCTGAAATCTGAAATTGATTTAGCTCGCCTTTGTAGTAGATTCGTTATTGTTTAGATTAGAGTTGAATAGAACTGAATTGATTAGCTTTGATTTCCTTCTAGTTGGTGGCGGCTACTCTAGGTTACAAGATGACAGCATGACGGCCATGATTCAGATTTTTAATTGATTTTAGGGTTTGAGTCTACCCATGTTTATATAGAATTTCATTTTAATTATAGCCGTCGGATGATATTAGGGTTAATCAAAACCACTCAGTCGGGATAGGGTGACACCTTAGCCCTAATGACTCAGCAAGAAGTCAGAAAGGACTCAGCAATGAGTCACAATATGGATCAGATTGCACCAGAAAGCTGTGCAGGCTTTCTGCTCGGCCTGGGCGCACTTGGCAGGTGCGCCAGTCCAAAATTTGTACTGGCGCACTTCCCAAGTGCGCCAGTGCAATTTTTTTCTTCTGATTCTTTCGCCTAACTTTGTTCATCCATATCTCCTTCATCCGGAATCTGTTTTACGCAAACACGGACTCTATCTCAACCAGAATTCCGAGACGAACACAATGGCGCAACCCGTTTCACTTAATTCTCACATCTGAGATTAATTATTCTTTAATTTAGTTAATTCGATTATTCAAAAATTCAGGGTGTTACATTCTCCCCTACTTAAAGAATTTCGTCCTCGAAATCTCTAAGTCAAGAAGAACAAATCCTACCATCCAATCACCCCTCTACTCAACCATCAACCACTAGTAACCACGGTCCTTAAAAGATTCCTAATGCTTTTCATGTACATATGCATAGTGTGTGTATATGTCCGTATACTAATGCTAAATCAGGCGGTCCACTGATTCAGTCGACCTCCTTAATGCAAATAATGATAGTGCCATGTATCCATCATGTATGCAAAGAATCCTATACATATCATTACTACGTGTGTGCACAACCATCCAATTAAATGCAACATCCATATGATACACACATTCAATGTACATTCAATTTACTAAATACATCCATTTATATGCAATATGCAATATGAAAGTGACTGAGCCGATCTAGTGCCTAAAGTGTGTGTATATGCATCCACGAGCAACCACTAGCAAACACTTGCATCCACGTGCATCCATCATACATAACATGTCTCAAACACATGTTTCAACCATAGGACTACCCTATCTAAAGGTCAAAGGTACTAACAAGAGGACATACTAAGGATAAAACGAGTACAAGCTAAGTGATAAAGGAGAAATTAAAAGACATACCCTCGAAAAGAAAAGGATACAATGAACGCATCTTCTCTTCCATCTCCCAAGTAGCGTTGCTCTCATCATCTTCCCATTGCACTTTGACTAGCTTGACCTCTCGATTCCTCAACTTCTTAATCTCTGACCCAAGAATGCACGTAGGAGCTCATTGAATCGTCGCGTCACGCTCTATCTCCACCTCTCTAAGCAAGCTCGGCTCTACCACTTCCGCGGTCTCGTGCAAGCATTTCCTCAAATGTGATACATGGAATACATCGTGTACACCACTAAGTCTCTCGGCAAACTCCACTCTATATGCCATATGTCCAATCCTCTCCATAATAGGAAACGGCCCCACGAACCTTGGTGCTAACTTCCCAATGGACCCAAAGCGAACAACATTCTGTAATGGAGACACCTTGATAAAGACAATGTCCCCAATATCAAACTCAAGATCTATCCTCCTCTTGTCTGCATAAGATTTCTGCCTAACTTGCGCCGTCGTCATCCTCCTTCGAATCTAATTGATCTTTTCCAAAGTCTCTCTAATCATATCAGGCCCAAGTAGGATCTTATCTGTAGATTCCCACCAACATGTAGGTGAACGACACGGCCATCCATAAAGAGCCTCGAAAGGTGCCATGCCAATGCTGGACTGAAAGCTATTATTATATGCGAACTCGACCAAAGGAAAATGCTCCTCCCATGTACCTTTGAAGTCTAAAATACATACCCTCAAAAGGTCCTCTAGAATACGATTCACCCTCTTGGTCTGGCCGTTCGTCTAATGATGATATGCGGTGCTCAAACATAACTGAGTCCCTACCGCCTCTTGCAAGCTCTTCCAAAACTCGCTAGTAAAGATAGGAACGTGGTCGCTCACTAAGCTAGAAGGAACACCATGCAAACGAACTATCTCTCGAATGTATACGAAGGCTAACCATGGAGCAGTCCTCTTACTCTTCACGGGAATGAAATGGGCGCTCTTAGTAAGTCTGTCTACCACGACCCAAATCCCCATATTACCCTTCCTCGATCTTGGTAACCCGTCAACAAAGTCCATCGAGACACTCTCCCACTTCCATTGTGGGATCTCCAATGGGTGAAGCAACCGACCGGGCTTCTTTTGCTCTGCTTTTACTTGTTGGCACACCAAGCATCTAGCGACAAACTTGGCCACATCCTTCTTCATACCGGCCTAAAAGTAAACTCGTCTCATGTCCATGTACATCTTGTCCCCGCCAGGATGAATGGTCATCTTCGAACGATGTGCATCATCAAGAATGGTCTTCCTCAAGTTCTTATCTTGTGGTACACAAAGTCTACCATCCCTACGTAACCAACCCTTATCATCTAGGGTGTATCTACTGAGATGGCTCGATGACTTCCCCTTATGAGCTTCTCTACTAACTCAACCAACTATGGGTCATCCCGTTGTGCCTCACCAATCCATCCCAAAAACGTAGGTATGACCTCTAAGGATGCTATCAAACTGGGTACAAAGTCAATGGAAGGTCTAAAGTTAAACATAGAGATGAACTCTAAGCTTCGCCGCTCAACAAACAACGGACTCAAGGACACCTTTTCCTACTTAAGGTGTCTACCACCACGTTACCCTTGCCAGAGGTATATGTTATCTCGAAATCATAGGATGCTAAGCATTCCATCCACCTTTGCTGCCTTAAGTTTAAGTCCTTCTGAGAGAATAAGTATTTTAGCGATTTGTGGTCAGTGAACAATTCGAATTTCTCGCCAAGAAGATAATGGTGCCAAGACTTAAGCGCGAAAACAATAGCGGCCAACTCTAGGTCATGCGTAGGGTAATTTCTCTCATGTACTCTCAACTGCCTTCCTCCATAAGCTATTACCCTTCCCTTTTGCATTAAGACTACGCCTACTCCTGTTCCACAAGCATCGGTATAAACGGTAAATGGCTTACTCCCATCTGGCAACACTAAGACTGGGGCTGTGGTCAAAGCTCTCTTTAAACGTTGGAATGCATCATCACAATCTACGTCCCATGTAAAAACTAGGTAATGGGGCTGATATTTTTGTGAAGTCCTTTATAAACGTCCTATAGTAGCCTGCCAACCCCAAGAAACTCCTCACCTCGGTAGCATTTTTAGGGACCTTCCAATCTTGGATAGCCACCACCTTCGCGGGATCCATAGCTATCCCTTCTTTGGAAACCACGTTCCCTAAGAATCGCACTTCCTTCCTCCAAAAGTGACATTTAGAAAATTTAGCTTTAAGGTTATGAGCTCAGAGGGTCTCCAATACTTCCCTAAGATGTAGGGCATGCTCTTCCTCACTCTTAGAAAAGACCAAGATGTCATCCACAAAGATCACCACGAATTTATTAAGGTACTCCCTAAACACCCTACTCATCAAGTCAACAAAGTATGCGAGGGCGTTTGTCAAACCGAAGGGCATCACTAGCCATTCATAGAAACCGTCCGGAGTCCTAAAGGCAGTCTTGTCTATGCTATCCTCAACCACTCTCAACTGATGGAAACCAGTGGCTAAGTCCTACTGCGAAAACACTGAGGCGTCAACTAACTGATCAAGTGATCATTAATCCTCGGCAGTGGGTGCTTATTCTTCTTAGTAAGTTTACTAAGTTCTCTATAGTCCACACAAAGTCTAAGGGACCCATCCGCCTTCGTGGAAAATTCTACTGGAGCACCCCACTCCGATATACTGCGTCTTATGAACCCCTTCTCAAGCAATTCCCCTACTTGCTTACTGAGCTCCCTCCTCTCACGAGGAGCCATGTGGCGCACTGGCAGAGATACTGGTTTTGCATTGTCTACAAGATAAACACGAAAGTCTATCTCACATTTTGGGGGTAGACCCCTTACCTCATCGGAGACATCAACATATTCACGGACTATACAAACAGAATGTAAATCATCATTGGATGCATCAAGTGACTCAAGATAACTAAGCATCACCGGTCCTCTAAGGTCACAAGAAATGTCAAGGGTCTTTCCACCACGAGTCAACAATTTTACTACCCTTCGTTCACAATCTAGGAAGGCGCTATATCAGGTTAGCCAATCCATCCCTAGAATCAACCCATAGCCCATGAAACCGCACAAAAGCATTACATTCAAAACCAATGCTAAGACAGACAATCTCAAATCCCTACAAACCATGGATAAATGAGCCAACCCATCAATAGGATTTGAGACTACAATGGGATCCACAACAAGACTAGTATCTAAGTGCAGTGTTTCAACTAATGATGTAGAGATAAACGAATGTGATGCGCATAATCGAATAAAGTACAGACATGATGATCAAATAGAAAAACTAAACTCTCGACGGAAATGTTTCTACCTCGTTCTTGCAGCGGTGGGACCACGAGAGCCCGGACCTGTTCCCTTGCCTGCCCTGGTGCCATGAGAGCCTGAAGCTGCCCCCCAGAAGTTCTTTGCCCTTGTCCCTATTTCCTTGGGAAGTCCTTATCTAGATGACCTGCCTCTCCACAGTGTAAATAGGCAGTCTTCTTCTTTTTCCTACAATCTTTACTCAGATGGCCTGGTGTCCCATAATTAAAGCACTTCTTCTTTCCTTTGCCATTATTGTTCTTCCCGCCTTTCTTGTTTCGTTGTTGTTGCTGCGGCTTCTTTTGATCCCCTTTCTTCTTGGGTGCCTTATTAGCATTGGCGCCCTTCTCCTCTTCATGCATAAGCGCTATATCAACTAGCCTCTCAAAGGTGGCCCCATAGGGATGTGGGTCATAGCTAACCCATGTAGTGGCTCGTTTAAACCCTTAACAAATCTCAGGGCCTTCTTTTCGGGTGTATTCACCAAGTCCAAGCCAAATCTTGCCAACTGATTGAACTTGTTGACGTATTCTTTCACTGATAGATTCCCTTGCTTTAATGCCAAAAACCTTTCTATATATAGATTCTCTTCAGCCCGTGAGAGAAACTTTACCTCAAACCTATGCCTGAAATCTGGCCATGAATCAACTGGACGCTCTCCGTTAGTGCCTTCCCACCAAAACGAAGCTTCGTCCTTCATCAACCAAGTAGCCAATTGGACCTTCTTACAATCGTCCAAATCGAAGATGCCAAACAGATCCTCCACTTTTTCAACCAATTTCTAGCTTCAATGAACGTTTCAGATCCACTAAAAGATTTTCCACCCATCGAACGTAAGTCTTTACATATCTTGGAGAAAGTATCTCCACGCGGAGGAATGATTGGAGCTGGGGGAGGAGGATGAGGAACGTTGGCCAGACCCGCGGTAGCGGCCCTAGCCTCGAGATATTGACGAAACCAACCGGGTACATGAACACCGTCTGGTATCTCAGATGCTCTAGACATGCTGAAAAGAAAAAGAAAGAGTTTCAGAACAAGGGAAGCGAAAGAGAGATGTATGGCTTGCGGGGATTATGCTCTTTAAAGTTAACATTCCTTGAAAATAGTTCTTTAAGACAAGTTTTTGAAAATACTTTCTAGGAAAATAATACTTTTGAAAACACTTTTCAAAACTTTTTATCTGTTCTTGTAACCATAGCTCTGATACCACGTGTAACACCCCACGTCCATTAATGTCACTCACAAAGGGAATGCATCAATATCCATGAAGCGTTATTGTTGTATAGAACAAATAAATTACAAGAATAAATAAGTAAAACAACACAGCGGAAGATAAAACTTATTTTATTTCATCATAACTCAAAATGAGTTTACATAAGTAGTTTCCAAAACCATTACAACAGGATTAGTAGTCTTTTCCAAAAACTTCAAAGTACATAAAGAAGCAAATACTTAAATAACATAAATGCATAAATCCCCACCGAGCATAGGCAAAGCCATAAAGATGAGAGAATCCCAAGCGATACATCTACTCTCTTCAAGCAACGGAAAGAAATCGGCACTAAGCTGTAGTATTCCCTCCTTGCAAACCAGGGGGAAAGGAAGAAAAGAGGTGGAAAGAAAAAGGGGGTCAGACATAAAGTCTGGCGAGTGCGATAACTTTAACAATATAATTATCAAAATAACTAGGCTAAGGCATACGCTGGAAAATAAGGAAATGACTGTGAACAATTGGGTATGACAGGGAAACAAGACGAACAAAGATAACGTTAAAGGCGCTCCTAATCACTATAAGATAATTACTACACTGCACCACCACTAGTCACCCTAATGGTTGATCCCACCTACAAAACTTAATAATGATAATGGTAGTTTAGTGTACCCCTAGTTACCTTCATAGGTGCCATCTCCCCCTATCTCCACTAGGTGTACCCACTACCCCCATTCGATCGGCTCCCTAACTCGTAGATACCCGTGCTGGCCCCATAATGAGGTGTATCACTCCCCAAAGTGGCAACACGATACAACCAAAAATGCACGACTTATATCTACACGATGCAACAACGTCTTATCTACCAACCCGGGCCCACACACGCATATGAACCCGTTGGACTTGCGTTGCCACCGCTGACTCGTTTTGAACTCTTACAATCAAATCCAGTACACATGTCCCATCCTCGACTTGGGTCGAGCCCACAAAGATACTTAATGGGTTACTGGTTTGAAAAGGGCACCCATGCATGACACAAGCTTTCCACCTACGCTTAGTCCCCTCTAAGGTTTTTACCCCACTTATCCCCATTCTTATTCATGTCTTCATACATGTTTCAATCTTGGTTAAGTGCATCTAATCATATTTCAAATGCTACCCAGGGCATCTACTTAATTCCACATGCCACCCAAGGCACCCACTTAACGCCCTCATGTCCCACTATATGTTTATCTGGTTAAGTGTTTCTTAATTCATTAAGGCCGTAACCTTGTAAAGACCTCCCACATTAGACTGGCATTTGTGGCAGCTGAATTTGTCGGGCGGGTTCGGGCAGTCTTACACCACAAACGAGCCTAACCTCGTGTCTTTACAACCGTTACACATTTAATTTATGCCTAAGACCTCCCACATTAGACTGGCATTTGTGGCAGCTGGATTTGTCGGGCGGGTCCGGGCAGTCTTACATTACAAAAGAGTCTAACCTCGTGTCTTAGGCGATTAATTACCCCTAATTAATTACCCCCATTTTGAATTAATTTCCCTATTCAAATTGCCAATGAATTACATATTTAACTATGTCCATAATTGACTCAATTATGTCCATCTATTTATGGTATATAAAATTATACCAATTAACATCACATTTAAGGCAATTATGCTAATTCTCAATATTAAATCTTTTAATATTATCCCATTGCCCCACGTTGTACGTTCGTTCGTTTAACGTAAAATATATGTTAGACTCGAATAGTCTAACTTATGGAATAAAGATAAAACATCACAACATGCATAGAATAAAAACTAGACCTAAACATAAGGGGTGAACTTGCATGTGTGAATAAGGTTTTTCATCTAAAACTTGCATAGGCCAAAGTTACAAACTTGCATAAACTATGGATGTCATAGATCTAATCATAAGGTGTAAACTTGCATAAGCAATAGTCACAAACTTGCATAAACTATGGATGTCATAGATCTAATCATAAGGTGTAAACTTGCATATGTGATTTATACAACATAGACTATGATGTAAACTTGCGTCTAACTCACATATGTCATAGCCTAACTTTAGATCCAATTTACACATAAAATAGATGTCATGAAACACGTAAGGTTGTATATGATTCTCACTAAATTGCATATGATCCATATCTAAATTAACATCTAAACTTGCATACATACATATGATTTAACATATGAATTAGTTCCAACAACATAACCAAACTAGCATATGAAACATCATTGTGAATTGATTGTACATAAGCCAAGAATTAACATAGATTTACAACATAGAGATAACATCACAGCTTTACAACATAGATAATAACATCATAGATTTACAACATAGATAATAACATACGGTCATTGATTCACAACATAACCATATAATCCAAATCATAGCTCAATCCAATTAAATTGTTAATTTTCTTATTAAAGAAATCGAACTCACAAAAAGAAGATCTTATGTTCTGAAATCTGAGTTCTGAAATTGATTTAGCTCGCCATTGTAGTAGATTCGTTATTGTTTGGATTAGAGTTGAATAGAAATGAATTGATTAGCTTTGATTTCCCTCCAGTTGGTGGCGGCTACTCTAGGTTACAAGATGATAGCATGACGACCATGATTCAGATTTTTATTTGATTTTAGGGTTTGAGCCTACCCATGTTTATATAGAATTTCAATTTAATTATAGCCGTCGGATGATATTAGGGTTAATCAAAACCACTCAGTCGGGATAGGGTGACACCTCAACCCTAATGACACAGAAAGGAGCCAGAAAGGACTCAGCAATGAGTCACAATATGGATCACATTGCACCAGAAAGCTGTGCAGGCTTTCTGCTCGGCCTGGGCGCACTTGGCAGGTGCGCCAGTGCAACATTTGTACTGGCGCACTTCCCAAGTGCGCCAGTGCAATTTTTTTTGATTCTTCCACCTAACTTCGTTCGTCCATATCTCCTTCATCTGATATCCATTTTACGCAAACTCAGACTCTATCTCAACCAGAATTCCGAGACGAACACAATGGCGCAACCTGTTTCCCTTAGTTCTCACATCTGAGATTAATTGTTATTTATTTTAGTTAATTTGATTATTCAAAAATTCGGGGTGTTACATGGGTGATTGGATGGTAGGACACATTCTTCCTAACTTGAAGATTTCAGGGACGAAATCCTTTAAGGATGGAAAATTGTAACACCCCGAATTTTCTGTAAAAACATGAGAGTAACAAAATGAAGTATAATTAATTTTAAATGTGAGAATTAAGGAAAAGGGTTACGCCATTGCGTTCGTCTCTGAATTCTGCTTGAGATAGAGTCCGAGTTTGCGTAAATCAGACTCCGTATAAAGAAGTTATGGCCTTTGGGAGTTTCTGAAAATATAAAACAGCTTGAAAATAAATTCCAAATTCGAAATTCAAAAATCTAAACCCAGAAGCGGACTGGGAGGGAAATTTCCCACCCAGGACCCAGGTCGACCTGGGGGTCGACCTGGGTAGGCAGGTCGACCATAGAGTTGACCTGTGGGTCGACCTTAGTGTCGACTTACCCCCTACAGGTCGACCTGTTTTGCCTAGATCCGATTTTCATTGGCGTGTGACGTGGTTTTTGCTGTTCTGATGGTTTGGATTGGTTCTAGGTTAATATCTAAGTCCCTGGACACTTCTATTCTCCTATAACTACATCCCTAAGCCAAAACCTAAATCTCCTATACATTCTCTAGCCTCCATAGCTCTCTCCCTCTTAGAAAATAAAATAATGGCATCGCTACTCTGCTGAAACCTAGGGTAAAACCAGTGCATCTTCTTCTAAACTGAATAGGATTAAAAGAACAACTAGTCTACATCAAAGGAGCGCTATTCAGTGTCAGAACACAGATTCCAGAATATAAGAATCGTTCCCTTTTTTTGTGAGTACAGTTATTTTTAGAAATGAAATTTAATAATTATCTTGACATTTTTGTGAATCTGGATCTGAGGTTATGCATACTTTTCTGTGGATCTATCTTGACTATGACTATTCTGTATCTGTTCCCTCTTTTCTTCCTTTTATATCCAGGCTACCACGAGCCTGCTCCAAATCTCATAAGAGATTAACGCACGAACGCTAAATTTTAGGACAAATAATGGATAATGCATAATTGGACATGACTGATCTTTGACTGATTTGAGAAAAGAACATAGGTTGTAAATTAAGATCTGGAATCAGTGCATACTGTGTATGATAGACTATGGTTTGGAAGAAGAATTATTATATGATAGCATATGACTTGGAATTTGGAATATAACGCATGTTATAGTGCAAGATCTAATTGTGAGGACATAATACATGATTAAAATTTAAGATCTAGATTTGGGCATATTTTATATCACGATCTATGACTTGAAAAGAAAAGAACGATTTGTGACTTAGGAATAAAGATCTATGTTAAAATAAGATAACTATTAATGTGAATGCGACTAAATATGGGTTTTTGGATATTTGACATCATAGGCTAAAATTAAGCATAATTCATATTGTTTGGGGATTTTTGAGAATATTTTGTACTATGCAAAGCTTAACTAAAATTAGGGCATATGTTGTATTTTGAATTATGACCATGATTTAGGCATGTAAGGTTAGGCTTAATTTTAGGCAGGATATGTAAATAGAATTTTAGAAATGTTAAATCTGTTGAATTGCCTAATCTGCTAAATCTGTTATCTGCTAAATCTGTTGAATCGCCTAATCTGTTATCTGTTGAGTTTCCTAATCTGTTGAAAGCTAAATAGTTCTAATTTGGGTATGAAAATCCGTAGGCTCGATCTAAGATTGAGTAAAAACATGGAAATATGATTAATCTGCTGTAACCTGTAAAGAAGTTTAATCGGTTAAATAGACATAATTAGTCTGATATCTGTATAATCTGTATTGGAATAAATTGGCTATGACACGAGGTTAGACTCTGTTTGCGGTGAAAGCCTGCCTGGAACCAACCGGCTTAACCAGCAACCGCAAACTGTCAGTCTAATGTGAGAGGTCGTAGGCATAACTAAAATATGCTTAGATACGAGGTTAGGTCTGGCTTGTAGCAGAAGTCTGCCCGGAACCGCCCAGCATATCCAGCGGCTACAGGCTACCGACCTAATGTGAGAGGTCTATGCATTAATATTTAATTAATGCAAATCTGAGATAAATATGATGTCTAAAATGTGTTGGATGGATAGGGTTAAACTAACTGGACTGATGAATCTAATAAACTCGTTTCATGAATCTGTAGGCCTAGTACAAAGTTAGACAATCTTGTCTGTTAAATCCGTACATCTAATCTGTTAATCTGAAAACTTGTTAACTTGATAGTCTGATTTGTGAACTAGAAATTTGAATTCTGTCTGAAATATGTAAACATGTTAATCTGAAATCTGTTAGTCTGGGGACAAAAGGTTAGGAGGGGAATTACTTGTGTCATCTGTTGTGTGGAACCCATATTAGTCAGTAACCCTTCCTGGTATCAAAACTTTGACCCCATGCTATGTAGGGGTCCGGTCACGCTTATTGAACTTATTATAAGTGGTTCATTCTGATAATGGCGAGGGGTGTTGATGGCGCGTTCCAACCGGGTCATGTGCGTGCATGGATCCGGTTTGCTCGGAGGATGTAAGACACCGTGACATCTGTAAATAGGCCTGTGCCAATAGTTTGCCACTTTAGGGAGTGATACACCCTAATGTGGGGGCCGACACAAGGTATCTATGTATTAGGGAGCCGATCGCTTGGGGTAGGACTTTGGGTACACTTAGTTCTGTCTGTTTCTGTTGGTAACGTCTGTTTCTGTTGGATGGTAACACATGTCTGTTTCTACGAGGTACCGTCTGTCGGGGTGGTAAAGGCCCATTACTAGTGTACACCTAATTCTAACATTCTGTTTCTGTAGAGATTATTCTGTTTGTGTCTCTGATTCCGCCTACGATTTTGTTTTTGTACCTTCTGTCTGTTAGGGTGGTAAAGGCCCATCAGTTGGGTGGTAAAAGCGCATTATTAGCATTTTGTTTCTATACCGTCTGCCTCTGTTTGGGTAGTAAAGGCCCGTTACTATCATTTCTATTTCTGTAGAGATTATTCTATTTCCATTTCTGTTTCAGTTTAGATATCAGGGTAACACCTAATCCTGTTGTACTAGTATTAGTGCAGAGAAGTGAAAAGCTTAGCTTGGCCTATATCATTATGTTTCTTCTGTTTACCTTCTATTTCTGGTTCGGTTATCTCTCATCCAGTTTTATTACGTGTCATGATACTATTATCTATTTATATGATGAAAGTCGCTGGACTCACCAGACTTATGTATGACCTAGTTTGTTTCGCCTCTTTTCTTTCCGTCCCTCCCCCAGGTTTTTAGGGTGGAAACATAGGAGCTTGATTCAGATTCTCTCTGCTTGAAGTGTTTGAAGTATTGCCTGGATTTGTCTCTATCTTTCCATGGCAGTTTATATTGGGGATTATGGATTTAAAAACTATGCATTCTAAAGGCTTTTGTACAAGAAAGATATTTATATACTTGAATTCCGATATTATGATTTTGAAAGATGTAACTAAACTCATTTCTGTTTCTGTTATAATAAAGTTATAAAATTTTCATTTCTGTTCTATCTACTAAAAACGCTCCACCAAAGTTAAGGCATTCCCTTTGCGAGTGACCATAACGGAGGTGGGGTATTATAGAGTTCTGTGTTTCTTGATTAGCCCTGCCACGGGACTCAGGCACACATATAGAGAACATGTGCAACAAACATCGAGAACAATTGATGATATGTACGTGGGAAAGTCTAGGTACACTCATGTCGCTCTGGGTGGTGTATCATAAGACTGGAGGGCATTATACGAGGATGGAACCTAATTCGATCGAATGGTTCAAAAATGGCAGTCTGAACGCTTACGTAATATAGAAGTAGTGGTTCTTTGCAGACGTAGCATTGACATATATACAGAAATCCATACGACATTCAGGCATAGTATTAGGGACTGCTATATTCCTGCAATAATACGGTGGAGACCGTGCGAGTGTGGTACCATGGGGTGTATCTCAATATTGAGAGATAGCTATATATACTGTATTCGGTTAATTCAGTGGGAAGTAAATGGGTACGACGTGTATGTAAGCCTTGAATGTTGTTAACCCAAATAACCTAAATATGATTGAACGGTATATGTAAGATTGTCCAAAGTGTATAGTTTAAATCCAGTCACCAGAACTTGTGTTCTGACCCCCTCCTCATAACACATTCGTAGGTTAGATTATGGCAGAGACATGATAGCTTTGGATACTGGTTAGGCAGTATTAATAGTACGGTAAGGCTATGTTTTGATTATATTATATTTTATTCCTTCTGTTGTGAGATGGTTTCCGAACTCTGACATGTTTCATGTCTCTGTCTTTCTGTAGGATACCAGAGCAAACCAATCCGAGTTTTGATAGATTGGAATTTTGAAAAAAAAAATCGGTCTGTCGAAAATGGGGTTGTCACATCTGGTATCAGAGCTTAGGTTTAGAATTCCTATATAAATAGTGAGTGAATGTATTTGTATTTTTAGAAATATAAATATATTATATATATACCTAGATCCATAGAGGAACCCACTAAATAAGAAAAGTATAATATGGTATGAAATGGGATGTTTGTTTTGTACACTAAAGGAATGAATAAGGAAATTTGAGACCCTTAGGAAGTTTGGTTGGGAAGTGTACAATATACTTTGTACGAAAGGAAAATAAATCCCATATGATTATTATTTTGGAAAAAGTTAAATAGAGAAAAATGGATTAGGAATATATATAGTTGAGAGAATTGACCTTGGGGAGTGTCTAGGAGAGCCTAGAAAAATTGGAAACCCGCTTTGAGTCTAACCCCATTATTAACTTTTAAGAACTTGAGATTATAAAGTTTTGGGAAAAAAAATTGGTTTATGGTGTTTACATGTTTTAATCTTAAAAGTTATGGTTTCAAAATATGTAAAGAAATACATATTGAGTTTTAAAGTAAAATTCTCTCAGTAAAAGGTGCATATTATAAAGCATGTATAGCTCTCTAGTTTTTCTTGTTATATTTCATACAAGAATTTTTAATCAAGAAAATTTTGAAGTCTCTATTCTTTTGACAATTATTTCTGATAAATTGTTTAAAAGAGAATTTTATTGGGTGGACAAAATAAGTTGTAGAAAATGAGAATAGAGTGGATGTTGGCACCTTGTAGTAGGAGACTGAACTGACCTTATAGGTAAGAACAACTCATAAACCCGATTAAGGAAAATAGTTGTCCGTATCTACTCCAGTTTTGTGATTTGATTTTTTTTTTGCAAGATAAGACGAAAAAGAAAAGCGACAACAAAGAAAATTTTCTTATGTGGGATGTGCTACGATAGGAAAATAGGAAATCTTTATACATTGCTTCATAAAATCCAAGTACGGTTGGAAAAAAGGTATATAAAAGAAAAACGGAGGGTGTGAAATTTTCCATTTTCCACCTTTTTGTAACATAAGAAATCGAATTTAGAAAATTAGATTTTTCTGAAATTCGAAAAATAAAGTTGGTTGGTAGGATTATGGATGCAACAATTGGATGAGCTATGCTCTTACTCAGTAAGCGTGTGGGAAAATTTATATGAAAAAGCATTTTGATTTTCAAAATATTGCATTCATGTAGAACAGCCAGTATATCTAGGATGTGAGCATCATATTTTAAAAATATTTTTTGAGAAATATGCATACACATAGGAGGTACTGCTTAGGCATACATGCATTATTACGTTGTGTTTCACTTTGCATAAGTGCACAATGTTTGCTAAAATTGAATGCACACATGATGGATGTAAATTATGCGAGGGGTTAATTGATTTTACCCTTATTAAATTTCAAGGACGAAATTTCCTAAGGATGGGAGAATGTAACACCCCATATTTTTAAGACAATAAAATAAGAATAACTTAATTAAATAATGAGAATTAAGTAAAACGGACTGCGCCATTGCGTCTATCTCAGAATTCTGGTCAAGATAGACACCTAGTCTACGTAAAACAGACATCATATGAAGAAGTTATTAAGCCTAGAAGTTTGTATACGTGCAAGTGAAATATATATACACACACACACACACAAATTAAAATATAAAATAAAGAATAAAATAAGGATTGCATGTAATAAATACATGCACTAAAAAAATGTAATGCATGCATTGAAAGAAAGAAAGGATTGGTTGCATGCAATGTAAATATGTTGCATGCACTGATTTTCAAACATAATGCATTAACATTAAAAGAAAAAGTTTCATGCAATGTTTTAATTTAAGTATTGTAACTAACATGAAAAAGAGAAGTAAGGAGAGAACAATAATTATCATTGTTCTAAGACTTATTAACAAAAGACTTCAAAGCTCAGTTGGTTAAGGCATTGGATTTGTAACATGGAGGTCGGGGGTTGGAACCCGACGGCGATATAATTTTTATCTTTGCTTTAGACCGGGCCAACTGAACATGCAAATATATGTACGTATACAAATTCAAAATTTGAATGGATAAAAACATGCATATAAGGGAATAAAGAAAATATATGTATATATATGAGAATATATATATGTGCAGAAGTATATGTATACAAAAGATAAAATTTAAGATAAGGCTACGGTCAATGAAACATGGCAAGAATCAAATAACGGTGCAACATCATTTGAATTTTGAAAATAAAACGAAAGTTGTGCGTATATATATATATATATATATATATATATACACACACACATACATACATACATACATACGCGTAAAATGGTCTTTAGAGGAATTGTATACAGATAAGAATATTTCATGTGAATAAAATAGTTAAGTAAATTCCAGAAATTCAAAAGTTTGAAAATCTAATTTCTATGTCAAAACAATTCCAGCATTCGAAATTCAAATTTCTACGCCAAAACAGCTTGCGGGACCCAATGCTGACTCAGCACTGCGTGTACGTTAAGATTTGGCTAGATTCATATGCGAACCTGGAATATTTTCTTAACAGGGTTCAATGCTGACTCAGCGCTGCGTGTACAATAAGGCCTTGAGCACCTATAAATAAGACCATAGACCTAACCCTAAACATCATAATTCAGCAGCTACGCTGGAGCTCTGCCATGGCTCCCTCTCTCTCTCTTCTCAAATCTATTTTGAAATTAAAATGTTAGCCTAGGAGGATTATGAATTCAGATTTGGAAGAAGGAATCAACGTTAATAAAAAGATTATTGAATCATGAAAGCAAGGTAAACCTCTCAGAACCAATCTATTTAAATTATTTCTCTTTCCTTCTCTTTTCATGAAATAATAAATCCATGGTCGTTAGGTCGTGAATCAAATTAAAGGGAAAAGGAAAACCATGGATGACTGAACGGATCAGATCCAAAATTTGGAGAAAGCTTAAAGGTGAGTGGGTTTAAGCTATAGCCTTTAGATAATGTTATGGCTATCGTTTAGCATTCCCCTTTCAAATAAATTGTGAAATGTCAAGTTTAGTTATAAATTGTTGTTGTAACGAATTGAAATGCTGATATGAATATATCAGGAAATTCCTATGTTTAATTGGCTAAGTTATTGAATGTTTACATGTTGGAGAAAATAAACTTGTTAGGATATGAATAGCCAATTCAGTGATTGTAATTACATGCTTTACTTGGGATATATTATTGATTGAACGACATGTTAAATTAATTAGCCAATTGAATGTTTACATGTCCTAGTAGAATTGAACATTTGTTGGAAATGACATGCCACAAAATATAGGCAAAAATTGGGCGACTTGTAAATTAGATTACTGTAAACTATATTACAGTAAAAAGGATGATATATCTAAAATTTTCATGTAATAAACATAACAAATATATTACATTTTGAGATTTTAATTTGGAAGCGCAATTTGATATGAACATAAGTGATTGAATGAAAATGAATATGCCTAGGATTACAATTAGAAATTGTAAACACACTCATGGCACGAGGTTAGGTTGCATTAGCGGCGGAAGTCTGCTCGGACACGACCGGCATATCCAGCACCCACTAATGGTGAACCTAATGTGAGAGGCCTAAGTAAAAGAATTAACAACACATGCTAAGACACGAGGTTAAGTCAGGTTGTGGTAGAAGTCTATCGGGACCCGCCGGGCAAATCCAGCGTCCACAAGTGTAGGCTTAATGCGAGAGGTCTAGTGCTTATATACATATAAATAAATAAATGTATATAACAAGATATGAATAAATGGCAAGGATGGTAATTAAATGTCTAACTCAGAAAATAAGAAAGGAAGGGATGTAATGAACTGAGTTAGTGTGATAAGAGGGAAAAGTGATGTATTTCCGTAAATGACTTATTTATGAAAACGTTGTTGCTAGTAAGCCATAATAAATATAGAAAAGTAGAGAAATTACTTGCTACCGCGAATTTAGATGGGAAAACGTTATGAAAATAAATCACTGATTCCTTCTATCAAACTGATAAGGTGCATGAAGTGTTTTCCTTAATATAATAAGGAATATATATTACAAAGAATGAAGAATAATGTTTTACAACAATAAATGGTTTAAAAGGGGATTATTAAAAATAAATAACATTAATGAAAATGTTGTATAATAGGAAGACTTGTCCTAGGGACAAGTGAATATTATAACTTAGGTTATAATAAACTAGTATGGGAATGGGATAACTGGTGAATTAAGTTAAGTGACACTTAATTGTAAATTAAGTAATCAGAAAAGGGGAAAACCCAAAACCAGTTAAGAAAAGGGAGGGAAATATATTGTACTTAATTATAAATTAAGTAGTCTGGGAGTTTGAAACCTGTTGGTAAGAATAACATGTCTAAAATTTTCATGTAATGAACATAACATATATTTTGTTTTGAGATTTTAATTTAGAAGCGCAATTTGATATGAACATAAGTGATTGAATGAAAATGAATATGCCTAGGATTACAATTAGAAATTGTAAATACACTTATTGTAATGTCCCGTATTTTTACGGTATAATAATTAATTTATTTAGCTATTTAAATAGTAATTTAGAGATTTAAAATGGTTTAATTAAATAATATTGAATATTTAATTAATATTTATAATATAAAAATATGTTATAATTCCGAATTAGTCGAAAATAACTGAATTCACAATATTGTCTGAATTGGATCATTTATGATGTTTAATTTAGTTTAGAATTGAATTAGAATAATGAATATATTATTTGAATGACAGTTGAACGTATGATTATATTATAATTATAATCGAGCTCGAAATGGTGCTGCAGTTCGTTATTTGGCGATTCGAACTTTAGACGAATATACAGAATCCGTTTTAAGTCGGATTTCTATGAAACAAGAAACGTTTAGAGCTGGTGAAGTATATTTTTCTAATGGAATAGAAAAATCGGGATTTCATCGTGTAGATTTTGAGTTATATCCAAATCAAATTTTAGAAAAGTCGCTATGCAATTCTTTTATAATTCATAACGATATATTTATATTTTAAAAAGGGTTTAAATACAAATCGAATATCAGTATGACTGGAAAATTTTAAATATTGAGTTATAACTCAATATATATTTATTTTGGAGCTGTATGTTATTCTATTGTGAATATATATACGATAATATTTATTTATAAATATTTAGTTTAATTATTTTTAAATATATTTAATATTTAAAAGGGTTTATTTAGAGCTTTAAAAATAGCAAGTTTTGCAAGCGACCTCTGTTTTCAACGAAACTAATTTTGTTGGATCCGCAATATTAAATTATTGCTAGTTTCCATTTTCGTGATTTTTGAAGTCAGTATGTGGTCGTGTGGGATTTTAATGCGAAAAATAGTCGATATTTCGATGGTTAAAAATACGCTGTGTGAGCAAACGGAGTCGGAATTCGACGAAACCAGTTTCGTTGGATCCGTAATGTCGAACTCTAGTTGTATGTCCATTTTCATGATTTTTGGGTATTATATGTGGTCGTACGAACTTTTAAAGGACAATACAAAAAGCGGTGGCTTAAAAACAAATAAAATAATGAATATAAAAACAATATTTTTCCTATAAATAACCCAAAACATTTCCTAAACCTAATCTTTTACATTCTTTGGTCAAACACTTCTCAAACCGCCATCAGTATTTTCATTTTCCAAAAGGGAAAACCGATCTATACAAATTTCCAGAAATCAAAATAAAATCTCATAAATCTAAATGCTTATATATTGGTGATCCGACAGATTGAAGCTTTATTTTGGTATAACTAATGTTTGGTGCGATTGCTGTTTTAGTTTTAGCGACTTCATACGTCAGTCTCAGCAACTTAGGGCTGAACGATTCATGAGGTAGAAGCGGTGAATCGGTTTTGTGATGTTGTATTTTTGTTCGTATTGGAAAATGGCAAGTGGAGTGAGTTTTTGGTGGAGTGCGGTGCTTTAGGGGTGGTTGTGTGTTCCTGTAAAGGCGGGATTAGTTGTAAACCTCAACGATGAAGAGGAACTCGAGCTGACAATGAAGGGTGGGGTTGGAAAGAGGGGTCGAAGAGGAGTTCGATGGTTCTGGCGATTTCGGTTTTTATGGAAGGATGGAGGAGAGGTTGTGGAAGAAGGATCGATTGTGGCTGTGAAGAACAGTGAGAGTTCGGTTTTGGAAGAAACCATTGAGTGCTGCAATGTGGTGATGAATGCGTAGATGAATCCTTGGCAAGAATAATGGTAGTGGTCGTTTTGGGATTTATGAAGTAAAAAAGGGGGAATGGAGCCTTAAAAATGTCGGCAATGGCAATGGGTGTATACTGGAGCAATGCGTGGTAATTTGGGGAAGAAGGGGTATAGGTTGCAGGTCTGGTTCATGTAGAAGAAAGATGGGTTTTAGTTTAAATGAATTTCGAACGGTTGGATCCGTTGGAATCGTAGGGACGAGGGCTACACAATGGAACTGACTGGGAGTGAATCGGAAATCATTACAATTTATTGCAAAATAAATTATCCGTCTGAATCAAAGATAGTTAATCGTTATTTAATGTTAACTGACCAATGTGAGTAAAACTCACCAACTCTATCAGTTCATATTTTTATAACATATATTTAGAATTTTATAAATGATGATTGATATCTGTGTGTTGATTGTTTGATTGAATTGCTGATTGATTGGTTGAAAATATAGATATAGTTATATACATATGTACATATATATATATATTTATATATATATATATATCGTTAATCAAGTATTGATTCTGTTGATCAGAATATTTCATAGTGAAATGAAATTGATGTGAATTATATTGTGTAACATCTGTGATGCAGGGAAACAGGTCGGAGGGATCCAACTGGATTCCTCAATATTTATAATACTATTTTTTCATATATTGTAATATATGATGTGATATATAATCTGTTATTGATTATGTATGTTTGAATGATATCGATCATTGTGAATTGGTATTTTAAATACCGTAAGAAATACTGGGATATAAAAAAGGGGATTTTCAAAGTGTATTTTGAAAATAAATTATTTATATACAATCAATGGATTTTATATATAAAAGAAAAAGGATTTTATAAAAGGAAATAGTTATAAAATCAAAAAGGGTTTTTGATAATGAAATATTATTAGAAAATAAATATGATATTATAAAAGGAAATATTTCTGGGAAATAAATATGATAAAATTGAAAGAGGAAATATTTTTAAAACAAATACAAAGAGGAAATATTTGTAAAACAAATAGAAAAGGAAATAGTCAGATTATAAAAGGAATTACTTTTAAAATCAATGGATTTTATATAAAAAGGAAATATTTTATAAAATATATAGAATTATCAAAAGAGATTTATTTGGTAAATAAATTAATTATAAAAGGAAATACTTGAAAAATGAATAGAATTGTATAAAAAGAGAATTTTACATTTGATCGGTTTAGACCCGTGCTTCGCACACGGGTATAACATGATATGGATTTAAAGCAAAGATTTTAAATAGAATATGTTCTAACCGATAGATTGAGAAGATAAATTTATAAATAAAATTTTATAAATAAAATAAAATATTTATCATTGGATAAATGGAATATATAAGTCAGGTCTTATATAAAGAAGTAAGAATCAATTTCAACATCGATATTTGAAACTGAATACGGACGAAGAGTGAATAGAATATTACTTATTCGAGAAGGAGTTAATCAAAAGGAGTTAATCCAAAGGAGTTAATCCACATGAGTTAATCAAAAGGAGTTAATCCAAAGGAGTTAATCCAAAGGAGTTAATCAGAAGGAGTTAATCAAAAGGAATTAATCAAAAGGAGTTAATCCAAAGGAGTTAATCTAAAGGAGTTAATAGAATATAGTTTATTCGAAAAGGAGTTAATCGAACATAGTTTATTTGAAAAGGAGTTAATCAAATATAGTTTATTCAAAAAGGATTTAATCAAATATAGTTTATTCGAAAAGGAGTTAATCGAATATAGTTTATTCGAAAAGGAGTTTGTAACGACCCAAATTTTTAGCCATTAAATTCTGAATATTAAATTCCTAGTTAATGGTATATTAATTTGATTTAAATATTTTATTTGAATTATATATAGGAATTTATTTAATAAAACGATATTTAAACGTATAAATTACAATATAATTAAAACGAGTTCAAACTGGCGCGGTAGTTTGAAAATTCGATTTCAAATTTCAAATGAATGTAAAGGATTCAAAATAAATCAGATTTTAGCGAAACTAGAAATATATGAATCTGTTTGAAAATATCTTTCCAACGAATGTGAAAAATCGAGATTTCGTTTTATATATTGTGAATTACGTCCAAATCAAATTTTCAGAAAGTCGGTGTGAAATCGTATATAAGCCATAACGGTTATTTAAATATATTTAAATATTGGTCTTGAATTTGGACAACATTCTTTTGAGGCATAGTTATATTTTAATTTTTAGAATTTTACTATAATTTTTAATTAATTAAATACACAACTTCTTATTTGGAGTATTTTGCACCATATATCAATATTTTGGGGTTCATAATCTAAGTTAAACGACCGATATTATTATATTTTTGGGATCGTAGTACCTCGCTGGACATGGCCGTACTCTTATTTCTGTCCGTAGCTGTCCGGACATGAACGAAAACCTTATGTACCCAATATAACAATAACAGCTGGCTAACTATACATCCAAACTACATCAACTCTCACCAATAAATATATGTCTATCAAGCCCTTTTTACTACGTCTACCAAATATTTCAATAACTTGCCGCCATCTAGACTTTTCACTGCATGACTGCCAAGCTTTGAAGAACCGTGTGTCCCAAACAAACGAATTTCTTGGCAGCCAAGCAATTGCAAATCCGTGCGTAGCAAGGCATTTTATTTTCGTGCAAGGCAAGCTATTTTTCCCTATAATTACCGTGCATCCTCTATCAAAATAAAAATAAAATAAAATAAACCATGTATAAATACACTTACTTCATTCCCCAATTCTCCTCAGAAATCCCTAAGCCAACAATTTGGCTCGTTCTACCGTAAATAAAAACCGAGCTCTTCTCTCTTCATCTCGTTTGAAAGCTCAAAACCGCAACCTCAAATTCAAGAACAAATTAAGTGGAATTCTATAATTTGCAAGGCTTGTATAGTTGGATTACAACAAGTTTTAAGCTTCCATCTCGTATTTACTTCGAAGAGCGCGAAGCTGGTGCGGGATTCGATGCGAGGAAAGTGGTGCGAGTTGGTGAAACTGAGGTGAGGGTGGTACGGTTTGTAATGGGGAGTTCGGTGGTTATGGTTTGTTGTGGAGTGGTGTACTGCTATGAGGAGGGAAACAATGTTTTAATATTGAGGAAGATTGGGTGAAGAATTTATGATGGAAGGACCAAAACAGTTCGGTCTTAACTTTGAAATGCAATACGCGTTCGGCTTTAGGAGGAAGAAACTTTAACAAAAAGGTATTTTGCTTGATCCGAATCAGTCGCTAAACCGACCCAGACCGTTCGAAATGCCTAATTGTTTTGAGAACACAACAAATAAAACGCAGACGGAAGAACATTTCATTGTATATTACAACAATTCCATCAGAATACAAGAATATACAGAGTATAACCAATATTACATATTTACCAAATATCAGAGATTACAATACATTACTTAGCAGCGGAAAATAATACAAACACAACTGAAAGAGATATACGGATACAAAGCTTTCCGGATATCGTTCCAGCTGTAAACCAGGATCCTGTGAATATAAATCTGCAAAACTAAAACTACTAGCTACCCGTGTCAAAATAAGGGCACCCAGAGTTTAGGTTAAAAAAATAAACTCCAGGTCAGTCATGTGACTGGTGTGAGAAATAAAACAGTTATTTAAAACTTTACTTTAAATCAGATATATCAAGGGACCACGCCGTATAACACGGAACGGGTTTCCTCCCAAGAATACCAGTGCATATAACAAAACAGCGCAATGCTTTTTGGAAAAATGAAGCTATTATAAAACCCAAGTCCTATCACACAATGCAACGCAAGCTGGGGGATAGGGTTTTCCCTTATAATAGCCAAACATGCTTAGTACGTTTAAAACGAATCATTTGATACTATTATAAGTGTATAGTGTCAAAATAATTTCAAATCATAAGTATCAATCATAGACGGCATGGGTACCGTATATCATGTTGCCATATATAGGATTACAACTAAAATCGAAACGTCACGTATTGGAAGTTGGATTTCCATCTGTGAACCGAGGCAAAAGATAGTCCTCTACCAATTCGAGACGCTCTAGCCCGTGTCTCAGGTCAGAGCTCGAGTGACTTTTGGAGCGACAGGGCCGGTCCACCGATGTGGATTAAAATTCCTGAACACTGCGTTTCCCCACCCTTTGGGGTGTCAATGAGCCAACGAATGACTCCATCGGCTTCACAAAGTCATCGATATATCCGAGGTGCCTCGCAATAGCAACAACCACATAAGTCAAACTCGTCAGGGCGTGTAAAACCACTGACGCCACTTCTAGCTAGAAAGAAACGCATGTCCTCCCTGAGGCCCTTCTCCCGTTTTTAGTTCACAACCGGGGTGTGAGGCTCACGAATTAAAGCTACACAAAGCTATGCCACAAAGGCCGTGCTTTGATCATCAACCACAAGACTCTGCTTTTCAACAGAAGCCTTGATCATATTGCTACTTAGGCATGCCACACAGGCAATTCACTCCATGCATTTGATATCCATCAATATATAACCTCTGAGCTCGTACGTCTCAGAGAAGGGCGTTAAGCAAGAGAATAAATTCTCCGCCACCAAATAGATATATATTTAATAGAAATCAATCACATAGACTAAAATCCAATGTCAGACACACAGTCCATTTACAAGTTCGTTCTGGGTCTGAACGAAACCGGAGGCACCTAGTACCCCGCATATCCATCGATCTCCAAGTACGTCTGGACGATCACCAACTGATTCCCTCCTGTTGGGTGTATGGCCCAATCAAGATCATCAGTAATTATCCAAAAGACATGAAGACCTCCGGTCTTCAACCACTGTCTTCATCTTCGACTTATCGTCGTATCAGTTATTCAGAATGGGATAAACCCGGTCTTTCCGAATAACTCGCGTATATAATAAACAGGTGTTACACAAACACAACATACGCCTCATTCCAATTCATCAGTCACTAACCGTAAATTAACAAGAGAATAATTCCCCAAATACTAACCCCGAAGGCCGAAACCAACATCAGATCAATACCCAGGAAACCATTCTACTTAGCTAACCTACAGTTAGTTTCTAAATTTCACATTCTTAGAGAAAGGTTCCCATTAATTTTATCAAAGATAAATTCCTTGAATTTATTCTTTAATCTTCTTTTGAATATCGATTCAACTAGTAGGGATTAACGAACCTTACCGAAGTAATCATTTGTTTTAATTTCCCAATCCCAACCTATTCATCCCATGAAGTAACACTGGTCATACTTCATATCTAACACCACGGTGTTATCGGTAAATTCAATTACCATTTCACGTTTAAATCTAATTAAAGATTTAACTATCGCCTGGAGCAAAACTGGTGATATTCCATTCTCGATCTTTTCAATCTAATTAAAGATTCATTAAAATTCCACTTAGTTTTAATCTTTAACTGGGTTAAAGAATCAGCATCATTTAAAACACGGTTCACGATAAACCCCAAAATCACATCGCATTTCAATCAGTCCCTAACTGTAAATTAGCAAGTGAGCAATTCCCTAAGTATTAACCCCGAAGGCCGAAACCAACATCAGATCGATACCCCAGAAACCATTCAACTTAACTAACCTCCAGTTAGTTTCTGATTTTCTTAACTCCTTTTTGGGTCTAAGAACAGTATTATTGAAGATACCGTTCACGACAACCCAAAATCACATTCCATTAATTATCGGGTTAAAGAACAAGTGTTATTTAAAACACTGTTCACGATAAACCCAAAATCAATTCCAATTCAATTCCAATTAAATATTATTTAATTGGTACACTTCATTAATTCTAAATAAAAAGATTTAAATTGGCTCGCATTTCCGGGTTATTATAGAAAAAACAATGAAAAGGGAGTCAACTATGTTTGAGCATGAACAGGTTTTTGGTGTATTCTTGTTTGGAAATAGAGTTGGCCTTTAAACGCTACTAAACTGTAATGTTCTCTATTGCATGAAATTTCTGTTAAAAACAGTGGGATTCAAGGCGTGAAGATTATATTTTAAAAGGAGGATGGTGAATGGTAAACACTGTTTGTTTTCATGAACTGGGGTTGAAGTTATTGGCAGTGTGCGTGTGTTAGAAAAGTGGAGTTTGAAGCTATATATATATATATATATTAAAATGAAAGTGAGAGGTGCAACGTATATTTGTACAATGGTGAGGTGTGCATTTGTCGAAGTTTGGATTCGAGATGATGGAAACAATGATGATGAAGTGGTGGGATAAACCGAATCCTAGGCAAGAACAGTGAGGTAAAAGGAAGGATGGATTGAATTAAATATTCGGTCATGGCAAAGAACGCAATTCTTATTTTAAATTGATAAATGGGAAAGAAGGAACAGAAATGTTAAATCAACTGGATCTGCCTACGTCAATTGCTGCAACAACAATACTAGCCGTACGACAGAGTTCAGACCGTGAATTACATCCGTACATTTTTGGATCCGACAGTTTCACCATAAATCCCCGATCGTTCTAGCACCACTCAGGATTTCGTGTTTTAAATCCTTGTTTCAGCGGCTGAATCCTCAGGTTAAGGTAAACTGATAAAATAATAATAAAAATAAATGGTCAATGATAGTTAGATTATAATATTCATTAAATCTTCTAAATTGTGTAGTTTGTTTGTTCATCATCAGAATCTGATGAAATTGATCACGTTGAGATCGTAACATCGAGATCTACATATGTGTTACCATTGTGACGAAGGACGAAGTTGATGGGATTTCGTAGGAAGATTAAACGCCTATTCATTTTAAATGAAACAAAAAAGCAGAACCGTCAACTGCGAACCAAGGTGAGCAAACTCACTAACTGTGCTTCGTTTATATTTTTATATAAACGAATTTTAAATTTATTTTATACTGTGAAATGATTGCTTGGTTGAAATGGTTGATAAAATTGGTTGATATGATTACATCGTTGATCGATGATTAGTTCTGATGTAACACCCCACATCCGTTATGGTCACTCACAAAGGGAATGTCTTAACTTCAATAGAGCATTATGGGTACTGGAACAGAAATATAACAAGACATACATATATAAAACAGCGGAAGGTCTTCAAATCATTTATTAAATATAATTATTTACAATAAAATACCATCACTTTCAAATACCCAATTACATAGCTAAAATTTCTGTCTTGCTCAAAAATAAAGAAGCATGAAAATAAACTGTAGTACTCCCCAATAAAGCAAAGCAAGCCATAGCCAAGAGAAATCCAAGTAGTACGTGAAAGAGCCTTGGAGCTTGGTAAGATCTGAACTAAGCTGTATTCCCACCCTACGAACCGGGGGGGGGGGGACGAAAGAAAAGGAGGCGAAACAAACTGGGTCAGTCAAAAGGACTGAGTAAGTCCTAGTGGCTTTCAGCATAAAAACAGGTAAAGATAACATGGCATGAATAAACTGAAAGTAAACATAAGCATGATGACAAGATAAGCTACAGGCACGATAACTAAGAATAACATCCCATAATTCCTATCAAGAGTAGCATCATAAGGTTCCTACCAAGTACCACATCGCAAGGTTTCTATCAAGTATGACATCGCAAGATTTCTAAGTTTCATCATTAAAATATTTCGATGATATCCATTTGCCCTGCACCACCCGTACTAGCATCTCACAAGTATCTTACATGGAATGTTTCGTATTCCTACTAGTGTTCCAACTAGTGTCCTATGTAATAAGGATCCTTACCCCCTACTAGTGTCCCAACTAGTAGCCCGTGTTATATAATAAGGTGATCCCAACCCGTGTGATGTGTTGACTATAAAATGATCCTTTGCCCAATGTCATGAAATGATCCCTTACTTGGTCCCACGAAACGATCTATTAATCGATCGTCTCCCTACAAGTCCTAGCTCATTCATGTGTTTGTGTCATACAGCCCTATCACGAATGTAGATACCTGTGCTAGGTCCACCATAGGGTGTATCAAGCCCTAGGGTGCCAACCACCGACCCGAATCAAGCACGCACAGTGTAAACCTACCTGTGCCCAATGCCTGCTTTTTCAACTCCGGACTACGTGCACGACCATAGTCCGCCTGAACCTACAATGGCTCACCAACTCAGCCTTCGTTATGGCCGCTTACAATCAGCCCAGTAATCGTGCCCCACCCTGCCTAGTTCCTGGGTAACATGATACATCTAGTGGGTTATTGCTGAAAAGGACCGCGTAACTAGGGTTTCTGTCCAGTAGGTTAAGTGTTGTCATTTAAATTCGAGACTTAACCCCATCAGTCTAGCATGTCAAGTTGGTTAAGTGTTTTCATTCAAGTTCGTGACTTAACCCGCCTACGTGTCATGTCAAATTGGCTAAGTGTTGTCATTCAAGTTCATGACTTAGCCCTACGAATCATGTGTCAAGTTAGTTAAGTATATTCAAGCGGTTCATGAATTAACCCTATCAAATCATCGTGTCAAATTGGTAAAGTATATTCAAGCGGTTCATGACTTAACCCTATCAAATCATCGTGTCAAATTAGTTAAGTATATTCAACCGGTTCATGATTTAGCCCTATCAAATCATCGTGTCAAATTGGTTAAGTATATTCAAGTGGTTCATGACTTAACCCTATCTAATCATCGTGTCAAATTGGTTAAGTATATTCAAGCAGTTCATGACTTAACCCTATCAAATCATCATGTCAAATTGGTTAAGTATATTCAAGCGGTTCATGACTTAACCCTATCACACATCAGGTTATATTGGTTGGGTGTTATCAACCCATTCAAGTTAAACCAACCCATTTAACTTAACCCTCCCATTCGTCATATTACAGTAGTTAAGTATTTCAAGTAATTCATGGCTTAACCTGCCCATTCATGTCATATCGGTTAAGTGTCATTAGTCTAGTCATATTACTTAACCCACCCATTGGTTTGATTAACAGTAATGTTGGTTAAGCCCACATTTATAAGTTTTACATGTTCTTGACTCATACCGGTTAGGTCCACATTTACATGTCAAATTTCCATGTCATCCCACCTAACCCTCTAACCATACCCACGTCTTATTATGGTTAGTATTCCTTAATTCATTCATTATGACGAACGAATCATGACCTCTCACATTAGACCGTACACTTTGTGGCCACTGGATTTGCCGGGCGGTTCCGGGCAGATTTACACGATAAACTGAGTCTAACCTCATGTCATAAATCGTTACGCCTACAATTCGACCTTTGACCTCCCACATTAGACTGACACTTTGTGGCTACTGGATTTGCCGGGCGGTTCCGGGCAGATTTACACCATAAACCGAGTCTAACCTCGTGTCAAAGGTTCATTAATGGTCGTATTTCCCCCAAAACCCCAATATCAGTTCATGTGTTTAACATATATAAATGTTCATGTTCGTGTTCAAGTCAATTATCCAATACACAGTCATTTTCATGTTTCAAATTCCCAACTTTACATATTAATAAACATATGCCCAAGTTCCAAAATTTAATGACAATATATATATACACACACACACACACACACCCCCAATTCTAGTCAGTTTACATACGCCCAATTCTTGCCTATTACATGTATGCCAGGTTTATGCCATTTTACCCATATCAAGTTCTAGCCAAAATTACATGTATCAAGTTTCATGTCCAAATAAACCCAAATCATGATTCATGATGTAGTAATCCCAAACTATAATCTTTTTATTACAACACATGCCAACTACCCAAGTTCATAATACATATTTATGCCAATTATCAAGTTTACAATTGCTTTTAGGTTCAAAGTCCCAATTCTACTTATGCCCAATCATAAACCCAATCTTTTGATTTAATTTACATAGGCCCGTACTCGTGATTTGATTTACATGCTAATTCATTATGCCCACTTCATGCCAATTTAATTATGTCAATGGCCAAGCTTGCAATTTCAATTATATTGACAATATCCCAAATTTCCAATTTCATGTGATGCCACCAATTTTACCAAACAAGTATATCCAATATAGACAACATTCCCATATTTCCCCGTATTCAATCGTACGCAAATCGCTGTTTAGGCCTAGGTCCGAAATTGACCTAGGTTCATCGAAAGAAAATAAATAGGGGAAGGTAGAATTTGTATAACAATCAGCATAGAGGGAAAACTGGCATAAAAACATCATCTTTGGCATAAAAGATAGATCTTGATAATAATATCAATATGAATCAAGAAAAACTGATTTACAACAGGCTGAATAGATCATAAGCTTGACATGTGAACGAACATAGAAAAGTCCCAAAACTCAAGATTCAAGAAGCAACAGAAATAGATCTGAATCAATAAACACACTTAAATCCAATTCCACTTTATTCCATGACCATATTATAATTAAATGTTTAAATCTAAAAACAACTAGAACTTACAGAGCGTGGATAATGAGTTAAGAACTGAATTTGTTGTAAAAATGTCGCGGCGTTGTTGATTTATTGTCTTGAATCATTGTAGAAACCTTGTTCTTTGAATTGATTTGAGTTTGAATGTATGTACTTGGATTTGGAGACGGCGGCCATGGTTCAAGAGGTATTTTAGCAGCATAATGGTGTAAGAATGATTTGATATGAATTAGGTTTGGTCTAAGGGTGTTTTTATAGGTGTAGCAACTAGTTTAGGCCCTTAGATTAACCCTAGAATCAATCCGGACCATCAAAACACGTCTCAGGCTTCAAAAATGAGTTCTGGGTCAAAATAAGCCGACCAGATCGACCTGTAAGGGGGAAGGTCAACCACATGGTCGACCTGGGGGGTTGGTCGACCCTAGGGTCGACCACATGGTCGACCTGGTCCCCAGGTCGACCCCCAGGTCGACCTGCCTGGTCCTGTGCTGCCTAAAATCTGCTGAATCTTCTACAGGCCATAATTTCTTCATCCGGGCTCCGATTTTCAAAAACTCAGACTCTATTTCATGTAAAATTTCGAGACGAACGCAGTGGCGTAACCCGTTTCCCTTGATTCTTATTTTAAAATTTAATTCTGCCTTGATTTATGGTTTTAACATGTTATAAAAATTCAGGTTGTTACATTCTTCGCTCCTTAAAGGATTTCGTCCCCGAAATCTTCAAGTTAAGAAGAATGCATCCTATCATCCAATCAACCATCTATTCAATCATCATTCACAAGCAACCATTGTCCTTAAAAGATTTCTAATGCTGTATGAACATATGCAAGAAGTGTGTGTATATGTTCCTTGTCTAATGCAAATGATCAGGCCTGATTGATCTTTTTAAATGCAAAATATGTTTCGTGCCATGAATCCAACATGTATGCAAATAGTCCTAGTCATATAAACAATATATGTGTGCACAAACATCCATCCATATGCAACATTCACATGATAACACATTCAATTCTATCGATAAACAAGTTTAAACACTCATGCATCTGCAATATGAAAATGTGACTGAGCCGATCTAGTGCCTAATGTGTGTTCATGCATCCACGAGCAACAACTAGCAACCACTTGCAACCATCAACCATAACATGTCTCAAACACATGCTTACACCCAATTGTTCCTACCTAAAGATATAGTCGAACGATAGAAGCAAGTAAAAACTTTGTGCCCATTAGGCAATGTCAAAACTTGAAATATATGTCACATATATACTGATTAGGAGAAGAACTCCCTAAGCACCAGTCCCGAAGACCGAAATCAATATCAGACTGATACCCAAAGAACTGACCAACTAATATATATGTTTCTAGGAAACTAAGCATGATGGACTCCTTTTTGGTCACAAGAAATCCCTTCCTAAGACCAATATATATCCTATAAAACCCAAAAAGTTTAGTCAACCCAACGGACACCCTCAAGCCCCAACATGTATTACTAACAGATGAGTCATACTCCATATGGGGTTTGCAACAGAAATAGGATGGAGAATAGGACCGAGAGGTTATACTTAAAAGATAGCATGAAAATAAGCTCTGCAGGAAAAGAGGGATCAAGGATATACTCTTAAAAAGAGGTATGATGTGCGTGTCTAGTCTTTAATCTTCTAAGTCGCATTTCCTTGAGCTTAACTCCATTGTGCTTGGACCGTCTTGAGCTTCACAATTTTGTAGCTTCTTAATTCCTATTTCCAAAATATGAGTTGGAACTCATTTCACTGTTTCCTCTCGTTTCACTTTCACTTATTCTTTTTCTAGTATACTCGGCTTAAACATAACCGCGTACTCATGGTTTCATGCAAGCTCTCCAAAATTCACTAGTGAATCTCGGATCTCGTTCACTTACTAAAAGGTATTCCACATAAATGAATTATCTCTTGAAAATAAACAAATGCCAACCATGTTTCCAAGAGTACTTACTAAGGTGATTTTCTATAACTCATGCATAAGCGAGATGAACCATCTGCCTTGGTGGCAAACACTACTCAAGCGGATCAATAAATATATCAAGAGATTCTAGGTAAATGAGCATGGCATAACCCTAAGGGTTACACTAGACTTCGAGGACATTACCCGGGCAAGTCAAGAGTCTAACTACCCTCTTTTCATACTCGAAAATGGTATCATTTTTGGAAAACCACTCCATCCCTAGAATCAACCCATTGCCCAAAAACATAAGCATTACTTCTAAACTCAACACTTAGCAAAGACATTCTCAAATCCAAACAAGTCATGAATAAATGAGCCGATTCCCCACAGGATTTGAGACAAAAACAGGATCCTCTACTACACTAGTACTTAGGTGCAGAGACTCAACTATCGAAGCAGAAATAAAAAGGATGCGATGTACCATAATCAAAAAGGGTATGAACAGGATAGAAATATAAACTAGACTTTTGTAACACCCTACCTCCGCTAGGGTCACTCACAAAGGGAATGCACTAGCTTTGGTGGAGCATTATCTTGGTAAACATACACAGAAATATTACAAGACAGAACATATAAAACAGCGGAAGAAAAACGAAATTTCATTTCTTTAAAATCTAGTTAGGTCTAAAGCCTTTTACATCAAAATGTCATTAAATCCATTACATCGAAATCTGCCTTGCAATAGTAAAGAAGCATAAAACCATATTCATAAATTATTCCCCAAGTAAAGCAGTAAAGCAAGCCATAGCCAAGAGAAATCCAAGCCATAAATGAAAGAGCCTTGGAGCTTGGTAACATCCGAACTAAGCTGTATTCTCACCCTGCGAACCGGGGGGGGACGGAAGAAAAAGAGGCGAAACAAAACGGGTCAGTCATAAAGACTGAGTAAGTCCTAGTGACTTTCAGCATAAAAATAGGTAAAGATAACATGGCATGAATAAACTGAAAGTAAACATAAGCATGATGGCAAGGTAGGCAAGATAAACTAAGGTAACAAGATAAACTATGCTAACAAGATAAACTTCGATACGATGAATCAAGTATAGCATCCCATAAGTAGCATCACAAGGTTCCTAACAAGTATCACAGCGCAAGGTTTCTATCAAGTATAGAATATTTCTATGATATCTATTTGCTCTGCACCACCCGCACTAGTATCCCAACCCATGTCATGTGTTGACTATAAAATGTCCCTTGCCAAAAATCATGAAATGGTCCACTTACTAGTAGACCAACCTAATATACCATATATGTAGGTTTTCCCCAACTTGTATAATCCTTTCCATGTATATGTACAGTCCCTTGCTGTAAATCGTACGGGCTTCATCACATAATTCTATAGTACTACAACGTAGTGCCATCAGTCTTGAAATCGTTTGGACTGCCACCATTTATCTGGCTAGGTTTCCTTATCATGAACTATCGCGTGTCCAACTAGGATTTATGCCACCTAGGACCACTAGGGATTATGCTACCTATTGAACGTTTTCTAGATTCGATTAGGGTTTATGCCACCTAGGACCACTAGGGATTATGCTACCTATCCACGTAACGATCTATTAATCGATCGGCTCACTACAAGTCCTATCTCGTTCATGTGTCTGTGTCATATGGCCCTATCACGAATGTAGTCACCTGTGCTAGGTCCACCATAGGGTGTATCAAGCCCTAGGGTGCCAACCACCGACACGAATCAAGCACGCACAGTGTAAACCTACTGGTGCACAATTCCTGCTTTTTCAACTCCGGACTATGTGCACGACCATTATCCGCCTGAACCTACAATGGCGAACCAACTCAGCCATCATCTGGTCGCTTACAATCAGCCCAGTAATCGTGCCCCACCCTGCCAAGTTCCAGGGTACCATGATACATCTAGTGGGTTAATGCTGAAAAGGACCGCGTAACTAGGGTTTCCGTCCAACAGGTTAAGTGTTGTCATTTAAATTCGAGACTTAACCCCATCAGTCTAGCATGTCAAGTTAGTTAAGTGTGGTCATTCAAATTCGTGACTTAACCCGTCTACGTGTCATGTCAAATTGGCTAAGTGTTGCCGTTTAAGCTCATGACTTAGCCCTACGAATCATGTGTCAAGTTGGTTAAGTATGTTCAAGCGGTTCATGACTTAACCCTATCAGTCTAGCATGTCAAGTTTGGTTAAGTATGGTCGTTCAAGTTCGTGACTTAACCCACCTACTTATCATGTTGTGTCAGTTAAGTGTTATCCTCTGTTGTTACTTAACCTTACCCCGCATCACGTTAGATTAGTTAAGTGCATGTTAACTTAACCCCATCCACTAGTCATATTAAAACAGTTAAGTGTTACTAGTCAAGTCATATTACTTAACCCACCCATTCATGTCATATCGGTTAAGTGTTATTAGTCTAATCATATTACTTAACCTTATCATGTGGCATTAGTTTACTTAATGCACCCCAACCTCTCACATTAGACTTGGTTGTGGTTACTGGTTACGCCGGGCGGGTCCGGGCAGGTTTATACCACAACCTAGTCTAACCTCGGGTTTTAAGCGCTGTATGACCAACTACTCACATTGGGTCCTATTGTTTGCAGTTACTGGATTCGCCGGGCGGTTCCGGGCAGGTTTATACTGCAAACTCAACCCAACCTCAAGTTGGCCACTTTCAAGTTATCTAAGTGTCATGTCCTTGTTCAAGTTATAACAATGTTCAAATTTCTAAGCAAGTTTCATGTCAAGTTTCTAGTTTTCAACTTATGCCTATTATCAAGTTCATAACTCACGTTTTTGCCCCAAAACGTGTTCCAAAAGTATTACTAAAATTTGCTATAAAGTTATGCCAAGTTATAGCCTTTTTATTTACAATACAAGCCAACTACCCAAAACCCAACTTTACACATTAATATATATGCCCAAGTTCTAACTTCTCATGTCGATATACATATGCCCAATTCTAGCCAGTTTACATATGTTCAAGTTCCACGTCAAACTACATGTATTCCATGTTTACACCAATTTACCTATAACAAGTTCTAGCTTTTTACATATGTCACGATCCACGTCAAAATTACATATATCAATTTATATGTGTCCAATCCTAACCAATTTAGATATATACCAAGTTTCATGTCTTTTTACATAGATCCTATTAATGCCAAATTCCATGTATATATTATTTATGCAAATTTTCCCATAACAAGATTATACCAAAATTTATAGATCAAGCCCCAAACTTGCAGATACAGTGCTAATTTCCAATTTCATGTTGCCAATAATTCCAACATATTCATATAGGCAATAATCCCATAATTCCTCCGTATACATCTCGTATGCAAATCGCGATTTTAGGACAAGGTCCGAAATTGACCAAGGTTCATCAAAAGAAAATAAATAGGGAACGGTAGGATTCGTTGTAAAAGCAAGATCAGAGGGAAAAACATCATCACAGGCATCAAGATTACAATTTGATAATAATATTAACATGAATCGAGAAAACTAATTTACAACAGACTGAATAGATTATGAACTTGTCATGAGAATAAAGATAGACAAGTCAAAAACTCAAGATTCAAGAAACAACAGAAATAGATCTGGATCGATAAACATACTTAGATCCAATTTCACTTTAATTCAATGCCATATTATAATCAAATATTTAAATCAGAAAATAACTAGAACTTACAGAGCATGGCTAGCGAATTAAGAAGTGAATTTGTCGTAGAAAGTTGCAGTGTCATTGATCTATTCTCTTGAATTTGTTGTAGAAGCATTGATCTTTGATTTGAATCAAGTTTGGAGACTTAAGCTTTAATTTGGAGGCGGAGGCCATGGATCAAGAGGGATTTTAGCAGCATAACGGTGTAAGAATGATTTGTGTGAGTTAGGCTAGGTCTTAGGGTGCTTTTATAGTTGTAGCAACTAGTTTAGGCCATTGGATTAACCCTAGAATCAATCCGGACCATCAAAACACATCCCGGGCCTCAAAAATGGGTTCTGAGCCACATCAGGCCGACCAGGTCAACCTGTACAGGGGGGAGGTCGACACTACAGTCGACCTGGGGGGGGGGGGGGGCAGGTCGACTATGCAGTTGACACTACAGTCGACCTGGGGTCAGTCTGCCCGAAAGTCTGCTGAATCTTGTTTAGGCCATATCTTGGTCATACGGACCCCGATTTTCGAAAACTTGGACTCTATTTCATGTAGAATTCCGAGACGAACGCAATGGCACAACCCGTTTTCCCTAATTCTTATTTTAAAATTTAATTCTTCCTCGATTTCTTGTTTTAACGTGTTATTAAAATCCGGGTTGTTACATTCTCCCCTCCTTAAAGGATTTCATCCCCGAAATCTTCAAGTTAGGAAGAACGTATCATACCATCCATCATCCATCTACTCAAAACATCATCCACAAGCAACCATTGTCCTTAAGAGATTTCTAGTGGTGTATGAACATATGCAGAAAGTGTGTGTATATGTTCCTTGTCTAATGCAAATGATCAGGATGATTGATCTTTCTAATGCAAAATATATTAAGTGCCATGAATTTATATGTATGCAAATAATCCTAGTCACGTAAACACTATATGTGTGCACAACCATTCATCCTTATGCTACATTCACATGATAACACATTCAAACTCATCCATAAACAAGTATAAACACTCATGCATATGCAATATGGAAAAGTGACTGAGCCGATCTAGTGCCTAATGTGTAAATGCATCCACGAGCAACCACTAGCAACCACTTGTAGCTACTTGCAACCATCAATCATAACATGTCTCAAACACATGTTTACACCCAATTGTTCTTACCTAAAGGTATAACCGAATGATAGAAGCAAGTAAAAGCTCTGTGCCCATTAGGCAATGTCGGAACTGGAAATCTACGTCACATATATACTGATTAGGAGAAGAACTTCCTAAGCACCAGCCCCGAAGACCGAAATCAACATCAGACCGACACCCAAAGAATTTCTCAACCCAACCAATATATATGTTTCTAGGAAACTAAGCATGATGGACTCCTTTTAGGTCACAAGGGAATCCCTTCCTAAAACCAACCCGTATCCTATAAAACCCAAAGAGTTTAGTCAACCCAACGGACAACTTCAAGCTCCAAAATGTATTACTAATAGACGAGTCATGCTCCCTATGAGGTTTCTAACAGAAATGGGATTGAGAATAGGACCGAGAAGATATACTTGAAAGATATCATGCAAATAAGCTCTACAGGAAAAGAGGGATCAAGGCTATACTCTTAAAAAGAGATATGATACGTGTATCTAGTCTTAAATCTTCTGAGTCACATTTCCTTGAGCTTAACTCCATTGTGCTTTGACCGTCTTTAACTTCACAATTCCGTAGATTCTTAATTCTTGTTTCCAAAATATGAGTTGGAACTCATTCCACTGTTGCGTCTCGTTCCACTTTTACTTATTCTTCTTCTAGTATATTCGGCTTAATCATAACTGCGTACTCATGGTTTCATGCAAGCTCTCCGAAATTCACTAGTGAATCTTGGATCTCGTTCACTTTCTAGGAGGTATTTCACATATATGAATTATCTCTTGAAAATAACAAATATCAACCATGTTGCCAAAGGTACTTACTAAGGCGATTTTCTATAACTCATGCATAAGCGAAATGAACCATCCGCCTTAGTGGCGAACACTACTCGAGCGGATCAATAAATTACCAATAAATGTGTCAAGAGATTCTAGGTAACAAATCCTGATAGAACCCTAAAGGTTACACGCGACTTCGAGGGTATTACCAAGGCAAGTCAAGGGTCTAACTACCCTCCTTTCAAAACCGAGAATGGCACCCTTACTGGGTAACCACTCTGTCCCTAGAATCAACCCATAGCCTGAAAACATAAGCATTACTTCATAGACATTCTCAAATCCAAATAAGTCATGAATAAATGAGCCGATTTCCCTACAGGATTTGAGACAAAAGAAAAATAGGATCCTTTACTAGTACTAAGGGGCAGATACTCAACTATCGAAGAAGAATTAAAAAGATGCAATGTTCAAAAACAGAGTCCTGACGGGATGATAGAAAAGAAAAACTAAATCTTTAACAGCAACGTTACCACCCCTCTTAGGTACGCAAGTAGCGAGAGCATACAATTGCCCTCTCGATAATCTTGTCCTTTTCCCTTGTGCTTGTCCTATAACACTTAACTACATGTCCCTTTTTACTATGCTAACGATACTCTTTCTTGTCATGGGTTTTATTATTCTTTCACTTTGGCCTCTTTCCTTTCACCTTTTTCCTCCTTCATGGATTAAGCCATTTCAACAAGTTTCTCATTCTTAGGCTTGTGTTCTTTATGTTCCTACTATCCTGGTATAGCTTGTTGACAAGTCTCTCGAAAGCAACCTCCATCGCACGGTAACCCTACAAAGCTTGAAATAAGATTAGACGTAGATGGAACTACTGCGGC
The DNA here is from genome assembly GCA_030737875.1 of Allium sativum. Classification (NCBI taxonomy): domain Eukaryota; kingdom Viridiplantae; phylum Streptophyta; class Magnoliopsida; order Asparagales; family Amaryllidaceae; genus Allium; species Allium sativum. Next base: position 844,207,763 of record CM060919.1, on the reverse strand, counting down.
TACAGATGGAGATTGGGCACTTCTTTGCCCTCCGACATATGTTGGATGCCTAGAAACTATGGTGAAAAGGGAGAGAGAAGAGATTTCAAGAGAGAATCAAAAGATAGTGCATATGGCTTTGGGGAATATGTCTTTTAATCAAAACAAAATTTTCTTAAAAATTTGCTTCTTTGTAAACGTTTTGAAAATAATTTCAGAAGGTTTTTTAAAGCTTTTGCCCAGTCTGGTAACCTTCTGCTCTGATACCAAATGTAACACCCCATCTCCGCTAGGGTCACTCACAAAGGGAATGCAATAGCTTTGGCGGAGCATTATCTTGGTAAACATACACAGAAATATTACAAGACAGAACATATAAAACAGCGAAAGAAAAACGAAATTTCATTTCTTTAAAATCTAGTAAGGTCTAAAGCCTTTTACATCAAAATGTCATTAAATCCATTACATCGAAATCTGCCTTGCAATAGTAAAGAAGCATAAAACCATATTCATAAATTATTCCCCAAGTAAAGAAGTAAAGAAAGCCATAGCCAAGAGAAATCCAAGCCATAAATGAAAGAGCCTTGGAGCTTGGTAACATTCGAACTAAGCTGTATTCCCACCCTGCGAACCTGGGGGGAGGGGGAGGAAACGGAAGAAAAAGAGGCGAAACAAAACGGGTCAGTCATAAAGACTGAGTAAGTCCTAGTGACTTTCAGCATAAAAATAGGTAAAGATAACATGGCATGAATAAACTGAAAGTAAAAATAAGCATGATGACAAGGTAGGCAAGATAAACCAAGATAACAAGATAAACTATGCGGACAAGATAAACTTCGACATGATGAATCAAGTATAGCATCCCATAAGTAGCATCACAAGGTTCCTAACAAGTATCACATCGCAAGGTTTCTATCAAGTATAGAATATTTCTATGATATCTATTTGCTCTGCACCACCCACACTAGTATCCCAACCCGTGTCATGTGTTGACTATAAAATGTCCCTTGCCAAAAATCATGAAATGGTCCACTTACTAGTAGACCAACCTAATATACCGTATATGTAGGTTTTCCCCAACTCGTATAATCCTTTCCATGTATACGTAGAGTCCCTTGCCGTAAATCATACGGGCTTCATCACGTAATTCTATACTACTACAACGTAGTGCCATCAGTCTTGAAATCGTTTGGACTGCAACCATTGATCTGGCTAGGTTTCCTTATCATGAACTATCGCGTGTCCAACTAGAATTTATGCCACCTAGGACCACTAGGGATTATGCTACCTATTGAACGTTTTCTAGATTCAATTAGGGTTTATGCCACCTAGGACCACTAGGGATTATGCTACCTATCCACATAACGATCTATTAATCGATCGGCTCACTACAAGTCCTATCTCGTTCATGTGTCTGTGTCATACGGCCCTATCACGAATGTAGTCACCTGTGCTAGGTCCACCATAGGGTGTATCAAGCCCTAGGGTGCCAACCACCGACACGAATCAAGCACGCACAGTGTAAACCTACTGGTGCCCAATGCCTGCTTTTTCAACTCCGGACTACGTGCACGACCATAGTCCGCCTGAACCTACAATGGCGCACCAACTCAGCCGTCGTTCTGGTCGCTTACAATCAGCCCAGTAATCGTGCCCCACCCTGCCTAGTTCTACGGTACCATGATACATCTAGGGGGTTACTGCTGAAAAGGACCGCGTAACTAGGGTTCCCGTCCAGCAGGTTAAGTGTTGTCATTTAAATTCGAGACTTAACCCCATCAGTCTAGCATGTCAAGTTAGTTAAGTGTGGTTATTCAAGTTCGTGACTTAACCCGTCTACGTGTCATGTCAAATTGGCTAAGTGTTGTCGTTTAAGTTCATGACTTAGCCCTACGAATCATGTATCAAGTTGGTTAAGTATGTTCAAGCGGTTCATGACTTAACCCTATCAGTCCAGCATGTTAAGTTTGGCTAAGTATGGTCGTTCAAGTTCGTGACTTAACCCACCTACTTATCATGTTGTGTCGGTTAAGTGTTATCCTCTGTTGTTACTTAACCTTACCCCGCATCACATTAGATTAGTTAAGTGCATGTTAACTTAACCCCATCCACTAGTCATATTAAAACGGTTAAGTGTTACTAGTCCAGTCATATTACTTAACCCGCCCATTCATGTCATATCGGTTAAGTGTTATTAGTCTAATCATATTACTTAACCTTATCATGTGGCATTAGTTTACTTAATGCACCCCAACCTCTCACATTAGACTTGGTTGTGGTTACTGGTTACGCCGGGAGGGTCTGGGTGGGTTTATACCACAACCTAGTCTAACCTCGGGTTTTAAGCGCGGTATGACCAACTACTCACATTGGGTCCTATTGTTTGCAGTTACTGGATTCGCCGGGCGGTTCCGGGCAGGTTTATACTGCAAACTCAACCCAACCTCGAGTTGGCCTCTTTCAAGTTATCTAAGTGTCATGTCCATGTTCAAGATATAACAATGTTCAAATTTCTAAGCAAGTTTCATGTCAAGTTTCTAGTTTTCAACTTATGCCTATTATCAAGTTCATAACTCACGTTTTTGCCTCAAAACGTGTTCCCAAAGTATTACTAAAATTTACTATAAAGTTATGCCAAGTTATAGCCTTTTTATTTACAATACAAGCCAACTACCCAAAACCCAACTTTACATATTAATATATATGCCCAAGTTCTAACTTTTCATGTCGATATACATATGCCCAATTCTAGCCAATTTACATATGTTCAAGTTCCACATCAAACTACATGTATTCCATGTTTACACCAATTTACCTATAACAAGTTCTAGCTTTTTACATATGTCACGATCCACGTCAAAATTACATATATCAATTTATATGTGTCCATTCCTAGCCAATTTAGATATATACCAAGTTTCATGCCTTTTTACATAGATCCTATTAATGCCAAATTCCATGTATATATTATTTATGCAAATTTCCCCATAACAAGATTATACCAAAATTTACAGATCAAGCCCCAAACTTGCAGATACAGTGCTAATTTCCAATTTCATGTTGCCAATAATTCCAACATATTCATATAGGCAATAATCCCATAATTCCCCTGTATACATCTCGTATGCAAATCGCGATTTTAGGCCAAGGTCCGAAATTGACCAATGTTCATCAAAAGAAAATAAATAGGGGAAAGGTAGAATTCGTAGTAAAAGCAAGATCAGAGGGAAAAACATCATCACAGGCATCAAGATTACAATTTGATAATAATATTAACATGAATCGAGAAAACTAATTTACAACAGGCTGAATAGATTATGAACTTGTCATGAGAATAAAGATAGACAAGTCAAAAACTCAAGATTCAAGAAACAACAGAAATAGATCTGGATCGATAAACATACTTAGATCCAATTTCACTTTAATTCAATGCCATATTATAATCAAATATTTAAATCGGAAAATAACTTGAACTTACAGAGCATGGCTAGCGAATTAAGAAGTGAATTTGTCGTAGAAAGTTGCAGTGTCATTGATCTATTCTCTTGAATTTGTTGTAGAAGCATTGATCTTTGATTTGAATCAAGTTTGGACGCTTAAGCTTTAATTTGGAGGCGGCGGCCATGGCTCAAGAGGGATTTTAGCAGCATAACGGTGTAAGAATGATTTGTGTGAGTTAAGCTAGGTCTTAGGGTGCTTTTATAGTTGTAGCAACTAGTTTAGGCCATAGGATTAACCCTAGAATCCATCCGGACAATCAAAACTCATCCCGGGCCTCAAAAATGGGTTCTGAGCCACACCAGGCCGACCAGGTCGACCTGTACGCGGGGGGGGGGGGGGGGGAGGTCGAAACTACAATCGACCTGGGGGGGGCAGGTCGACTATGCAGTCGACACTACAGTCGACCTGGGGTCAGTCTGCCCGAAAGTCTACTGAATCTTGTTTAGGCCATATCTTGGTCACCCGAACTCCGATTTTCGAAAACTTGGACTCTATTTCATGTAGAATTCCGAGACGAACGCAATGGAGCAACCCGTTTTCCTTGATTCTTATTTAACAATTTAATTCTGCCTTGATTTCTTGTTTTAACATGTTATTAAAATCCAGGTTGTTACAACTTTCCTACAGAAACATTTCTACCTTCTTGTTCTGAGCCTTATTCGCCTTAACCACTGTTATCCCCTCTTATATAATGTGTTAACAGGTCTCTCGAGAACTACCTCCATCGCACGGCAACCCTACAAAGCTTGAAATAAGATTAGTCGCAGATGGAACTAATGTGACTACAGATGGAGGAAAGAAAGGAAGAGGGATTCGAACAAGGAAACAAAGGATAATGCTAATGGCCTTTGGGGAATAGCCTTTAAAAATAAAACTTTTCTTGAAAAATGCTTCTTTGTAAATGGTTTTGAAAATAATTTCAAAAGGTTTTAAAAACTTTTGCCCAATCTGGTAACCTTCTGCTCTGATACCAAATGTAACACCCCACATCCGTTAAGGTCACTCACAAAGGGAATGCCTTAACTTCAATGGAGCCTTATGGGTACTGGAACAGAAATATTACAAGACAGACATATATAAAACAGCGGAAGGTCTTCAAATCATTTATTAAATATAATTGTTTACAATAAAATCCCATCACTTTCAAATACCCAATTACATAGCTAAAATATCTTTCTTGCTCAAAAACAAAGAAGCATGAAAATAAATTGTAGTATTCCCCAATAAAGCAAAGCAAGCCGTAGCCAAGAGAAATCCAAGCAGTACGTGAAAGAGCCTTAGAGCATGGTAAGATCTGAACTAAGCTGTATTCCAACCCTGCGAACCTAGGGGAGAACGAAAGAAAAAGAGGCGAAACAAACTGGGTCAGTCATAAAGACTGAGTAAGTCCTAGTGGCTTTCAGCGTAAAAACAGGTAAAGATAACATGGCACGAATAAACTGAAAGTAAACATAAGCATGATGACAAGATAAGCTACAAGCACGATAACTAAGAATAACATCCCATAATTCCTATCAAGAGTAGCATCACAAGGTTCCTTCCAAGTATCACATCGCAAGGTTTCTATCAAGTATAACATCGCAAGATTTCTAAGTTTCATCATTAAAATATTTCGATGATATCCATTTGCCCTGCACCACCCGTACTAGCATCTCAAAAGTGTCTTACATGGAATGTTTCGTATTCCTACTAGTGTTCCAACTAGTGTCCTGTGTAACAAGGATCCTTACCCCCTACTAGTGTCCCAACTAGTAGCCCGTGTTATATAATAAGGTGATCCCAACCCATGTGATGTGTTGACTATAAAATGATCCCTTGCCCAATGTCATGAAATGACCCATTACTTGGTCCCACGAAACGATCTATTAATCGATTGGCTTCCTGCAAGTCCTAGCTCATTCATGTGTCTGTGTCATACGGCCCTATCACGAATGTAGTAACCTGTGCTAGGTCCACCATAGGGTGTACCAAGCCCTAGGGTGCCAACCACCGACACGAATCAAGCACGCACAGTGTAAACCTACCGGTGCCCAATGCCAGCTTTTTCAACTTCGGACTACGTGCACGACCATAGTCCGCCTGAACCTACAATGGCGCACCAACTCAGCCATCGTTCTGGTCGCTTACAATCATCCCAGTAATCATGCCCCACCTGCCTAGTTCCAGGGACCATGATACATCTAGTGGGTTACTGCTGAAAAGGACCGCGTAACTAGGGTTTCCGTCCAGTAGGTTAAGTGTTGTCATTTAAATTCGAGACTTAACCCCATCAGTCTAGCATGTCAAGTTGGTTTAGTGTTGTCATTCAAGTTCGCGACTTAACCCGCCTATGTGTCATGTCAAATTAGCTAAGTGTTGTCTTTCAAGTTCATGACTTAGCCCTACGAATCATGTGTCAAGTTGGTTAAGTATATTCAAGCGGTTCATGACTTAACCCTATCAAATCATCTTGTTAAATTGGTTAAGTATATTTAAGCGGTTCATGACTTAACCCTATCAAATCATCGTGTCAAATTGGTTAACCCTATCAAATCATCGTGTCAAATTGGTTAAGTATATTCAAGCGGTTCATGACTTAACCCTATCAAATCATCGTGTCAAATTGGTTAAGTATATTCAAGCGGTTCATGACCTAACCCTATCACACATCAGGTTATATTGGTTGGGTGTTATCAACCCATTCAAGTTAAATCAACCCATTCAAGTTAAATCAACCCATTCAAGTTAAATCAACCCATTTAACTTAACCCTCCCATTCGTCATATTACATTAGTTAAGTATTTCAAGTAACTCATGCTTAACCTGCCCATTCATGTCATATCGGTTAAGTGTCATTAGTCTAGTCATATTACTTAACCCACCCATTGGTGTGATTAATAGTAATGTTGGTTAAGCCCACATTTATAAGTTTTACATGTTCTTAAGTCATACCGGTTAGGTCCACATTTACATGTTGTAACACCCCGAATTTTAGTTAATACTAAAATTCACTAATTACAGGATAAATAATCTCAGATGTGGGAATTAGGGGAAACGGGCTGCGTCATTACGTTCGTCTCGGAAAAATACGCGAAATAGAGTCTGAGTTTTCGAAAATCGGAGTCCGTATGGCCCAGTTATGGCCCAATGAAGTTTGCAGAAAATTTAAAACTAAAACAGATTTAAAAATTTAAAATATTCAGATTTGGAATGGGCCAGGCGGGGTCAGGCGGGAAGCTTCCCGCCCAGCCCATGTCGACAGGGCTGTCGACAGGCCTGTCGACAGGGGTGTCGACATGCCTGTCGACTTGCCTGTCGACAGGGTCCAGGCGCCCAGTGAACCTGGGTGCACCAGGTTGCACCAGGTTGGGTTTCAGGCTGGCTAGGAGGGCTGGTTCTAGAGATTTCCTAAATCTAAGGGTCCTAACCTAATCTAGGGTTAATCTAAGGGCCTAAAACACTCACCTAGTCCTATAAATAAAACCCCAACCCTACCCTAAATCATTCATAATTAAGTCTTGTAACTAAACTATGGCAAAATGAAATTTGAGCATGGCCTCCACTAGTTCATGAAGGAGTTGAAAGCAAATCCCTCTCAAATCATTCTCTAATCCATTTCAAGTATCTTAATCTTCTTCATTAGCTTGCTAATTGTGTTTTGGTGAGTTTCTATCACTTTAACATCAATTGTTAAAGTAAGTAGAATGGGTGTAATGAGACTTATGGTCTTAAATGCGGATTTGTGAGTTTGAATCATGTATGATGATATGTTACTCTATGTTGTTCTATGATTATGCATATGTGATAAGTTGATTTATGCATGTTTAACAAGTTGATATATGCATGTTTAATAAGTGGATTTATGCATGTTTAGCAAAGTGAGATATGCAAGTTAAGTATATGTTTAAATGCAAGTTGAAAGTGAGATGCAAGTTAAGTGTATGTTTAAATGCAAGTTGAAAGTGATATGCAAGTTAAGTGTTTGTTTAAATGCAAGTTGAAAGTGATATGCAAGTTATGCATGCTTATGCAAGTGTATGGATGCTTATGCAAGTCATGTATATGTTGAAATGCAAGATTTATGTGATATGCAAGTTATGCATGCTTATGCGAGTATATGAATACTTATGCAAGATATGTATATGCTTAAATGACATGATATGCAAGTTATGCAAGTATGTGAATGCCTATATGCAAGTTTAACATGTTATGCAAGATATGTGTATGATAATATGCAAGCTCATATGCAACATGTTATGCAAATCATGTGTATGATAATATGCAAGTTTGGGTTATATGTAGTTGGGTTAATATGCTCATATATGCAGGTTGACATCCTCTTAACCCATGACAAAGTTGTATGTTAAACCCATGATATTTGTAATGATCTTCCCCTTTGTTATGTCATGAAACGAGAACGATTTACGTGGGGAACGATGGGGTGGTGAATATGTTAATAAATGAATGTTTGGGTATGATTAAGCATACCATAAAAATAAATTACCATAAGTGGGAATTTACCTATTGAGTTAGGTCTACCCCATGGGAATTTACCTATTGAGTTAGGTCTACCCATGTTATGGAAAACTTGATATTAATTAGGGATAATTAATATGGGGGTGATTAATTAGGTGTAATTAATCGACTAAGACACGAGGTTGGACTCATTTGTAGTGTAAAACTGCCCGGACCCGACCGGCTTAACCAGTTGCTACAAATGTCAGCCCAATGTGAGAGGTCTTAGCCATAAATTAAATACGTGATTAAGGTAAAGACACGAGGTTAGACTCTGTTATGACGTAAGACTGCCCGGATTCTACCGGCTTAACCAGGCGGTCATAACAGCTAGTCTAATGTGGGAGGTCTTTACGGGAGATCACGGTCTTAATTAATTAAGAAACACTTAACCATAATAGCATGTAGTGGGACATGAGGGGTTAAGTGGGTGCCTTGGGTGGCATGAGGAAATTTGGTGGTTGCCTTGGGTGGCATGTGGAATCTAGTGGGTTGCCTTGGGTGGCAATAGAAAACACGATTAGAATACTTAACCAAGTGGAAACATGTAATTAAACATGATTAAAGGGTTAAGTGGGATACACTAGATATTTGACAAGCTTAAGTGGGTAGCTTGTGGGGGCCCATTTCAACCAATATCCCAAAACGTATCTTTGTGGGCTCGACCCATGTCGAGTGACGGGACACGCATATTGGGCTTGATTATAAGAGGCCAAAACGGGTTAGCGGTGGCAACGCAAGTCCAACGGGCTTCATATGCGTGTGTGGGCCCGGGCTGGTAGATAAGCCGTTGTTGCATCGTGTAGATATAAAGCCGTGCACCGTTAGTATTGGGTAGCCACTTTAGGGGAGTGATACACCCCACTGTGGGACCAGCACGGGTATCTACGGTAGGGAGCCGATCGCTTGGGGAGTAGTGGGTACACCTAATGAAGATAGGGGCAGACGGCACCTATGTAGGGGTACACGAAACTACTGGGTAAGAATTACTGAGTACACCTAGTGGAGGTAGGGGCAGACGGCACCTATGTAGAGGGCTAGGAGTACATGAAACTACTGGGGAAATTTTCTAAGTCCTTGGAAGGGATCAACCTTTAAGTAGGAATGACTGGTGTGGTGCAGTTAGTAATTATCCTTGGGTGGGTAGATGCGTCCTGATGGTTATCTTAGTTTATTCTAAGTCTACCAAGCTGCTTAGTGTAGCCATTCATCCCCAGATATTACCGTAGGTCAAGTTTATGTCTTCTCTGGTTACTTTAATGATTGTATTGTTAAAGTTATAGGACTCACTCAGACTTATGTCTGACCCCGTTGTTTTTATCTTTTTCCCAACCCTCAGGTCCTACGGTGGATCCTAGCGGTAGTAGAGCTTGATCGGATTTCTGTTTCCAGTCTTGAGGAGCTTGGGTAGATGTAAAGCTCCAGTTATCCAGTTATCTTTTCTTTTCTTATGGCTATTGTATATGAGAGTGGGATTATGTACTTCTTTATTTTGACAGATGTTGTACTTGACTTTTATCATGGTTTTATGATGTAACCAGACATGTTTATTTCCGCTGTTATGAGATGATGTTTTAGAATTTCAAGTACTATTTATATCTGTCTTGTTGTAATTTTTCTGTTCTATATTCACTAAAATACTCCACCGATGCTATGGCATTCCCTTAGTGAGTGACCCTAGCGGGCGTGGGGTGTTACACGTGGTATCAGAGCAAAGGTTACCGGAACAGATAAAATTTTTAGAAAACTATTTTTCTAAAACATTTTTGGAAAAGATATTTTCAAAAACATGTCTTTTAAGAGAAAAGTTTTTGAAAGAAAAGCATAATCCCCAATAGCCATATCTATATCCTTCGAATTCTCCGTTTTGAATCTTTCCTTTTTCGTTTCAGCATGGCTGAGGATCTTAACTTTCCGGAGGGTGTGACGGTACCAGTATGGTATAGGAGATTGATGGAGGCTAGGGCCACCACTGCGGGTCCAGCGAATATTCCTCCACCAACCGTAGTACCCGATCTTCCTCCCCCTCCTCCTCGCATAGATACTTTTGCTAAGACTTGCAAGGAATTTAAAGCTATGGGAGGGAAACCTTTTCAAGGATCTGAAACCTTTGTGGAGGCTAGAGATTGGCTTAAGGAGGTGGAAGAGTTGATAGATATCTTTGAGATGGAAGAAGGGAAGAAAGTCAAGTTGGCTGCTTGGTTAATGAAGGGAGAGGCCTCATTCTGGTGGGAGGTTACTAATGGAGAACGCCCCGTTGACTCTTGGGCGGATTTTAAGCAAAGATTTGTGGCAAAGTTTCTCTCAAGGGCGGAGGAAAACTTGTATATGGAAAGGTTCTTGACTCTAAAGCAAGGAAATCTTTCGGTGAAGGAATATGTTAACAAGTTTAATCAATTGGCAAGGTTTGGCCTAGACATGGTGAATACACCGGAGAAGAAGGCTTTGAGGTTCGTGAAAGGCTTAAATGAACCGATGCATGGGTTGGCTATGACTCACATCCCTATGGGGGCCACCTTTGAGAAGCTAGTTGACATGGCACTCATGTATGAGGAAGAGAAGGGTCCTAATGCTAATAAGGCACCCGAGAAGAAGGGAGATCAAAAGAGACCTCAACAACAGCAAAGCAAAGGTGGGAAAGGCAACAGTGGCAAGGGCAAGAAAAAGAAGTGTTTCAATTGTGGGACACCTGGCCACCTAAGCAAGGATTGTCGCAAGAAGAAGAAGACCGGTTGCTTCCACTGTGGCGAAGCAGGGCACTTAGTGAAGGATTGCCCTAAGAAGGGGCAAAGGACGGGATCTACCTCAGGAGGACAGGTGCAAGCTCTTATGGCACCGAGTCAGGCTAGGGGGCAAGTACAGGCTCTCGCGGTTCCACCGATTCAGGAGAGAGGTAGAACTATTTCCGTTGAAAGTCTGGTTTTTCTATTTGACCATCCTGTCCGTACATTGTTTGATTCAGGCGCATCGCATTCGTTTATTTCATCATCATTAGTTGAGTCACTGCACCTAGGCACCAGTCTGGTAGATGATCCCTTGGTTGTTTCAAACCCAATTGGGGGCTCCACTTATTTGTCCATGATATGTTTGGGTTTGAAGATTTCTATACTTAGCATTGAGTTTAGATGTGATGCTTTTGTGTTGGGCTTCACGGGCTATGGGTTGATTTTGGGCATGGACTGGTTATCCAGTAATGGTGCCATTCTTGATTGCGAAAGGAGAGTTGTTAGACTCACGACCCGCTTGGGTAACACTCTCGAGATTTCTTGTAATCCCATGGACTCTGTTCTGCTAAGTTATCTTGAATCGCTTGACGCTTCGGTCGAGAGTTTGCAATCTATGAGAGTAGTCCGGGAATATCCGGATGTGTTTGAGGAGGTGAAGGGCTTACCTCCGAAGCGGGAGATTGACTTCCGAATATATTTGGTGGATAATGCTAAACCGGTATCTTTACCAGTGCGCCACATGGCTCCTCGTGAGAGGAGGGAACTCCATAAGCAAGTAGGGGAGTTGCTTGAGAAGGGGTTCATAAGACGGAGCATATCGGAGTGGGGTGCTCCAGTAGTATTTGCTACGAAGGCGGATGGGTCCCTCAGACTTTGTGTAGACTATAGAGAACTCAACAAGCTCACAAAGAAGAATAGACACCCATTGCCGAGAATAGATGATCTTTTCGATCAGTTGGTTGGCGCTTCAGTATTTTCTCAGTTGGACTTGGCCACGGGGTTTCATCAGTTGAGGGTGGCTGAGGATAGCATAGACAAGACTGCCTTTAGGACTCCGGATGGTTTCTATGAGTGGCTGGTGATGCCATTTGGGTTGACGAACGCCCTTGCATACTTTGTTGATTTGATGAGTAGGGTGTTCAGGGAGTTCCTTAATAAGTTTGTGGTAGTCTTTGTGGATGATATCTTAGTATTTTCTAAGAGTGAAGAAGAGCATGCCCTACATCTTGGGTAAGTATTGAAGACTCTTCGAGCTCATAGCCTTAAGGCTAAATTCTCTAAATGTCACTTCTGGAGGAAGGAAGTACGGTTCTTGGGGCACGTGGTCTCCAAGGAGGGGATAGCTGTGGATCCCGCGAAGGTAGTATCGATTCAGGATTGGAAGGTTCCAAAGAATGCTACCGAAGTAAGAAGTTTCTTGGGGTTGGCGGGTTATTATAGGAAGTTCATCAAAGACTTCGCGAAGATATCAGCCCCATTAACCCGCTTGACAAAGAAGAATCTTGTTTTTGCATGGGACGTAGATTGTGATGATGCGTTCCGACGGTTAAAGAGAGCTTTAACCACGGCTCCAGTTTTAGTGTTGCCAGATGGGAGCAAGCCATTTGTTGTCTATACCGATGCCTGTGGGACAGGCCTTGGCGCAGTCTTAATGCAAGAGGGAAGGGTGATAGCCTATGGTGGAAGGCAGTTAAGGCCACATGAGAAAAATTACCCTACCCATGATTTAGAGCTGGCCGCTATTGTTTTTGCGCTTAAGATTTGGCGCCATTATCTTCTGGGAGAAAGATTCGAGTTGTTCACTGACCATAAATCATTGAGGTACTTATTCTCTCAGAAAGATTTAAACTTAAGACAGCAAAGGTGGATGGAGTTCTTAGCATCTTATGATTTCGAGATAGTGTATACCCCTGGCAAGGGTAACGTGGTGGCGGACGCCTTGAGTAGGAAGAGGTTGTCCTTGAGTCCATTGTTCGTGGAACGACGAAGCTTGGAGTTTATCTCGATGTTTGATTTCAGACCTTCCATTGATTATGTACCCGGTTTGCTAGCTTCCTTGGAAGTTAGGCCTACTCTTTTGGGGCGGATTGGGGAAGCCCAGAGGGACGACCCACAGTTGGTTGAGTTGATAGAGAAGCTCATAAGGGGGGAGTCGTCCAGTCATTTGAGTAGGTACACCCTAGACGATAAGGGGTGCTTGCGTAGAGACGGTAGACTTTGTGTACCGCAAGATGAAGGGTTGAGGAAGGTTATTCTTGATGATGCACACCGTTCTAGGATGACCATTCATCCCGGTGGGGATAAGATGTACCAAGATATGAAGAGGGTTTTCTTCTGGGCCGGTATGAAGAAAGATGTGGCCGAGTATGTCACTCGATGTTTGGTGTGCCAGCAAGTGAAGGCGGAGCAAAGGAAACCAGGTGGGTTGCTTCACCCATTGGAGGTTCCGCAATGGAAGTGGGATAGCGTCTCGATGGATTTTATTGACGGGTTACCCAGATCAAGAAAGGGTAATACAGGAATTTGGGTGGTGGTAGATAGACTTACTAAGAGCGCCCATTTCATACCTGTGAAGAGTAAGAGGACCGCTCCATGGTTAGCTTCAGTATATCTTCGAGAGATAGTTCGATTGCACGGGGTACCCTCTAGCATAGTGAGTGATCGAGATCCTATCTTCACTAGCGAGTTCTGGAGAAGTTTGCAAGAAGCAGTGGGGACTCAATTGTGTCTGAGCACCGCATATCATCCTCAGACAGACGGCCAGACTGAGAGGGTGAATCGTGTCCTAGAAGACCTTTTGAGGCTTTGTATCTTAGATTTTGGAGGTACATGGGAAGAGCATCTCCCACTGGTGGAGTTCGCATATAATAACAGCTTTCAGTCCAGTATTGGTATGGCTCCTTTCGAAGCTCTCTATGGAAGGCCTTGTCGATCACCTACATGTTGGTGGGAGTCTACGGATAAGATCTTGCTTGGGCCTGATATGGTTAGGGAGACTTCTGAGAAGATCGACTTGATTCGAAGAAGGATGAAAGCAGCGCAGGATAGGCAAAAATCTTATGCGGACAAGAGAAGGACGGATCTTGAATTTGAGGTTGGGGATATGGTTTTTGTCAAGGTATCTCCGTTGAGAAATGTTGTTCGCTTCGGATCCGTTGGGAAGTTAGCACCGAGGTTTGTTGGGCCATTTCCTATTAAGGAAAGGATTGGGCGGATGGCATATAGGGTGGAGTTGCCCGACAGACTTAGTGGTGTTCATGATGTATTCCATGTGTCACATCTGAGGAAGTGCTTACATGAGACCGCAGAGGTGGTAGAGCCAAGCTTGCTTAGAGATGTAGAGGTTGAGCATGAGGCGACGATTCGACGAGCTCCTACTCGCATCCTTGGGTCAGAGACTAGGAAATTGAGGAATCGAGAGGTTCAACTAGTCAAGGTGCAATGGGGAGAAGATGAGAGCAACGCGACTTGGGAGACGGAAGCGAAGATGCGTTCATTGTACCCATTTCTTTTTGAGGGTATGTCTTTACTTTCTCCTTTATCGCTTGTCTAGTACTTATCTTATCTTTAGTATGTCCTCTCGTTAGTACCTTTGACCTTTAGTTAGGGTAAACCTATGGTTGAAACATGTGTTTGAGACATGTTATGGTTGATGGATGCAAGTGGATGCAAGTGTTTGCTAGTGGTTGCTCGTGGATGCATATACACACACTCTAGGCACTAGATCGGCTCAGTCACTTCATATTGCATATTGCATAAAATTGTGTGTAGGAAGATGTTTATGGATGAATAATGGATGTGTTATCACATGGATGATGCATTTTGGTGAATGATTGTGCACTCATGTAGATATTGTATGTGTCGATAGGGTTCTCTCGCATACATAATGGATGCATGGCACTATCATGGTTTGCATATGTTCATACATTAGATAGGGAACATATACACACACTCTTTGCATATGCTCATACATCATTAGAAATTATTCTAAGGACAATGGATGCCCGTGGTTGATGGTTTGAGTAGATGGTTGTTTGGATGATAGGATAGGCATTCTCCTTAGCTTAGAGATTTCGGGGACGAAATCCTTTAAGGAGGGGAGAATGTAACACCCCGAATTTTAGTTAATACTAAAATTCACTAATTACAGGATAAATAATCTCAGATGTGGGAATTAGGGGAAACGGGCTGCGTCATTACGTTCGTCTCGGAAAAATACGCGAAATAGAGTCCGAGTTTTCGAAAATCGGAGTCCGTAGGGCCCAGTTATGGCCCAATGAAGTTTGCAGAAAATTTAAAACTAAAACAGATTTAAAAATTTAAAATATTCAGATTTGGAATGGGCCAGGCGGGGTCAGGCGGGAAGCTTCCCGCCCAGCCCATGTCGACAGGGCTGTCGACAGGCCTGTCGACAGGGGTGTCGACATGCCTGTCGACTTGCCTGTCGACAGGGTCCAGGCGCCCAGTGAACCTGGGTGCACCAGGTTGCACCAGGTTGGGTTTCAGGCTGGCTAGGAGGGCTGGTTCTAGAGATTTCCTAAATCTAAGGGTCCTAACCTAATCTAGGGTTAATCTAAGGGCCTAAAACACTCACCTAGTCCTATAAATAAAACCCCAACCCTACCCTAAATCATTCATAATTAAGTCTTGTAACTAAACTATGGCAAAATGAAATTTGAGCATGGCCTCCACTAGTTCATGAAGGAGTTGAAAGCAAATCCCTCTCAAATCATTCTCTAATCCATTTCAAGTATCTTAATCTTCTTCATTAGCTTGCTAATTGTGTTTTGGTGAGTTTCTATCACTTTAACATCAATTGTTAAAGTAAGTAGAATGGGTGTAATGAGACTTATGGTCTTAAATGCGGATTTGTGAGTTTGAATCATGTATGATGATATGTTACTCTATGTTGTTCTATGATTATGCATATGTGATAAGTTGATTTATGCATGTTTAACAAGTTGATATATGCATGTTTAATAAGTGGATTTATGCATGTTTAGCAAAGTGAGATATGCAAGTTAAGTATATGTTTAAATGCAAGTTGAAAGTGAGATGCAAGTTAAGTGTATGTTTAAATGCAAGTTGAAAGTGATATGCAAGTTAAGTGTTTGTTTAAATGCAAGTTGAAAGTGATATGCAAGTTATGCATGCTTATGCAAGTGTATGGATGCTTATGCAAGTCATGTATATGTTGAAATGCAAGATTTATGTGATATGCAAGTTATGCATGCTTATGCGAGTATATGAATACTTATGCAAGATATGTATATGCTTAAATGACATGATATGCAAGTTATGCAAGTATGTGAATGCCTATATGCAAGTTTAACATGTTATGCAAGATATGTGTATGATAATATGCAAGCTCATATGCAACATGTTATGCAAATCATGTGTATGATAATATGCAAGTTTGGGTTATATGTAGTTGGGTTAATATGCTCATATATGCAGGTTGACATCCTCTTAACCCATGACAAAGTTGTATGTTAAACCCATGATATTTGTAATGATCTTCCCCTTTGTTATGTCATGAAACGAGAACGATTTACGTGGGGAACGATGGGGTGGTGAATATGTTAATAAATGAATGTTTGGGTATGATTAAGCATACCATAAAAATAAATTACCATAAGTGGGAATTTACCTATTGAGTTAGGTCTACCCCATGGGAATTTACCTATTGAGTTAGGTCTACCCATGTTATGGAAAACTTGATATTAATTAGGGATAATTAATATGGGGGTGATTAATTAGGTGTAATTAATCGACTAAGACACGAGGTTGGACTCATTTGTAGTGTAAAACTGCCCGGACCCGACCGGCTTAACCAGTTGCTACAAATGTCAGCCCAATGTGAGAGGTCTTAGCCATAAATTAAATACGTGATTAAGGTAAAGACACGAGGTTAGACTCTGTTATGACGTAAGACTGCCCGGATTCTACCGGCTTAACCAGGCGGTCATAACAGCTAGTCTAATGTGGGAGGTCTTTACGGGAGATCACGGTCTTAATTAATTAAGAAACACTTAACCATAATAGCATGTAGTGGGACATGAGGGGTTAAGTGGGTGCCTTGGGTGGCATGAGGAAATTTGGTGGTTGCCTTGGGTGGCATGTGGAATCTAGTGGGTTGCCTTGGGTGGCAATAGAAAACACGATTAGAATACTTAACCAAGTGGAAACATGTAATTAAACATGATTAAAGGGTTAAGTGGGATACACTAGATATTTGACAAGCTTAAGTGGGTAGCTTGTGGGGGCCCATTTCAACCAATATCCCAAAACGTATCTTTGTGGGCTCGACCCATGTCGAGTGACGGGACACGCATATTGGGCTTGATTATAAGAGGCCAAAACGGGTTAGCGGTGGCAACGCAAGTCCAACGGGCTTCATATGCGTGTGTGGGCCCGGGCTGGTAGATAAGCCGTTGTTGCATCGTGTAGATATAAAGCTGTGCACCGTTAGTATTGGGTAGCCACTTTAGGGGAGTGATACACCCCACTGTGGGACCAGCATGGGTATCTACGGTAGGGAGCCGATCGCTTGGGGAGTAGTGGGTACACCTAATGAAGATAGGGGCAGACGGCACCTATGTAGGGGTACACGAAACTACTGGGTAAGAATTACTGAGTACACCTAGTGGAGGTAGGGGCAGACGGCACCTATGTAGAGGGCTAGGAGTACATGAAACTACTGGGGAAATTTTCTAAGTCCTTGGAAGGGATCAACCTTTAAGTAGGAATGACTGGTGTGGTGCAGTTAGTAATTATCCTTGGGTGGGTAGATGCGTCCTGACGGTTATCTTAGTTTATTCTAAGTCTACCAAGCTGCTTAGTGTAGCCATTCATCCCCAGATATTACCGTAGGTCAAGTTTATGTCTTCTCTGGTTACTTTAATGATTGTATTGTTAAAGTTATAGGACTCACTCAGACTTATGTCTGACCCCGTTGTTTTTATCTTTTTCCCAACCCTCAGGTCCTACGGTGGATCCTAGCGGTAGTAGAGCTTGATCGGATTTCTGTTTCCAGTCTTGAGGAGCTTGGGTAGATGTAAAGCTCCAGTTATCCAGTTATCTTTTCTTTTCTTATGGCTATTGTATATGAGAGTGGGATTATGTACTTCTTTATTTTGACAGATGTTGTACTTGACTTTTATCATGGTTTTATGATGTAACCAGACATGTTTATTTCCGCTGTTATGAGATGATGTTTTAGAATTTCAAGTACTATTTATATCTGTCTTGTTGTAATTTTTCTGTTCTATATTCACTAAAATACTCCACCGATGCTATGGCATTCCCTTAGTGAGTGACCCTAGCGGGCGTGGGGTGTTACACATGTCATCCCATCTAACCCTCTAACCATACCCACGTCTTATTATGGTTAGTATTCCTTAATTCATTCATTATGACGAACGAATCATGACCTCTCACATTAGGCCGTGCACTTTGTGGCCACTGGATTTGCCGGGCGGTTC
Source organism: Allium sativum (assembly GCA_030737875.1). NCBI lineage: Eukaryota > Viridiplantae > Streptophyta > Magnoliopsida > Asparagales > Amaryllidaceae > Allium > Allium sativum. The sequence continues at coordinate 844,189,579 of CM060919.1, read as the reverse complement.
CGGGTAGATTTACACCACAAACTGAGTCTAACATCATGTCATAAATCGTTATGCCTACAATTCGACCTTTGACCTCCCACATTAGACTGACACTTTGTGGCTACTGGATTTGTCGGGCGGTTCCGAGCAGATTTACAGCACAAACCGAGTCTAACCTCGTGTCAAAGGTTCATTAATGGTCGTATTTCCCCCAAAACCCCAATATCAGTTCATGTGTTTAACATATAGAAATGTTCATGTTCGTGTTCAAGTCAATTATCCAATACACAGTCATTTTCATGTTTCAAATTCCCAACTTTACATATTAATAAATATATGCCCAAGTTACAAAATTTCATGCCAATATATATATATATATACACACACACACACCCCTCCCCAATTCTAGTCAGTTTACATACGCCCAATTCTTGCCTATTTCATGTATGCCAGGTTTATGCCATTTTACCCATATCAAGTTCTAGCCAAGATTACATGTATCAAGTTTCATGTCCAAACAAACCCAAATCATGATTCATGATGTAGTAATCCCAAACTATAATCTTTTTATTACAACACACGCCAACTACCCAAGTTCATAATACATATTTTTGCCAATTATCAAGTTTACAAATGCTTTTAGGTTCAAAGTCCCAATTCTACTTATGCCCAATCATAAACCCAATCTTTTGATTTAATTTACATAGGCCCGTACTCATGATTTGATTTACATGCTAATTCATTATGCCCACTTCATGCCAATTTAATTATGTCAATGGCCAAGCTTGCAATTTCAATTATATTGACAATATCCCAAATTTCCAATTTCATGTTATGCCACCAATTTTACCAAACATGTATATCCAATATAGACAACATTCCCATATTTCCCCGTATTCAATCGTACGCAAATCGCGGTTTAGGCCTAGGTCCGAAATTGACCTAGGTTCATCGAAAGAAAATAAATTGGGGAAGGTAGAATTTGTATAACAATCAGCATAGAGGGAAAACTGGCATAAAAACATCATCTCTGGCATTAAAGATAGATCTTGATAATAATATCAATATAAATCAAGAAAAACTGATTTACAACAGGCTGAATAGATCATAAGCTTGATATGAGAACGAACATAGAAAAGTCCCAAAACTCAAGATTCAAGAAGCAACAGAAATAGATCTGAATCAATAAACACACTTAAATCCAATTCTACTTTATTCCATGACCATATTATAATTAAATGTTTAAATATAAAAACAACTAGAACTTACAGAGCATGGCTAATGAATTAAGAACTGAATTTGTTGTAAAAAAGTCGCGGCATTGTTGATTTATTGTCTTGAATCATTGTAGAAGCCTTGTTCTTTGAATTGATTTGAGTTTGAATGTTTGTACTTGGATTTGGAGACGGCGACCATGGTTCAAGAGGTATTTTAGCAGCAGAATGGTGTAAGAATGATTTGATATGGATTAGGTTAGGTTTAAGGGTGTTTTTATAGGTGTAGAAACTAGTTTAGGCCGTTAGATTAACCCTAGAATCAATCTGGACCATCAAAACACGACTCAGGCTTCAAAAATGAGTTCTGGGTCAAAACAGGCCACCGGGTCGACCTGTAAGGGGGGAGGTCGACCACATGGTCGACCTAGGAGGTAGGTCGACCCTAGGGTCGACCACATGGTCGACCTGGGCCCCAGGTCGACCTACAGGTCGACCTGCCTGGCCCTGCGTTGCCTGAAATCTGCTGAATCTTCTACAGGCCATAACTTCTTCATCCAGACTCCGATTTTCAAAAACTCGGACTCTATTTCATGTAAAATTTCGAGACAAACGCAATGGCGCAACCCGTTTCCCTTGATTCTTATTTTAAAATTTAATTCTGCATTCATTTATGGTTTTAACATGTTATAATAATTCGGGTTGTTACATCCGATATTTCATACTGATGTGAAATAATATTATTGATGCTAATTAACATCTGTGGATGCAGGGAAATAGGTTGAAGGGACCCAACTGGGTTCCTCAACATTTATATTATTGTTTACTGTGATAAATTATGTTGTGTTGAATTCCCTGACCCTAGAAATTTGGTATTTTAATACCGTAAATATTTTCGAATAAAAAAAGGGGTTTGAAATATAAAAAGGGAAATTTATTTCCGCAATAGAGAATTGAATTTTTGAATGGACTTGAAGGTAGGAACTTGTTTTAATAAATAAAACAAGAAGTTGATTACAAACATATGTTATAAATTTAGTAAAATATTGTCATTGGATTAAATTTAATTTATATGGAAAAAGGGAAATTGGTTTTGAAACCAATAGTTGTAATTCGATTTGATTTTAGCGATTTTATAAGGGATTATAAATGAGATTATAAATGTTTAAAGTTAAAGTTAGATTTTTATAAACATTTGTAAATAGAAGTTATAAATAGAATTTGAGTTTAAAGGAATATTTATAAGAACGAAACCAAATGATTGTACATGAAAGAAATATATTTAGGATTAAAGTAAATAATGGTGTAGAGTAATTTTGCAAATAAAATATATATAATGGAAATTCAGATTTGAATATGACTCCAAAGTGGAGTTTGAATGAGATAGGGAAAATGGGGAATCAATTTAAAAGGAAACGATAAGTTTTATTTCAAAATGTGGAATATAAAATAAATGGTGATAACGTAATGATTTGGAAAGCATGAATTCAAAAGGGAATCGGGAATTTGAATTAATGTGAAATGGTGGATAAATTCCGGAGTTCGGAATATGATCGAATATAGATTATTCGAGAAAGAGTTATTGGAATTTGATTATATCGAATTTAGGAAAGTAGTTATTTCTACTTTCTATTTTAAACCATATTTAATTATTTTATTAATTACTTATTAATTGAAATTAATAAGTACAAGTTATATTTTTATACACCAAACATTTGAAAACAACGATTATAATGCTACTGCTATAATAAATGTTTTTGTAAATTTATACAGCGATTATAATGCTATTGTTATAGTAAATGTTTTGTAAATTCTAAATAGCAATTTTAACGCTGCCGTTATAATGCGATCTTAATGCTATTGTTAAAATAAATGTTCTATAATTCTAGACTGCGATTGTAACACTATTGTTAAAAAGCAATGTTTTATAAACTAAATATTTGGAAACAGCGATTATAACGCTACCGTTATAATCAATATTTTTTTGTAAGGGAAGTGTGTTCTTAGATCGAATCCGAGAGTCATGTAAGTGATGTTTTAGTTGTGAGCTTTAACTATTTTGAGGTTAAGAATGTCGTTCAGTTAAGGTTTGAGAGGTAATTATACCCTAACTTGACTGTCGTCATGATTGACGGAGAAATGGTTAAGGTTTGGTGGCAAGGATTGGTTAGCGATACTGTTAGTTAACGAATTATTTATGGTTTGAGTTATAATAACGTTGTTTTATAACATCGCGCTAATTTAAAAGATTTTGAAATGTTTTCCAAATTAAAATAAGAGTTATTTTCTACGCGTAGAAAATGAAATGAATTGGCAATAAGGAAATTCAGAAATATTTTCCGGTATTAAATAATGTATATTTTATGAATATAGAAAATAAGGATTCCTGAATATTTAGAAAGGTTCTCTAACTAGAATAAGAAATATTTTCTCGAATAAAGGAATTATAACATTGAAAATGTTTTTCAAAGGATCGAGAGGGGAAATCGAGCTTCAAAAGAATACGAAAGATGGGAAATGAGAATTGTAAATGATAATATAATAAGGAATTGATTTAAAGGGGCCAATGTTGATGGATGATTGATCGATCGAGTTCCTACCTGGAAATAAGATCGTTGGTTGTACACTTATTTTTCTTTGATATTTAAATCACTGACTATCGAAGTTTTTGACCATTTTTTCGTCGTCAATACAGAGAGATCGGGACCAGATTAATTATCTGAAAACCACTCTGTATGGGCGTTAGCGTTGCGATCAAATATGATGAAAATAATTGAAGACGGAGTTATGCAAGGGCTATCCTGTTTACGGGATAGTGCCTTCGGTTTGTCCAGTCCCAGGACAACGTGAAGGGATGAATGTCTAATAGAGTATATCTAACGAATAGCGTAAGTTGATCTCTTCAAACGTACTTACGTTTGGTGGCGGAGGAACTCGTTTCTCTTAGCTTTAAACCCCTGGTATTTTTGGGGAAATCAATTTGTGATTTGGCGAGTAGGACGATGTGGCATTCAAAGTGAATGGTGGCCAGATATTATGAAAGATAATTCAAACCTCAAGCCTCACAACCGGGAATTGACAAAAATCGGGTAGGCAGCATCGCTATGTGGATCGCACCCATTAGGATGTATAATCACCTATCTAGAGAAATTCCATTTGTTCTTTAATCTACCGATGCTGTCCCTTTCAGGAAACGATTGCTGATCCCAACCGTTGGTGATATACATTCGATACACTCAAGTGAAATGAGTGGCCGGTCATGTGTGGGCCGGGTTGCAAGAAGTTCTTGTTGAACCCAGTGTATTCGCCTCTAGAGATACACTATCGGCAGGTGGTCCCATACCTTGTCATGTTGGAAATCCAATCTCCAATAAGCACCCTGCGGTTTTTGATTTAATATTATACAAGCGTTCTACTAGATTCTATTTATTTGATGTAAACATTATTATAATATCACTGGATTTGATATCAAAAATATTTTTGGTTATCGTAAGGTAAAAACCATCCGTGTTTATGTGTGGATCAGTCTTACGATTATCACTTATTCCAAAAGATTTTTGAAAGTTAAATCAAATGGTTGGAGTTTACTCACTCCAGTCCCATGACTTCCCTAGAGTTTATTTTGTTTATTTTCCCTACACTCTTGGGTGCCCAAATTTGTATGGGCAGTCAAGTAGTCGGGATTTTTTAGATTTCGCCTGGAAGTGCTGGAAGCAGGAGGCTTCAACAATTAGCTATAGACTATCACATTTTCTGCTGTGTACTATGTTGCATCTGGAAACAGGTGTTATAACTGTTCCAGAGATATCTGTTATGCTCTGATGACGGTATGTATATACACTTACTGATTTGTATTTCAAAGTTATGTTATCTAATATATTTTATTTGTTCCGCTGTGAGTTTTTTATCTTCATTTTTTTCTTCTATTCTAATATTTCTTTCTTTCTATTTCTCACCCTCTAACTTCTTTCTAATAATGATTCGTATTTATGTGCAATTTGGGTTGGACGTGTAGTGATATTAGTCGACTCAAAGTGTACGGATATGCGGGTTGTTTCATTTGGTATCGGAGCTGAAGGTTGAATAGTAACCTTGGCTCTGTGGCGTGACTCAATAGAGATGGGGTTAGTAATACCCTAGATTGAGTTTGAGTGTGTGTGTGTATATATATATGAGCGCATATTTGTAGATTTGATATAAAATTGTTTTATATTGTGATGACTGGTTTGTTGAGTGGTTTATGAATTCTGGTCAATACAGGATGTACAAATGTATTGATAGGTGTTTCTAAACTCTCGAATAAAGCAATTCGATACAATATTGTTTTAAAATGGGTAAATGATATAATTTTGCCCAAAAGATATTTTCGATACAAAAGGGATAATTTTCTGAAATTATTGATTATGTTGATTGTTATTACAATCAAATGGAATTGTGAAATATTGAAATGGTTATATAATTTGTATACGGATAATGTATACAAATGAGATAAACTAAAATTAAAATTCAAACCAGAATTTGAGAATTTGAATCCTGGGTGTTTAGGAATATTTCCTGGAGTATTTTTATAGAAATTTAACATTACTTTGAAAGTATTTTTGAATAAGAATGGTTTAAATGGAATTTTAAAGGGATTAAGCACTGAAATCATTTTAGTGGCGAGAAAATAATTCTGATAATGGGTCGTGACATTATCGGTATTCATTTTCAAGTTTCTGACTGACGGATTGCTACCATAAAAAAAATTTGACTGGAATTTAGTTTGAAAAGAACAAGTTATTTATATAAAATCCAAGTGTTTTCAATTTGCAAAAGATTATAAATATATATGTATAATATGTATGATTTCAAAATAATTTGAAATGAAACCCGGAAATTTGAATTCTGAAATTAAAATCTAACTTGTATAAGTTGAATAGATTGAAATGGTAAAAATATCTCAAGTGAATTGAAATTTAACTTAAGCTAAATAAAATTGGATTGTATTTAAAAAAATTACAAATGAAGAGAAATGTTGAGATTCGAATTATTAATATGAATTCGACTTACGAATAAGCAAGTTGAATATATATTGGATGTTAATTGAAATTGAATTGGTTTCAAGTATAATAAGTGAGTTAATTCAAATAGAAATCGGATTAGAATTGATAAAATGGAAGTGAACTAATCAGAGGTTGATTAGAGAGTTAAAAGCTGGAAGTTGAATTGATTTGAAACCAACTGGAAATGGATATATGTATGCTGAGCAGATATCGGATGGAAACAAATGTAAGAGATAGAATTATACCCGACAAAACGGTACATGTTTACAATGTTACTTAGTTTTGATGATTTTATGAGCCTATGGGGCAAGCCGCTTGGCTTTTTGATTTTCTTTTGAATTGGAGAAGGCCTAAAAAGGCGAGTTGTGGTTGCGGTGTAGAGGAGATGCTGCCGAAAATTTTCAGAATCTAAAGTGTTAGAAAATTTTCGGAATTTTTGGAAATTTTCGTTAGTAAGAATAAATTAATATTTTAATTGAAATAAATTGGTCCAGTTAAACTGAAGTTAAGGGGTGAACAAAAAAGGATTTTTGGACCAAGTTAATAGGGTATGTAGCATCTTTTCCTACGTTAGTAATTTCGAGGACGAAATTATTTTAAGGAGGAAGGAATGTAACGACCCGAATTTTTAGCCATTAAATTCTGAATATTAAATTCCTAGTTGATTTAAATATTTTATTTGAATTAAATATAGGAATTTATTTAATAAAATGATATTTAAACATATAAATTATAATATAATTAAACGAGTTCAAAATGATGTCGTAGTTTGAAAATTCAATTTCAAATTTCAAATGAATGTACAGGATTCAAAATAAATCGGATTTTAGCAAAACCAGAAATATTTGAATCTGATTGAAAATATTTTCCAACGAATGTGAAAAATCGAGATTTTGTTTTATATATTGTGAATTACGTCCAAATAAAATTTTCAGAAAGTCACTGTGAAATCGTATATAAGCCATAACGGTTATTTAAATATATTTAAATATCAGTCTTGAATTTGGATAAGATTCTTTTGAGACGTAGTTATAATTTAATTTTTAGAATTTTACTGTAAATTTTAATAAATTAAATACACAATTTTTTATTTGGAGTATTTTGCACCCTGTATCAATATTTTGGGGTTCATAATATAAGTTAAACTACCGATATTATTATATTTTTGAGATCGTAGTACCTCGCTGGACATGACCGTACTCTTATTTCTGTCCGTAGTAGTTCGGACATGAATGAAAACCTTATGTACCCAATATAACAATAACAGCTAGCTAACTATACATCCAAACTACAACAACTCTCACAAATAAATATATGTTTATCTAGCCCTTTTTACTATGTCTACCAAATATTTCAATAACTTGCCTCCATCTAGACTTTTCACTGCATGCCTGCCAAGCTTTGAAGAACCGTGTATGCCAAACAAACGAATTTCGTGCCAGCCAAGTCATTACAAATCCGTGCGTAGGAAAGGCATTTTATTTTCGTGCAAGGCAAGCTATTTTTCTCTATAATTACTGTACATCCTCTGTCAAAATAAAACAAATAAAAAAAACCATGTATAAATACACATACGCCATTCCCCAATTCTCCTCAAAAATCCCTAAGCCAACAATTTGGCTCGTTCTGCCGTAAATAAAAACTGAGCTCTTCTCTCTTCATCTCGTTTGAAAGCCCAAAACTGCAGCCTCAAATTCAAGAACACATTAAGTGGAATTGTATAATTTGCAAGGCTTGTATAGTTGGATTACAGCAAGTTTTAAGCTTCCATCTCGTATTTACTTCGAACAGCGCAAGCTGGTGCGGGATTCGATGCGAGGGAAGTGGTGCGAGTTGGTGAAACAGAGGTGAGGGTGGTATGGTTTGTAATGTGGAGTTTGGTGTTTATGTTTTGTTGTGGAGTGGTGTACTGCTATGAGGAGGGAAACAATGTTTTAATATTGAGGAAGATTGGGTGAAGAATTTATGATGGAAGGACCAAAACAGTTCGGTCTTAACTTTGAAAGGCAATGCGCGTTCGGCTTTAGAAGGAAGAAACAACAATGAAAAGGGGGTCAACTGTGTTTGAGCATGAGCAGGTTTTTGGTGTATTCTTGTTCGGAAATAGAGTTGGCCTTTGAACGCTAAGGAAGCACTAAACTGTAATGTTCTCTGTTGCATGGAAATTTCTGTTAAAAACAGTGGGATTCAAGGCGTGAAGATTGTAGTTTAAAAGGAGGATGGTGAATGGAAAACACTGTTTGTTTGATATGTACAAAAATCTGGAATGCAAATATTGGAGAGCCTGACTGGAGCGTGAAAACAGGGAGATTAATGGGTAGTTTTCACGAACTGGGGTTGAAATTATTGGCAGTGTGTGTGTGTTAGAAAAGTGGAGTTTGAAGCAATATATATATTGAAATGAAAGTGAGAGGTGCAACATATATTTGTCCAATGGTGAATTGTGCATTTGCTGAAGTTTGGATTCGAGATGATGGAAGCAATGATGACGAAGTGGTGGGATAAACTGAATCCCAGGCAAGAACAGTGAGGTAAAAGGAAGGATGGATTGAATTAAATATTCGGTCATGGCAGAGAACGCAATTCTTATTTTAAATTGATAAATGGCAAAGAAGGAACAAAAATGCTAAATCAACTGGATTTGCCTATGTCAATTGCTGCGACGACAATACTAGCCATACGACAGAGTTCAGACCATGAATTACATCCTTACATTTTTGGATCCGATAGTTTCACCGTAAATCCCCGATCGTTCTAGCATCGCTCAGGATTTCGTGTTTTAAATCCTTGTTTCAGCGGTTGAGTCCTCAGGTTAAGGTAAACTAATAAAATAATAATAAAAATAAAAGGTCAATGATAGTTAGATTATAATATTCGTTAAATCTTTTAAAATGTGTAGTTTGTTTGTTCATCATTAGAATCTAATGAAATTGATCACGTTGAGATCGTAACGTCGAGAACTACATCTGTGTTACCATTGTGACGAAGGACGGAGTTGATGGAATTTCGTAGGAAGATTAAACGCCTATTTCATTTTAAATGAAACAAAAAACCAGAACCGTCAACTGCGAACCAAGGTGAGTAAACTCACTAACTCTGCTTCGTTTATATTTTTATATAAATGAATTTTAAATTTATTTTATACTGTGAAATGATTGCTTAGTTGAAATGGTTGATAAAATTGGTTGATATGATTACATCGTTGATCGATGATTAGTTCGGTTTCATACTGATGTGAAATAATATTATTGATGCTGATTAACATCTGTGGATGCAGGGAAACAGGTTGGAGGGACCCAACTGGGTTCCTCAACATTTATATTATTGTTTACTATGATAAATTATGTTGTGTTGAATTCCCTGACCCTAGAAATTTATTATTTTAATACCGTAAAACATTTTCGAATAAAAAAAGGGGTTTGAAATATAAAAAGGGAAATTTAGTTCCAAAATATAGAATTGAATTTTTGAATGGACTTGAAGGTAGGAACTTGTTTTAATAAATAAAACAAGAAGTTGATTATAAACATCTGTTATAAATTTAGTAAAATATTGTCATTGGATTAAACTGAATTTATATGGAAAAGGGGAAATTGGTTTTGAAACCAATAGTTGTAATTGGATTTAATCTTAGTGATTTTAAAAGGGATTGTAAATGAGATTATAAATGTTTGAAGTTAAAAGTTAGATTTTTATAAACATTTGTAAACAGAAGTTATAAATAGAATTTGGGTTTAAAGGAATATCTATAAGATCGAAACCAAATGATTGTACATGAAAGAAATATATTTAGGATTAAAGTAAATAATGGTTTAGAGTAAAGATTTTGCAAATAAAATATATATAATGGAAATTCAGATTTGAATATGAGTCCGAATTGGAGTTTGAATGAGATAGGGAAAATGGGGAATCAATTTAAAAGGAAACGATAAGTTTTATTTCAAAATGTGGAATATAAAATAAATGGTGATAACTTAATGATTTGGAAAGCATGGATTCAAAAGGGAATCAGGAATTTGAATTAATGTGAAATGGTAGATAAATTCCGGAGTTCGTAATATGATCGAATAAAGATTATTCGAGAAAGAGTCATTGGAATTTGATTATATCGAATTTAGGAAAGTTGTTATTTCTACTTTGCGTTTTGAACCAAATTTAATTATTTAATTAATTACTTATTAATTGAAATTAATAAGTACAAGTTATATTTTTATACACCAAATATTTGAAAACAGCGATTATAATGCTACTGCTATAATAAATGTTTTTGTAAATTTATACAGCGATTATAATGCTATTGTTATAGTAAATGTTTTATAAATTCTAAATAGCAATTTTAACGCTGCCGTTATAATGCGATCTTAACGCTATTGTTAAAATAAATGTTCTATAATTCTAGACAGCGATTGTAACGCTGTTGTTAAAAAGCAATGTTTTATAAACTAAATATTTGGAAACAGCGATTATAACGCTACCATTATAATCGATATTTTTCTGTAAGCGAAGTGTGTTCTTAGATCGAATCCGAGAGTCATGTAAGTGATGTTTTGGTTAAAATTGCGAGCTTTAACTATTTCGAGGTTAAGAATGCCGTTCAGTTAAGGTTTGAGAGGTAATTATACCCCAACTTGGCTGACGTCATGATTGACGGAGAAGTGGTTAAGATTCAGTGGCAAGGATTGGTTAGTGATACCGTTAGTTAACAAATGATTTATAGTTTGAGTTATAATAACGATGTTTTATAACATCGCGCTAATTTAAAAGATTTTGAAATGTGTCCTAAATTAAAATAAGAGTTATTTTCTACGCGTAGAAAATGAAATGAATTGGTCAACGAGGAATTTAGGAAGGAAATTCGGAAATATTTTCCAATATTAAATAATGTATATTTTATGAATGTAGAAAATAAGGATTCGTGAAGATTTAGAAATGTTTTCTAACTAGAATAAGAAATATTTTCTCGAATAAAGGAATTATAACATTGAATTTTTTTTTCAAAGGATCGAGAGGGGAAATCGAGCTTCAAAAGAATACGAAAGATGGGAAATGAGAATTGTAAATGATAATATAATAAGGAATTGATTTAATGGGGCCAATGTACACTTATTTTTCTTTGATTGTTAAAACACTGACTATCGAAGTTTTTGACCATTTTTCCGTTCTCAATACGAAGAGACCGAGACCAGATTCATTATCTGAAAACCACTCTGTATGGGCGTTAGCGTTGCGATCAAATATGATGGAAATAATTGAAGACAGAGTTATGCAAGGGCTATCCTGTTTACGGGATAGTGCCTTCGGTTTGTCCAGTCCTAGGACAACGTGAAGTGACAAATGTCTGACAGAGCATATCTAACGGATCGCGTAAGTTGATCTCTTCAAACGTACTTACGTTTTGCGGCGGAGGAACTCGTTTCTCTTAGCTTTATACCCGTGGTATTTTTAGGGTAATCAATTTGTGATTTGGCGGGTTGGACGATGTGGCATTCAAAGTGAATGGTGGCCAGATATTCTGAAAGATAATTCAAACCTCAAGCCTCACAACTGGGAATTGACAAAAATCGGGCAGGCAGCATGGCTATGTTGGTCGCACCCATTAGGATGTATAATCACCTATCTAGAGAAATTCCATTTGTTCTTTAATCTACCGATGCTGTCCCTTTCAGGAAACGATTGCTGATCCCAACCGTTGGTGATATACATTCGATACACTCAAGTGAAATGAGTGGCCGGTCATGTGTGGGCCGGGTTGCAAGAAGTTCTTGTTGAACCCAGTGTATTCGCCTCTAGAGATACACTATCGGCAGGTGGTCCCATACCTTGTCATGTTGGAAATCCAATCTCCAATAAGCACCCTGCGGTTTTTGATTTAATATTATATATGGAGCGCGATATGCAAGCGTTCTGCTTGATTCTATTTAGTTGTTGTAGACATTATTATAATATCACTGGATTTGATATCAAAAATATTTTTGGTTATCGTAAGGTAAAAACCATCCGTGTTTATGTGTGGATCGGTCTTACGATTATCACTTCTTTCGAAAGATTTTTGAAAGATAAATCAAATGGTTGGAGTTTACTCACACCAGTCCCATGACTGACCCAGAGTTTATTTTGTTTATTTTCCCTAAACTCTTGGGTGCCCAAATTTGTACGGGCAGTTAAGTAGTCGAGATTTTTCAGATTTCACCTTTAAGAGCTGGAAGCAGGAGGCTTCAACAATTAGCTATAGACTATCACATTTTCCGTTGTGTACTATGTTGTATCTGGAAACATGTGTTATAACTGTTCTAGAGATATCTGTTATGCTCTGATGAATGTATGTATATACACTTACTGATTTGTATTTCAAAGTTATGTTATCTAATATATTTTATTCGTTCCGCTGTGAGTTTTTGATCTTTGTTTTTATTCTATTCTAATATTTCTTTCTTTCTATTTCTCACCCTCTAACTTCTTTCTAATAATGATTCATATTTCTATGCAATTTGGGTTGGACGTGTGGTGTTATTAGTCGACTCAAAGTGTACGGATATGCGAGTCGTTTCAGATTAATTATATATAGTTTATTCGAAAGGAGTTAATTGATAAGAGTTAATCGATTTGAGTTAATCAAATAGAGTTAATCCAATAGAGTTAATCGAATAGAGTTAATTGAATAGAGAATCTAGTAGAGTTAACGAATAGAGTTAATCGATAAGATTTAATTGATTAGAGTTAAAGTTTATTGAAAGGAGTTAATCGAATATAGTTATTCGAAGAGAGATTATCGAATATAGTTTATTCGAAAGAAGATTATCGAATATAGTTTATTCGAAGGAAAGAGTTATTGAATAGAGCTTATTCGAAAGAAAGTTACTTAAGGAAGTTTGTTAAAGATTTGAAAGGTGAATCTTGTCTATATCGAAGTTAGAAATATTGTTCAGTTAAGGTCTGAGAGGTGATTATACCCAAACTTGATTGGCTTTGTTTTTAACTAAGGAATGGTTAAGGTTCGATAGAAAAGGTTGGTTAAAAGAATTGAGTTAATGAGTGTAATGTTTTGAGTTGGCATAGCGATGTTTTATTTAAACATCTGTTTAAATCCAAATGTGGGAGAAATGGAAATGTTTTCCAAATAAAAATCAGAAATGTTTTCTAATATAGAAAATAAGAAATGGAAATGTTTTCCAATGGTAATAACGTATATTTTCTAAATTTAGAAAATAAGAAATGTTGAATATATGGAAATAGGAAATGAATAGATTAATGAACCAGAGAGGTAAATGTTAAATGATGATTGGGGAAATTCGTTTGGGAAAATCAATTTTTGGGGAAATCAATTTGTGATTTGGCGGGTATGACGATGTGACATTCAAAGTGAATAAATGTGTGATCTTTCAAAGATAAGTGTGGCCTCTAGCATCACAACCAGGAAATGAAAAAAAATCGGGCGGGCAGCATGGCTAAGTGGTTGGCTGCCAATTAGGGTGTATTATCACCTATCTAGAAATATTCATTTCATTCTTTAATCAATTCGATGTTGTCCCATTCGGGAAACGGTTGCTGATCCCAACCGTTGGTGATATACATTCGATGCACTCAAGAGAATTAAGTGGTCGGTCATGTGTGGCCGGGTTGCAAGATGTTCTTGTTGAACCCAGTGTATTCCTCTCTAGAGGTACACTATCGGAAGGTGGTTCCATACCTTATCATTTTTGGTAATCCATTATCCAAAAAGTACCCGCAGTTTTGATTGTAACTATATATGTAGAACGTGAGATGAAAGCGTTTCTGCTAGATGATTATTTAGTTGTGGTTGATAGACATTATTATAATATCAAAAGGGTTTTGATATAAAGTTTATCGTTTCTTTCAAAAGGATTTTGAAAGTTGAATCAAATGATTTGGATTCTCATAAGGGAAAAACCCGTTCCATTATATGGCGTGGTCTTATGCAATATCGTTTGGTTGCCCAAACTGTTTTAAACTGTTTTACTCACATTAGTTCCATGGCTGACCCAGAGTTTATTTGGTTTTGTTTTCCCTAAACTCTTGGGTGACCAATTTTGTACGGGCATTCAAGTAGTCAGAATTTTTCAGATATACTTGGAGAGCTTGGAGTAGGAGTCTTCAAGATTATATAGCTATGGTTATTTCTGTTGTGTTGTAAGTGTTGTACTCTGATAATGTTACTGTATACATATACTAGTTTTATTTTAAAATTACGTATCAATTATATATTCTTCGTTCCGCTGTGAGTTCGTGTTGCTCTGATGTTGTATGTTCTTCTTCTTCTTCTTCTATTCTAAGTTTCTATCTTATCTATTCTCACCCTCTGTATTCTTTCTATTAGTTTTCTGGTTTCCAGTGCAATTTGGTTTGGACTTGTGTTATTTGGTCAGCTCAAATTGTACCGGAATTTCGGGACACTACAGTTGGTATCAGAGATGAAGGTTAAGTAATTACCTTGGCTCTGTGGCGTGACTCAGTAGAGATAGGGTTAGCAATACCCCAGATTGAGTTTGAGTGTATATATACGAGAGAACGTATTTGTAGATTTCAATATAAAATTGTTTTATATTGCGGAGATTTATTGGTTGAGTTGTTTATTATTTCTGGTCGATCAGTTTGATCCACTGTATCGGTATGGGTTTATAAATGCTCGGATACGATAAACCGACATGGTATGTTTTGAAAAGACAGTAAATGATATAATTTTACCGAAAACATACTTTTGATATAAACAGATGATTTATATTGACATTATTATTGAATGTGTTAGTTGTAATTATAATCGAATAAGATTATAATTGGAATGGTTATCTAAATAGCCAATCAGAATTCATATGAATATAATACATGAAATAAGATGAAGTAAATCTGAATTCAGAATCAGAATTGGAATTAAAAGTTAGAGAAGTGTTTGTAAATGGAATTGAATTAAATATAAGAGAATTTTAAAATCCTGGGAGATTATTAGAGAATTTTAAAATCCTAGGAGATTTGAAATTGTTTTACAAGCATTGTGAATGGTAATTTGAAATGTATTTCAAATGGAAGTGTTTAGAAATGGTTTTAAAAGTGATATAGTATTGAACTCACTTCGATTGCTGGAAAATAGTTTCCGATGATGACAGCTGCAACATCGGTGTTCGTTTTTGAGTTGCTAAGTGACGGATTACTACCAAAGATTTTGTTTTTGAATTGTTTTGTGAAAAGCAAGTTGTTTTGAATATTGGAATGGGATATCTGGTTTTAGAAAAGCTAAAATGTTTGAAATTCCCTGGGGAAGATTGTTTGAATTAATACAAATTAAATTAGAATTTGTAAAAGCAAATAGAAATAGAAATTTGAAACCAGTTAAGGGAAAATGAATTGAGATAGAAAATATCGAAATAGATTGGATTAGAGATAATCCGAAATGGAATTGGACTGGTAAGTTAGGAGTTGAAATTAATAATGGAATCTAAGTTAAGAACAGAATTCGGCTTGGGTATAACCGAATGATTGGGATGACATTGGTATATGCAGAATTGGTAACACATGGAAAGGATATATTGATATGCCCAGCAAAAAGGTACCAGTTTATATTATATATAGGTTTGAGATTTTGATGAGCCGAATTGGCAACCCGCATGGCTGTATGATTTTTTTTTCTTGGGTTGAAGAAGGCCTAGAGAGGCGAGTTGGAGTTTGAACTATTGACTAGTACAAAGGAGGTGCTGGCGAAATTTTTCGAAAGGTTAAGTTGTTAGAAAATTTCCAGGATTTTTGAAAATTTTCGTTAGTAGGAATGAATTAATATTAAATTGAAATTAATTGGTACTGTGAAATTGAAGATAATGGATAAACAAATAATTTTTAACCCAGTTAGTAGGATTTGCTTTCTACCTTAGCAATTTCGAGGACAAAATTATTTTAAGGGGGGAAGAATGTAATGTCCCGTATTTTTACGGTATAATAATTAATCTATTTAATTATTTAAATAGTAATTTAGAGATTTAAAATGGTTTAATTAAATAATATTGAATATTTAATTAATATTTATAATAAAAAATATATTATAATTTCGAATTAGTCGAAAATAACTTAATTCACAATATTGTGTGTATTGGATCATTTATGATATTTAATTCAGTTTAGAATTGAATTAGAATAATGAATATATTATTTGAACAACCATTGAACGTATAATTATACTATAATTATAATCGAGCTCGAAATGGCGCTGCAGTTCATAATTTGGCAATTCGAACTTTAAATGAATATACAAAATCTGTTTTAAGTCGGATTTCTGTGAAACAAGAAATGTTCAGAGCTGGTGAAGTGTATTTTTCTAATGGAAGAAAAAAATCGGGATTTTGTCGTGTAGATTTTGAGTTATGTCCAAATCAAAATATAGAAAAGTCGCTATGCAATTCCTTTATAATTTATAACGATATATTTATATTTTAAAAAGGGTTTAAATATAAATCGAATATCTGTATGACTGGGAAATTTTAAATATCGAGTTATAATTCCATATATACTTTTTGGAGTTGTATAGTATTCTATTGTGAACATATATATGATAATATTTATTTATAAATATTTAATTTAATTATTTTTAAATATATTTAGTATTTAAAAGGGTTTATTTAGAGCTTTAAAAATAGCCAGTTTTGCAAACAGCCTCCGTTTTCGACGAAACAAATTTTGTTGGATCCGCAATATTAAATTATTGTTAGATTTCAATTTCCGTGATTTTTGAAGTCAGTATGTGGCCGTGCGGGGTTTTAATGTGAAAAACAATCGATGTTTTGATGGTTAAAAATACGCTGTGTGAGAAAACGGAGTCGGAATTCGACGAAACCAGTTTCGTTGGATCCGGAATGTCGAACTCTAGTTATATGTCCATTTTCATGATTTTTGGTTATTATATGTGGTCGTATGAATTTTTCAAGGACAATGCAAATAGTGGTGGCTTAAAAACGAATAAAATAATGAATACAAAAACAATATTTTTCCTATAAATAACCAAAAACATTTCCTGAACCTGATCTTTTACATTCTCTGGTCAAACACTTCTCAAATCGCCGTTAGTATTTTCATTTTCCAAAAGGGAAAACCGATCTTTAAAAATTTCCAGAAATCAAAATAAAATCTCATAAATCCAAATGCTTATATATTGGTGATCCGACAGATTGAAGCTTTATTTTGGTACAACTACTGTTTGGTGCGATCGCTGTTTTAGTTTCAGCGACTTCATATGTCAGTCTCAGTAACTTAGGGCTGAACGATTCATGAGGTAGAAGCAGTGAATCAGTTTTGTGATGTTGGATTTGTGTTCGTATTGGAAAATGGCAAGTGGAGTGAGTTTTTGGTGGAGTGTGATGCCCGCCGCCATGCCCAAATCTGCCGCTATTGGCCTACCACCCACAGCTGCACCCCACTGCACCACTCCCCGACCACCTGCGCCGCCCCACAGCCACCCAATTCCGACCATGAACACCTCCACTCAATAAAAATCAATTTTTTATAATTTTCTACATTTGCAAAAAACAACCCCGACCGTCCAGTACCTTGGCCGCCGCCACCCCGCTCCGTCAGCCCCGCCAGTGAGTTTTTTTATTTATTTATGTTATTAAAAATGTGGTTTTTATTTAAAATAACCTCATTATAAAAATATTGTTTTTATATATGTAATAGCATTATAAAAATATGATTTTTATTTAGAAAGCCTACAACAAACAACAAAGCCATGTAACCCAAACAAATTGGTGTTGTCTAGATATGGAACCCAAAATTAAAATAAATAATAATGGTAATAATACATACATAAAAAAGGGTTTAAAATAACCAAACAGATAAAAAGTCGTCTGATAAAGTTTTTTTTTAAAAACAACAACAATAATAATAATAAAGTAAAAAGGTTCAGTAAAAGTGAAATAAAGTCTGAAATAGTGATAAAAAAATTAAAAGTTTCAATAAAGTGAAATAAAGTCTTAGGTACTTGGATTGCCAATTTCCGTGCACTCCTATCCACTACCAGCTCTTCAGATATACTCCAATTGCTTAAATCTCTCTTTATTATCTCCTCCCATGTCATTTTAGGTCGACCTCTACCTCTCTTTGGGCCTTTGGCATGGCCTATAATTCTAACATGCACAGGTGCATCGTAAGGTCTACATTGGATATGTCCAAACCATCTCAAGCGGTGTTGGACTAACTTCTCTTTAATGGGTGCAACTCCAAGTTTTTCCCGAATATCCTCATTTCTAATCCGATCTCATCTGGTATGCCCACAGCTCCAGCATCTGCATCGCAGCCACACTTTTATTCTGGACGTGTTGCCTCTTAGTATGCCAACATTCTGCACCATATAACATTGCAGGCCTGATTGCTATCATATAGAACTTTCCTTTATGCTTCCGAGGAATCTTCCTATCACAGAGAATGCCAGATGCTAGACGCCATTTCAGCCATCCTGCGTATAAAGGGATTATTCTTCGTAAGTAAAAAAAATGATTTTTAACTGGAGTATGACATGAAAATATTTTTAGAAAGATAAAAATATGATTTTTAGCTTATGCATACTATTTATAAAATGGTGACACAAAGGAAAATTGGTTGTTAGTTAAAAATACGATTTTTAACATATATATGTTATTTATAAAATAGACACGCTGGACATCTGGAAAGATTTAACATTGACAATCAAAGGATGGCGGAGTGGAAACCAAAGATGAGAACTTCTTCTCACTCTAATTTTGTTCACTGTAAATATATATTAGGATGCAGACGGTGCTTTGTAGCACCCGACACCTTTGATTGAAACCATAGATGTTTGGTTGTTTGTTTTGATTGATTTATTTGTTTGAATGTGGTTTGGGATGTGAATGGAATTGATTGAATTTGGTTTGTGTATGGCACGAGCCAGTATTAGGCGAGAGATAAGGCTAGACCTTATTCCGGTTCTAGTATCGTGCCGTTATGTTGCCGAAATTTTCTAAAAAGTGTTAGAAAAATTTAGTTAGTTGAAAAATATCATTTTTAACTTATATATGAGTTATATAAAATATTCATGTGTCGAATAAATATTTTATTGTTAAAAATATAATTTTTAATGTGTATATGAACAGTATAAAATTCTCCTGAAATGAAAATAAATATTCATTTACAAACCAGACGATTTGTTTATGTACACTCATTTAACTGATATTGATTGGGATGATAAATTTTACACATCACCCAACTGCACAAATAATAATCAGTGTTTGCTATTCGAAACCCACACGGGTATCGGGATGATAATTGACGTACATTAATCCCATTCATTTAGTTGTATGCCAATCGATTGGTTGACTAACTGTGTAAGCATTAATTATTTATATTTAATGCTTATATAGTTGTGTAATGCACTCTGGATGATGGTTAATTGTTTATCATTGTTGTTATATACATATGTTGTATGAAATCCATATAAATAACATAATATGGTAATTGATTGGGTCTTATTCCTATTTGGAAAATAACGAATATTTTGAAATAGTATTCAGTAAAGGATTAAAAATATTCAAGTGTTGAATAAAATATTCATGTGTTGAATAGAAATATTTAAACAATAGAAATATCATTTTTATTGAAGGTATAAACCATTAAAAATACTCATGTGTCGAATAAAATATTTAAACGAATATTTTAAAATAATATTTAGTAAAGGATAAAAATGTGAATTTGTTGTCCGATTTTGGATGGACACGAAAATATTGAAATATATGAAGACGTGTTGATTAGATTTACGTCATTTTAACGCAAACGATATTTATATCGATTTTATTCATTTTTATAATTAATATAAAAAAGGAAATGATTTCAAATCAGATATTTATTAAAATATTATCATTTAAATATTATAATGATAAGGAGTATTCAGTTTTGATTTAAAATTTGAAATGAAAGTGGAAATCATGTTAAAACGAATTTATAAACGATTTATAAAATACATTTTAAATGGAAATCGAAAAAAAATATAATATATATAATATGTATATTTAATGGCTTGAATAGAACACGCCGCGCCGCGACCATTCTCGAATTTCGAATATTGACATCGAATTGAAATTAAGGGAGATCCGACCGTCGGATTCTCCTTAAACTGGAATCGTTGGGTTCGTATCGAAAAGAGCTTTCCAAGAATATAAGAGATTTGAAATCTAACGGTTGGATTTGGAATTATGTCCAAATCAAATTTGGAAAAGGTCGTTGTAAGTGCATATAATTATGGGAATTTGGAATGGTTTGGAATGGAAATAATCTTCGGAATATTTTGGTATTGAATTCCGTGATTATACGGATATTATTATGGGAATTTGGAAGATACAAATATCGTTTTTCCCGATATGATATCCGTTGGTTACGGAATTTAGTATTGAATATAAGCCAATATAATTTCTACTTAAAGCCTTATATTTAATATCAAATTGGATTTTAGGTTTGTCGTGAATGGTGTCTTCAATAACATTGTTCTTAAACCCAGTTGAGAAAAGAATAAATCTTTTAATTAAGATTGAGTGAATTTTACCAATTAATTACCCTTTTCAATCCAGTTGGATGATTTTAGAGAAAAATGTCCACCAGTTCTTGTGTCATACGGTTGGAGACCAAGAATATGCACTCATTGCAAAAAAATTGGGCATGAAACTTCTGAATGTGAACATTTAGTAAGGGCTAATGTTAATAATGAGGATCATTATTTTGGTATTGAGGCAGAACAGGGAATTGCAAGTTAGAGTTTTGTTGAAAGGAGACATTACAATATAAGCAATGTGAGAGGCAACTTTCAGAATTATTTTCAGAAGAAAGACAATAACAATGAATGGAAAGATGTTGTTCGTAAAAAGAAACAAGTTTGGCAAAGGAAAGGAAGCGATAGGAAACAGTCGATAATAGATGAAGTCAATGAGTACATCAATGAAAATGTTACAGAGGTTGGTGGGGATCATTTCATGGTAGATGAATTGAATAACAATGAGGAATGAACATTGTTGAAGAAGTGATGGATAAGTGCGATAAACAAGTGCTTCAAGTTGATGGAAAAGGCTGTTGCCATAGAGAAAATGGACCTGTAATTGAGAAAATTAATCATTGTCTATTTGGAATTTCAAATGATAAGCCTGCCACAAATTTTGAAATCAACATTACTCATAATAACCCTTTTGATGCATTACAAGGTTTGCATCATTCTTATACTTCAATAGATACTTCAAATTCTCTTGGTTCTCAATCATCATCCTCTTCTGATAAATCCTCATTGTCCTCTAAATCTAATATTTCATCCTCATATGTATATAATTCAATGTCTTGTGATTCCTCTTTTAGTACTTTTTCTACCAGTAAATCGACTTCACCATATTTGAATCTTTCTGTCCCTCCTCATATTAAACTGCCACCTTCACAACTTTCCACATCTAATTCAAAGGCATCTTCATCCTTGAGTCGACAAAAAAGGAATGGTAAAAGCAAAGATAAATCCTCTGATGTAGATGACTTAAATGATGGGAAAGAATATATGCCAAAAGATGTATTGCCTGTCAACAATAATCTCAAATCCACAACGAGACATAGTAGGAGTAGTCCATCCACCCTTGTTAATCCACTTCCATTCAAATGATCAATAAAATAGCCTTCTGGAACATTAGAGGTGCGAATTTGCCCTCTATAAAAGGTGAAATAAAATCCTTCACCAATGAAAATAAAGTTAAGTTGTTGTGTTTATTGGAAACTAAACTTGATGTAAATTCGATAACAAAAATGATGAATTATATTGCTCCCTTTTGCAATTTTATTCACAATCTGGAATGTGCTAGTTTTGGTAGAATTTTGATTTGCTGGAATCCATCTATCTTCAGTTTATCCACTCTTTCAATATCTGATCAATTCATTCACTCTCGATGCATTCATTATCCTTCTAATACCTCTTTTCAGTTAACTTCTGTTTATGCTAACAATGCCCTATCGCTTTGTAAACCTTTTCTTGATAATTTGCACCTTTTAAACTCATCTAATGCTCCATGGTTAATTGGGGGATTTCAATTGCATGTACTCCTGCGATCATAAATTTGGAGGTAATTCTCTATCTATCAATGATATTGCCCCTTTAAATCAAAGCCTCATCAATTCCAGTCTATTACCTCTAATCTCTTATGGGCTGAATTTCACTTGGTCTAATTGCTCTCGTTCTGGAAATCCTACTATATGTAAGTTGGATCATGTTTTTGCCAATTTACAATTTATTCAACTTTGGCCTCGCTCTTTTTATCAATCTCTACCCTCAACTCTCTCTGATCATTGCTTATTGTTGTTTAATTTGGGAGTTGTGGAAGCCAATAACAAGCTAAGATAGCTTTTAAAATTTTCAATTTTTGGCTTAAAAATTAAGATTTCTCTAACATTTTAATGTAGGTTTGGAGCAATCATTTTTCTTATGACCCATTAAATTCAATTTTATGCAAATTGAAGAAGCCAAAATTCCACTTGAAAGCCTGGCCTTCTATTACTTTTGATAAAGGAAATAGTTTATCTTCGAAAATCAGGAGCGATTTAAGTGATGTTCAAGAGGCTTTGCACAGGAATCCACATGACAATTTATTATGAAACTTGGAATCAAGTCTGAAAAGCAAACTGCAGTCTTCTCTTGATATAAAATTTCAAGCGTCGAGGTAGGCTTCTTGTTTGAGAAAGAGTAAAGAAGCTGATAGGAATACAAAATATTATCACAATCATCTGAAGGTAAAGAAAACTGATTCTACTTTCTTTATTAAAGATATGCATGATAGTATGCAATACCTTGAAAAGGAAATAAATGAGACTTTTGTGAACTATTTCTCTTTAATAGTTGCTCCATCCAATCCTTTTCAAATTGGCTTGGAATCATATAGTCATTTATCACTGCCTTATATTTCTCATGCTCAGTCAGTAGATCTAATTTCTACTGTATCTTCAAATGAAATTAAAGAAGCAGTTTTCGAACTGGATTCTACTACTTGTGGGGGACTAGACGAGTTTAATGCTTTATTTTTACAAAAGTGCTAGGATACTATTGGTAATGACCTGATAAATGGGGTTAAGCACTTCTTTCTTCATAGTATTCTTCCAGTTTCCTTAGTATCCACCTCAGTAGCATTGATACCTAAGGTTGATCATCCAGAGTTGGTGTCAGATTTCAGACCAATTTCCTGCTGCAGTGTCGTGTATTAAGTAATTTCTAAGGTTATTGCGAATAGACTTCAACATATTATTCCAACTATAATTTCCCCAAACCAATCTACATTTGTGAATGGTAGATTTATTAGTGATAATCTTCTTCTCGCTCATAAACTGCTATGTGGCTACAATAGGAAATCCATTCTCCAAGGTGTTTGATTAAGTTGGATATCAGGAAAGATTTTGATTCAGTCTCTTGGCATGCTATTCTAGCTGTCTTGTCTCATATGAACTTCCCTATGCCTTTCTTTCATGAATTTATACATGTATTTCATCAGCAAGATATTCGATAGCTAGAAATGGTAGTTTACATGGTTTTTTCAAAGGCACAACTGAGGTGAGGCAGGGAGATCCAATTTCTGCATATTTGTTTATTATAGTAATGGAATTGCTCAACACTCTCTTAAAGCAGCAAGTAGAGGAAGGTAAATTGGATCTTCACCCTCGATGTAAGGACCCTCAAATCATTAATCTCCTTTTTGCTGATGATCTTGTAATTTTTACAAAGCCAACTATTTCAAATATTCATTGTATTCTGACCACTCTAGATAATTTTCATGCCTTAACTGGACTGCAAATTAATTTGAAAAAGTCGCATATTTTGATTATTGGACTTTCGCGGTCAAATAAGGAGGAGCTAATTAAATACTCTGGGCTTTTGGAATTGTCTCTGAATTCTTTTTTACTTGGGCCTCCCTCTTATTAGTTCGAGAATTACTAAACAATATTGCATGCCATTGTACGAAAATATTATAGATAGACTAAAGATGTGGCCAAGTTGTAAACTTTCTCAAGCTGGAAGGCTTACAATTGTGCAATCCATAACTATTTCCATTACACCTATTGGTGCAGGCATTTTATCCTTCTGAAGAAACTATTATCAATGATAACATCTGCCCTTAACAAGTTCTTGTGGCATGGGGATCCATTTTCCAGAAAAATGATTCCAATTGCATATAATAAATTGTATGAGGATAAAAGTCATGTAGGGCTAGGAATTACCAGTATCTTCTTATGGTACAAGGCTGCAATATCATGTTATTTTCATAAGCTATTCACTGATGATACTTGTATCTGGATGAAATGGATAAAGAAAAATTTGATAGGCAACAAGAACTTCTGGACAATGCCACTGCCTTCATTCTGTAGTTGGAGCTGGAAGGCAATTCTCAAACTCAGACATGAGTTTTTTCCATTTGTGCAGTATGGTTGAAGAAACTATCTACGATTTCCTTCTGGAATGATCCTTAGTCAAAAAAGGGTTTGATTTTATCTGAAGTTATGGATTACAACTTAATGAGTAATTCAGGGATACCTGGCAATGCTTCTATTCACAACTATATTCATGATGGTCGTATTGAGTTACCCTATTCCAGTTCAACACAGCTTAGAAAGCTTTGGAATGACATGTTAGAAAATCTGAATCTAATTAAGGATGATGATTTAATTTGGAATGGGAGGAAGCACTCCATTAATTATGTTTATACGCTGCTTAAAGACGAGAAGGTAACTTTTCCATAGGCTTCGCGTATTTGGAATACTGGTGCTTCTGCAAAAGAGAACTTAACTCTTTGGAAGTAATGGAGAATGCCATTAATACGGAAGATAAATAGTACTCTATGAGCATTGTTCAAGATAGTCTTTGTCCTTTATGTAATCGAGAGACAGAATCTAATATTCACATTTTCTTTGAATGTGAATATGTTTATCATATCTGGAACAGGCTTCTTGCAGTTGGAAGTTTTCATAAAGCATCGAGGATTAGTGTGAATGAATGGTTCAATGTGTTTAAAGCCACGAGGTGGAAAAGTGCTAATTCAAGAGCTTTGCTGAAACTGTTGAAAATTTTCATTTACTTCATTTGGCAAGACAGGAACAACAGGATTTTTGGAATTGGTCCCTCTCAAAAGGACAATTGTTTTCACTGATGCTTAGGAAGATGCAAGTGAGATGAATTCTGGAGTTTTTGTTTTGGTGATTTCCTTTGTTTTTGTAGCTGAGTTTTTTTCTGTTTTCTTTGTAATTCATGTTATAGTTTTTTTCTCAATTAGTATACGTATATGTTGAGCGTAGTGTATAAGTTGAGTGAAGTGTACAGGTGACTTTGTAATGCTTTTAATGTTAATATATTTTACTGCCTTTCGAATAAAGTTTACCAATTAATTAATATTTAATTGGAATGGAATAAAATGGAATGTGAATGGGGTTTATTGTAAACTGTGTTTTTAACGACATCCGTTCTTTAACCCAATTTACAGTGTAATGTGATTCAGAATATATAAACCTTTTTATTAAGATTTAATGGAATTTTCCAAAGTAAATTTTTCCAATTTAATACATTAAATTGGAATTGAATGAAATTCGATTTAGTAATAATTGAAGTGAGCTTCTATAGAGGAAGACTATTAATATATATGGAATTTAAAGGCTTTGTCGTTATTCCATTTATATTATTAGTCGGATACAGAAATTGATATCGATTATATATTGATCTGTTTTTCGTGAAGACTCCATGGTTAATGTAATGTGATTTTGGGTTTATCGTGAACTATGTTTTAAATGACATAAGTTATTTAACTAAGTTAAAGACGGGATTACATGTCTGACCTTGGTTCCTTTATACTGTATTCGTTGATCTCTGCTAAATATATATCTGTTTTGTGGCAGAGAATTTATTCTCTTGCTTAACACCCTTCTCTAAGACGTACGAGCTTAGAGGTTATATATAGGCAGAAATCAATTGTACAGTGTAGATTGTCGATGCAGCATGTTTGATTTCCCAAAGTTAAATGATCATTAATATTGATTTTTGGGTGGATTAAAACTAAGTGAAGTTTTAATGAATCTTTAATTAGATTAAAATGGGAATGTGATAATTTAAATTATCAAATTCGGGAAATAATCGAGAATGGAGTATCACCAGTTTTGCTCCAAGCGATAGTTAAATTTTTAATTAGATTTGAATGTGAAATGGTAATTAAATTTACCGATAACACCAGGGTGTTAGATATGGAGTATTACCAGTTTTGCTCCATGGGATGAATAGGTTGGGATTGGAAAATAATCAAATGATTACTTCGGTAAGATGCGCTAATCCCGACTAGTTTGGATAAACCTTTATTTGGTTTAAATTGATATACAAAGGAAGATTAAAGAGTAAATTCAAAGAATTTATCTTTGATAAAATTAATGGGAACCTATCCCTAAAGAAGTGAATATTTGAATAAACGAATATTCTTAATTGGAGTGAGGTATGTTGTGTTTTTATAGCACTTGATTATTGATTATACAATACGCGAATTATTCAGAAAGGTTGGGTTTATACCCATTCTGAATAATTGTTTCGACGATAAGTCGACGATGAAGACGGTGGTTAAAGACCGGAAGTCTTCACATTGTTTAGATGATTACTGATGTCGTGATTGGGCTGTACATCCAAGACAAGGTAATAAGTGGTGATCGTCCAGACGTACTTGGAGATCAACCGAATATGCGAGGACCTCTCTCCTGTATTGGACATATGGAAAGAGGAATAAGGTGCCTCCGGTTTCATTCAGACCCAGAACGAACTAGTAAATGGATATGAGTCTGACATTGGATTTTATTCTATGTTGATTGATCTCTATTAAATATATATCTGTTTGGTGGCAGAGAATTCATTCTCTTGCTTAACACCCTTCTTTGAGAAGTACGAGCTCCGAGGTTATATATCAATAGACATCAGTCGCATGGCGTGAATTTCCTATGTGGCATGCTGAGATGCAAATAAACAAGGCTTCTATTGAAAAGCAGAGTTTTGTAGTTGATGATCAAAGCAAGGCTTTAAATAGCATAGCTTTGTGTATAGCATTAATTCGCGAGCCTCACACCTCGGTATGAGTCAAAAACCGGATAAGGGCAAGTTTGGGTCGTTTCAGATATATATCATTAGTAGCAACTAATCGGTTATGTTATGAAATACAATGTCAAACCTGTCATCCATTTACAAGTTAGTTCTAGGTCTAAACGAAACCGAGTGCAGCTTATTCTTCATACAATTAAGGGGAGAGGCCATTGCTCATTCGAACAATCAATAAGTATGTCCGAACCACTGCCACTTTAACCCGTTAATGGGAGCAAACTATTTAAAGGCATCAGCAATCAATCCATTCGATGTGAAGATTTCTGGTCTTCCATGTCTTCAATCTCTTCGACTTTTAATCGTCACATAATTATTCGAAATGGGTTGAACCTGGTCTTTTCGGAAAATTCGCGTCAACAATTAAATCCTTATCGGATTATCAATCCACCAATTAGTCTCCTTTAATTAGTTTTCCTTCCATAAGACTTATAATCTTATTCTAAAAATTTGGCTAAGTTCTTGGTTTTCAAAAATCATCTTTTAACCTAATAAAAAGGTTTACTTAAGAATTCAATTCGATTTACGTATTAAAATCCTTAATTCAAACGCTACCCAAATTTCATTATAAAAGGTATTAAACAAATAGCCAAATTTTCACTTAACCAATTTTATCCTTCAAAACAAAATATAATTGGTTTAATACTTTCCAGTATCATTTATCTATAATGATTTTCCCTATTTTTATTCATTAAAAATAGTTCATATTAATCAGTTTCAATTATAGGCTATTATTGGTTTTGCCGCTGTTTTCATTCAAATTTGACTTGAACATTTCTCAAAATATAACTGTTGGATTTTAAATATCTTATTATCACTTGAAAGCTCTTTTAAATACGAACCCAATGGTTTCAGTTTCAGGAGAATCCGACAGTCGAATCTTCTGGAATATCAATTTAAAGTTACAAGTCAAAATTCGAGAACTACCGTTGCGCGACGAGTTCTATACTTACCATAACTCGACGTAAAACGTAAATTACATCCAATGGTTTAAAAATCAATTTATTTATTATAAAAATACATATAATAATTTCCAGAAGTCATATTTTAATTTTCCAACTTTAAAATTAATTATTTCAATATTTAAGTATTAAAATGATTAAAATAATGATATTTTTTTCAACTTTATTACTTTTACTCCAAAATTCCCTGACATTCGTAATAAAAATAAATAATAAATTTTTGTAAAGGAAGTTCTTTTAAAACTCATCTTAAATATCCTAACTGAACTTTACTTTTATCGGTTACTATTTATTTTGAAAGTAATATTTGAATATGCCGTAACTAGATGAAAACTAATTGAAATTAGTTTGTTCCAGTTATGAATATTCATCTATACTTTATAATCTTGGTCTCCACCGAAAATCGAATATCAAATTCAAACTTTTATTTTTAGCCTATTATTATATTGATTAAATATTCATTAAAATCCATTTTAATTGATAGAGACTTAACCAATGAACAATAATCACATAGATTGATCATTTTCAATCAGGGTATTATATACCACTAAATCAACCATCATCTAATCCACATGCAAAGGGAATTCACCGTATAAGCCTTAAGTCAATAACGCTTATATGGGTTCGTCAATCCAAAGATTTACCACAAATCATACAATTGGGAGATGTGTCCATTAAATAACATCCCAATACCCATGTGGGGTTTACCGCTAATCAAACAATTGGTAGATATGTCAATTAATTATCATTCGAATACCCGTGTGGGGTTTACCGCAAATAAAACAACTGGGAGATGTGTCAATTAATTATCATCCCAATACCCATGTGGGGTTTAACGCAAATCAAACAATTGGGAGATATGCCCATTAAATATCATCCCAATACCCGTGTGGGGTTTACATAACATTCAAAAATCAGTAATTAATAAATTAATTAACCAAGACCATTTTAGGTTCAAACATTTTTAAATACACATAGTTTGTGTTTAAAGTGTCATATACCCAAGCAATCACACACATGTGTGGCAAAAATGATATTTTTATCATACTACTCAACATTTGAGATCATAATAAACTTATGTGATCAATTATTAATCATTTCATTAACCCAAACTTAAATAACTAATAACAATTAACTAACTAGCCCTTCTAGTTTTGGTTTCTCACCGTGAGTCCACTCCACCAATCTTTTGTGTGAATGGACTAGCGGACTCTTATACACGGCTATAACACATCAAGGTTGCCTAAAGTTCTTTTACGTAAGCTTACTGGATGAATTTTTATAGCTACGAGTCTCAGAACTCGCCAAACGCACACACGGTTGCAGATCTGGGTATACGGGGCAAACGGGAGGGGTTTGTGGGGTCCACGAGGTATGGCCAAGGGTGGGGTCTACACTTTTTGGGATACACAAAGGGGGAGGCGCAGGTGTGGGGGCTGGGCATGGGGATATGGGGTCGAAGGAGGTGCAAATTTGAGTTTAAAGAGCAATTAAGTGTAAAATGGGGTTAAGTATGTGATTTTTATGTGTTTAAGGAGGAGGGGAGAGCTCGATAAAAAGGAGGAGATGGCGAGGGAGTTGCACACGCAACTATGGGGTTGCATATGGTGTACTCTTAATTTTAGTATGATTTTTGATGGGTTCAAATAGTTTTTTTCCATTGCAAATAAACAAGCATGTATTCTCGAGACCTAGGGTTCAAATTATGATTAAATTCAAGCATTGATTCATGTTTTTGAGTTTTCTGGATTGAGGGTGGAAAATGGCTTTTAGGTTTAATTTTTCATGTGCTTCGGTGAAAAAGGAGTTCGTGAGTTCCTGTAGGGTGCACGAGAACCTGTTTCGATGTTTTTCCACTAAAGCGTTCGAGTTACATGAAGGTGGCATGGTTGCGGAGAGGCGGAGATGAGAGAAATTATGGTATTTTTGTTGGAATTTATAGTGGAGTAGAAAGGGCAGTTGAAGCAACGATACGTGCAACTATGTTGTGTGTTCCTATACATTTCGAAGATGAGAGAAAGAATAAAAGAGAGGGATTAGTTTAAGGGGTATAATCTATATTTAATTATTAGTTAATGACCGTTGTACGTATTATAACTTGTAAAAACCATTACTTTCCCATACTTTATCAGAATATGACGAAACATGATTCGTTGGGATCGTGGAATTGAGAGCTTCACAATGAAACTAGTTTGGAGCAATTTGGAGCTCGCTGCAATTTATGGATAAATAAACCATCTGATTTGATCAATTGATGTTTATCGTTATTCAATAATAAACCGATCAAAGTGAGAACTCTCGCTCAGCCGAATTTTATAGTTATTGTTTTCATTTTTGAATATCTATTGATTGCCTATGATTGCAATGTTTGCTTCGCAGTTGATGGATGATTTTACAGTTTTTTTTGTTATTATTATTAAACAATGAATATAAGCGTTACCGATAGAAGCGTTTATATTATAAGTATTGGTTGATATATGGTAGTTGATATGGATGTGTTTATATTGTTGACACAAATTTATACCATGAATATGGAATTAGGAAATTAATTGAATTTCAATATATTGGGATTTTAAATGAATTTTATACACATTTAATAGAAATTTGACAAGAAGAATAAAAGTTGGATTTGTAAATCCAAATTGATTTGAAAATTAAATTGATATAATTTCAAACAAATTCTGAAATGATTTATTCAGATTTGAAGGAAATTTGAATTAAAAACGACTTATTTTAATTCAAATTAGACTTTAAATAGTAAATTCAAATGTGAATTCGAGTTAGGTGTACAAACGACATTTTTAACTTGAATGGATTCTTCTATCGATCTTATTTATTTTTGTAATGGATGTCAAAAAATTGGAATTTCAAAGTATATTTTGAAAACAATTATTATTCCAATATTATAAAAATATTGAATATTCAATTTTGATTTAAAATAAATATTGAATATTCAATTTTGATTTAAAATTGAATTGGAGATTGAAGTCATTTTTAAACGAGATTATAAACATTTTAAAAAATAAGTTTGAGCGGAATCGATAATGAGCATAAGAGATAGGTACTCTACCGAACAAGTAAAGGTTAAGGGAACCTCCTATTGGGTTTCCAATGCAAATGGGTTCTTCAAGATATTTGAGGTGTAAATTAAGTTTCTTAGCCATATTACTTAGAATAAAACTATGCGCTGCGCCCATATCAAATAACACTTTAACTGGAATATCTTTAACAGTAAGTGTACCTTCCATAGCATGTGGCTTCCTTTACCCAATCCTCATTAAATTTACTTTCCTTGCTACTTGCTTCTGGCTTCTTGCTTGTTTCAGGTTTCTTACTTTCAAACTTTCTTTTCTTACTGGAATTTCCTTTTTCCTTGTCTTCCAAAGCATTTCATGTGTCTACGTTCTCATACTGACAAGCCATCTCTACCATCTCTACAAAAGGAAGCCTCACATAAGTAGCTGCTCTTCTTCTATGTCTTCATTGAAGACCCTCTATGAACCTCACATTCTTTTTAGCTGGAGCTTGAATTAATTCTGGACCAAAGCAGGAAAGTTCGTCGAATTTATTCAGATATTCATGGACTGTCATGTCCCCTTGCTTCAGGTTGGAGAATTCATAATACAGACACTCTACTGCTTCTAGGGAATGGACCTTTCTTCGAAAATTTCTTTAAATCGATCCCGAGTGATATTTGCTCCTGGATTCCCCATTTGTAGCGGAACGGAAAATTCGACTGTTGAATTTTGATAATAATACATAAAACTCGTATTACTAGCCAAAAATCCAAGCATCGAAATCCCAGAAAGCTAATAGAAAGAAGTTAGAGGGTGAAAGAAGAAAGAAAGAAATATTAGAATAGAAGAATAAAAAGATAAGAGTCACACAACGGAATGGACAAAATATAATAATCAATAGTACTTTATACAAAAAGAACTGTATATATATGATTTCAACATCAGAGTATACAGTTAAATCAATACAACAAACAACAGAAATAAACTAGCACCACTATATATATCGAATGCGTCCCGATTTCACCTCCTTTTCCGCAGCTCCAAGCGATACCTAACCTGATAATATACTCGGTCTGACCCGAGCACAATTGAAGCAAAGCCAAATTCAATCGGATCAGTCTGGAATACTTTCAGTGATATATTCATAACCAAAACAAATTGCTTAACTTTGAAAATCCTTTTCGAAAGAAAAGGATAATAGTAAGACCAGACCACACATAAGCATGGACGATTTTACTTTACTGTAACCGAAAACATTTTGAAATCAATATCTTATTCTAATATTATGATAGTGTCAAAATACAAATAGATAACAATCTAGCGGAACGCTTGCATCTTACGCTCCACATATATACCATCCAAACTAAACTGCGGACGCTTATTGGAGATTGGATTCTGACTATGACAAAGTATGGATCCACCTGCCGATAGTGTATCTCTAGAGAGGAATACACTGGGTTCAACAAGAACGTCTTGCAACCCGGCCACACATGACCGACCACTAATTTTGCTTGAGTATATCGATTATATTGTCACCTACAGTTGGTGCCAACATAACCATTCCCGGGAGATACAAAAATGAAAGGAAGTAACAAATATGAATATTCTCTAGATGGTGACAATACACCCTAATGGGTGCATCCCACATAGCCATGTTGCCTTCCCTATTTTTGTGATTTTTCAGTTGATGAGGCTTAAGGTTATAATTCTCTTTTTGAACATCTGGCCACCATTCACTTTTGAAGCCCACATCGCCCATACACCTCATCCAGGAACAGGATGAACCGAAGGCACCCGCCAACTGTTGCCCCTAGCCAAACACCCCTATTCCAGACACAATGAGATATTTTCATAAGCCAATTTGACTGTTTTGGTCAGTTTTGGTCAAAATTAAAATATAAATCAATATATATTGAATTTGAATGCACATTTTATTTTACCGGGGCAACATACTGACTCCAAAAATTATAGAAAAATAAATCTAGCTAGGTTTTGACATACGGTCCCAACAAAACTAATTTCATCAAATTTGGAGACCGTTTGAAAAATGACTTTTTTCTAGTCGATTATATTTAAACTGAATTGACAAAACATGTTTCTCGCATATTAATTCCAAGATATGAAATTTGAAACATAACAATAGTTTGACATTTTAGATCCAACAAAAGTGGTTTTGTCAAAAATGGAGGTCGTTTGCAAAATGGCTATTTTTAAGGGCTATATATTATATTAAAAAATATATAAATTCCATAGCGACTATTTTTAATTTTAAACTGGACATAACTTTCAATTTATAAAGTTAAATATCAGTTTCTTACATTCATAAGAAAGATATTATTACACATATTCAAATACTTCTTGTTGTACCGAAATCCGATTTATTTTGAATTTTGTACATTCAGCTGAAATTTAAAATCGAATTTTCAAACTACCATGCCATTTCAAACTCTATTTGTAACTAAAATAAATTTATATGTTCTAACTTCGATTTAAATAAATTTTAAATCATTATTATTTAAAATAAATCATTTTAAATATTCAAAATCTATTATAATAACTAAAATAAAAATTTTAAATTGGTTTAGAAATTCTGGGTTGTTACAAATACTATATATATAGTAGTCATTTATAGATCTAGCTATGATTATATTAACCATATGTTGGCTATATGTTATATATAGTATGTTAGTATGGATATTTTGTAACAGATCAGTATAGGCATAGTTCCGTGTGTTGCAGTGCACCTGCTACTACATTACGGATATATGTGTGTGTGTTTAGTTAATAGTATCAGACTATCACTGACCAGCTTTCTGTATGTTGTAGGAGTGAGCTAGAATAGCCAATATCCATCCTAGAGGCCTGATTGCGTGGTCTCTTCCTGGATCCATGACAAAATAATATTTATTATTGTTATTGGTATATGTAGTGCACCTAGTGTCACCTAAGGCAACAATAAGTTACCACGAGGGCAGATGTGAGTATCGTAGCCTAGGTATTACGCGTTGATGTACAAATGGTGGATTAATTTTACGATACTAGTGGATGAGAGGTAGTGGTAATAGATGACTATAGGAGAATTGATTGTGTGGTATCCTGGAGTAGATGCGTTCGTCAGTCTATTTTCTTGCTCTGGTTCAGTATGTAGTTGGTACAAAGGATCTTGAGTACGATCCATCCACATTAACTTCTTTAAGTGTATCCCCATAGGCTATTCATTTGTGAGTTGGATTGTGATGTTTTGACGCATCACCAAATTTTATTATATAAAAATTTGAGATGCTTGGTGTTCCTTTTTCTTTTTATTCCTCACTGGCATTCAGTGGTTTTCCTATGATTTTATCTAGTTATATTCGACCATGTATGTAGAGAGTATCATATTTACAGTATTTGGATGATATCTAGATTTAATTATTTATGGGTCGTTTATATATTGTGATGTCCTTCTTAGAGATGACTCTTAAATTTGATTGAGAATTGTATTTATATGACTGGTCTCTTGTATCGATTTCATGTAATCTATTTTGATAGATTTTACAAATGATGATATAAGATTAATTGTGATGTGATTTCATTTTAATATAATTATTATTTAGAAAACACAACATTATGTATTAACTATAATGGATTTAGACATAGCCAGATCCATTTATTATTTATATAATACTCGGGTCAGACTGAGACATTTCAGGTACCGGGACAATGAGACCGTTTTGTATTTCACTAGACTTAAAGAAGTATAGTAACCGAGTAAGTCATTTATTATCATGTATTATATGGGTTGATGTATATATGTTGATGTGTAATAAGTTAAAAGTATATTAAATGCTAAAAACTATGTATACTATATTTTTCACTGCGATTGACTCTGTGATATCTACATATTCTGTATTGTTCTATCTTGGAGGCACATTGTAACAACCCGAATTTTAACAACGTGTTAAGACAAGAATCAAGGCAGAATTAAATTATAAAATCTGAATCAGGATAAATGGGTTGTTCCATTGCGTTCGTCTCGGAAAAATACGCAAAATAGAGTCCGAAATTTCGTAAATCGGAGTCCGTATGACCGAGATATAGCCTCGCGAAGTTTCACGAAAATTCAAATCCGAAAACAGATTCAAATTCAGCCCAAAAAGAGAAGGCAGGAAAATTCCCGCCAGACACACAAGGTGTCGACACCCGTGTCGACATGGGTGTCGACCCCCCTCCAGGGGGTCGACATGGGTGTCGATCCCTGGGTCGACCCCCCCTGGTCGAACCAGCGACCTGGTGCACCTGCTTCTGGTTTTGGCTCGGTTTTGGGGGCTTGTGACGGATTTTGACGATTCAGATCTATCCTAGGGTTTATCCTATGGCCTAAAACTACCCTAACATCTATAAAAAGACCCCTAGACCTAGCCTAAACCCTCATAACTCACTCATGCCACGAAGGGCTGCCCGAATGTCAAGTGATCATGGCCTCCATCTCCAACTCCAAGAGACTATGCATTCAAACTAGATCCAAGACGAAGGTGCAAGCTTTCTACACCAAATCAAGGGTTTTGATCATCATCTCAACATGGATTCTTTGACAAGACGATTCATGCTCCTAAATCTCTTGCCATGCTATGTAAGTTCTAACTACTTCTAGATCTAAACGGTAGTTTTAATGATGGCATGGAATAAAACGAGATTAAACTAAGTATGCTAGCCTATATGAACCTTGTCATGCCTCTTTTGCTTGAATCTATGACTTTTGGCTGTTCTTAGTGACTAAATCATGCTATTCATGTTATGATTAACCTAGTTTATCTTGCAAGTTTGAATCTTTATCTATGGAATGCTAGCATGAACCTTCGGGAACCATTTGACTTGTGAAACATTGTCAAAGACTTGACTTTGGGGCTTATGCATGTAAATGAACCCAAACCCCTTATGTTATCATGCATGCTTATGGTCAAATTCTCTTATGATGCTATGCATATTTGTGGCCAAATTCCCTTATGATACTATGCATGTTTATAGCCAAATTCCCTTATGATACTATGCATGCTAGTGGCCAAATTCTCTTATGATGCTATGCATACTTTGAGGCCAAACCCCTTATGATACCATGCATGTTTGTGGCCAATCCCTTTTTGACATCGTGCATGTTGTGAGGCCAATATGTAGCATAGTACCCTTACTATGTTGACTCGCTTTTACTTGGGTTGGAAACACGCTTTGGGGTAGGTTAGACGTGCGTGATTATGACATGATAATTTGACATGGGGTTTCAAGGAAATATGGCATTTATGATACACCTAAATGGGGACATGACATGTGGGGGTAAACATGGGACTTGAAACTAGACACGTATGGGTTGTAAGTGTAATAAGACACTAGACCAAACATGGAAGTGGCCAACTCGAGGTTGGGTTGAGTTTGTAGCATAAATCTACCCGGACCCGTCCGACTTAACTAGTGGCTACAAACAATAGGACCCAATGTGAGTAGTTGTTCATATAGCACTTAAAACCCGAGGTTAGTCTAGGTTGTGGTGTAAATCTACCCGGACCCGCCCGGCTTAACTAGTAACCACAACAAAGTCTAATGTGAGAGATTGGGGTGCATTAATCTAATTAATGCTACATGAAAAGGTTAAGTAATTTTGACTAATGACACTTAATCGATATGACACGAATGGGTAGGTTAAGTGGAACCGGACTTGATTTCTTAATGACACTTAACCAGACAAGACAATTAGGGGATGGGGTTAAGTAATTTACACTTAACTAATCCGACTTGGTAATTAGATGGGGTTAAGTAACTTAGACTTAACTAATCTAAACATGGTAATTAGATGGGGTTAAGTAACCTACACTTAACTAATCTAAACACGGTAATTAGATGGGGTTAAGTATACTCAACTAATCTAAACACAGTAATTCGGTGGGGTTAAGTTAAACCCTTAACCAATCTAAACTTGGTAATTCAATGAGGTTAAGTAACTTATACTTAACCAATTATATATGATGATTTGATGGGGTTAAGCAGCCATACTTAACCAATCTAATATGAGAGCTTGATAGGGTTAAGTCACGAGACCGTTGAAATATATTTAACCATTGTAATACGGTTAGTGGATGAGGTTAAGTTAACCTATACTTAACAAATGAGACTCGATAATCCGATGAGGTTAAGATAATCTATGCTTAACCAATCTAACACGATAATCTGATAGGGTTAAGACAAACAAATACTTAACCAATTTGACTTGATAATTGAATAGGGTTAAGTCATGAGCTTCTTGGTATACTTAACCAACTCGTAGGGCTAGGTCTTGGACTTGAGTACTTAGCCAAATCTTGACATGATTCGTAGGCAGGTTAAGTCATGAACGTAAATGGAAATACTTAACCCATTAGACAAAACCCTAGTTCAGGGGACTAGGTGGAAAGCCGGGATTAACAAGGATAACGGGAAAAGAAGCTAAGTGGTAAACCATAGTTAAGGATAACTAAGTAATAATTCTTAGCCAAGGACATGGGACTAGTTCATAATTAGATGAGTAACCTGATACGGTAGGTCATCGCTTAGTATACGAGGAGGAGCAGCTTATCTGACTTGGATAAAAAGCTCCAACGAACTGGGTGACGAAGCGGTAGCTTCGGGGGACGTGAGGGTACTCTTGGTATCCCTCTGTGAGGTGGCAGGTGGTCCATGAAACCCGGCCTCACAAAGGTTTAGGTCTGCGGTAGAAGAGCCAAGGGTGTGCTTTTGTTGCGAGCGACCTAAAGACGGGGATGGATTAGCGTGGAGTCGACGATACTTGATTTTTGCCCTGGATAGCACGTCGTCGACTACCTACAATCTTTAGTCAATCGTGTACCAACGGAAAGGCAGGGAACCCCCAACAGACCATGTTCTTGCTATCGAGTCATGGGTGAGGTTGGCCCATAGGAAAGTGGGGCTATAGTGGGGCCGGGATGTGGTTCTCATACATGATTTTTCTTGGATTGCCTTTCAGTAGTTGAGGGAGGGGTCATGTGGGACCATAGCCACGGGTACAAAAACAGACCTTGATATCTGCATCAGCAGACGACTTAAAGCTCCCGACCGAGTTCCGTATTTCTTGATTAGCCCTGGCACGGAACTCGGATGGCACATTGAGGAATATGTGCGTCTAGACATGGAAAACGATTCACGATACATACGCGGGATAAAGGGCGCGATTGACGGGTGGCATAATCCCTAGTGGTCCTAGGTGGCTTGAACCCAAACCGAGACACGGAAACGTTCATTTGGTAGCATAATCCCTAGTGGTCCTAGGTGGCGTAAATCCTAAGTGAACACGCGATAATTCATGGTAAGAAAACATAACCAGATCAAGGGTAGCAGTCCAAAACAACTTCAAGGATAAAATGGTACTACGTTGAGGTGGTATAGATTTACATGGGAAAGCCCGTACGGCCTACGGAAAAGGACTGAACTTATACATGGAAAGAAACATACAAGTTGGGAAAACCTACATATGTTATATATTAGGTTGACATGGACCATTACATGACACTGGGCAAGGGACATCCATAGTTAACACATGACGCGGGTTGGGATACTAGTGCGAGAGGTGCAGAGCAAATATACATGATAAATACCTTGGGATGTTATACATGATAGATACCGTGGGATGTTATACATGATAGATACCTTGGGATAGTATACTTGATAGAAACCTGATGATGTGATACCTTGATTTATCTTGACATGTAGTTTATCATTATACCTTAGCCTATCTTGCTACAGTAGTTCATCCAGTTATCTTGGTTTAGCTTATCTACCTTGTCATCATCCTTATGTTTACTTTCCGTTTATGCATGTCATGTTACCTTTACCTGTTTTTATACTGGAAGTAGATAGGACTTACCAGTCTTTATGACTGACCCCGTTTTGTTTTGCCTCTTTGTCTTCCGTTTCCCCCCCCCCCTCCCCAGGTTTTCAGGGAGGAAATGATGTTGTTTAGTTCAGACCTCATATGCTTGAAGGTCATCATGTATAGCTTGGTCTTCTCTTGGCTATGGCTGCTTCACCGCTTTATTTTGGGGAATAATTTATGAAAAGGTTTTATGCTTCTTTACTATTGCAAGGCAGGTTTTGATGTATTCTGATGTAAAAGGCTTTAGACCTTATTTTATAAGGTAATGAAATTTGTTTTACTTCCGCTGTTTTATATATGTTCTGTCTTGTAATATTTTTGTGCATGTTTACCTCGATAATGCTTCACCAAACCTAGTGCATTCCCTTTGCGAGTGACCCTAACGGAGGTGGGGTGTTACATTTGGTATCAGAGCAGAAGGTTACCAGACTGGGCA
The DNA here is from genome assembly GCA_030737875.1 of Allium sativum. NCBI lineage: Eukaryota > Viridiplantae > Streptophyta > Magnoliopsida > Asparagales > Amaryllidaceae > Allium > Allium sativum. The sequence goes on along the minus strand of CM060919.1, from coordinate 844,149,908 downwards.
AAAGTTTTTAAAACCTTCTGAAAACTATTTGAGAAACCGTTTACAAAGAAGCATTTTTCAAGAAAAGTTTTTAAAGGCTATTCCCCAAAAGCCATTAGCACTATCCTTTGTTTCCTTGATCGAATCCCTTTTCCTTTCTTTCCTCCATCTGTAGTCACAGTAGTTTCAACTACGACTAATCCTTGTCTAGCTACTTAAGTGTTTTCCCGTGCAATGGAGGAAGTTCTCGAGAGACCTGTCACCGAAGTTATAAGAAGGGATAATAAGAGCAAGGATAAAGGACACGAGCTTAAGAATAAGCAACTTGTTGGTATGGCTTGATCCACAAAGGAAGATAAGGACAAGATCAGCGAGAGGGCAATTGTATGCTCTCATTTCTAGCGTACCTAAGAGAAATGGTACCGTTTCTGTTAAAGGCTTAGCCTTTCTTTTCTATCATCCCGTCCAAACTTTGTATTGATCATCGCATCATTTAAGTCTGCCTTGATAGTTAAGTCTCTGCACCTTAGTACTAGCATGGTAGAAGATCCCACTTTTGGCCCAAAAATCTGGTTGGAGAGTCGGTCCATTTATTCATGACTTGTTTGGAATTGAGAGTGTAAATGTCAAGTGTTGAGATTAGAAGCAATACTTCTATTGTTGAGCTATGGATGGATTCTAGGGATGAAGTGGTTATCCAGTAAGGGATGCCATTCTCGGTTTTGAAAGGAGGGTAGTTAAACTCTTAGCTTGCCTTGGTAATACCCTCGAAGTCTTGTGTAACCTTTTGGGTTCTATCATGGTTAGTTACCTAGAATCTCTTGATGCATTTATCGGAAATCTCTAATCCGATCGAGTAACGTTCGCCACTAAGGCGGATGGTCCATTCCTCTTAAGCATGGGTTATAGGAATCACCCTAGTAAGTGCACGTGGTAACATGGATGGGCACTGGTAAACGAGATCCAGATTTCACTAGTGAATTTTGGAGAGCTTGCATGAGTACGTAGATATGGTTGAGCCAAGTATACTAGGGAAAGAATAAATGAAAGTGAAACGAGAGGCGACAGTGAAAAGAGTTCCGACTCATACCTTGGAAATAGGAATAAAGGAGCTACAAAATCATGAAGTCAAAGGCAGTCAAGGCACACTGGAATTAAGCTCAAGGAAATGCGGCTTAGGCGCGTGCATCGTGTCTCTTTTTAAGAGTATATCCTGGATCCCTGGTTTTTCCTGTAGAGCTTGCTCGCATGTTATCTTTTGGTGAATATCCTCTCGGTCCTGTTTCTATTGCAAACCCCGTAGGGAGTTTACCTTGTTTATCTCCTCGATCCTATCGTGAGAACCTTAGGTAGAAACCTATGGATGAAAACATGTGTTTGAAATATGTTATGATTGATATGGTTGCAAATGGTTGCAAGTGGTTGCTCGTGGATGCGCGAATACACATTAGATACTAGATCGACACACTCACATTTCATATTGCATATGCACGAGTATTTATACCTGTTTATGGATGAAATTGAATGTGTTATCATGTGGATGTCGCATATGAATGAATGGTTGTACACACATATAGTATTTATATGACTAGGACTATTTGCATACATGTTGGATTCATGGCACTAAACATAATTTGCATTAGAAGATCATTCAGGCCTGATCATTGGCATTAGCTAAGGAACATATACACAACTTTCTGCATATGTTCATACCGCATTAGAAATCTTTTAAGGACAATGATTACTTGTGGATGATGTTTTGAGTAGATGGATGATGGATGGTAGGATATGTTCTTCCTAACTTGGAGATTTCGGGGACGAAATCCTTAAAGGAGGGGAGAATGTAACAACCCGAATTTTAACAACGCGTTAAGACAAGAATCAAGGCAGAATTAAATTATAAAATCTAAATCAGGATAAATGGGTTGCGCCATTGCGTTCGTCTCGGAAAAATACGCGAAATAGAGTCCGAAATTTCGTAAATCGGAGTCCGTATGACCGAGATATGGCCTCGCGAAGTTTCACGAAAATTCAAATCCGAAAACAGATTCGAATTCAGCCCAAAAAGAGAAGGCGGGAAAATTCCCGCCAGACACACAGGGTGTCGACACCCGTGTCGACATGGGTGTCGACCCCTGGGTCGACCCCCCCTGGTTGAACCAGCGACCTGGTGCACCTGCTTCTGGTTTTGGCTCGGTTTTGGAGGCTTGTGACGGATTTTAACGATTCAGATCTATCCCAAGGTTTATCCTACGGCCTAAAACTACCCTAACATCTATAAAAAGACCCCTAGACCTAGCCTAAACCCTCATAACTCACTCATGCCACGAAGTGCTGCCCAAATGTCAAGTGATCATGGCCTCCATCTCCAACTCCAAGAGACTATGCATTCAAACTAGATCCAAGACGAAGGTGCAAGCTTTCTACACCAAATCAAGGGTTTTGATCATCATCTCAACATGGATTCTTCGACAAGACGATTCATGCTCCGAAATCTCTTGCCATGCTATGTATGTTCTAGCTACTTCTAGATCTAAACGGTAGTTTTAATGATGGCATGGAATAAAACGAGATTAAACTAAGTATGCTAGCCTATATGAACCTTGTCATGCTTCTTTTGCTTGAATCTATGACTTTTGGCTATGCTTAGTGACTAAATCATGCTATTCATGTTATGATTAACCTAGTTTATCTTGCAAGTTTGAATCTTTATCTATGGAATGCTAGCATGAACCTTTGGGAACCATTTGACTTGTGAAACATTGGCAAAGACTTTACTTTGGGGCTTATGCATGTAAATGAACCCAAACCCCTTATGTTATCATGCATGCTTGTGGTCAAATTCTCTTATGATGCTATGCATGTTTATGGCCTAATTCCCTTATGATACTATGCATGTTTATAGCCAAATTCCCTTATGATACTATGCATGCTAGTGGCCAAATTCTCTTATGATGCTATGCATACTTTGAGGCCAAACCCCTTATGATACTGTAAAGACCCGCAAATTCCCGCCCTTTGAATTCTCTTCGATTTGGTAGGTCATACGTCAATTTTCGTCGAACGGATTGAGAGATATTAGCGTTTGAATTTGGGTGATTTCTGGCCTTCGGTTTTGGACATGGCGGCTGGCCAAATTAGGGTTAGGGTTTTCGGATTTAATAATATTTTAATATTTAATTCCGAATTTCGTGAAATAAAGTGGATTTTTGGACTTTCTCGGATTTGGGCCTGCTTACTGTCGATCTTAACGTTTTGAGGCCTTCTGAACGCGATGGGCTATGTCCCAATGTCCAATTCTGATGTCTACACGTTTTTTTTCGGTTTTAATTGAAAATACAATATTAAATTAATTATTTAATTCCTACCGTACATTTAAATATGCCGGGGCCACATACGACCTTTAAAAATTCTAAAAAAAATATTTTTAGCTTTCTTATGACGATACAAATCCAACAAAATTATTTTCGTCGAATTCTGAGACTGTTCGAAAAATGGCTATTTTTAAGGCGTTTAAATTTAACTGTAAATAGTCAAAACACATTTTATTTCGCCACGCTCACATATTAATTCGAAAAATTCTGAAAATTGAAACCTAGCAATAATTTGACATTCCGGTTCCAACAAAAGTGGTTTCGTCGAAAACGGAGGTTGTTTGAAAAATGACTATTTTCGAGGCCAATATATTTAATATTAAAAATACATTTTTAAACAAATAATTTTCGAAACTCGAAATATATAAGTGTTTACTGTTTTTCAATGTAGAAACATCATTTCGAACTCAATGGAAGTGGTTTCGAGTCGAAATTCCTATATATGTGAAAAGTAGCCTTTCGGGCCATATATATTATATAAATTCTACAGCGACCTTTCTAAAAATTGAATTGGCCATGACTTTTGATTTCCGCTATGAAATTTCGATTTTTCAGATTCGTTAGAAAGATATTTTTAAATAGATTCTAATATTTTTGGTTTCACTAAAATCCGTTAAATTTTGCATCCTGTACGGTCAGTCAAAGTTCAAGTTTGACTTTTCAAACTACCGCGCTATTTCTAACTCTTTTGTTAATTAAAATTAAATCATTCATTCTAACTTCGATTTAAATCAAATTTGTGATCATTATTATTTAAAATAGATTATTTAAATATCAAACTTATTAAAATCACTTAAAATAAATTTTAAATTGGCCCCAAAATTCCGGGTTGTTACAGATACCATGCATGTTTGTGGCCAATCCCTTTTTGACATCGTGCATGTTGTGAGGCCAATATGTAGCATAGTACCCTTACTATGTTGACTCGCTTTTACTTGGGTTGGAAACACGCTTTGGGGTAGGTTAGACGTGCGTGATTATGACATGATAATTTGACATGGGGTTTCATGGAAATATGGCATTTATGATACACCTAAATGGGGAAATGACATGTGGGGTAAACATGGGACTTGAAACTAGACACGTATGGGTTGTAAGTGTAATAAGACACTAGACCAAACGTGGAAGTGGCCAACTCGAGGTTGGGTTGAGTTTGTAGCATAAATCTACCCGGACCCGCCCGGCTTAACTAGTGGATACAAACAATAGGACCCAATGTGAGTAGTTGGTCATATAGCACTTAAAACCCGAGGTTAGACTAGGTTGTGGTGTAAATCTACCCGGACCCACCCGGCTTAACTAGTAACCACAACAAAGTCTAATGTGAGAGGTTGGGGTGCATTAATCTAATTAATGCTACGTGAAAAGGTTAAGTAATTTTGACTAATGACACTTAATCGATATGACATGAATGGGTAGGTTAAGTGGAACCGGACTTGATTTCTTAATGACACTTAACCAAACAAGACAATTAGGGGATGGGGTTAAGTAATTTACACTTAACTAATCCGACTTGGTAATTAGATGGGGTTAAGTAACTTAGACTTAACTAATCTAAACACGGTAATTAGATGGGGTTAAGTAACCTACACTTAACTAATCTGAACACGGTAATTAGATGGGGTTAAGTAACCTACACTCAACTAATCTAAACACAGTAATTCGGTGGGGTTAAGTTAAACCCTTAACCAATCTAAACTTGGTAATTCAATGAGGTTAAGTAACTTATACTTAACCAATTATACATGATGATTTGATGGGGTTAAGCAACCATACTTAACCATTCTAATATGAGAGCTTGATAGGGTTAAGTCACGAGACCGTTTAAATATACTTAACCATTATAATACGATTAGTGGATGGGGTTAAGTTAACCTATACTTAACCAATCCGATTCGATAATCCGATGAGGTTAAGATAATCTATGCTTAACCAATCTAACACGATAATCTGATAGGGTTAAGACAAACAAATACTTAACCAATTTGACTTGATAATTGAATAGGGTTAAGTCATGAGCTTCTTGGTATACTTAACCAACTCATAGGGCTAGGTCTTGGACTTGAGTACTTAGCCAAATCTTGACATGATTCGTAGGCAGGTTAAGTCATGAACGTAAATGGAAATACTTAACTCATTAGACAAAACCCTAGTTCAGGGGACTAGGTGGAAAGCCGGGATTAACAAGGATAACGGGAAAAGAAGCTAAGTGGTAAACCTTAGTTAAGGATAACTAAGTAATAATTCCTAGCCAAGGACATGGGACTAGTTCATAATTAGATGAGTAACATGATACGGTAGGTCATCGCTTAGTATACGAGGAGGAGCAGCTTATCTGACTTGGATAAAAAGCTCCAACGAACTGGGTGACGAAGCGGTAGCTTCGGGGGACGTGAGAGTACTCTTGGTATCCCTCTATGAGGTGGCAAGTGGTCCATGAAACCCGGTCTCACAAAGGTTAAGGTCTGCGGTAGAAGAGCCAAGGGTATGCCTTGGTTGCTATGCGAGCGACCTAAAGACGGGGATGGATTAGCGTGGAGTCGACGATACTTGATTTTTTTCCTGGATAGCACGTCGTCGACTACCTACCATCTTTAGTCAATCGTGTACGAACGGAAAGGCAGGGAACCCCCAACAGACCATGTTCTTGCTATCGAGTCATGGGTGAGGTTGGCCCATAGGAAAGTGGGGCTATAGTGGGGCCGGGATGTGGTTCTCATACATGATTTTTCTTGGATTGCCTTTCAGTAGTTGAGGGAGGGGTCACGTGGGACCATAGCCACGGGTACAAAAACAGACCTTGATATCTGCATCAGTAGACGACTTAAAGCTCCCGACCGAGTTCCGTATTTCTTGATTTTCCCTGGCACGGAACTCAGATGGCACATTGAGGAACATGTGAGTCTAGACATGGAAAACGATTCACAATACATACGCGGGATAAAGGGCGCGGTTGACGGGTGGCATAATCCCTAGTGGTCCTAGGTGGCTTGAAACCAAATCGAGACACGGAAACGTTCATTAGGTAGCATAATCCCTAGTGGTCCTAGGTGGCGTAAATCCTAAGTGAACACGCGATAGTTCATGGTAAGAAAACATAACCAGATCAAGGGTAGCAGTCCAAAACAACTTCAAGGATAAAATGGTACTACGTTGAGGTGGTATAGATTTACATGGGAAAGCCCGTACGGCCTACGGCAAAAGACTGAACTTATACATGGAAAGAAACATACAAGTTGGGAAAACCTACATATGTTATATATTAGGTTGACATGGACCATTACATGACACTGGGCAAGGGACATCCATAGTTAACACATGACGCGGATTGGGATACTAGTACGAGAGGTGCAGAGCAAATATACATGATAAATTCCTTGGGATGTTATACATGATTGATACCGTGGGATGTTATACATGATAGATACCTTGGGATAGTATACTTGATAGAAACCTGACGATGTGATACCTTGATTTATCTTGACATGTAGTTTATCATGATACCTTAGCCTATCTTGCTACAGTAGTTCATTCAGTTATCTTGGTTTAGCTTATCTACCTTGTCATCATCCTTATGTTTACTTTCAGTTTATGCATGTCATGTTACCTTTACCTGTTTTTATACTGGAAGTAGATAGGACTTACCAGTCTTTATGACTGACCCCATTTTGTTTCGCCTCTTTGTCTTCCGTTCCCCCCCCCCCAGGTTTTCAGGGAGGAAATGATGTTGTTTAGTTCGGACCTCATATGCTTGAAGGTCATCATGTATAGCTAGGTCTTCTCTTGGCTATGGCTGCTTCACCGCTTTATTTTGGGGAATAATTTAAGAAAAGGTTTTATGCTTCTTTACTATTGCAAGGCAGGTTTTGATGTATTCTGATGTAAAAGGCTTTAGACCTTATTTTATAAGGTAATGAAATTTGTTTTACTTCCGCTGTTTTATATATGTTATGTCTTGTAATATTTCTGTGCATGTTTACCTCGATAATGCTTCACCAAACCTAGTGCATTCCCTTTGCGAGTGACCCTAGCGGAGTTGGGGTGTTACACACATGCATTATTTTTTTGTACCGATACCGCATACTAAAGGGTAAGTCATATTTTAGAAAATTATAATGCGTATCAGTGTTAGTCCAAGAAAACTTGCACGTGTAAGCCCTTATATTCTCATTCTCCGTATTATCCAATAGTTTTTCTTTTTAATACCCTTGGATAGTATGTCTATAGAGGTGAGGTCCTTACAGTTAGATATCAGAGCAGATTTAGAACTATACATTGTATATAAGATTCATGAGTATAGACCATAGAAGTGACTTAGAGTCCCTGTCCCCATTAGTACATGGTAGATTTTGTTAAAATAATTATATGATAATAGGTGTATATGATGATTGCTGGGTAATCATCTGGGGCCATATTTCTTATTTTTTGTAGTATAATAATTTATCGATTTACTTCCCCAATAATTTTAGTGTTTATCTAATTTTAAATTTAATAGTTGAGTGTGATTTAACTGATCTTGTATGGTTTAGAGTTGCGCAGTGGAGATTAACATATAAATTTTCGCTAAAGGCATTCCTTGTTTGCTGATGGTTTAATAATACATTGTAAATTAGTGTTGAATTTAGTATAAATACGAGTTTGAAATAATTATGGAATTTATACAAACAAATAATTTAAGGACGAAAACAATGGTAATTATGTGTATTGTTAATAAAAATATAATTACGAGTAAATATTTGAAGAAATTAGTTTTTGTTAATTTGTCCATGAAGAAGTATAAAGATTTCAGTCGAAACGTCTAATCAACGTTATCGATAGAGATTCTTAAATACTTGTTTGAGACAATTCGACACAATGGTCTATGAAAGGATTAAAACAAAAACAAAAAAATAAAAGGAAAGGAAAATGTAATTATATTTAGTATAATTGTTGTAATCAAGTAAATGTTTTGAGATGCGATACTTATATAAGATATGAAAATATAAATCGTGTTAACTTGTCCGTTTAAGTGTGTTGAGAAGATTGACTGATACAGATGCACATGTATTTGGTAAAAGTTCCTATAACGAGACGTATTGCTATGACATTATGGAAAAAAGTGAAATAAAATGAATATAGATAAAATTCAGGAAGTTAGAATTATTCTACTTGTGCGAAAAAAGAGGTAGCATATATATGTGAATTCTGGGAAGTTTGATTAAGTCACCTTGCCGAAAATAAAAGATAGCACATATTCGATTTCTGGAAACCTAATTTTTTCTTCTTGATAAAATGTTCAAACCAAGTATTCTGATTTCTACAAGGTTGAATTTGTCATCTTTCTTAAAATAACAGATCGCGTATCTGTTTGTGTTACTACCAAAATTAACTCCGAAATGGGCTAACGGTGAAGGGGTAATCGGATGAACACAAGCACATAAGAATTCTCCAAAAGTAAAATCCAAACATTAGAGAGAACTTAAAAGCTACGAATTACTGACAGGGTCCATCCAGCTGGGTCTATCTGGCGGGGGGTTCTATAACAAAAAGTCATCTAAGTCAGAAACTAAGAAAGAGGGAGGCAAGAGCTCCGCTAATCGAAGCCCAGTCATATGGTAGGGCTATTAGTATCTACCCGCTTAATATCGACACATCAGAGGAAAAAGGCATCAAAAGTATCAAGCCAAAGGTACATAAATGTTATTCGGAACCAGCTTCCAAAACATTAGCTACATTAACACCAAAAGGCCACATCAATAAACAACAGACATATCACCGGAAGCCACCTTCCAGAAGACCAGGCTCAACATGAAGGCTCCTCCGGATGGAAAACGGGAAACCTAGAAGGGAGACAAGCTATCCATACTAATCCGTCTACTACTGACACCGACAGGGGTTCCGAACCGGAAGCTATCCACATACATCGCGATGGCAAGCTCCTCAAAGTATTCATGAGAAAACCGAAAGCATACACCCGAAAGCCACTACCGGGAGCCCGAATGCCTTCCGAAAGCCATTTATATCAACAAGCTCGTATCAATCTCGAAAAATCCCTAACTGACCGGGACCCTTTCTCCGGAAGCTATAATCAGCATCGCAAAGGCGACGGAAGCTAAACATCCAAGACAAGGAGAAAAGCGGTCGACAAAGGCTTCTACAAGCCCAATGGCCCAACATAGCATGGGCCCCGAATTCTCTATTAATAAGACCCCAAGGGTCACATTTTAGGGACGATTTTTTCTCATTCTTATTCTTCTATTCTTTTTCTTTAGAGTAAATCCTAATTATTAGATTGATTTGTTGATTTCTTCTATCCTATTCATGTATTCTAAATCAAAGAGTAATAAAGTGTGGATCAATACTTAGAGTATTTCTTTATGGGTTTGTTATATGATTTCTCAGTTATTGTTGCCGCAATGTACTGTTTGCTTCCTGCGTTATATGAGGCCATATACAATCCTTTCTGTAAGCAAAGTGAAACACCCTTCTTCCTACAAATTTAGACCCTTCCGCAAACTCAGTGCAAAACCCCTCTCTACAATCCGTTAAGCCATTTTGCTAAGGGTTGCGCTTAGGAATCCTTCATCCCAAGATAACTGTTGGTTCTTGAATCACTTAAGCGTGATACTCATCCCATTGAGGGAATAGTAACAATTCTTTTGGATTCTAAACCTTGATATCTAGGAGAGGGTAAACTAACTCAAAATTGTGAAGGCCAAGCAACCTATTTTTCCCCTTAGGTTCACTTTCATATATCTATCTCCAGTGTTGATGAATAATATCATTAACATTTTGGCACTAGAAGGAGGGCTAGATCCTCCGACCCTTTGGTTAACCTTACCACATATATACCTGTGTTGTTTTATCCCGGATTGAACTAAGGCTTTAAAGAAGCAAAGTTATGGGTAAGAGGTCCCGACAATAGCCTTCTGGTTCTTGAATGGATAAGTCGGAAATCGTTGACCCAAGAGTGGCAGAAGAACAAAGGATGAGAGTGGAAGCCTTGCGGATAATGAAGTGGAAAAGGGAAATAGAATAATATGCTTCCATCGCTTAGGATAATAGCCTTTCCCACATAGGACAAACCTAACACCTCCTCCAAGTGGCACTATACATCAAAGGATATTAACAATTTCTCTCACATAAGGAGAATTCTCCACAAGCAAATCAGAAGAATGGTGTTTGAACAAGAAATAATAGATGATTTTGACCACTTCACTAACAAATGGTCTGAAAGGATAGCACCTCAATCTCAGTATACCTTGGGAAGCAGAAACAAAAATATAGATAAAACAACAAACTGGGTTGCAAAGGGGTTAATTGCAAGGAGAAGGGCTTACGCCAGGATTACCCAAGGGATGCTCCTTTACCACTTCGATGGAAAATATTTACTACCTAACCAAACGTGAACTCAACTATTGGCATTTCGCAAAGAAAAAACCCAAATATGAAAGGAAATCTGGAGGACTCTATTGTCACTACAACATGATGAATGGATATGAAACTAATCACTGTAGAATCCTTCAGGAAATGGTCATCAAATTCATCAATCAAGGCCAATTACAAGAGTTTATAAAAAGATCAGATTAAATTCAATAAAAGTCCTTAGGGAAAGGATTACCAAACACAAACAAGGGTACGGAAAACCATACTTTGAAGCTTGAAGAAACCTAAGAGGGGTCAAACCACGAATGGATTGAATCCCTTGTCATTGCCAAATTGGTTAGGGCAAGGCAATCCCCGAGGGGGGTGGTGTGTTATTCTTTTTCCATGCCCAAATCAGAGGGGGCTAGGTTAAAGCATCAAAAGCATAAGCCTTTGTTTCACACCTGAGATGGTCGTGGTGAAGCATCTAAAATTAGCATGCCCTGCATTTGCTCGCAGAAGAGTACGCCCTGCCTCTGCTATGAACTAAGCACGTCCTACCTCTGCTCGCAGAAGAGCACGTCTTACCTTTGCTTATGTTCTGCGTTACCAACAGAAGGGAACGCCATCCCCTATCATAGCCTACGATGGTTAGGATAAGGCATCCCTCGGGGGGGGGTGTAAGCCTCTATAAGTACCTGCGATGGTCAGTATAGAGCATCAAAAGAGTAAACCTTAATTCCGTGTCTACAATGGCCTGGTTTATGTTTCTAAAACCTTATCATCACCTATGATGGTAAGGATAAGGCGCCTCCTGGAGGGAGGTCCGGTAAGTCCTTGGGCCTTGCATGTGGATAAGCTAGCCAAGCGCATCAGATGCACATGCCTATAGAGTGACCAACAAAGCACGTACATCCTCTGCTTTGACATCAAAAGCCCAGAGAGTGGCTCAAGAGGCACATACAACCTCGGCTTCACAAATCAAATCGATGGGGGTACCATAACCTTAATTCCAGAAGTGGATTTCTGGTACTCAATCTCTAATTACTTGAACAAAGGTTGGTTCAGGTCTTCTATTTTAATAACTTGAATTTGGGTTGGTTCAGATCTTCACAAATACTGGAAGGGAAACCCGGTCTTATCTCAATACCGAATCCAGGTTGATTCGACTTTCAACAAAGGCTTGAAGCGGATCCTTGGTCTCCTATCTTAATGCCCAATTTTGGGTTGATTCAAGTGTAAATCACAATTGGATGTAGAGTTCTGATCTTGTCACAAATATCCAAATCTGGATCGATTCAGAATCTTAAATCTAAACGAGAAGGAGTTGTTCAACCTTCTCACCAACCCGAATCTGGCTTGGAATCACATTTCCACTATTACTAGGTGCAAAGTCATGGCCATATCACTTGCTCAGGGAAGTGTCTATAGCTTATACATTCATCAATTTATTATGCAAGTATGTCAAATGTTTGCACTAACACACAAAACACAAGTAAGCATTATATACATTTCATATCCTACGTACCACGGTACTATTAACTCTACTGAGAGCAAGTAACGCTCTACGAAGTCCTATAAGACAAACTTATAATGAAGTACGCCGAAGATGTGGACCATGTAATGATGAAACCATAATGAAAGAAAAACGTTTACGTTGAGATGTGTGATCGCACATTAAGTAATACTGTCATAGGTCCTGCCTTTGTTCAAAAGCACAGTTAACCGCGTTATAAAAATGCGGTTTAGGAAAATAATGCATCAACTATGTAGTAAACGCAACGGATCGGTCTGTTGTAATATACGCGATCAAGCACCACAGGTCGAACACTGCAGCTCGAGCACCCAGGGTCGAACGCTGGACGGTCGAGCACTGCGAGTCGAACACTGTGAGTTGAGCACCACGGGTCGAACATTGTGGCTCAAACACCCTCACCAACTCGGGTCGGTCGGATTCAATACACTGAATCAATCAGTCGCATCAAACACATATGGATCGACTCAAAATGACGAACTCCACGTCAACATGGAGAATGGTCATGTGATAACATGTTCTGGCATGCAACTTGTAATACACATATGGATTGATATTAACAATATAAGCATGAAAGGAAACAACGTTTATATATGAACTAAGGTTGCATGAAGCAGCTATTTACATAAGGTCAACATATGAATGGACTGTTGAGGCTATATTTTAGTGTCGGCAACAAAGTTTATATCACTCCAGAGATGAAGAAATATCAGGACATGTGGCATTTTCATGTGGACGGACCAGAAACAAAGTGGTAAGGATCATTCATATCTTATGAGAATAGTTCACTTCAGCATTTAATGGACTGGTCGGGAAAATGCATCTGAATTGTGTCGAGCAACAGACTTCATCAGCCTCTGGTTGTGCATCCTCCACTTCATTGCCAAGATGAATATTCACCAAGCCGGTCGAGCGACACTTTTGAGCTGAGGGTCATGCATGCCACCTCCACATGGCTCGAGTAGCGCTCTGCTACATGGGTCGAGCACTTCAACTTCCTGGAAAGTGGGTCGAGCAGCTTCTTATGTGCTTATATGTGAACCAGTTTCGAAAAGTGGAGCGTTGTATCTAAGATAGGTTGTCCACACTTGCATGGAATTAGTTGGGTGTATTATAGGCTACTGTGCATGCAAGAAAGATATAGGTCAGTTCCTATTTTAACACGTGGATCGGTCATGAATTATGCAGTGGCGACTTGTGATTAATTCGGTTCAACAGTAGCACAATGTTCGAATATAATAAAGGAGGGCATGTGCATTATGGTGTACACAAAACAGCTATCAAAAGTTATTTAAATGATGAAAAACATTAATATGGGTCGGTCCCATTTAAATGAAGATGGAACGATCAGCAGAGTAAACGTGATCGGTCTTAATAGAATATAGTTTGGGTCGGTATCAAAAGAGAAGAGTGGGTTGCTTCCCTGCGTTATTCCTGGTTGGTACTAACATTATTTTTTGGGTCGGGCAGCGAAGGTTCCAGTGGCAAAATTGTAATATTTGGGTCGGGCAAGACAGCTGTACACAGTTGGCTCTAGCTGTCCAGTGGAAGTTTCGTAAATACATGTATGCTCGACCCAAACCATGAACACCATAATTACAGAATTGCCACCTGGTCCAAACTTATCCTATAAATACCCCATTTCATCACACTTTAAGAGACCGATCTAAGCCATCCCAAAGGTCTGTCATTTCAGTTTTCGACCATTCTAAAGCTTCTTAAGCTCCATTAATGGGTTCCTAAGCTCACTCCTTCTTCCTCCAACATCAAGTGGGTCTCATCTTCTCCAAACACCATTAATTCTCATTCCAATTCAATCCAAGTGAACTCCAACCGCCATTGCTCCTCTTTAAAGCACGGATCTAACACCATTTTCATGATGGAATCAAGGAAAATTATCTAATCACAAGATCCAATCTGTTCCTTCTCAAACTCAAGTGAGATCTAATGTGGAAAGATAGAAAAAAGTGGAGAATCATTGTAAAGAGTGAACAAGTGTGATAAATGAGATGTATGAGATGATGTTATATGTAATTTTCTCCATGATAATGAAAAACACTTCAAAAGTGGACGCAGAACTTTCCTAGATCGAACCACTATAAAAACCCTTGTGTTTTTACTTATTTTTTCCCGTTTATTTTGCGATTGTGGCTCTTTCAATTTCTAACTCTATTGGTGAAGTACGGTTCACGTACCATTTGTGTTGACATCAAATTTGGGTTTTAACATTCGGCGCCCATCGTGGGGCCGTGCTCGCACTTCTCTCAATCTTAAGAGCCAACCATTGGAGTCATAAGCTTACTTCTGCCGTAGATCCCGCAAGTCTACGATCTAGACCAATCGAAGAATCTTCATCAAAATTCAAAGCCTTGTCCGAAATAATGGCTAAATCTAAGAAGATAACAAGTAAAGTTGGTGAAGAAAATGACAAGTTGTTAACAATGAAACTACTCCACTTACCAACCGTTTTGTAGTTGGAGAAAAATTCAATATCCGGAGTTGGAGTGACTTAAGCTGAATTAGATGTCATCGTCACTAACTTGAGTCAACGCATGGAAGCATCCAACAAAGCTTTAATGGAAGCTAATAAAACTGTCATGGATGCTAACCAAGCTTTAATAGATAAAATGAGTGCTCTCCTAAACGTTCAAGAAAATCCCACTCCCCCTTCGAAAATCCATATCAAATTTGAAGAGAATGCTAATTCATCAGCCTCTGATCCTCATAACGACAATTTGGAAGGATTTGTTGGTAAAGACGGTGCTAATATCGAAGACTCTAAGTTGAAAGCTAAAAACTATTCCAATCGAAATAATCGACGAGTTGCAAGTCCTGTTAAGGGGACACCTTCCCACTGCGATCGCTCGCCACGACGAGCATCCGAAAAAGAGATCGAAGTCCGTTCTTTGGAACAACACAACTTGAAGGAATATATCATGGACATGGTAAAGAAAATCATGAAATGTAACATGCCATGAAAGGATAGTTAAAAGGAATGGGACTTCTCCCTTGAAAAAATCCGTTCACAAAGAGGATCCACAAGGCTGAATTCCCCAAAATGTTCACTCATCCTACTCTGCCTCCTTACAACGCGACTTCTGATCCGAATCATTTCCTATACAAATACGAGTGGCACACGAACGCAGCCAAGGAAATGGACGAGATCAAATGCTTGTGTTTTCCTCTCTAAGGTGTTGCATCGCTATGGTTCACAAGACTGCCACCCAAATCCATCGATTGATTTGGTGATTTGACTATGAAATTCAAAGAGCAGTTCAGGTTGCAAGCTACGAAGGCTAAGGATGTTATTTCTCTTACATCAATGAGGCAGAATCTAGGAGAATCTGTTAAAGCTTTCCTCAAAAGATTTAATGATGTTGTATCTGAAGTAGGAATCCCGATCCCTGCATGATCTTAATGTCTCTAATTGGCGCCATAGAAGAAAATCACAAATTTGGTAAATGGATTAAAATGAAAGAGCCAAGCACGCTTGAGAAATTCTATAAAAAGGCTGAGGAATACATGAGATTGGATAATAATCCTGCGCCTCTTCGAATTGTTGATACAAACCAACCACTTGAAGCTCCCAAAAACCCTGCAACCCTGTACAATCAGAAAAATCCCGGAGGTCAGAAAAGAGGATGCGATGGGAAAGACAATCGAGACAGCAAGAAGCCTTTCTTTTCCAACCCATCAGAACTAACAACTTTTAATGATACCCTAGAAAACATTTTTGTTGCAACTAAAGACACCGAAGATTATCCAACGCCTAAACCTCAGAAAGTAAGTGGCGAACAAGTAAACTCTGGAAAGTTCTACCGGTTCTAATTAGCCAGGCCACAATACCAACGAATGTAGGCATCTAAGGTCACTAATCGAGGAGCTGAATAGGAAGAATCATCTGCAACAATATGTGAAAAATCCAGAATCCTCAAACGCTGTTCTGATTCCCTAGGGCCAGGGGGCAACAAGCAACATAGCTCTTGTTCAAACCATTCCAAGGCTGATCATCAACTATTAACCATTGATTGTGCTTCTATTTCAATGGCTCAGAATAAGAGATCAACATCGCCACCGCTTTACTTCATGCTCTTTTTCCTGCTTTAGTTCATGCTTTGCTTCATGTTTTACTTTCTGTTATATTCAAAACTTCTTGTAAACATTCTGTAATAATCTACAAGTGCTGCATTGAACATTAACGCTACGACTAAGAGCATATATGTCTGAATGAATTTCTATCTTGCAAAGTTTTATGTTAAATTAAAACATGATTTCGTATTTCAGGTCATCTGTCGAGCGCTTGTTCCTTCAGAATCTGACAAAACATAGCGACCCTTACAACACTAATTCAAGTGCCAAAGGCTATAAATATCAACATGCACAAATGCAAAAGTAGAAAAACTTCGCCTTCGGAAGTGAATGAGAGGAGTCGCAAAGATTTAAACAATGAACAAGCATCACGAAAAACAAGAAAAAGTGTCATAAATTTCATTGAAGGGGCACCGCACTAGGTGAGAGTTTCAAAGTTTCAGTTCCTAATCTGAGATAGCGCTCCAAGTCGAGTGTCCGACAAAGGAACTAATGATAACCTTGAGCTGGAACAACTAGCACCGTGTAAGAAGGACCGATAAACCTGATGTTGGAAGTACCAACATCAGGCCAGAAGGACCGACAAACACTCTAGAAGGACCAGCACCATGTCGGAAGAATCGACAAGCCTGGTGATCAAGAGCACTAACATCAGGCCAGAAGGACCAACAAACGAGCTAGAAGGACCAACACAAACCAAAGACCTCTCCGAGGGCACCCTATTGATCATCAGTATCAGGAAGTACCTGATCCGATCACGACAAACATTGGGGTTCTAAACAAAGACCTCTCCTCTCCGAGGACACCCAATTGATCGTCAGTATTAGGAAGTACCTGATCAGATCACAACGAACAATGGGGTTCTAACCAAAGATCCCTCCGGGAGCACCCAATTGATCGTCAGTATCAGGAAGCACCTGATCTGATCATGACAACCATTGGGATTCTAACCAAGGACCTCTCCGGGGGAACCCAACTGATTGTCAGTAACAGGAAGTACCTGATCCGATCACGACAAACATTGGGGTTCTAACCAAAGACCTCTCCAGGGTCATCCAATTGATCATCAATATCAGGAAGTACCTGATCCGATCACAACAAACATTGGGGTTCTAACAAAAGACCTCTCCAGGGGCACCAATTGATCGTCAGTATTAGGAAGTACCTGATCCGATCATGACAAACATTGGGTTCTAAGCAAAGACCTTTCCGGGGGCACCCAATTAACTTGCATAGTGTCCGAAAATTTCAGACATGACGAGTGCTAGATTTCAGCTCAACCAGGGGAATGAAATCCAGAGCATATCCCGTGGAGAATAATTTTGACCTCTTGAACAAGGAGCATGAATATCAAAACTTCCCAAAGGGGAGGAAGAAAATAAATCACAAATATATAATTCTCAAATATGAAATATTTATACCATCATATAAGTCATTATAACGAGAACATTTTAAATCCATCATCAACTTTAGTCGATTAGCTAATTTTGAGCGTTAATGCGAATTCGAATTAGAATATCATATTTGTGTAGATAATATTCGATGGGTTATAAACCATTGAGTAAAATAGTCATGCACAAACACTTTATTCGATTCAAAATAGATTCGCTATAATTCATTTCCTAATGATTTAACTAATCCGCAATCGATATGGACGGTCGATGGCGAAGTATAAGTCCAAAATCGTGCAATCCCTTGTTTTGATTATAGAATAGGTGGAGTAAAGCAATTCACTCTTTAATGCAATGTCAAAAATCGATAAGTGAAATTGAAATTCTGGCAAACCATCAGCAGTGCAAAAATACACTGGAATTCGTGATACCAAAATGAAAGGCATGGAGATATGAACAAATCCAGGATATGATCCATTCTGCAAGGTCAATCGAGGAAAAGTTCACCCGTTAAATTGCTCAGTTCAAAGCCCGCATTTTCACAAGTAAAAAATACAAGCTTCGAGGGGCAAATGTTAACCCCGTTATAAAAATGCGGTTTAGGAAAATAACGCATCAACTGTGTAGTAAATGCAACGGATCGATCAGTTGTAATATAAGCGATCGAGCATCTCGGGTTGAACACTGCAGCTCAAGCACCCTAGGTCGAACACTGGACGGTCGAGCACCGTGACTCGAGCACCACGGGTCAAACATTGTGGCTCGAACACCCTCATCAACCCGGGTTGGTCGAATTGAATACACTGAATCGATAAGTTGCATCATACACGTATGGATTGGCTTGAAATGAAGAACTCTACGTCAACATGGAGAATGGTCACGTGATAACATGTTCTGGCATGCAATTTGTAATACATATATGGATTGATATTAACAATATAAGCATGAAAGGCAACAACGTTAATGTATGAACTAAGGTTGCATGAAGCAGCTATTTACATAAGGTCAACTTGGAGCTGTATTTTAGTGTCGGCATATCACTCCAGAGAGGAAGAAATATCGGGACACGTGGCATTTTCATGCGGATGGACCAGAAATACAGTGGCAAGGATCGTTTATATCTTTTGATAATAGTGCACTTCAGCATTTAATGGATTGGTCGAGCAAATGCATCTGAACTGGGTCGAGCAACAGACTTCACCAGCCTCTAGTCGTGCATCCTCAACTTCATTGCCAAGCTGAACATTCACCAAGCCGGTCGAGCGACACTGTCGAGCTGAGGGTCATGCATGCCACCTCCACGTGGCTCGAGCAACGCTCTGCTATATGGGTCGAGAACTTCAACTTCCTGGAAAGTGGGTTGAGCAGCTTCTTATGTGCTTATATGTGAACCAGTTCTGAAAAGTAGAGCGTTGTATCTAAGATAGGTTGTCCAGTGGCAAAATCGTAATATTTGGTTCGGGCAACGAAGGGTCCAGTGGCAAAATCATAATATTTGGGTCGGGCAGCATAGGGTCCAGTGGAAAAAACATAATATTTGGGTTGGGAGAGACAGCTGTACACAGTTGGCTCCAACTGTCTAGTGGCAGTTTCGTAAATACATGTACACTCGACCAAAACCAAGAACACCATAATTACAGAATTACCACCTGGTCCAAACTTCTCCTATAAATACCCCATTTCACCACGCTTCAAGAGACCGATCTAAGCCACCCCGAAGGGCTGTCATTTCGGTTTTCTACCATTCTAAAGCTTCTCAAGCTCCATTAATGGCTTCCTAAGCTCACTCCTTCTTCCTCCAACATCAAGTGGATCTCATCTTCTCCAAACACTATCAATTCTCACTCTAATTCAATCCAGGTGATCTCCAACTACTATTGCTCCTCTTTAAAGTGCGGATCTAACACCATTTTCATGATGGAATCAAGGAAAATTATCTAATCAAAAGATCCAATCCGTTCCTTCTCAAATTCAAGTGAGATCTAAAGCGGAAAGAGAGTAAAAAGTGGAGAATCATTGTAAAGAGTGAACAAATGTGATGATGCTATATGTAATTTTCTCCATGATAATGAAAAACACTTCAAAAGTGGATGTATCTCTTTCCTAGATCGAACCACTATAGAAAACCTTATGTTTTTACTTACTTTTTCCCGTTTATTTTGTGATTGTAACTCTTTTAATTTCTAACCATATTGGTGAAGTATGGTTCACGTACCATTGGTGTTGAGATCCAATTTGGGTTTTAACAAGCACCATCACTATAGAATATTACATGCGATAGGCAAAATGCTAAGTACTTCATATCTTACATAATCATTTACAAAAAAGATTGTAGGATACACACATCTCCAAAGGAGAGAATGCCCATACCCCGATACTAAAGCTTCCGTATGAGCCTAGTTTAGCTCTCAATGAAAAGCTCCTTATTCATTAGACAAGGAGGAAATTACATAATGATAAATCGCAATATGTAGAAGTCCATCAATCTTTCTCATCTTTTTTATAACCACGCATGAATCATCCAAGGGTTTAGGCTGCGACTTCAATGCCCGATTGAAAGCCTTGCCCATTTCATTTAAACATCTATGTACAATTAATTTCATTTAAACATCTGTGGTCATTGCAAAACTAGTTTACAATGTGTATTCTTTCAATTTTTAAGACATATACTGATCGACTACACAAACACATGGACGACGCTCGACTAGTCGTCGACTAGTCTACTAATCGAGATCAAACCATCGACATGAAGTCTTGACTTGCTTTTTGTATGAATTTAGACCGCATGGGTCGAGATCAAAACCAGTGAAGTATTTGTACACAAACATACTAATCGACTACCATTAAATTACACAAACACACTAACTAACAGAGATATGCCCTTCACTGTTATTGGTGTCCAGTGAAATTACACAAGTCCAAAATATTGAAATTATCATCTAATCCATTATATTTGTAATGTGATTCCCTCAACTATACATCCAACTCTGATTCATACGGTTCTATAACATCCAATTACCCATCATCCTACATTTCAAATTTAGATAATCCCTGCGACATTGAATTTTTGTTAGAACCATTATTGTTATCACTTTTTCTACCAGAATTAACATTCAATGGCACATTCTGAACATGCTCTAAATACAAATCTTGTAAAGAAGAGGCATCATATTTCATATTTTGGACTGATTCTACAATAGGATAAATCTTTGGAAAACAAAAATCAATTAGTTTTATTTTATATCTATATTAACATACACTTAGCTCTGTATTCATGTTTGCATCTCAGTCACAGTGAGTTGCAATGTCGATCTACTATCGAGCTGTGAAGTATTTGTAACTTGTTTCTTGTATTTTGTAGGTAGTCCTGTTGGAGATTAAGTTGTTTTTGTGTTGCTGGAAATCAGGGTGCAGGCTATACATCATGATTCATTTTTGCTTCCTAATGAAACTTGAACTCCAGGCTGGCTATCGCGCTCAATCTTCCCGTCCTCGACTGGAGTTTTATCAGGATGTTATCTTTTTACCTCATTTTTGTTACTTCGTAATGTGATGAAAATCTTTGGTAGTTTCCTTTTATTGTGTATGTTTGTATGTACATCGTGTTATGACAAACCTTGTAATGCTTTGATTGTGTGCGTATGTGTGTGTATATATATATATATAAATTGTGTTATTCCTGTGTATACTTTGTGGTATCTATGCTCTGTGTTATGAAAGATATGTGCTATAGTTTCTATGTTATGGAAAATATGTGCTACAGTTTCTGTTTTTATATATATATATGCATGTATATATTTGTGCACACACAGATATAATTAGATACGGTCAAAGGCCATGTCTGAATACAATTTAGATACGACTATAAGCCGTATGTTATCACTAATGAGATATGGTTTATAGTCGTATCAAAAAATTTAACATGCCATTTGTTGATATGTCTTTTTCTCGTGTCTAAGTGCTTTAGACACAGCTAAAAACACAGTTTAATTAGCATATATGGTGTAGTGTCTTCATCAAAATCAATTGAAGGATTTGTCTTTATATCCCTCTTCACTTCGAGGATGTTTTTATCCTTTTTCTTTATCTGAGCCTCCAATATACCTATTTGTTCTTTCAAGCGTCGCATAAGTAGTTCCCTGGACATAGCAGATCTGTCAACAGTATCACTAAGAAATTCTCTGAGAGAAGAGTAAATCGAACGCCCTTATCAACGTAAAAGGAAATGTCACCAAGTGCATTTTTCTGTTCATATAAACAAAGAGCTACCTCTTGTAGGATCAGTTTTCAGAAAATAAACATCAATATTAAACCACAGAACTACCTACAAAAGAAAGTGAATATAGATACAATTCATATCCATACAAATTTACATCAAGTACAAGGGGTGTAACAAATTAATTTTTATCTCTAATGATCCATTTGTTCATGTTATTAATTTCGCATGGTGGGCCCTAAGTTTCTTTAATATCATCTCCCTATTGTCACACTGGAAGTTAAAAGATAACCGAGGAAACTTCATATAGATAAGCTTAAGTTCTCTTAAAAAGCATTCTTTGTCGGATTTATAAGAGGGCTTTGTGAGAAACTCCCTCCTCAGCCTAGAGAGAGTGCAGGTTTGTAACACCCCGTGTATTCTATAACTGTGAAATTCATAAATTAAAGTATAACTAATTTCAAATCAGAGAATTAAGGGAAATGGAATACGCCATTGCATTCGTCTCGGAATTCTGCTTGAGATAGAGTCTGAGTTTGCGTAAAACGGATATCGTATGAAGAAGATATGGACGAACGATGTTGGGCGAAAAACCAGAAAACGGGTCAGAATGCACTGGCGCACTTAGGAAGTGCGCCAGAACAAAAATGAACTGGCGCACTTGGGAAGTGCGCCAGTACATTTTTGACCTGGCGCACCTGCCAAGTGCGCCCAGGTCAAAAATGACCTGCTGGTCAGGTCTGGTCAAGTCCTGGCTGGCCAGGTCTGTGTTTGGTCGATTTTCTGAGCCTTGCCTTGTCACTAGGGCTAGGTGTCAGTTCCTGGTTGGTCTTTCCTTCAAACGAACGGCTATTATTGAACCAAGCTTCATCGACGGTCTAAATCAACTCACAAACTCTATAAAAAGGACCTAAGTCTAACCCTAATTCACACAAACTAAAATGGAGATGAGACCGTCATGTTGCTGAGGAGAGACTAAGTATAGCCGTCAGAAATTGAGAGGCAACTAGGAGATAATTCAAAGCTTAAAGCAACGTTAATCAAATCAAAGCAACGCCTACAACAAAGGATAAGCATCTCCAAATTCAGAATTCAGATTCCTGAATTGAAGATTCGTCATATGTTGTAAGTAGAGTGCTATTCCGATGTGAATTAAATAATTGTGTTGATTTGTGTAATGTAAGAAATGGAATTGTGGCGATAATAATCTATATTTGTATGTTGCTTTGATGCAAAACAATTTGGGAATATTATGATATACGATTGGATATTCGCAAGTACGCGATTTGCGTTGGAAACGAAATGGAATTGTGGCGATAATGACTTATATTTGTATGTTATTTTGATTCTAAACGATTTGGCAATGCTATGGTTTGATTCATACAAGTATATGATTTATGTTGACAACCACATGTTGTGGAACTTTAATTGGGATTCATGCAAGCATATGATTCATATTAAAAACTACATGTTTGTGGTAGTTATTTACAACACCCATTTGATAATTGCAAGTATATGATTCATGTTGAAAGTAACAAATATATGTTGTAATAGTTTATTTAAGATTCATGCAAGTATATGATTCATGTTAACAACTATATGTTATGATATTTTAATTGGAATTCATGCAAGTATATGATTCGTTATTATGCTAATATGATGTACATACTTTTATGACCACTTTTAGTGTGTAATTGAATCGACTAAGTACTATGATTTATATGAATCTATGTTGAAATTGGCAAATCATACTTTTGTGTTAGAAACAAAAGTAAGCACCTTTATGAACATGACTAAACTATGTTTGTTATTATGCCTAGTTGAAAACATGTTTTTAGGCTCATGTTGTTATCATAATCATATGATAATATATGTGACACATAAGTTACATTAGAATTACATTCCTCTTGCAAGTTTACATAGATAGAATAAAAACCATGATTTAAGTCTAGATATGTTTATGCTATAATTCTATGAATAGAATGAAAACCATGATTCATATAAGAATTAGGTTGGGATAATTCTAGTTGAACTATACTTTTGTATAAGTGACAAAAGTAAGTACCTTTTTGTTAACATGTAGTGGTTTTCTGAACATGATTAGTTTATATTATGCCTAAATAAAAATATAGACTTATATTTCTAGTCAAGACCATGTGCCAATAATAATAATGATATCTAATTTAGTTAGAATCTTAATTTCAAGTTTACATGGTTAGTTGAACCTATGATTCATGTTTAAGTATTGTCTATGCATTAACCATATGAATAGAACGATTCATGTTTAAGTATTTTCTATGCCATAGCTAGATGAATAGAATGATTTATGTTTAAGTATTGTTTATGCTATGATTATAAAATGATTCATGTTATGCCATGATTATATGATGTTACAATTGCAAGTTCACATGTGCCTATTTTATGTTAATTGAATCGTTCGTTGCAAGTTCATGCGTTCACACTCCCCTTTTTTCATGTTATCTTATAAACACCATGTTATAAGCCTCCCCTTTTCATTGGGCAAAATTGGGTTTAAGTATTAAACCCAACACACCTTACATTGGAGCGAACGTGTAAAACGGGGGCAACGACGTTTGGGCTAAAATATAGAACATATGTGTTGGCATGTTTAACGCATGCCAACAACCTTGAAAAGAAATTAAGTGGCATAAATAAATTTTGATCAATAAAGATGGATTTGAATAATGGGTCGCAAATATTTACATATAAAAAGAAAAGAGACAAAATATGTAAATGTAGAAAACACGATGTGTTTAACCCGAGGTTGGATTGAGTTGTGATGTAAACCTCCCCGGAACCGCCTGGCTGTCCAGTAGTCACAACAATACATATCCAATGTGGGTGGTTAAACACGGAGCCCAATAAGGACCCGAGGTTAGACTGAGTTGTGGCGTAAGACTGCCCGGACCCAACCGGCAACAGGCAACCACAACAATACCTGTGTAATGTGAGAGGTCAAGGCTTTAATAAGACAATTAGGGCTGAGTCTGGATTGATAGGATTAAGTAAACTAAATTAATACTTAATCAGAATGGAACATGCTAAACTAAACAGACTGATTGGGGGTTAGGTTTATAAAACACTTAACCAACTTAGCATGTTGGCTAGAAATAGAAAACCTAGTAGCGGGGGACCCTTTTCAGCAGTAACCCTATAAGGTATCATGATACCCTGAAACTAGGCAGGGTGGGGCACGATTACTGGGCTGATTGTAAGCGGTCAAATCGACGGCGGTGGTGCAGCAGTGTAGGTTCTAACGGGGTGCGGGCGTGCACACACTTCGGCGCAGAAAAATAAGGCACTGGGCACCAGTAGCATACCTGTGCATTCTAGGATTGTGTCGGGCCGCCACCATGGGACTTGATACACCCCATGGTGGGACCAGCATAGGTAACTACAACATCGGGGGCCGTAAGACACAGGTAACTATGCGAGTAGGAGCCGATCATCATAAAATGGATCACTTCACCCTGATTATGGGGTGCCCGTTGGGAACTAGTTTATATGGGTACAGAGATTAATATGGGGTACGATAGTATATTCGACCCTAGACAACTTAACTAAGTTTATGGTGCTTTCCCATTTCTAGTTTATACTTATCATACCCAGTTCTTTATTCATAGACTGAATAGTCCTAGACTTACTCAGGCTTTATGTCTGACTCTACTTTTCTTTCGTCTTCTTTTCTTCCGTTCCCCCCCCCTCCAGGTCCACAGGGAGGGAATACTGCAGCTTGACCAGCCTTCATATCCAGCTTGAAGAGAAAGAATGTATTGCTTGGATCTTTTCGTTTTGGGACTATGGCATTGGACAACAACTATGGGACTTTTGCAGTTTATTTATGTTTTCTTTATGCTTCTTTAAATAATGTAATCAAGACAGTTATAAAGATGTTATGTTTTTGGAAATATTGTAAGACAATTATGGTATGGTTGTTGTAACACGTATTTTAATGAAATAAAAGTTGTTGTTTTTCCGCTGTTCAAAAATATGTGTTCTTATATCTGTCTTGTATATCTGTGACTTATACTTATAAACCTCCACCAAAATTAGGGCCTTCCCTTTGAGAGTGGCCCTAACGGAGGTGGGGTGTTTCACTTGGTATCAGAGCATAGGTTTACCAGATAAGATAAAAAGTTTTGAAAATTTATTTTCAAAAAGGAAATTTAAAGAAGCATTTTTAAAAAGATAAAATATTTTATTTTAAAAAGGCAAAGTTCCCAAAGCCATAGGTACTATCTCTTCTCCTTCGTTTTGAATCTACCCTTTCTGTTTCAGCATGTCTGGAGACCTTACTCCCCAGCTGCTGACGCTTTCACTCCTCCTCCTCCACGTGAACCAGCAAGCGGAAGAGTCCCAGAGTAGGAAGACGAATAATAGTCAAACAATAAAGGATCGTAATAGTAATAACAAGAAACGAGAAAAAAGGAAATGCAATTTTTGCGGTACGGAAGGGCACATAGCCAAGGATTGTAGGAAGAGGAAAAGAAAGCAAGGAGAATGTTTTCATTGTGGGGAGACTGGACACATCAGCAAAGATTGCCCTGAGAAGACAGACTTCAAGAAGGGCGGAAAAGACAACAAGTCCCAAGAGAAGAGGAAGTGTAAATTCTGTGGCAAAGTGGGGCACTTAGTGAAAGACTGCCGGAAAAAGAAGGCCAAGATGAATGGTGGGTGCCTTTCTTGCGGTGAGACAGGCCACATGGCTAAGGACTGCCCAAAGAAACGAGGTATAAATACTTCTGTAGAAAGTGTAGTTTATCTTTATGATCACCCCGTTTGCACTTTATTTTATTCCGGCGCATCACACTCCTTTATCTCATCTACTTTAGTAAAATCTTTGCACCTAAAAATTAGTATGGTAGAGGACCCCTTAATTGTTTCAAACCCAATTGGGGGCCCAGCTCATTTGTCTATGATCTGTTTGGGATTGAAAATTTCTATTCTAAGCGTAGAATTTCAATGTAGTGCCTTTGTTTTGGGCTTTTCGGGATATGGTTTGATTTTGTGCATGGATTGGCTATCCAGTAATGGGGCCATCCTTGATTGTGAGAAAAGGGTTGTTAGGCTCCTAACCTAGCTCGGTAACACTTTGGAAATTTCTTGTAATCCCTCGTATGCGGTTATGCTTAGTTACCTTGAATCGCTAGATGCCTCTGTTGAAAATTTTCAATCGGTTAGAGTGGTCCGGGAATATCCGGATGTCTTCGAAGAGGTGAAGGGCTTGCCTCCGAAGCGGGAGATAGACTTCCGTATACATCTTGTAGATAATGCAAAGCCCGTTGCGTCGCCCGTTAGACACATGGCTCCACGGGATAGGAAAGAGCTCAGTAAACAGATTAAAGAGCTTCTAAAGAAGGGGTTCATTAGAAGGAGCATTTCAGAATGGGGCGCTCCAGTAGTGTTCGCCACTAAGGCAGAAGGTTCATTTCGCTTATGCATGAGTTGTGGAGAATCACCTTAGTAAGTACACTTGGCAACATGCTGGCATTTATTTCCAAGAGATAGTTCTGCTACGTGGAATACCTGACAGTAATTGGACGAGATCTAAAATTTACTAGTGAATTTTGGAGAGCTTGCATGGAACCATGAGTACGCAGTTAGGCTTGATCCAAGTATACTAGAAGGAGAATAAGTGAAAGTGGAACGAGAGGCAACAGTGAAATAGGTTCCAACTCATATTTTGGAAACAAGAATTAAGAAGCTACGAAATTGTGAAGTTAAAGACGGACAAAGCATAATGGAGTTAAGCTCAAGGAAATGCGACTTAGAAGATTGAAGACTAGATTCGTGCATCATATCTCTTCTTAAGAGTATATCCTTGATCCCTCTCTTCCTGTAGAACTTACTTGCATGCTATCTTTTTTGTATATCCTCTCGGTCCCATTCTCAATCCAATTTCTGTTGCAAACCCCATAAGGAGTATGACTCATCTGTTAGTAACACATGTTGGGGCTTGAGGGTGTTCGTTGGATTGACCAAACTTTTTGGGTTTTATAGGATACGGGTTGGTCTTAGGAAGAGACTCCCTTGTGACCTAAAAGGAGTCCATCATGCTTAGTTTCCTAGAATCATATATAGTGGTTGGGTTGAGTAATTCTTTGGGTGTCAGTCTGATGTTGATTTCGGTCTTCGGGGCTGATGCTTAGAGAGTTCTTCTCCTAATCAATATATATGTGGCATAGATTTCCAGTTTTGACATTGCCTAATGGGCACAAAGTTTTTACTTGCTTCTATCATTCGACTATACCTTTAGATAGGAACAACTGGGAAAATGGCTTATAGATTAGAGCTACCCGAAAGATTGGTCGGAGTTCACAATGTTTTTCATGTTTCACATCTCCAAAAATGTCTACATGAGTCTGCTGAAGTGGTAGAGCCAAATATCCTAGAAGAAGCTGAAGTGGAACGCGAAGCAACCGTGAGGAAAGTTCCAACCTGCATATTAGAAACGGAAGTGAAGAAGCTACGCAACCGCGAAGTCAAGCTCGTCAAAGTTCAGTGGAGCGACGCTGAAGAAGATGCAACTTGGAAAACTGAAGCTAGAATACGCGCAGCCTACCCTTTTCTTTTCGAGGGTACATCTTTAATCTTTCCTTTTTCCTTAAGTTGCGCTTTTATCTATCTTTTTAGGTATATCTCCTCGACCTTATCTTTTAGGTAGAAACTCTTTGGATGAAAACATGTAATTGAAACATGTTATGGATGATGGTTGCAAG
Source organism: Allium sativum (assembly GCA_030737875.1). NCBI lineage: Eukaryota > Viridiplantae > Streptophyta > Magnoliopsida > Asparagales > Amaryllidaceae > Allium > Allium sativum. The sequence continues at coordinate 844,121,241 of CM060919.1, read as the reverse complement.
TGGTTGCAAGTGATTGCTAGTGGTTGCTCGTGGTTGCATATACACACACAATCTAGGTTTTAGATCGGCTCAGTCACTTCATATTGCATATGCATATATGTTTGCATTCGTATATGGTTGAACTTTAATGTGTTGTCATATGGATGTTGCATTTGTATGAATGATTGTGCACTCATGTAGAATCATAAATAGGAAAATTTGCATACATAATGGATTCATGGCACTTACATAATTTGCATTAAGGAGGTCAACTGAATCAGTAGGCTGCCTGATTTTGCATTAGATAAGTACATTTACACACACACTTCGCATATGATCATGAAGCATTAGAAGTCTTTTAAGGACAATGGATGCCCGTGTTTGATGGATGAGTAGATGGATGTTTGGATGTTAGGATGTACATTCTTCCTGAGCTTGAAGATTTCGGGGACGAAATCCTTTTAAGTGGGGGAGAATGTAACACCCCGTGTATTCTATAACTGTGAAATTCATAAATTAAAGTACAACTAATTTCAAATCAGAGAATTAAGGGAAATGGGATACGCCATTGCGTTCGTCTCGGAATTCTGCTTGAGATAGAGTCTGAGTTTGCGTAAACGGATATCGTATGAAGAAGATATGGACGAACGAAGTTGGGCGAAAAACCAGAAAACGGGTCAGAATGCACTGGCGCACTTGGGAAGTGCGCCAGAACAAAAATGAACTGGCGCACTTGGGAAGTGCGCCAGTACATTTTTGACCTGGCGCACCTGCCAAGTGCGCCCAGGTCAAAAATGACCTGCTGGTCAGGTCTGGTCAAGTCCTGGCTGGCCAGGTCTGTGTTTGGTCGATTTTCTGAGCCTTGCCTTGTCACTAGGGCTAGGTGTCAGCTCCTGGTTGGTCTCTCCTTCAAACGAACGACTATTATTGAACCAAGCTTCATCGACGGTCTAAATCAACTCACAAACTCTATAAAAAGGACCTAAGTCTAACCCTAATTCACACAAACTAAAATGGAGATGAGACTGTCATGTTGCTGAGGAGAGACTAAGTACAGCCGTCATAAATTGAGAGGCAACTAGGAGATAATTCAAAGCTTAAAGCAACGTTAATCAAATCAAAGCAACGCCTACAACAAAGGATAAGCATCTCCAAATTCAGAATTCAGATTCCTGAATTGAAGATTCGTCATACGTTGTAAGTAGAGCGCTATTCCGATGTGAATTAAATAATTGTGTTGATTTGTGTAATGTAAGAAATGGAATTGTGGCGATAATAATCTATATTTGTATGTTGCTTTGATGCAAAACGATTTGGGAATATTATGGTATACGATTGGATATTCGCAAGTACGCGATTTGCGTTGGAAACGAAATGGAATTGTGGCGATAATGACTTATATTTGTATGTTATTTTGATTCTAAACGATTTGGCAATGCTATGGTTTGATTCATACAAGTATATGATTTATGTTGACAACTACATATTGTGGAACTTTAATTGGGATTCATGCAAGCATACGATTCATATTAAAAACTACATGTTTGTGGTAGTTATTTACAACACCCGTTTGATAATTGCAAGTATATGATTCATGTTGAAAGTAACAACTATATGTTGTAATAGTTTATTTAAGATTCATGCAAGTATATGATTCATGTTAACAACTATATGTTATGATATTTTAATTGGAATTCATGCAAGTATATGATTCGTTATTATGCTAATATGATGTACATACTTTTATGACCACTTTTAGTGTGTAATTGAATCGACTAAGTACTATGATTTATATGAATCTAAGTTGAAATTGGCAAATCATACTTTTGTGTTAGAAACAAAAGTAAGCACCTTTATGAACATGACTAAACTATGTTTGTTATTATGCCTAGTTGAAAACATGTTTTTAGGCTCATATTGTTATCATAATCATATGATAATTTATGTGACACATAAGTTACATTAGAATTACATTAGAATTACATTCCTCTTGCAAGTTTACATAGATAGAATAAAAACCATGATTTAAGTTTAGATATGTTTATGCTATAATTCTATGAATAGAATGAAAACCATGATTCATATAAGAATTAGGTTGGGATAATTCTAGTTGAACTATACTTTTGTATTAGGGACAAAAGTAAGTACTTTTTTGTTAACATGTAGTGGTTTTATGAACATTATTAGTTTATATTATGCCTAAATAAAAATATAGACTTATATTTCTAGTCAAGACCATGTGCCAATAATAATAATGATATCTAATTTAGTTAGATTCTTAATTTCAAGTTTACATGGTTAGTTGAACCTATGATTCATGTTTAAGTATTGTCTATGCATTAACCATATGAATAGAATGATGAATGTTTAAGTATTTTCTATGCCATAACTAGATGAATAGAATGATTTATGTTTAAGTATTGTTTATGCTATGATTATAAAATGATTCATGTTATGCCATGATTATATGAGGTTACAATTGCAAGTTCACATGTGCCTATTTTATGTTAATTGAATCGTTCGTTGCAAGTTCATGCGTTCACACTCCCCTTTTTTCATGTTATCTTATAAACACCATGTTATAAGCCTCCCCTTTTCATTGGGCAAAATTGGGTTTAAGTATTAAACCCAACACACCTTACATTGGAGCGAACGTGTAAAACGGGGGCAACGACGTTTGGGCTAAAATATAGAACATATGTGTTGGCATGTTTAACGCATGCCAACAACCTTGAAAAGCAATTAAGTGGCATAAATAAATTGTAATCAATAAAGATGGATTTGAATAATGGGCCGCAAATATTTACATATAAAAAGAAAAGAGACAAAATATGTAAATGTAGAAAACACGATGTGTTTAACCCGAGGTTGGATTGAGTTGTGATGTAAACCTGCCCGGAACCGCCCGGCTGTCCAGTAGTCACAACAATACCTATCTAATGTGGGTGGTTAAACACGGAGCTCAATAAGGACCCGAGGTTAGACTGAGTTGTGGCGTAAGACTGCCCGGACCCAACCGGCAACAGGCAGCCACAACAATACCTGTGTAATGTGAGAGGTCAAGGCTTTAATAAGACAATTAGGGCTGAGTCTGGATTGATAGGATTAAGTAAACTAAATTAATACTTAATCAGAATGGAACATGCTAAACTAAACAGACTGATTGGGGGTTAGGTTTATAAAACACTTAACCAACTTAGCATGTTGGCTAGAAATAGAAAACCTAGTAGCGGGGGACCCTTTTCAGCAGTAACCCTATAAGGTATCATGATACCCTGAAACTAGGCAGGGTGGGGCACGATTACTGGGCTGATTGTAAGCGGTCAAATCGACGGCGGTGGTGCAGCAGTGTAGGTTCTAGCGGGGTGCGGGCGTGCACACACTTCGGCGCAGAAAAATAAGGCACTGGGCACCAGTAGCATACCTGTGCATTTTAGGATTGTGTCGGGCCGCCACCATGGGACTTGATACACCCCATGGTGGGACCAGCATAGGTAACTACAACATCGGGGGCCGTAAGACACAGGTAACTATGCGAGTAGGAGCCGATCATCATAAAATGGATCACTTCACCCTGATTATGGGGTGCCCGTTGGGAACTAGTTTATATGGGTACAGAGATTAATATGGGGTACGATAGTATATTCGACCCTAGACAACTTAACTAAGTTTATGGTGCTTTCCCATTTCTAGTTTATACTTATCATACCCAGTTCTTTATTCATAGACTGAATAGTCCTAGACTTACTCAGGCTTTATGTCTGACTCTACTTTTCTTTCGTCTTCTTTTCTTCCGTTCCCCGCCCCCCAGGTCCACAGGGAGGGAATACTGCAGCTTGACCAGCCTTCATATCCAGCTTGAAGAGAAAGAATGTATTGCTTGGATCTTTTCGTTTTGGGACTATGGCTTTGGACAGCAACTATGGGACTTTTGCAGTTTATTTATGTTTTCTTTATGCTTCTTTAAATAATGTAATCAAGACAGTTATAAAGATGTTATGTTTTTGGAAATATTGTAAGACAATTATGGTATGGTTGTTGTAACACGTATTTTAATGAAATAAAAGTTGTTGTTTTTCCGCTGTTCAAAAATATGTGTTCTTATATCTGTCTTGTATATCTGTGACTTATACTTATAAATCTCCACCAAAATTAGGGCATTCCCTTTGAGAGTGACCCTAACGGAGGTGGGGTGTTTCTAGGTTGCCCTTGGAAACAGAATAATTGGTGAAAATAAGATTTTTATCACTATAGGAATAAGTCATTAAGGATCGTTCCTACAAATAAAGAGGAAGCTCAAGAATTTTTATTCTTGAGCTTCCTCTTTATTTTTTTAATTTTCAAAAATAAATAAAGAGGAAGCTCAAGAATAAAAATTCATACCTGAGGGATAGGGGAAATCGTTTGCATTATATGTTCCTTCTCACCAGGTTGTGGGAGAATGACTTCTTCAGCAAATCCGTCATTTCCACATGAAGCAACTGAAACATGTGATGAATTAGCATTTGCAAGGCCCAAGGAGTCATTTACAAACACAGAAAGAATACCTTCCTCCCTCCTATCCTTATCACTCTGCAATTCCCCGTTAAAGCTGCGCAAAATTCTCGCTTTAGCTCGTAGCTCCCTGCAACCGCTACGCTATTTCAATTTAGTGAATAGTAGATTTGCTTTTAGCCCCGCTATTTTCTGCTACATCCGCTAAATCAACACCTTTTAGCACCCTCTTTAGCAATATTAATATACAATGATTGACTTGACTAGTTCTCTTTGTAAATCAATCATTAAAGTTAGTATAAAGAGCTAATTTTAATTCACAAGTGTCCAATATATTGTAGATTTCTATTATAATCGTCAAATCTAGCGTGTGTAACCATGATATTCTTTGATTTCTTTATATTGGATTAATTAATATTAGTTTCTTCTACACCTATAATGTGAGAACAATAACGAACCAATTTTATATATTAGGTTTCATATCTAATGAACCTTTTTGCACATTTGATATATCCCCGCTTTATCCCCGATTTATCCCCGCTATACCTTTTTGCACCTCCACCGCTATAGGACCGCTAAGCGCTTTAACTGCCCAGCCTTATCATGCCCACATTTGAGTTCAGAATCATTATTGTGGCCACCTATGTCATCGCCACTAATACATAAAATCAGATCTTCGTCGTTACCCAACACTGAATAATCGGGCAGCTCTTCAACAAATAAAAGAACCTCAACCCTCGCCTTATTCCCTTTAGAAACTTCAATATTCTGTCTGGCCATCGTAATTCATCCCAAGATTCTGCTCTGAAGGGATGAATGGATGGAAGGAAAATCCATATCCGGAAACTTGCCGCAGTTATCGCGATAGACCAAAGAGAGAGCCTTTTCATAATATTCTGTCACCACATCCAGAAGATATACCCTCAAAAACAAGGAAATCCTGTCCTTATTTTCATTAATTATCCATCTAGCATTGGAAATAGTTGTTTCCTTTGTTCTCAACCTCTTTGCATGCTCTTCCAACATATCCGACTACTTGTGCTTAAGGGCTGAAACTTTAGCAACTAAGGAACTGTTGCCGGCTCTTAAAGAGACATTCTCAACTGACCACATGCTTCTTCGTTGTTGCTCTTCACTAAAATTAAGTCATAGGTTTTAGACTCTAATGCTTCCCTCTCTTCTTTTAGCTCTTTCGTTTCACGATATAATGAAGCTGCCATTGCTCCAATAATATATCGACCTTTGGATATCTGAAATTGATAACATAATAATTATCCCTTATGTGAGGCCAACAAATAAGGAATTTAGACAACAAGAGTATGAACCAAAGTTGTCACTTAACAAGGTGAAGACAAAACCAGACCAGTCCATAAAGCCAACCCTAATATGTCGGAAACGTCAACAGATGGTAAGACAGATCTAACAATGCCATCAAAGTACGAAGCTAGCAAAAGAAGGTTTACGGGGTCATACTGTCAATAATAAGGGAAGAGAGGCTCACACTTTCTCAAATCTGAAACTCCCTAAGATCGGATCTTATAAAGCCAACAACAAAATCACTTCTTATGGTCTCCACTGAAGAAGAACACGTGTTAAGAGAGTTGCCAAGAAAAGGGGCAAGGGGACTGGATAACATTCGACTACCAGGAGACTCAACGGTTTCATCACCAAAAAGATGGAGATAAAATTTGCCTTTTTATATCTCTTGATAGAACCACTACTAGCAGCTGAAGCTACTCTCTTTTTAGACGAAGACTTAAGATTGGTGGAAGTAGTTGGAGAAATATGTGAATCATCCCCAAGAAAAACTGAATGCAGAAGATAAGGTCATCCTAGAAAATTTTGTCTCGAGGATAAAAGGGCATGTTTGCGAAGAGATTTCAAAGATAGTAGGATAGAATGCGTCTTAATTCATCAGGAACTCCATCCATGGCATCAACAACTTGAAGCTCCTTCGCTCAAAGCTTTACCTCCTTGGAGATAGAGGCTGGAAAGATATAATGCTAAACAAATGGAGAAAAGAGAGAAGAATTGTCTACCAGGATCAATAAAAGTTCCAGATACTCCAGAAGGACACCTTATGAAGAAAAACTGATCCACCGATTGCTAGGCTCAATAATAAGATCACTAACCCATTTCCTTGTAGGATTTGGGTAAAGGATAAGGGGTCCCGACCCCTCTGTTAAACCAAGAAGAGATTGCAGGACATGGACATTAAGTGAAGTTCGACATGTCTCCAACGCCAGGATTTCCAAACATAAAAGAAGAGTGTACACATTCGGAGAAAGCTGAATAGAAGCAACTTTCAAGTAGCGCAGAAGCTTAAGCATAAATTCCGGGAAGGGGAAGAAGCCTCCATGATGCATATGAGTCACAGTATAGGCGAAATACTCTACTGGCATATGATGGATAGAGCCTTGTGGCAAAGTAGGAATGGCGTCAGTTCCGAATATACTATATTCAATTATCTCTCTTTCGAACATACTATATTCGATAACTCTCTTTTTGAATAAACTCTATTTGATAACTCCCTTTCGAATAAATTATATTCGATTATCTCTCTTTCAAATAAACTATATTAGATTTACGTTACGAACTCCAGCGTATTTTACACTTTCGAGTCAACTCAATTTATGAATTCATTTTTGAATTTAGCACTTCCCAACAATTACCATTTCCTTTTATAACTGTTCTAATTCTGCAAAACATTTGCTTTTAAATTGTTATTCACTTTAAAACGTGAATATTATTCCTTTACAGAAAAAACTAGACTCGTTTTATCAAATCCAAAAGTTGATTTCATAATTTATATACTAACCCAGGTTTAAACTCCAATTATCGAGTCATTTTATAACTTCTTATTCACGTTCCATTTTCATTTATCAGATCTCGTTTACATGTCAACTTCATAGCTGATTTTATTCAATAAGTCTATAATTCTCTATTGCCTTTATATTCGATTTTGAAATATCTGTTTCAAACCGAATATTAGTTATCTTGTCAAATCCTATTTAATATATAATTTATTTAAAATAAATTATTTTATACCAATTTGCCTAGTCGAATTCTAGTTACAATCTTTATGGATTTTATTTTAATCTTATTCATATTTTGAACATTGAAATAAATTCCATCATTTCTTTTTCAAAACAAATTCCCAATTTCCCATTTTACATTCACTGTTGAATTTACAAGCCAAATTATCCACTGATAATTATTTTTATTTCATTTATCAACATTGTTTATAAATCACACTACTTGTTTTTATTATTAAACAACATATTTATTTCTAGCCATTCGAAATTCCATTTCTTTTTTTAAAATAGATTTTCCCCTTTTCCAATTCATTGTTCCATCCTTTATAATTCCCTTTATAAATGTTAAGTTACATTCCATTTTCAAATATCAGTGTTAAAACCAATTTTCACTTCTCTATATAAATTCAGATTTATATATTCAATTTATCAAATGATAAATATTTCCTTAATTTATAAGCATCATTTATAAATTATTCTTTCTTCTCAATTTATCTGTTAAAAACAGATTTCTATTAAATATTTACTTTAAATCAATTTCCTAAAATTCTTTATATCTCGCCCATTCCCTTTTATGATTCTATTAATTTCCAAAACTATATTTATTCCATAAAGTTCTTTATTTACTTCTTATTATTTCTGTTAAGCATTTTAACCAAAAACAGTCTTTTAGACTTCTATATAACTGTTAATAATTTTATATAGAAGTTCCTTATTTAATTTTCAAATATCTCCTTTTATAAAATCCATTTGATTTTATAAAATTCAATATCCACTTCATAAATTACTTTTTATAAAATCCTTTGATTTTATAAATATTTTTGTTCCAATATACACTTTGAACATTCCCTTTTTACATTCTAGTATTACGTATGGTATTTAAAATACCAAATAAAAAGACTAGCGTCATCATAATCAATCACAGATTACATATCACATCATATATCACAATAAACGAAAACAAACAGTATTATAAATATTAAGGAATCATGTTGGATCCCTCCAACCTGTTTCCCTGCATCCACAGATGTTAAACAATAAATAACATCAGTTTCATTTCAATATGAAATATTCTGATAAACATAATCAATATTTGATTAACAATATATATATCGTTATCTATATCCTTAACCAATTAATCAGCAGTTCATCCAAATAGTCAACACACAACAATCAACCATCATTTATCAACTCTAAAACACATTATAAAAATATAAAATGGCAGAGTTAGTGAGTTTTACTCACATTGGTCGGTTATCGTTAAATAACGATAAGCGATCGTTGATTCTGATCAGGCAATTTGTTTCGCTATAAATTGTAACGAGCTCCAGTTCACTCCAAATCAGTTCCATTTTGTAGTCGTCATCCATATGATCCCAACGAATCATGTTTCGTCAAATTTGGATAACGTGTGCAGAAGTTATGGAGTTTAAAATTTAATACATTATTTAAATTAACACTTAAACTAAAGTATTTGTTATTTAGGCTTTACCCAAAATAATCGGCCCATCTTCAAATCGTTACTGCACTTGCTCCATAACTTCTTCCCCGTGACCCATTTCTTAACAAGTACGGTAAACTCCAGGCTGCAGTTTCAAACAATCACCGCTCCCTCACTGCTTCACGAAGCTCCAACACAATTACACCATCATCTTCCTGATCAAAATCGCTTCAAACCCCTACCATTTTTGTAAAACTTGATGTTCAATTCTTTAATGCGGCTTTCAGAAAACTCGCTCATCCTCGACAGCAGCCTCCGAACTTTTCATCATGGAATTTCACAAAACTTCGCACACGATCCCAAATCCCTATTACAAACCCGGATACATACTTCAATTCTCGAATCAAAGAGTGAATTTTCTAAAATGACCTAAACCTAAACATGTTGTTCCCCTTTTCCCAGCGAAACAAAAACAACGCGCACCTCTCAAAACTCATATGTGGTGAAAGAGGATCTTCCAAGGGATTCAAATACATATATACCAAAATTTATGGGTTTTTGTTTGAATTGATTAGGATTTTTTAAGTTCACGAATTGGTTTGATGTAGTATATTATGAGTGGCGGCTAAAAAGAGCTTTGACCAAAGAGAAAAAAGGAATTAGTTTTAGAAATGGAAAGGGTTATTTATATAGGTTATTTTAGCCTCTAAGCTAAGTTTCATACATAATAATAATAATGTTTATTGTATCGTTGTTGATATTTATCGTCTAAAAACCTCTATGATCACATACAATATCAAAAATTGATGAAAATGGACATGCAGCTATATTTTGACATTACGGACCCAACAAAACTTGTTTCGTCAAATTCCGAGTTCGTTTTCTCGCACAGCGTATTTTTAAAGTAAAATTATTGACTGTTTTTCACATTAAAATTCCGTACGGCCACATACTGACTTCAAAAATCACGAAAATTGAAATCTAACAATAATTTTATATTTCAGATCCAACAAAGTTAATTTCATCGAAAACGGAGGTCGTTTGTAAAAATGGCTATTTTCTAAGGTCTAAAAGAAACCAATTAAATATTAATATATTTAAAAATAATTTAATTAAATATTAATAAATTAGTATTATCATATATATTCACATAAAATATCATACAGCTCCAAAATATACATATCTGGATTTATAACTCAATATTTCAAATCCCGATTAAATCGATATCCAATTTTATATTAAAATTCCTTTATAATATAAATAAATTGTTATAAATTATAAACGAATTCCATAATGGCTTTTTGAAAATTTGATTTGATCGTAAATCAAAATCTACACGACGAAATCCCGAATTTTCTCTTCCATTAGAAAAATATAGTCTGCTCCGAACATTTCTTGTTTCACAGAAATCCGAGTTAAAATGGATTATGTATATTCAGTTGATGTTCAAAACTCAATATTACGAACTAACGCAATATTACGGGCTTGATTATAATTGTATATATAATTAATATGTTCTGACATCGTTTACTAAATAGATTCGTTATCAAAATTCAGATCTAAACTTATCCAAATCTCTTACACTATCCAATTCACACAATATTGCCAATTCTACTTTTTTCGATTATTTTGGAATTAAATATATTATTCTATTATCTATTTTAATTAAATATTCAATATTATTTAATTCAACCCATTTAAATCTCTAAATCATTATCTAAATAATTAAATAAATTAATTATTATATCGCTAAAAATTCGGGACATTATACATCCCAAGATAACTATTGGTTCTTGAATCACTTAACCCTATTGAGGGAAGAGTAGCTATTATTTTGGATTCTAAACCTTGATATCTAGGAGATGGTGAACTAACTTAAACTTGTGAAAACTAAACAACCTAATTTTCTCCTTAGGTCCACTTCCATAGACCTATCTCTTGTGTTGATGAAAAATATCGTTAAAAGTTTGATTTCTTCATTTAATTTGGGTGAATTCAATCTCCTTTCAAATTCAATTCACTCGTTTTCTCTTTACCGTACTGACTTTCTTCGACCATCTAAAGAACAATTACTACATTTGTTTACTACTATTCATTTACGTTGTTCACAGTTGTTCATTTACATTGTTCACTTTAGGATAGCTACACTAGATGTTGTTGTGGCTGATACTGCACTTGTTTTTTTCCATATTAAATTTTGAATGGATACTACACTTGGGTTCTCTTTGTCACTTGCTTGTGACCATTACTTCAATGGCCATATTTTCCTGATCTGTTAGTCCTTGCAATTCCCTTTTCACTTGACCGTCTTGAAACCTAAACCTATAATCGAACCATTTTTGTTGGTGGTACCTAAAATGCAGTAATCTCAGGTGCATTTATGCATGGATAATTTTAAGGATGGAGAAAAGAACTTAACTGGAACATATGTGAAAAACACTAAATTTATATGTGCATGCAACCATCTTAATGTAGTGTATGATAAAAAGGTATATATTATAGGAAATCAAGGCTACTAACTTTTATTACATCAGACATAGTTGGATATTGTTACAATATGATTTTAACACTTCTTATCTATTTTTCCTTTTTCAATATTGATATAAATTCAATACAAAATATTAGGGTACTCTATACCTTCATCCTATGAAAGTAGACTAAAAAACGGAACTTATTTGAATTTAAGAATATAAAAGATTTAAGCATCAGGATTTGAACTAGCTACCTTATCTATATTTATGTATATTATACTAGTATTTGATAAGTTCACCATCAGACAAAGGTTGTGTTTCTATTACAAGTTAGTAATAAAAGTCATTTTCTTTCGCATAAAGACATCTTTAAACTGAAAGGAGTATTTGACATTAACTAGTTTAGGATGTACTAAGTTATAAGTTTTGTCCAAAACAAGTTGTAGGATTTTGTTCATAAAGCGCAGTTAACATGAACTACTACGAGTATAGTACTTGATTGCAATGGAATCGATTGTGAACCTCTTAAGCTCTGGTGATCTAGCTTGGTAAAGAAGTTAAACCAGTTTGAATTTGTTTTACAAACTTAGGCACTCAGTGGTTAGTTAATCAAATTAAATGAAATTCTATTATGTTATTAAGGTTTATAACGTTTTAATAACTTCTACAGTTCTTGTAATTTTAACATGTAAAGTGAGCACATGTATGTGCAAGGGTAAATTGAAGCATAGCTCTAATCATAATATATGCTCGTTTCTCTCATTTTAAGTTCAGTATAAGCAATTACTAAAATACTTAGGTTTGATATTCAGTTTTCGCTTTTAGTTTGATTTGATATTGTATAATGACCCAAAATTCCCCTTACGGGAAAGCCTGAATTGCTTTTAGAATATGACATGTCAGGACCCAAACAATAGAACATTTCATTGCTATTACAACAATTTACATCAGAGTACAGGAATATTCCGGAGTATGAATAAATGTTGCACAGTGGAAATCCAATATTAGAGACTAAAATACATACAGCGTAAAACAATATATAAGTACAATGCATAGCGGAAAATAACAACTAACACAACTGAAAGAGAAATACGGATACAAAGCTTTTTGAATATAGCTCCAGTTGTAATCCAAGATCCTGTGAAAATGAATATTTGCAAAACCAAAACTACTAGCTGCCCGTGTGGAAAATATGGGCACCCAAAGTTTAGGTAGAAACAATAAACTCTGAGTCAGTCATGGGTCCGGTGTGAGAACTAAAACACATATGAAATCTTTAATTTAAAAGTTAGGAAATCATGAGACCACGCCGTATAACATGGAATGGGTTTACTCCACATGAATCTTAGTTTAAAATAAAAAAACGCAATGCTTTTGGTAAATGAAGCTATTGTAAGACTTAGGGACCACCACACAATGCAACGCAAGCCAGAAGATAGAGTTTTACCTTATAATGGCCAAACATGCTTGGTATGTCTAAAACAAATCATTTTGATATTACTATAAGTGTATAGTGTCAAAATATCATCAAACATAAATGTATCAATCATAGACGGCATGAGAGCCCCATCCCACTATATCGCCATATAGGTTTACAACTAAAATCAAAAAGTCACGTATTGGAAATTCGATTCCATCTATGAGTCGAGGCTAGGAATGGCTCCTCTCTGATTCGAGACACTCTAGCAAATGACTCAGGATTCAGATGCTGGCGAACCCTTGGATCTTCAGGGCCGGTCACACTTACTTTAGTGGATTGGTTATTCCTGAACATACATTTCCCGGTCCTATCAGACCTATCTCTAAGCCTCGAAGTGACTCAATAACTGAGGCACCTCGCAATCTATCATCCACATAAGTAAAAAAGTCTGGGCTCCATACCATGACACCACTCCAAGCTAGAAAGAAACGTTGTGCACTCCCTGTAGTCACGATCCCGTTTTTGACTCATACCGGGTGCGAGGCTCGAGAATTAACGCTATACCAAAAGCTATGCTATTTAAAGCAGTGCTTTGATCATCAACCACAAGAATCTGCTTTTTAACAAAAGCCTTGATCATTTGCATCTTAGCATGCCACATTGACAATCCATGCCATACGACTAATGTCTATCAATATATAACCTCTAAGCTAGTACGTCTCAGAAAGCGTGTTAAGCAAGAGAATAGATTCTCCTCAACCAAACAGATATATATTTAATAGAAATCAATCACACAGAATGAAATCCAACGTCAAACACACATACATTTACATGTTCGTTATAGGTCTGAACGAAACCGGAGGCATCTTATGCCTCATCCCATATGTCCAATACAGGAGAAAGGTCCTCACATATCTAGTTGATCTCCAAGTACGTCTGGACGATCACCACTTATTACTTTGTCTTGGGTGTACAGCCCAATTAACACATCAGTAATCATCCATATGATGTGAATATCTCCGGTCTTTAACCACCGTCTTCATCGTTGACTTTTAGTCGTCGTATCAGTTATTCAGAATGGGATAAACCCGGACTTTCCGAATAACTCACGTATTTCATAATCAATAATCAAGTGTTATAAAACACATCATATGCCTCATTCCAATTCAGAATATTCTTTTATTCAAATATTCACATCTTTAGGGAAAGGTTCCCATTAATTTTATCAAAGATAAGTTTATTTAAACTATTTCTTTAATCTTCCTTTGGATATCATTTTAAAAGATTTTATTTTATCTGTTAACAATTTTAAACCAAACTAAGGTGTATAAACTAGTCGGGATTAGCGTACCTTACTGATGTTATTTAAAACATCGCTCACGATTAACCCAAATTCCAATTTCAATTTCAATTCAATTCCAATTAAATATTAATTAATTGGTAAACTTCTCTAAATCATAATTAAAAGATTTATTCTTTTCTCAACTGGGTTTAAGAATAGTGTTATTTAAGACATCATTCACGACAAACCCAAAATTCAATTTGATATTAAATACAAGACTCTAAATAGAAATTATATCGGCTTATATTCAATATCAAACTCTAAAATAAAAAATATCGTATTGGGAATAACGATGCATATATATCTTCCAAATTCCTTAACAATATTCGTATAATCACTGAATCTAAAATCAAAATATTATAAAGATTATTTCAATTCAAATCCATTCCAATTTATTCGTTGGAAAACTTTGGTTTTTTTAAAATAATTTCAATTCTTTTCAATTCTCTATTCTAGTTGTTAACACGTTCATTATGAAAAAATATCATTTATCTTTACAAATATGGAATATTTCATCCTAACTCTTTCCAAATCATTTATTATGATTTTACGTAATTTATTTATACTTTTAATGATTTCAATATCGCCATTCCAGTCGATTTCCATATACGGTCATCGAATTGCATTTACGACGACCTTTTCCAAAACTAATTTTGAGATATTTTAAAATCTAACCATTAGATTTCAAATCCCTTATTACCATTCGAAAGTTCTTTTCGATACGAACCCAACAGTTCCTTTTTAGGAGAATCCGACAGTCGGATCTAACATTACATCAATTTGAAGTTAATGGTGAAAATTCGTGAATGGTCGTTGCGCAGCGCGTTCTATTTAGGTCATTTAAATATATAAATATATATATAGCATATATTGTCGATTTATTCAAAACATATTTTATAAATTGTTTATAAATTCATTTTAAAACAATTTCAGTTTCATTTTCAAATTTAAATCAAAATTGAATATTCTATATCATTATAACATTAAAATGATAAATATTTTCAAAATATCTGATTTTGAAATCCATTTCCTTTTCATATTCATTATAAAATGAATAAAATCGATCGATAAACCCATTCGGGTCAAAATGGCGAATATCTACTTACTCGGCTTCATATATTCCAATGTTTTCGTGTCCATCCAAAATCGGGCATCAAAATCAAATTTGAATTATCCACTGAATATTATTTTAAAATATTCGTTATTTCTGAATGGGAATGCGACTAATTTCAGTTATATGTATTTCATACATCGCATATATGCAACAATAATAATAAAGCTCATTACACATTCAATCATCATCCAAAGTGCATTTTACAACTGTATAAGCATTAAAATAAATAAATAACACTCATCACAGCCTGCTAACCCATCGATTGACATACAACTAAATATTGGGATTAGTGTATGTCAAATATCGTCCCAATACTCATGTAAGGTTTTCAAACAACAATAGTCGATTTAAATAAATCGTTGGTTAATAAATTTAACCAATTCAAAATTTGAATTATTTTTCTAATTAGCCAATTTTACTATTTAAATTATAAATAGATATTTATAAATTAATTTCACTACCACATTAATATTAACATTATTTTTAATATGTTAATCATCATAATCACCACACAAATTACCAAATCATCCATACAAATAAATACTCAATAACCCAATGCCATTTACGACGCCATAAATGGCCATTCGAGGAGTATGAAATCCGAGTGTCGTTAATATCCATACATCACTTCTTGTGCAAATGATTTGTGTGAATTCACGTGTTGAACTCCAGAAATAACTACATGATAAAGTATTGCATGAGAAAGAGTTCTCGCCTTTGTTTTCCACTTCGTTAGTCTTTATTTGATGATTTTTGTACAGTTTAGGTTAGAATTTGCCCCAAATTGTAACTTGCTCCAATTGGACCCAGTTAGTTTTGTTGCGAAGCTCTCGACACGATCGTAATGGATCCAGTTTCATGCAATTTGGAGTTCGTTACAAAAATTTATTAACGCATAAAGTTTAAGCAAATTAATTAAATAATTAACTAAATTAATTACCCTAAAAAATCAGTTCACCGTGTTCCCCTCGGCCAAGCTTCCACCGTCGCTTCTACAGACCAGCGGAGGCCAACCTAGGCCCACCGCTGCCTGCGCCGCTCCTCCACGCGCCTCCGCCTACAGTCGCTGGCCCCACCTCGCCACCAACCACCGGAAATTCTGGTTCCCCCAAATCGTCATCGCCCACGATTTCCGCTGCCACAGTCCACATCACCGTCGCACCACCACCCATCAAACCGCTATGCCACCCCCTTTCGACGACCTTCGAACACCCCTGGCCAACTCAGCCTCCATCAATGACAGCGAGCAAAAATAGAGTTCCAGCTTCACCTAAACGCTACCCTCTGTTCATCTCCAATTTTCTATCACCACTAGCCGATTCAGGATAAACTCACAGAAGAAAAGTTGTTGCCCTTCCTCTTGGCTATAACTTTCCCTCAGGTGCCATCACCTAACACTCATCGGTTTGACCAGAAATCGCCAAATACCAAAACTGTTTTTCTGCCTTTGGATGGAGATTCCGGTGAATCTGTGTGACGATAGGCCATGGAATTTTTGTGGTAGGTAGAGATCATCATGATCTACTATACCCAAAAACCATTTGGGATAATTGCTTATGGATTGAGAGATATAAATGGTTTTATGTTTGAGGACTTTTCTGAAATTTTGTAGGGGCTGCTGCCAAATTTTGAGGGAAGAGGAATTAATGAGGGTTTGGGAAGAGGAAAAGATATTATATAATAGTGGTGTAGGATTTTATATTAATTTTCTAGTTTACGCTATCTCCAATCAACAATTATCAATGCCATGGGCACACACGAATTCTATTGGCGACCAAAATTGACATGTTGTTATGTCTGGACGGTACCGTCCCAATAAAACTGGTTTCATCAAATTCTGAGTCTGTTTGATCAAAAAACTATGCTTTGGGATTAAATGACTGTTTTATTCACAATTAATTGCTCACGGCCACATACTATCTCCAAAAATTATGAAAATTGGAATTTAGAAATAATCTGACATTCAGATCCAACAAAAGTGGTTTCGTCGAAAACGAAGGTCGTTTGCAAAACGACTATTTTTAAGGGCTATAATATATTAAATACATATATAAATTCGATAGCGACTATTTTAAATTTTAAACTGGACATAACTTTTGATTTATAAAGTGAAATCTCAATTTCCTACATTCATTACAAAGATATAGTTAAGCAGATTCTAATGTTTCTTGTTTTGTCCAATTCTGATTTAAAATGAATTATGTATAATCAATTGAAATTAGAAAGCGAATTTTCAAACTACCGCGCCATTTCAGGCTCGTTTTATAACTAAAACAAATTTGTACATTCTAACTTCGATTTAAATAAATTTTAAATCGTTAATATTTAAAATAGATCATTTTAAATATTCAAAATACATTAAAAAAGCTAAAATAAAAAATTTTAATTGGTTCCAAAATTCCGGGTTGTTACAATCTCTCCCACTTAAAATCTTTTCATCCTCGAAAAGGAATGGAGCTGAAAGTTGTTTAACTAACCAACTCAACTTTCATTACGACTTTCATTCTTCAACTTTTCAGTTTTTAAGAATTTTCAAATTTCTCAAAAATTTGGCTAACACCCTAAATTTTTGAAAAATTTCGCCAAAACCTCCTTTGTACGGGCTAATCGGCAAAACTACAATATGACTCACAGGGCCTTCATCAATCAAAAAGAAAAAGAAAAAGCCAAGCGGCTTGCCAATTGGCTCATAAATTAATCAAAAACCAAGAAATACAGTAAACATGTACCTATTTGTCGGGCATACAATTTTATTCCTCTTCTTCGCTTCCATGCTATGACCTGTTCAATATATATACATGTGAACATATGCAATTCTAATCAATTTTCAATTTAATTCAATATTCGATTCGATTTGGCTAAATTTTACTTTTATTCTCTTATTGGTTTTATCATTCCAGTATTTTTATTAGTTAAACTAACAATCACACATCACAACCAGCAATCAATTAGTTGATTAACATTTCAAACATATATAGCTTTTATATATAATCAAAATCCTTTTTTTGTGCCAAATCACAAATAATAGATTTTAACTAAGTTCTGGTTCTCACACCAATCAATAGGAAATATATAGACATCCACTTTCGAAACTCGAACATATACACTGATGATGATCGATCAATCATCAGAATCATCTCCAAGTGACTAGAGTGTGATTCTATATCTACCTAGTATATTTGAGACTTCGAGCACACGTTAACTACGCATATATTCAAGATCTTCTTATACCCGATAGTCCAAAATCAATATAAAATAAAATACTCAAATACGTATAATATGATATAATTTTTAAAACTAAATTCATTTTTTAGAAATAACACTCTTTATACTCATTCTAGGGTATTATTAATCCTATATCTAACGAGTTATTCTTATAGGATGTTACTAATCCTATCTCCGATGAATTCTTTGTTTGGTTCTGAGGTGCCTTGTTCTGGAGCTTTGTAAACCAAAGCTCCGATACCAAACTATAATAACCGAAACGGGAAAGCCCGAATTGCTTTGAGAACACAACACGTTAAGACACAAACAACAGAACATTTCATTGCTATTACAACAATTTACATCAGAGTACAAGAATATTCCAGAGTATGAATAAATATTACACAGTGGAAATCCAATATCATAGATTAAAATACATAGCAGTGGAAAATAATACATAAGTACAACGCATAGCAGAAAATAACAACTAACACAATTGAAAGAGATATACGGATACAAAACTTTCCAAATATTGCTCCAGCTGTAATCCATCCTGTGAAAATGAATATCTGCAAAACCGAAACTACTAGCTGCCTATGTGAAAAATATGGGCACCCAAAGTTTAGGTAGAAACAATAAACTCCAAGTTAGTCATGGGACTGGTGTGAGAACTAAAGCAGTTATTAAATCTTGAATTTAAAGGTTGGGAAACATGGGACTACGTCGTATAACATGGAACGGGATTACTCCACATGAATCTTAGTTTAAAATAAAACAATGCAATGCTTTTGGAAAATGAAGCTGATATAAGACTCAGGTCCCATCACACAATGCAATGCAAGCCGGAGGATTGATTTTTACCTAATAGTAGCCAAACATTCTTGGTACGTTTAAAATAAATCATTTTGATATCACTATAAGTTTATAGTGTCAAAATATCATCAAACATAAATGTATCAATCATAGTCGGCATAAGCGCCCCATCCCACTATGTCGCCATATAGGCTTACAACTAAAATCGAAAAGTCATGTATTGGAAATTGGATTCCATCTATGAGTCGAGGCCAGGGATGGCTCCTCTCCGATTGGATACACTCTAGCAAATGCCTTAAGATTCGGATGTTGGCGAACCCTTGGATCTTCAGGGCTGCTCCACATTAACTTTAGTGGATTGGTTATTCCTGAACACACGTTTCCCGGTCCTATTAGACTTATCTCTGATCCCCGAAGTGACTCGATAACCTAGGAACCTCACAATCCATCATCCATATAAGTAAAAATGTCTAGGCTCCATACCATGACACCACTCTTAGCTAGAAAGAAAAGTCGTGCACTCCCTGTAGTCACGATCCCGTTTTTGACTCATACCGGGTGTGAGGCTCGCGAATTAACACTATACACAATGCTATGCTATTTAAAGCCGTGCCTTGATCATCAACCACAAGACTCTGCTATTCAAAAAAGGCCTTGATCATTTGCATCGTAGCATGCCACACTGATAATCGACGCCATACGACTGATGTCTATTAATATATAACCTCTAAGCTCGTACGTCTCAGAGAAGGGTGTTAAGCAAGAGAATAAATTCTCCGCCACCAAAAAGATATATATTTAATTGAAATCAATCACACAGAATGAAATCCAATGTCAGAAACACAACCATTTCCAAGTCCGTTCTGGGTCTGAACGAAACCGAAGGCACCTAATTCCTTACCCCGTATGTCCAATACAGGAGAGAGGTCGTCGCATATTCGGTCGATCTCCAAGTACGTCTGAACAATCACCGCTTATTAACTTATTTTGGTGAACAACCAAATCAAGACATCAGTAATCATTCATACGATGTAAAGATCTCCGGTCTTCAACCATCGTCTTCATCGTCGACTTTTAGTCGTCGTATCAGTTATTCAGAATGGGATAAACCCAGTCTTTCTGAATAACTCACGTATTTTATAATCAATAATCAAGTGCTATAAAACACATCACACGCCTCATTCCAATTTAGAACATTCTTTTATTCAAATATTCACATCTTTAGGGAAAGATTCCCATTAATTTTATCAAAGATAAGTTTATTTAAACTATTTCTTTAATCTTCCTTTGGATATCATTTTAAAAGATTTTATTTTGTCTTTTAACAATTTTAAACCAAATTAAGGTTTATAAACTAGTCGGGATTAGCGAACCTTAACAAAGTAATCATTTATTATTTGTTATCCCAATCCCAAACTATTTGTCCCATGGAGCAAAATTGGTAGTACTCCATATCTAACACCCACGGTGTTATTGGTAAATTTAATTACCATTTCACGTTCAAATCCAATTAAAGATTTAACTATCGCCTCGAGTAAAACTGGCGGTACTCCATTCTCGATCATTTCTTGAATTCGATAAATTTAGTTATCTCATTCTCAATTTAATCTATTTAAAGATTCATTAAAACTCTACTTTGATTTTAATCTCAAAAATCATTACTCTATGATTATTCAACTTTAATAAATTAATCTTGTCTTTACTTGGGTTAAAGAACCAATGTCATTTTAGACACAGTTCATGATAAACCCAAATCATCTTCCATTAACTATGGAATCTACACGAAATCATAACTGTGTATAATCGCTATAAATTCCCGTATTAGACTAATAATATAAATGGAATAACAGAAAAGACTTTAAATTCCATATAAAGTAACAGTCTTCCTTTACAGAAGCTCATTTCGATTATTACCAAATAGAAGTCCATTCAATTCCAATTTAATATATTAAATTGGAAAACTTTACTTTGGAAAATTTCCATTGAATCTTAATAGAAAGATTTATAAATTCCAAACCATATATTTACGGCTATTTGGGTTAAAGAACTAATGTTATTTAAAACTTCGCTCACGATACACCGAAAATCCACTTTCAATTCAATTCCAAATAATATTAATTAATGGGTAACTTCTCTAAATCTTAATTAAAAAAATTATTCTTTTCTCAACTGGGTTTAAGAAATGTGTTATTTAAGGCACCATTCACGGCAAACCCAAAATCCAATTTGATATTAAATACAAGACTCTAAATAGAAATTATATCGGCTTATATTCAATATCAAATTCCGAAATCAACTAATATCGTATTGGGAATAATGATATATATACATACATACATATATATATATATATATATATCTTCCAAATTCCTCAACAATATTCGTATAATTGCAGAATCCAATATTGAAATATTCTGAAGATTATTTCCATTCAAATCCATTCCAATTTATTCGTTGGAAAAATCTTGTTATTTTAAAACCATTTCAATTCCTTTCAGTTCTCTATTCTAGTTGTTAACTAGTTCATTTTGATAAAAATATCATTTATCTTTACAAACATGGAATATCCCATCCAAACTCTTACCAAATCATGTATTATGATTTACATAATTTTTTCATATTTTTAATGATTTTAATATCGCAATTTTATTCCATATACGGTCATCGAACTGCATTTACAACGACCTTTACCAAAACTAATTTGGAGATATTTTAAAATCTAAAAGTTAGATTTCAAATCTCGTATTACTATTCTAAAGCTCTTTTTGATACGAACCCAGCGGTTCTGGTTTAAGGAGAATTCGACAGTCGGATCTGTCGTTACATCAATTTGAAGCTAATGGTCGAAATTCGCGAATGGTCGCTACATGGCGCATTCTATTCTGGCCATTTAAATATATATAATATATATATCATCAATTTCTATTCAAAATGTATTTTATAAATCGTTTATAAATTCATTTTAAAACGATTTCAGCTTTATTTTCAATTTAAAATAAAAAATGAATATTTTATATCATTGTAATATTAAAATGATAATATTTTCAAAATATCTGATTTTGAAATCATTTCCTTTCTGTATTCATTATAAAATGAATATAATCGATCGATAAACCCATTCGGGTTAAAATGGTGAATATCTACTTACTCGGCTTCATATGTTCCAATATTTTCGTGTCCATCCAAAATCGGACATCAAAATCATATTTGGATTATTCACTGAATATTATTTTAAAATATTCTTTATTTTAAAATATTCTTTATTTCTGATTCGGAATGCGACTCAATCAATTACCATATAATTTCAGTTATATGGATTTCATACATCGCATGTATGCAACAATATTGATAAATAATCATTAGACATTCAAACATAATCCAGAGTACATCATCCAGAGTGCATTTTACAACTGTATAAGCATTAAAATAAATAAATAACACTCATCACAACCTGTCAACCCGTCGATTGACATTCAATTAAATATTGGGATTAGTGTATGTCAAATATCATCCCAATACTTGTGTGGGTTTTTCAAACAACAACAGTCGATTTAAATAAATCATTGGTTAATAAATTTAACCAATTTAAATTCGATTTGAATTATTTTTCTAATTAGCCAATTTTACTGTTTAAATTATAAGTAGATATTTATAATTTAATTTCACTGCCACATTAATATAAACATTATTTTTAATATGTTAATCATCACAATCACCACACAAATCACCAAATCATCCATAAAAAATAAATACTCAACAACCCATTGCTATTTACGATGCCATAAGTGGCCATTCGCGGAGTATGAAATTCGAGTATCGGTAATATCTATACATCGCTTCTTATGCAAATGATTCGTGTGAATTCACGTGTTAAACTACAAAAATAACTAATGATAAAATATTAAGTGAGAAGGAGTTCTCACCTTTGGTTTCCACTCCGTCAGTCTTTGTTTTATGATTTTTGTTCAGTTTCGGTTTGAATTTTCCCAAAATTCTAACTTGCTCCAAATTGAACCCGGTTAGTTATGTTTCGAAGCTCTCGACTCCATGATCGCGATGGATCCAGTTTCAGGAAATTTGGAGTTCGTGACAAAAAGTTATTAACATATAAAGTTTAAACAAATTAATTAAATAATTAATTAAATTAATTACCCTCAAAAATCAGTTCACCGTGTTCCCCTTGGCAAAGCTTCCATCGCCGCTTCTACAGACCACTGGAGGTCGATCTGGGCCCACCGCCGCCTACACCGCACCTCCATGCACCTCCACCTACAGTCGCCGACCCCACCTCGCCACCAATCACTGGAATTTCGGGTTCTCCCCAAATCGCCGTCGCCCAAGATTTCCGCTGCCACAGTCCGCATCACCGTTGCGCACTACCACCCATCGGGCCGCCGTGCCACCTCCTTTCGACGACCTTCGAACACCCTTAGCCAACTCAGCCCCCATCGATGACATCGAGCAAAAATACGGTTCCTGCTTCACCTGAAAACTACCCTCTGTTCATCTCCAATTTTCGATCACCACCAACTAATTCAGGCAATACTCACTGAAGCAATGTTATAGCCCTTCCTCTTGGCTACAACTTTCCCTCAGGTGCCATCACCTAACACTCATCGGTTTGGCCAGAAATCGCCAAATACCAAAACTATTTTTCTGCTTTTGGATTGAGATTCCAGCGAATTCGTGCGATGATAGGACGTGGAATTTTCGTGGTAGGTAGAGGTCATCATGATCTACTATACCCAGAAAACGTTTGGGATAATTGTTTATGGATTGAGAGATATAAACGGTTTTGTGTTTGGGGACTTTTCTTAAATTTTGTAGGGGCTGCTGCTAAATTTTGAGGGAAGAGGAATTAATGAGGGTTTGGGAAGAGGAAAGTGTAATGACCCGCAAATCCGTAATATCAGAGTTGACTATATACATCATACGTCTAACGCAAATATCAAGAAAATACGAAACATTTTTTTAGAAGAAAAAGGTAGAAGAAGAACAACAATAACAACACAGATTCTCACATCGCAGCGGAACAAAATATAATAAATCATATCTTTTGAAATACAAAATTAAAACTTTATAACATATACTTATCAGAGTACAACACTTACAACACAGAGGAACAAAACTCTATATAACTAACGCTGAAGCCTCCTGCTCCAAGCTCCTTTAGATAGATCTGTAAAATCCTAAACTACTTGACTGCCCTTACAAATTTAGGCACCCAAGAGTTTAGGTAGAACAAAACAAAATAAACTCTGGGTCAGTCATGGGACTGGTGTGAGTAAACAGTTTAATACAGTTTCAGAAAAACTAAATGATATCTCATAAGACCACGCCGTATAACACGGAACGGGTTTTTCCCTTATGATAATCCAAAATATCTTTATATCAAAAACCTTTTGATATTATAATAATGTCTAAATCAAGTAAATAACAATCTAGTGGAACGTTTGCATCTCACGTTCCACATAAATAATGTACAATCAAAACCGCAAGCACGTATTGGGTAATGGATTTCCAACTATGACAAGGTATGGAACCACCTTTCGCTGGTATATCTCTAAAGGAGAATACACCGAGTTCAACAGGAACATCTTGCAACTCAGCCACACATGACCGACCACTCATTTCGCTTGAGTGTATCGAATGTATATCACCAACGGTTGGGATCAGCAACCGTTTCCTGAATGGGACCGCATCAACAATAGATTTTTAGAAGTAAATAAAACTCTAGATCAGGTGATTATACACCCTAATAGGTGCGACCTACATAGCCATGCTGTCTGCCCGATTTCTGTCATTTACCGGTTGATGAGGCTTGAGGTTATGCTTTATCATCACATCAGATTCACTTCGAATGCCACATTGTCAGATCCATCGACAATCACTAATTGTCATCTACAACAGTACATTACGTGTTAGCTAAAGAAGTTTCCTTCTCCGCTTCCACTCTTGGTACGGTTGAAGAAATCAATGTATGCGACCTTTCTGAAAATACTCTGTCAGACATTCATCCATATATGTAACCCAGGAACAGGATGAACCGAAGGCACTATTCAGTACATCCATCTTAGGCACTGTTATCTAAGACTTTATACAATAGCCCTTGCACTTTACTCCGTCTTCAATTTTCTTTGGCATATATGGTTCGCAATGCTTATGCCAATACAGAGTGGTTCTTTGGATAACAATCCAACCGGTCTCTCCATATTGAGAACGATGGTCAAAAACTTCAATAGTCTATGATTTAACTATCGAATAAAAACAAGTGTTTCGACAGTCGATGATTTAACTATCGAAGAAAACAAGTGTTCATCCAATTATCAAACAATCACTGAGCCCTTAATTAATATTCCATTAATTAAATCACTTCTCTATTTCTTTATCAATAT
Source organism: Allium sativum (assembly GCA_030737875.1). NCBI lineage: Eukaryota > Viridiplantae > Streptophyta > Magnoliopsida > Asparagales > Amaryllidaceae > Allium > Allium sativum. The sequence continues at coordinate 844,095,533 of CM060919.1, read as the reverse complement.
TTGATAACCAAATATTTTCAATAACCATATTGGCCTTTACGTTATTTGGAAAACATTTCCGAATATCGCCTTCCTTTATTTTCTAAACTTTAGGAAATATATGCTATTTATAGTTGGAAAATATTCCAATTACTTATCTCTTTTCCAATCTCGTTTATTTCTATACTTAGGAAATATTTATTATTCTATTTCCAAGTTTACACTTATTGGGTTAAAACGGATGTTGTGTAAAACATCGTTACGACAACCCAATTACTATATTCAACTAACTCTTATCCAACATTGATTTTCGAGCCTGAAATCTTACTATTTATTTGTTAATAATGAAATCAATCAAGTTGGGTATAACTACCTCTCAGACCTTGATTGAATAACATATATAACGTCAAAACAAATATGACTACTTACTCGAATAATCAATACCACACAACTACTTATTCACTTTTAAGCACTTATACACTTTCTCTTTCTATTCTTACGAGTATTCCTAGTCTTTCTTTTTGATTATACTATTCTATTTCTAAGTTCGCTTCCTTATCGACTTCTATATATATCGATACGTTGATTTCTAACTATCAAATTATCTTAAAAATATTCTAACTCCTTAAATTCTCGGAAAAATTTTCCATAACCTCCTTTGTACCGGGAGCATCGGGATATTTCAAATAGCCTCCCATGGCCCTCACCAATCCAAAAGAAAAAGAAAAAGCCAAGCGGCTTGCCGATACGGCGCATAAAATCTCATATATGAATTAAACGTGTACCTTTTTGTCGAGCATTCTATTTATATCTCTACTAACACTTTATTCCAAACCTGTCTCATGTATATCCATACATTTCTAATTCATTTCAACTTAATCCAATCGTTTTATCTCAATTCGTTAATTAGTTTGTTAATCAACCTTTTTGCCAATTTCACTTTGAACATGACATGTTCAAATATGTTTTAACTAGTTTATACTAATTGAATTCTATATTTCCATTTCCTTTATTCAACTTTACTTTTGAATTTCTATATTCAAATTCTATATTTGAATTTCCTTTATACTATCCCATTTAAATTTCTATATTCAAATCTATTTTAATTCTATTTGAATCTCCTATATTCAAATTTCATATTCAAATCTATTTGAGTTCTCTTTTCAAATTCTATATTCAATTTTTCATTTCAACTCTATTATTCAAATTCTATATTCAAATCTATTTGAATTCTCTTTATTCAAATTCTATATTCCAATCTATTTGAATTCTCCTTATTCTCTTTACTCAAATTTTATATTCAAATCTATTTGAATTCTCTTTATTCAAATTTCATTTCAACTCTATTTGAATCTTCTATATTCAAATTTCAAATTCAATTCTATGCATTATTTATAAACAACGTTTATAACCTCACTTAAAATCCCACATTTTATATTTATAAACAAAGTTTATAAATTCAATTCAAATCCAACATTATAATTTATAAACAGAGTTTATAAATTCAATAATCGTTTTATATATATTTAAAACAAGTTAATATTTTCTATAGTTCATTACAAATTCAAATTCTATTTATAAAAATAGAATTCCCTTTTTAAATCTTAGATACCCTTTTTAGATATTTTTAATAATCAATATTCAAGCCCCAGTGATACTTAAATACCCCAAACAGTCAGTTATCAAATCACGGGACTTCTAACACATCATATATGACAGTATATATGCAAACAAATAAACAAACAGATAATATATTTTTGAGGAATCCAGTTGGATTCCTCCAACCTGTTTTCCTGCATCCACAGACGTTAGTCAACATAGTAATACCCCATCCTACTTCGAGGCAGGATATCACGGTATGAAGGTCATCCACTAATATATATTTGTGGCATAGGGAATTCATCCGCTATGAAACTGCGGGCATCCGCTAATGATACTGCGGGAATGAATCCAATCACCAACCCAATGTATATATATAATAATCAACCCTAAATAACTAATATATTTAAATCAACCAAACAGCATTCAAACAAGCAACAACAATTATTTTTAATGAATAAAAATAATTATAAATAACAGGTGAGTGAGATTTACTCACCATGATTTTAATTTGCTGAATATTTATTTAACATTCTCCATCATCTCGCCTTTCCATCGTCTTGAATAAATTAATTTTGTACCTACCATTAATTTTAATTCAACGGTTAAATGATTTTTAATTTAAACTAACCTATCCTATATATTACTTTATTCTATGTATTTTCAAACACTTAACCATATATATATATATATATTCAATGCTTACTTAAATAAATAAAAAACAACTTTAATTACCTTTTCCATTTTTCTTTCAAATAATTTAGATTTCCAATTATATAAACTAATTCACCATAATTCATTTTCAATTTATATAAATAAATCTCCTTGTAAATTCTGAAATAAAAAAGAAAGAAAATAAACTAAAATAAAATTACCTTGATCTATTTCAACGCAGATTCAACAACAATTTATAAATCTGTTCATTGCCAAATCCCAATACCACAGAATCATTGTTGACAAACCCCTCATCTCCTCCGTTTGCTGGCATAGGTTGCAACGCTGGTGAGAACGAGACTCCCAAAAACTGCGATGAGATGCCACTGTCGCGAAACCCAAACCCAAACTTAACTGAAAATCTATGCTCCTACTGAACATCGAACTGTTCCCCATTTCGATTTCATGCTTCCCCAAGTCGATGCTTTCCAAGAATCGCCATCAAATGTCAATCGCGCTACCCCCATCTTCCATCCTTGAGCTCGACGAAAGTCGGAATGGATGCTGGCCCAAGTCCAATTCGCTCACATCGCTCTACCTACTCCGGTTCGATTTGCTCACATTGCGATGGATGCTGATTCGCGAGTGTTATCAACGTCAAACCAAGCTCCAGGGGATCCACATGGTTTCGATTTTGATTTGAGAGTAAAGGGAGGCTCGGGATTAAAACTGATTTGGGGAAGGCCATTTTTATTTGTTTTGTCTCAAGCTTTCGGTTTTGGTTTGAGATAGATTTAAATAGCGAGTTCGAATGGATAAATGAAGGCCACGGGATGTTTTTATTTTGTGGAAGAAAAGAAGCCACCGTTTGGTTTAGTTTTGTGGAGATGAAGAAGCCACAACAATATTTTTTAATTATTATTTAAAATTTAAAATTGGTGTCCTTAAATTTAAAATACTCCTTGACTGCGAACTCCTTTCCGTACCAAACAAAAGACATTCCTAGGGTAAAACCACTATTCTGAACCCACTGGGTTATGTATCGAAGTCCAGTTCGATCATCCGAAACAAATATTAATTTAAATTGATATAAATTAATTTCAACACAATTTATTCTGCTATAATAAATTAATATTATCGTTTCTAATTCCAACAGAAGTCTGAACTGTATTTAATTCAGTTTTAAATCTCGAACTGAATTATATTTTCGCTTTACGATGATTTAATATATTGATGTAAAATCGAAATTGATTATTAAACTAATAACTTAATATAAATATTCATTTATATTATCCACCCAATATTTAAATCCGTATTAAATATTTAAAATTAACCCATAAGAAATCCGGGTCATTACAATCTTTCCCACTTAAAATAATTTCGTCCCCGAAATTGCTAAGGTAGAAAAAGTGCTCCAAACCCATTTATATTTTCAAAACTTATTTATTTGATACTCAACATTTCAAACTTACTTACGTAACTCTCTTTCGAATAAATCCCTATTCGATAACTCCTCCCTTCAAATAACTATATTCGATAATCTCTCTTTCGAATAACTAGATTCGAAGACCTTTCTTCGAATAAACTATATTCAATTTACTCTATTCAATTTACTCTTATCAATTAAATCTATTGTATTTGACTCTTATCGATTAACCCTATTTGATTAGCTCTTCTCACTTAACTCCTTCCGAATAAGCTATATTCGATAACTCCTTTAACTTTATTCGAATAGACTATATTCGATTAACTCCTTTAATTCTATTCGAATAACTAATATTTGATTTAACTTCATTCGCTTGACTCTAGATCGCAGCGATCACAATGGTTACGCCTGATTCCCTCACGAAACATCCGACCGCCCTAGGCTATCTGCAACCCTGCGAATTATGCTAGCAGTCGTACGAAATGGAAACTTATCCTGAGTAACTATGTTTGACTAACTCTCTCTTAATAACTATATTCGATCAACTTTAATTGAATAACTAACATTCAACTAAATCCTAATTCGATTAACTATGTTCAACTAACTTTGTCTGGTTAACTCTAAATTTGAATAACAAATATTTGATAAATTCTAATTGAATAACAAATATTCAATTAACTCTACGGATTAACCCTAACTGATTAACTCTAACTGGTTAATTCTTACTCTAATCGATTTATCCTAACTCTAATCGATTATTTCTAACTCTAATCGATTATTTCTAACTCTAATCAACTTCTCCTACTCGAATAACTCCTATTGGATAACGTTTATTCATTTATAAAGATTTACTTTTAGTAACGTTTCTTCACTTTATAAATGTTCTCTTTAATAACGTTACTTCACTTATACAACTGTTGTGTACCCCTTCTATTTAAAACTATCGGTGTTAAAAACCAATATCTCTTCTCTATATAAGTTCAGACTTATATATCCCATTTATCGAATGATAAATATTTAAATTAATTTATAAACTGTTATTTATAAATTAGTCTTTTCTATTTATCTATTAAAAACATATTTCCATTTTCTATTCATCTTCTAAATATTCCTTTGATTAAATTCTTTTTATTTAACAAATAAATATCTCATTTATAACATTCTATTTATTTTCTGTAAATAAATATTTCCATTTAATCTATTTGTAAATGTTTTACAAATATTTCCTTTTAAATTCTATTTGTAAATGTTTTTACAAATATTTCTCATTCTATTTGTTTGCACATAACTTCCTTTGTATTTGTGTTACAAATATAATTCCTTTATACTTGTTTTACAAATATATTTTCTTTTTAACTCTTTTGGTTTTTCCTTTATTCACACCCAATTCATATTTCATTCACATTCATTTTACTCAATTTATTCATTTCGATTCATTTAACTTACTTAAGTTAAATTTAGTTTCAATCATTCAAATTCCTAGGGTTTATATTTCTAAACTCCTTTGAAGTAATATAAATATATACATATATTTATATCCGTCTCAAATTCAAAACATTTGAATTTTCAAACAACTTGTTTTCTTTTCAAACAAATTTCCATCAAAAACTTTTCTAAGGTAGCAATCCATCACTTAGAAACTCAAAAATGAAAACTGATGATGTTGCGACCATCATTAGAATTATTTCCCAGCCACTGAAGTGAGTTCAGTGCTATATCACTTGACATTCATTTAGAAAAAATATTTTCCAAACTCCCAGGATTTTAAATTCTGAATTCTTGTTTGAATTCAATTTTAATTCATCTCATTTGTATATATTTCATTCTTATACAAATTCTATTGGTTATATATGGCTATTTCTATTTTATAATCTAATTCGATTATAATCCTAACAATCAACTCAACTATTTAAAAACAATATCGTGTCCAATCTTTTGTTCAAGTGTTTACAAACTCTTATCGACGTCGTGGCGTCCCACGATTCGATCAGAATTCATAATTCACTCAACAGACTAGTCAACATAACATAAAACAGTTTTTATATCAAATAACAAATACGCTCTCTCGTATATATATACACTCAACTCATTCTAGGGTACTACTGACCTTATCTCTAATGAGCACATTCCAACAAGCCTAGGTGTTCACTCAACCTAAGCTCTGATATCAACTGTACTGACCCGCAAATCCGTAATATCAGAGTTGACTATATACGTCATACGTCCAACCCAAATATCACGAAAATACGAAACATTTTTTTTAGAAGAAAAAGGTAGAAGAAGAACAACAATAATAACACAGATTCTCACATCGCAGCAGAACAAAATATAATATATCATATCTTTTGAAATACAAAATTTCAACTGTATAACATATACTTATCAGAGTACAACACTTACAACACAGTGGAACAAAACTCTATATAACTAACGCTGAAGCCTCCTGCTCCAAGCTCCTTTAGATAGATCTGTAAAATCCTGAACTACTTGACTGCCCATACAAATTTAGGCACCCAAGAGTTTAAGTAGAACAAAACAAAATAAACTCTGGGTCAGTCATAGGACTAGTATGAGTAAACAGTTTAATACAGTTTTAGAAAAACTAAATGATATCTCATAAGACCACGCCGTATAACACGGAACGGGTTTTTTCCTTATGAGAATCCAAAATATCTTTATATCAAAAACCTTTTGATATTATAATAATGTCTAAATCAAGTAAATAACAATCTAGTGGAACGTTTGCATCTCACGTTCCACATAAATAATATACAATCAAAACCGCAAGTACGTATTGGGTAATGGATTTCCTACTATGACAAGGTATGGAACCACGTTCCGTTGGTATATCTCTAGAGGAGAATACACCGAGTTCAACAAGAACATCTTGCAACTCAGCCACACATGACCGACCACTCATTTCGCTTGAGTGTATCGAATGTATATCACCAACGGTTGGGATCAGCAACCGTTTCTCGAATGGGATAGCATCGACAATAGATTTTTAGAAGTAAATGAAACTCTAGATCAGGTGATTTTACACCCTAATAGGTGCCACCTACATATCCATGTTGCCTGCCCGATTCTGTGATTTACCTGTTGATGAGGCTTGAGGTTACGCTTTATCATCACATCAGATTCACTTCGAATGCCACATTGTCAGATCCATCGACAATCACTAATTGACATCTACAACAATACATTACGTGTTAGCTAAAGAAGTTTCCTTCTCCGCTTCCACTCTTGCTACGATTGAAGAAATCAATGTATGTGACCTTTTTGGAAATACTCTGTCAGACATTCATCCATACAAGTCACCCAGGAACAGGATGAACCAAAGGCACTACTCAGTACATCCATCTTAGGCACTATTATCTAAGACTTTATACAATAGCCCTTGCACTTTACTCCGTCTTCAATTTTCTTTGGCATATATGATTCGCAATGCTTATGCCAATACAGAGTGGTTCTTTGGATAATAATCCAACCGCTCTCTCCATATTGACAACGATGGTCAAAAACTTCGATAGTTTGTGATTTAACTATCGAATAAAAACAAGTGTTTCGATAGTCGATGATTTAACTATCGACGAAAACAAGTGTTCATCCAATTATCAAACAATCATTGAGCCCTTAATTAATATTCCATTAATTAAATCACTTCTCTATTTCTTTATCAATATTTGTTAACCAAATAATTTCAATAACCATATTGGGCTTTTACGTTATTTGGAAAACATTTCCGAATATCGCCTTCCTTTATTTTCTAAACTTTAGAAAATATATGCTATTTATAGTTGGAAAATATTCTAATTACTTATCTCTTTTCGGATCTCATTTATTTCTATACTTAGGAAATATTTATTATTCTATTTCCAAGTTTACACTTATTTGGTTTAAACGGATGTTGTGTAAAACATCGTTATGACAACCCAAATGCTATATTCAACTAACTCTTATCCAACATTGATTTTCGAGCCTGAAATCTTACTATTTATTTGTTAATAATAAAATCAATCAAGTTGGGGTATAACTACCTCTCAGACCTTGACTGAATAACATTTATAATGTCAAAACAGATATGACTACTTACTCGAATAATCAATACCATACAACTACTTATTCACTTTTAAGCACGTATACACTTTCTCTTTCTATTCTTACGAGATTCTATTCCTAGTCTTCCTTTTTTATTTATACTATTATATTTCTAAGTTCGCTTCCTTATCGACTTCTATGTACATCGATACGTTGATTTCTAACTATCAAATTATCTTAAAAATATTCTAACTCCTTAAATTCCCAGAAAAATTTGCCATAACCTCATTTGTACCGGGAGCATCGGGATATTTCAAATAGCCTCCCATGACCCTCACCAATCCAAAAGAAAAAGAAAAAGCCAAGCGGCCTGCCGATACGGCGCATAAAATCTCATATATGAATTAAACGTGTACCTTTTTGTCGAGCATTCTATTTATATCTCTACTAACACTTTATTCCAAACCTGTTTCATGTATATCCATACATTACTAATTCATTTCAACTTAATCCAATCGTTTTATCTCAATTCGTTAATTAGTTTGTTAACAACCTTTTTGCCAATTTCACTTTGAACATGACATGTTCAAATATGTTTTAACTAGTTTATACTAATTGAATTCTATATTTTCGTTTCCTTTATTCAACTTCCCTTTTAATTTTCTATATTCAAATTCTATATTTGAATTTCCTTTATACTATCCCATTTAAATTTCTATATTCAAATTCTATTTTAATTCTATTTGAATCTCCTATATTCAAATTTCGTATTCAAATCTATTTGAGTTCTCTTTTCAAATTCTATATTCAATTTTCCGTTTCAATTCTATTATTCAAATTCTATATTTAAATCTATTTGAATTCTCTTTATTCAAATTCTATATTCCAATCTGTTTGAATTCTCCTTATTCTCTTTATTCAAATTCTATATTCAAATCTATTTGAATTTTCTTTATTCAAATTTCATTTCAATTCTATTTGAATCTCCTATATTCAAATTTCAAATTCAATTCTATGCATTATTTATAAACAACGTTTATAACTTCACTTAAAATCCCACATTTTATATTTATAAACAAAGTTTATAAATTCAATTCAAATCCAACATTATAATTTATAAATAGAGTTTATAAATTAAATACTCGTTTTTTATATATTCAAAACAAGTTAATATTTTCTATTGTTCATTACATATCCAAATTCTATTTATAAAAATAGAATTCCCTTTTTAAATCTCAAATACCCTTTTTCGATATTTTTAATATCAATATTCAAGCCCCAGTGATATTTAAATACCCCAAACAGTCAGTTATCAAATCACGGGACTTCTAACACATCATATATGACAGTATATATGCAAACAAGTAAACAAACAGATAATATACTTTTGAGGAATCCAGTTGGATTCCTCCAACCAGTTTTCCTGCATCCACAGACGTTAGTCAACATAGTAATACCCCATCCTGCTTCGAGGCAGGATATCGCGATATGAAGGTCATCCACTAGTATATATTTGTGGGACGCATAGGGAAATCATCCACTATGAAACTGTGGGCATCCGCTAATGATACTGCGGGAATCAATCCAATCATCAACCCAGTATATATATATAATAGACAACCCTAAATAACTAATATATTTAAATCAACCAAACAGCATTCAAACAAGCAACAACAATTATTTTTAACGAATAAAAATAATTCTAAATAACAGGTGAGTGAGATTTACTCACCACGATTTTCCTTTGCTGAATATTTATTTAACATTCTCCATCGTCTCGCGTTTCCATCTTCTTGAATAACTTAATTTTGTACCCACCATTAATTTTAATTCAACGGTTAAATGATTTTTAATTTAAACTAACCTATCCTATATATTACTTTATTCTATGTATTTTCAAACACTTAACCATATATATATATATATATTCAATGCTTAAATAAACAGCAACTTTAATTACCTTTTCCATTTTCTTTCAAATAATTTAGATTTCCAATTATATAAACTAATTCACCATAATTCAATATCAATTTATATAAATAAATCTCCTTGTAAATTCTGAAATAAAAAAAGAAAATAAACTAAAATAAAATTACCTTGATCTATTTCAATGCAGATTCAACAGCAATTTATAAATCTGTTTACTGCCAAATCCCAATACCACAGAATCATTGTCGACAAGCCCCTCATCTCCTCCGTTTGCTGGCAAAGGTTGCGACGCTGGTGAGAACGAGACTCCCAAAAACTGCGATGAGATGCCACTGTCGCGAAACCCGAACCCAAACTTAACTGAAAATCTATGCTCCTACTGAACATCGAACTGTTCCCCATTTCGATTTCATGCTTCCCCCAGTCGATGCTTTCCAGGAATCTCCATCAAATGTCGATCGTGATACCCCCATCTTCCATCCCTGAGCTCGACGGAAGTCGGAATGGATGCTGGTCCAAGTCCGATTCGCTCACATCGTTCTACCTGCTCTAGTTTGATTTGCTCACATCGCGATGGATGTTGATTTGCGAGTGCTATCAACGTCGAGCCAAGCTCCAGGGGATCCACACGGTTTTGATTTTGATTTGAGAGTAAAGGGAGGCTCGGGATTAAAACTGATTTAGGGAAGGCCATTTTTATTTGTTTTGTCTCAAGCTTTCGGTTTTGGTTTGAGACAGATTTAAATAGCGAGTTCGAATGGATAAATGAAGGCCACGGGATGTTTTTACTTTGTGGAAGAAAAGAAGCCATCGTTTGGTTTAGTTTTGTGGAGATGAAGAAGCCACAACAATATTTTTTAATTATTATTTAAAATTTAAAACTGGTGTCCTTCAATTTAAAATACTCCTTGACTGCGAACTCCTTTCTGAACCCAACAAATGACATTCCTAGGGTAAAACCACTATTCTGAACCCACTGGGGTAAGTATCGAAGTCCAGTTCGATTATCCAGAACAGATATTAATTTAAATTGATATAAATTAATTTCAACACAATTTATTCTACGATAATAAATTAATATTATCGTTTCTAATTCCAACAGAAGTCTGAACTGTATTTAATTCAGTTTTAAATCTCGAACTGAATTATATTTTCGCATTACGATGATTTAATATATTCGATATAAAATCGAAATTGATTATTAAACTAATAACTTAATATAAACATTCCTTTATATTATCCACCCAATATTTGAATCCGTATTAAATATTTAAAATTAACCCATAAGAAATCCGGGTCATTACAAAAAGACTTTATATAGAAGTGGTGTAGGATTTTATATTAATTTTCTGGTTTACACTGTCTCCAATCGACAATTATCGATGCCACGGGCACACACTAATTCCATTGGCGACCAAAATTGACATGCTGCCATGTCTTGACGGTACGGTCCCAATGAAACTGGTTTCATCGAATTCTGAGTCCATTTGCTCAAAATGCTCTATTTTGGGCTTAAATGACTGTTTGATTCGCAATTAATTGCTCATGGCCACATTTTAGTTCCAAAAATTATGAAAATTGGAATTTAAGAATAATTTGACAGTCCGGATCCAACAAAAGTGGTTTGTCGAAAACTGTGATGACCCCAAACTTCCATAGATCGAAAGCAAGGATAATCATTTTGGAATACAACATATTTACAACAAAAAACAGATCTCAGATAATTATCATAACACATAAACCATTTCAGCGGAAATAAATGTCATCAGCATTACAGCAGAACATCAGAGTATGCCGTTTTACAGGATCCACTTAGCATAATAGAAGTCTTAACAAAAGAGAAACAAGTCTCAAATGAAAGGAAATAAGTTGCAAATCCCATTACATACATCAAAAGGAAAGATAGAAAAATGTCTCAAAAGCAGAATAAAAGATGGAGAAAAGGTCTTCTTCTTCTCCCTTCCAAAGCAAGCTCCGTCCAGAAAGTATCATCTAGAAACCTGTCAATTGGCTGCCCGTGTGGAAAGAGGGCACCCGAGTTTGCAAAAGTGAAACAAACTACGAGTCAGTCATAGGACTGGTGTGAGAATTCTTAACTAAATTAACTATCAATATGGCGAATCTCAGGACCACGCCGCTAAAAGCAGAACGGGTTTACTCCATTGGATTGCCAGTGCATAATTTTAAAAAGTTATATAAAACAGCGAAATGACTTTAGAAAAATGAAATCGTCATAAGACTCCGATCCTATCACACAATGCAACGCACACAGGAGGATAGAGTTTTCCCTTATGATGATCAAACATGCTTAATACGTGAAAAGTAATATTTTAATATTATCATTAGTGTTTAAGCAGTATTAAAATACTTCACTGTAAATATATCAATCCTGGACGGCATAGTACCCCATCCTACTATGTCGACGTATATAAGTTTACAATCAAAACCGAAATGTCATCGTATTGGGAATTGGTTTTCTGTCATGAAATCGAGGCTAGGGATCGTCCTCTTCCGATTCGAACACTCTAGCAAATGCCTCAGGATCCCCCTCAGTGAACCCTTGGATCTTCAGGGTCGGTCCCCACCTAAGGGTAGTGGATTGGCAATTCCTGAACACACGTTTCCCGGTTCCTTTGAACCTATAGTATGACCACTTCCGGCCTATAAAAACCCGAGGTACCTCAATCCAAAATCCACATAAGTAAAATGTCAGGGCTGGTAGGTCGCTGACATCACTCTAGCTAGAAAGAAACGTGTGCACTCCCTGCAGTCCTAATCCCGTTTTTGACTCATACCGGGGTGTGAGGCTCGCGAAGTCGCGTTATACACAAAGTTATGCCTAAACAGGCTATGCTTTGATCATCATCCACAAGGCCTGCTTTTCAACAAAGCCTTGATCATCGCATCTTGGCGTACCACATTGACAATTCAACGCATGCGGTCGATAACTATCACTACATATCAGGGTGTTAAGTAGAAAATAAATTCTCTACCACCAAACAGACATATATTGATAGAAATCGATTGAATTACATGAAGTGAATTTCAACGTCAGACACGCATCCATTTGCAAGTCCGTTTTGGGTCTGAACGAAACCGGAGACACCAAAAAGGTTCTCGCTTATCCGCATGATCAACACACACGTCCGGACAATTACTGCTTCAACCCTGTCCTGGGAGCAAATCAGTCCAAGGTATCAGAATTTATCGTCCATTCGGGGTGAAGATCGCCGGTCTTCAACCGCCGCCTTCATGCATCTTTGATTCAATCGTCGTCCAATTATTTGAAATGAGTTAAACTCGGCCTTTTCAAATAATTGTCGTATAATTATAGTTTAAAACTTTTCATATATATTCATTGTAACTCCCCACCTCCGCTAGGGTCACTCACAAAGGGAATGCACTAGGTTTGGTGAAGCATTATCAAGGTAAACATGCACAGAAATATCACAAGACAGAACATATAAAATAGCGGAAGTAAAATCGAACTTTCATAAACATTAATAATTAAGGTCTAAAGCCTTTTACATCAGAGTACATCAAAACCTGTCTTGCAATAGTAAAGAAGCATAAAGACTTTTTCATAATTTATTCCCCAAATAAAAACAGTAAAGTAGCCATAGCCAAGAAAAGTCCAAGCCATCCATGATGACCTTCAAGCAGAAGAAGTCCGAACTAAACAACATTGTTTCCTCCCTGTAACCTGGAGGGGGGGGGGGAAACGGAAGAAAAGAGGCGAAACAAAACGGGTCAGTCAAAAAGACTGAGTAAGTCCTATCTACTTCCAGTATAAAAACAGGTAAAGGTAACATGACATGCATAAACTGAAAGTAAACATAAGGATAACTACAAGATAGATAAACTAAACCAGGGTAGCCGGTTGAACTATTGTGGCAAGGTAAACTAAGGTATCATGATAAACTACGGTGTTATGATAAGTCAAGGTATCACATCGTCAGATTTCTATCGAGTACATTATCCCAAGGTATCTGCCCCGTCTAACATCCCACGGTATCTATTATGTATATTCTTCCTAGTTCTAACATGTATATTTACTCTGCACCCTCCGTACTAGTATCCCAGCCTTGTTATGTGTTAACCATGAATGTCCCTTACTCAAAGTCGTGTAATGGTCCATGTCAACCTAATATATCCTATGTTTCTTTCCATGTATATAAGTTCAGTCCTTTGCCGTACCTCGTACGGGCTTCCTCATGTTGTATCATCCTTGAAATCGTTTGGACTGTCACCCTTGTTCTAGCTAGGCTCTTCCATATGAATCATCGTTTGAACTACTAGGACTTACGCCACCTAGCACCACTAGGGATTACGCTTACCTATTGCACGCTTTCGTATTTCGGTTTGGGTTAAACCACCTAGGCCACTAGGGATTACGCTAACCCTCAACCGCGCCCTTTTTCCCACGCATTCATTGTGAATCGTTTTTCTATAACTGTATGCACATGTATCACATCGTGCCATCCGAGTCCTGTCACAGGGCAAAACAAGAAATACAAGACTCGGTCGGGAGCTTTAGATTTATCTGCCGATGCAGATACTAAGGTCTGCTTTTCTACACGTGGCTATGGTCCCACGAGACCCCTCCCTCAACTAGTGAAAGGCAACACAAGAGAAAATCTTGCATGAGAACTACACTCCGGCCAGCCCACATCCTACGGCCTACCTCACCCATAATTAGATAGCAATTATGGTCTGTTGGGTGTTCCCTGCCTTTCCGTACGTACACGCTTGACTCAAGATGGTAGATGATCGACGAACTTGCTATCTCGGGCACCTTATGTATTCGTCGACTCACTGCTATCCACCCCAGTCTTTAGGTCGCTCGCATAGCAACCAAGGCATATTCCTGGTTCTTCTACCGCAGACCTCAACCTCTCGTGAGCCTAGTATAATGACCTGGCAGCTCACAGAGGGATCCCAAGAATATCCTCACGTTCCCCGAAGTCGTTGCTTCGTTACCCAGTTCGTTGGAGCCTTTATCTAAATCAGATAGCCTGCTCCTACACGCATACTTAAACGTTGACCTAACGTATCGGGTTACTAATCTATCTAAGAAATGGTCCAAATTTCCTTGACTAAGAATTATTACTTAGTTTCCCCTAACTAAGGTTTACCACTTAGCCTTATTTCCATAATCCTTGTTAATGATGGTTATTTACCTAATCCTCCGAATTAGGGTTTATCTAATGGGTTAAGTGTTATCATTCAAGTCCATGACTTAACCCTATCGAGTCAAATTGGTCAAGTACCAGTTTACTTTGATCCTATCGGATTATCTTGCTAGATTGATTAAGCATAGATTATCTTAATCCCATCCAATTATCGAGTCGGATTGGTTAAGTATAGGCTGGCTTAACCCCATCCTCTAATTGTACTAGGATGGTTAAGTATACTCTAAGAAGGTCTTGTGACTTAACCTTATCAGGTCCGCGTATTAGATTGGTTAAGTGTGGATCACTTAATCCTCATCAAATCATCATGTATAATTGGTTAAGTATAAGTTGCTTAACCCCATTAGATTATCATGTTAAGTTGGTTGAGTATTGGTTACTTAACCTCATTGAATTACCAAGTTTAGTTTGGTTAAGTGTTTAGCTTAACCCCATCGAATTACCGTGTCGAGATTAGTTAAGTGTCAATTACTTAACCCCGTTTAATTACCGTGTTTAGATTAGTTAAGCCTTAATTACTTAACCCCATCTAATTACCAAGTCGGATTAGTTAAGTGTAAATTACTTAACCCCATCTAATTACCAAGTCGTATAAAAATGGTTAAGTGTCATTAGGCAAATCGAATCACTTAACCTACCCAACCTTGTCGTGTTTTGTTAAGTATCATTAGCCTAATCAATTTACTTAACCCCTTTATCCATGTCATATTTGGTTAAGAGTCATTAATCAAATTAACTTAACCCTATCATGTGACATTAATTACTTAATGCACCCCAACCTCTCACATTAGACTTTGTTGTGGTTACTAGTTAAGCCGGTCGGTTCCGGGTAGCTTTACACCACAACTTGGTCTAACCTCGGGTTCAAGCACAACATGACCAACTTCTCACATTGAGTCCTATTGTTTGCAACTACTAGTTAGGCCGGTCGGTTCCGGGTAGTTTTACGTTGCAAACTCAACCCAACCTCGAGTTGGCCACTTTCATGTTTAGTCTAGTGTCATGTTCATAGTCAAGTTTTCAAGCAATTGGGTAGACCTAACTTAATAGGTAAATTCCCAATGGGTAGACCTAACTTAATAGGTAAATTCCCAAGCTTATGTTTTTATGCATACTTACATGTTATATTTAATGTTACATGTTGTCATGTTATACCCATTTAACCCAAATCATGTTTCACATCATATTTTTATGAAACTTCAAGTTAAGTTTTTCATGTATATTCATGCTCGTCTAACCAAACCCCAAAACGTGTTTCCAACGTAAGTATAGACGAGTCAACATAATAGGAATACTATGACTACAAATTGGCCTCGATCATGCATAGTGTCATAAAAAGGGGTTTTGGCCACAAACACACAAAATGTCACAAGGGAATTTGGCCACAAACATGCATATTATCAAAAAGGGTTTGGCCATAAACATGCACAACTTAAAAGAGGGGATTGGCCACAAGCATGCATAATCTCATAAAGGATTTGGCCACAAACTTGCATGATAGCATAAGGGGTTTGGGTTCATAAACATGCATAAGCCCCAAAATCTTGCCTTAGCCAATGTTTCACAAGTAAAGTGGTTCCTAAAGGTTCATGCTAGCATTTCATGCATAAAGATCCAAACTTGCAAGTTAAACTAGGTTATGCATAGCATGAGAGGCATGATTAAGTCACTCACATGGCCTAAAATCATAAACATGAACACAAGAGGCAAGGTAAGGTTCATATAGGTTCGCATAATCATGTTTAGCCTCATTTTATCTCATGTCATTATCAAAACTACCGTTTCCATCTAAAAGTAGCTAGAACTTACCTAGGCAAGGCTTAGAAAAGGGGTCATGCATCATCTTGACGAAGAAAGGTGGCTCCTTTGAAGAAGAACCTTCATGAAACTCGCATAGCAATGTTGATTTGGCCTCTATTTGGTGTAGCAAGCTTGCACCTTTTGATTTGAACCCGATTTGAATGCATAGGCTCTAGGGATTTGAGATGGAGGCCATGAGAGTAGAAATTTGGCCATAGTTTAGTTACATGAGCGAATAATGAGGGTTTAGGGGTAGGTTTAGGGTCTTTTTATAGAGATTAGGATAGTTTTAGGCCCTTAGATTAACCCTAGGACCAACCTGAACCGTCAGATTTCAAGCCAGGCCCAAAAACCTAGCCAAGATAGAAAATAGGTGCACCAGGCCAGAATCAGCCGACATGGCAAGTCGACAGCCCTGTCGACATGCCTGTCGACATGTGAAACACCCCACCTCCGTTAGGGTCACTCTCAACGGGAATGCCCTAATTTTGGTGGAGGTTTATAAGTACAAGTCACAGATATACAAGATAGATATGAGAACACATATTTGTAAACAGCGGAAGAACAACAAACTTTATTTCATCAAGTCAAATACGTGTTACAACAACATCCTTTCCAAAAACATAACATAACACTTTCATAATCTGTCTTGAGTACATTATTTAAAGAAGCATAAATAAAACATAGATAAACTGCAAAAGCCCCATAGTGGATTGTCCAAAGCCATAGTTCAAAACAGGAAAGTCCAAGCAATACATTTCTCTTCTTCAAGCTGGATGTTGAGGTTGGTCAAGCTGCTGTGTTCCCTCCCTGAGGACCTGGGGGGGGGGGGAAACGGAAGAAAGAAGACGAAAGAAAAGTAGGGTCAGACATAAAGCCTGAGTAAATCTAGTACTATTTTGTCTATGAATAAAGAACTGGGTATGATAAGTATAAACAAGAAGTGGGCATGCACTATAAACTTGGTTAAGTTGTCTAGGGTCGAATATACTATCGTACCCCATGTTAATCTCTGAACCCATATAAACTAGTTTCCAACTGCCACCCCATAACCAGGGTGATGTGATCCATTCTATGATGATCGGCTCCTACTCGCATAGTTACATGTGTCTTACGGCCCCCGATGTCTGTAGTTACCTATGCTGGTCCCACCATGGGGTGTATCAAGTCCCATAGTGGCAACCCGACACAACCTTAGAGTGCACAGGTATGCTACTGGTGTCCAGTGCCTTATTTTTCTGCGCCGGAGTGTGTGCACGCCCGCACTCCGTTAGAACCTACACTGCTACACCACCGCCGTCGCTTTGACCTCTTACAATCAGCCCAGTAATCGTGCCCCACCCTGCCTAGCTTCAGGGTATCCTGATACACCTTTTAGGGTTACTGCTGAAAAGGGTCCCCCGTTACTAGGTTTTCTATCTCTAGCCAACATGCTAAGTTGGTTAAGTGTTTCCTAACCTAACCCCACCAGTCCGTTTAGTTTAGCATGTTCCATTTTGATTAAGTCTTTAGTTCACTTAATCCTAACAATCCTGACTCAGCCTTAATTGTCTTATTAAGGCCCTGACCTCTCACATTAGACAGGTATTGTTGTGGCTGCCTGTTGCCGGTTGGTTCCGGGCAGTCTTACGCCACAACTCAGTCTAACCTCGGGTCCTTATTGGGCTCCATGTTTAACCTCCCACATTGGATAGGTATTGTTGTGACTACTGGACAGCCGGGCGGTTCCGGGCAGGTTTACATCACAACTCAATCCAACCTCGGGTTAAACACATCGTATGTTCTACATTTACATATTTTGTCATTCTTCTTTATTTCTTATATGTAAATATTTGCGGCCCATTATTAAGTTAATGGTGTAAAGGTTACACCAATCATGGGCCCAACCCATACTTGAACTTGGGCCCTTCTATTTTATATTTTCATTCATTAATTAATTTTAACCCAACGTTATTTTCCCCCGTTTTTACACGTCCGTTTATATATATTGGGCTTAGCCTTTTAAAGCCCAATTTAGCCATGCGAAAAGGGGAGGCTTAAAGCGTAATTACATACACAAAGAGGGGAATGTGAGCGCATGAACTTGCATATGACGTTGGAAATACATAATAGAAACTGGTGTACTTGCATATATATACTTTGGTCATAAAGCATAGGTGACATGAACCAAACCATGTAAACTTAAGATAAGAATCTAAATTAGGTGTCACATAGTCTTAACTACAACATAGACCTATGTTCTCAATTAGGCATAAACATAAACAAGTCATGTTCATAAGGTTTCTACATGTTTACAAAGGGGATACTTTGTTACTAACACAAAAGCATAGTTCAACTTAATCATGATTTAAGTCTAATCACATAACGATGGTATAAACATACTTATGCATAAATATTCCTAAACATGGTGTTTACTTTAACCTTGCAAAAAGGGATTTTTGAGTCTAACCTAGCCATGTCTCACATATGTCATCATATAATTCTTTTAAACAAGATAGACTTAATCATGGGTTTTCAATTATGCCAAATATCATTCATAGCCTAGCCATATTCATAAGTTTGCAAAAGCATGACTTAATACATGGATTATGGTGTCAAAATTCCAACATAGTTTCATATGAACTATAACAACCAAACTTGTTTCAATTACTTGCAAAATGATTTATGCACAAAAATATACATCATGATGGCATAATAACAAAGCCCCAAACTTGCATGAATTTCAATCAACTACATACATGTAGCTTCAACATAGATTACATAATTTGCGCAATATTCCAAACGTATACTTGCATAGAACTACCGCATGTAGTTCTTTATAATGAATAACATAATTTTGCACAAATATGAATTACTTTATTATCCCAATTCAAGCATACAAATCAATACAGTTGTTTATTCATACCAAAGTAATACTCTACTTACAATGGTTGCGGCGAATTCTTTAATTAAGAGGTATGATTCCTTTGTTGAATTGATTGGCTTTAGGTTGCTTGAATTGCTTTAGGCTTTAGAACTTTCTTCCTAATTCTCTCTCTAGTTGGCGGCTACCCTTAGTTGTTTCTCAGCAACATGGCGGCTATGTTCTTAATTTGAATGAATAGATTAGGGTTTAGTCTAGGGTTGTTTATATAGAGGTTAGGAACTAATTAGGACCCTTGATGTTGCTTGGATTGATCATAGCCATTCATTAGATAGAGAGACCAATTAGAACCCGCCACCTAGCCCTAATGACAAAGCAGACCACAGAAATTCGACCAAACACAGATCTGGCCAGCCAGGTTGACTGGGCTCGACCAGGTCGACACCCCTGTCGACAGGGCTGTCGACAGCCCTATCGACATGGGTAGCCCAGGTCGACAGCCCAGTCGACCTGGGTGGCCTAGGCGGGTGTTTATCCTCCCTGGCCCATTGGGCCCGATTTTTAATTATTTTATTCTGTTTGAATTTTAAATTTGATTCAAAAACTTCCGAAGGCCATATCTTCTTCATACGGACTCCGTTTTTCGAAAACTCGGACTCTATTTCGCGTATTTTTCCGAGACGAACGCAATGGCGTATCCCGTTCCCCTTAGTTCTTTGATCTCAGATTAATTATACTTTAATTTGTAAATTTCACAGTTATAGAATTTTCGGGGTGTTACATTCTCCCCCACTTAAAAGGATTTCGTCCCCGAAATCTTCAAGTTAGGAGGAATGTATATCCTAACATCCAAACATCCATCTACTCATCCATCAAACACGAGCATCCATTGTCCTTAAAAGACTTCTAATGCTTCATGATCATATGCGAAGTGTGTGTGTATACATGAACTTATCTAATGCAAAATCAGGCGGTCTACTGATTCAGTTGACCTCCTTAATGCGAATTATGTAAGTGCCATGAATCCATTATGTATGCAAATTTTCCTATTCTTGATTCTACATGAGTGCACAATCATTCAATACAAATGCAGCATCCACATGTCAACACATTAAAGTTCAACCACATACGAATACAAACATATATGCATATGCAATATGAAGTGACTGAGCCGATCTAAAACCTAGATTGTGTGTGTATATGCAACCACGAGCAACCACTAGCAATCACTTGCAACCACTTGCAACCATCATCCATAACATGTTTCAACTACATGTTTCCATCAAAAGGGCTTCTACCTAAAAGATACGGTCGAGGAAATATACCTAAAAAGATAGATAAAAGCGCAACTTAAGGAAAAAGAAAGATCAAAGATGTACCCTCGAACAGAAAAGGGTAGGCAGTACGGATTCTAGCTTCAGTTTCCCAAGTCGCGTCTCCCTCGGCGTCGCTCCACTGAACTATGACGAGCTTGACTTCGCGGTTGCGTAGCTTCTTCACTTCAGTTCCTAAGATGCGGGTTGGAACTCTCCTTATGGTTGCTTCGCGTTCCACTTCGGCCTCTTCGAGGATATTTGGCTCTACCACTTCAGCAGACTCATGTAGACATTTTCGGAGATGTGAAACGTGAAAAACGTTGTGGACTCCGGCCAACTTCTCGGGTAGCTCTAATCTATAGGCCATTTTCCCAATCTTCTCGATGATAGGGAATGGCCCTACGAATCTTGGCGCTAGCTTTCCTGTGGTTCCAAAACGAACAACGTTCCTTAGCGGTGATACCTTGAGAAAAACTCTGTCTCCAACCTCAAATTCAAGGTCGGTCCTCCTCTTGTCGGCATAGGACTTTTGTCTGTCTTGGGCCGTCTTCATCCTTCTTCGTATTAAGTCTACTTTCTCTGAGGTCTCTCGGATCATATCTGGTCCAAGTATGAGCTTATCAGTAGACTCCCACCAACAAGTGGGCGATCGGCACGGTCTTCCATATAAAGCTTCGAAGGGCGCCATTCCGATGGTTGCTTGATAGCTGTTGTTGTAGGCAAATTCCACCAAAGGAAGGTGGTCTTCCCATGTCCCTCCGAAGTCAAGGACGCATAGTCTTAAGAGGTCTTCCAAAACTCTGTTCACTCTCTCTGTTTGGCCGTCGGTTTGGGGATGATAGGCTGTGCTCAAGCATAACTGCGTTCCTACTGCTTCTTGCAGACTCCGCCAAAACTCGCTGGTGAAGATGGGGTCTCGGTCACTAACAATGCTAGATGGTATTCCATGGAGTCGAACGATTTCCTTAAGGTAAAGTGATGCTAGGGATGAGGCAGTTCTTTTACTTTTGACAGGTAAAAAGTGGGCGCTTTTAGTAAGCCTATCCACTATTACCCAAATGCCAGTGTTGCCTCTCCTAGACCTAGGCAGCCCATCGATGAAGTCCATTGAGATGCTATCCCACTTCCACTGTGGGACCTCCAGAGGATGTAGTAGTCCGCCAGGCTTTTTCTGTTCCGCCTTAACCTGTTGGCACACCATACACTTAGAAACGAACTCTGCCACGTCCTTTTTCATGCCGTTCCAGAAGAACGCCCTTTTTATGTCTTTGTACATTTTATCTCCGCCTGGGTGTATCGTCATCTTGGAGTGATGTGCTTCCTCTAGAACCTTCTTTACTAAATCTTTCGTCTGTGGGACGCATAGTCTTCCGTCTCGCCTTAGCAAACCTTTATCGTCAATGGAGTATCGGTTGAGGTGACTTGAAGTCTCACCCCTAATTAGCCTATCAATTATTTCTACAAGCTGAGGGTCTTCGCGTTGTGCTGTCCCTACTGAATCCACTAAAGTTGGGCGCACTTCGAGAGATGCTAGCAAGCCTGGTACGAAATCGGAGGAAGGCCTAAAGTCGAAGCTGGCTATAAACTCTAGGCTTTGTCTTTCAACAAACAGCGGGCTTAGGGTCAATTTCTTTCGGCTCAACGCGTCTGCCACTACGTTGCCTTTGCCCGGAGTATAGGAGATTTCGAAATCGTACGAGGCAAGAAACTCCATCCATCTTTGTTGCCTCAAGTTAAGATCCTTCTGCGAGAAAAGATATTTCAACGATTTATGGTCAGTGTAAAGTTCGAACTTCTCACCTAGGAGATAGTGTCGCCAAGACTTGAGTGCAAAGACGATGGCGGCTAACTCAAGATCGTGGGTTGGGTAGTTCTTTTCGTGCACTTTCAACTGCCTTCCGCCATAAGCTACTACCCTTCCTTCTTGCATTAAGACGGCGCCTAGCCCTGTCCCACATGCATTCGTATAAACAGTGAACATCTTGCTCCCATCTGGCAGCGTCAAAACTGGGGCTGTTGTGAGAGCCCTTTTCAGTCGTTGGAAAGCAAACTCGCAATCCAAATCCCAATTGAACACTAGATTCTTCTTAGTCAATTTCGTGAGCGGAGCTGAGATTTTCGCAAAATCCCTTATGAACTTTCGATAGAAACCTGCTAGTCCTAGGAAGCTTCGGACCTCAGTTGCATTCCTTGGTGTCTTCCAATCCTGTACCGCCACTACCTTAGCAGGGTCCACTGCCAACCCTTGTTTGGATACTATGTGCCCAAGGAACCTCACCTCTTCTCTCCAAAAGTGGCATTTAGAGAATTTGGCTTTTAGTTGATGGACTCGCAAAGTTTCCATGATTGCCCTTAGGTGTTGAGCATGTTCCTCTTCACTCTTTGAGAAGATAAGGATATCATCTACGAAGACCACTACGAATTTGTTGAGGAAATCTCTAAATACCCTACTCATCAGGTCCACGAAGTAAGCAGGTGCATTTGTCAAGCCGAAAGGCATGACAAGCCATTCAAAGAAGCCGTCTGGGGTTCTGAACGCCGTTTTATCGATGCTATCTTCAGCCACCCTTAGCTGATGAAAACCGGTTGCTAAATCGAGTTGGGAGAAAACAGACGCTCCTACAAGCTGGTCAAATAAATCGTCAATTCTAGGGAGAGGGTGCCTATTCTTTTTCGTTAGCTTGTTGAGCTCCCTATAGTCAACACATAGACGGAGTGAACCATCCGCCTTTGTAGCGAACACCACTGGAGCGCCCCATTCCGAAATGCTCCTCCTAATGAACCCCTTTTCTAGAAGCTCTTTAATCTGTTTACTGAGCTCTTTTCTTTCTCGTGGAGCCATATGTCTAACGGGCAACGCAACGGGCTTTGCATTATCTACGAGATATATGCGGAAGTCTATTTCCCGCTTCGGAGGCAAGCCCTTCACCTCTTCGAAGACATCCGGATATTCCCGGACCACTCTAACTGATTGCAAATTTTCAACAGAGGCATCTAGCGATTCAAGATAACTAAGCATAACCGCATACGAGGGATTACAAGAAATTTCCAAAGTATTACCGAGCTGGGTTAGGAGCCTAACAACCCTTTTCTCACAATCAAGGATGGCCCCATTATTGGATAGCCAATCCATACCCAAAATCAAACCATAACCCGAAAAGCCCAAAACAAAGGCACTACATTGAAATTCAACACTTAGGATAGAAATTTTCAAATCCAGGCAGATCATAGACAAATGAGCTGGGCCCCCAATTGGGTTTGAAACAATTAAGGGGTCCTCTACCATACTAGTTTTTAGGTGCAGAGATTCTACTAAAGCAGACGAGATAAAGGAGTGTGATGCGCCAGAATAAAATAAAGTGCGAACAGGGTGATCATAAAGATAAACTACGCTTTCTACAGAAGTATTTATACCTCTCTGTTGCAAAGGTGGCGCTTCTAGCACATGAACCTGTGCCCCTGGGGTGGATCCAATGCCCTGCCCCTGTCCTCGTTTCTTTGGGCAGTCCTTAGCCCTGTGGCCTGTCTGACCGCACGAAAAGCACCCACCATTCTCCTTGGCCTTCTTTTTCCGGCAGTCCTTTACTAAGTGCCCCACTTTGCCACAGAAATTACACTTCCTCTTCTCTTTGTTGCCTTTCCCGCCTTTCTTAAAGTCTGTCTTCTTAGGCTGCAAACCCTCTTTCTTCCCTTGAGAGCTTTCTGCCTTTGTCTCCTTCTTGCCCTTATCCTCTTCATTCAGCAATGCCATTTGCACCAATCTTTCATACGTGGCCCCCATGGGTATATGGGTCATGGCCAAACTGTGTAATGGCTCATTTAACCCTTTGACGAAACGGAGAGCCTTCTTGTGCGGGGTGTTGACTAGGTCAAGCCCAAACCTAGCCAGCTCATCGAACTGATTCACATACTCTCTGACTGTCTTGTCCCCTTGCTTAAGAAATAAGAATTTTTCCAACTGCAAACTTCTTTCTGCATCTGAGAGAAATTTGGTCTCAAACCTTGCCCTAAAGTCCTCCCATGTCTCCACTGGTCTTTCAGCATTAGTGACTTCCCACCAGTAGGAAGCCTCGCCCTTCAATAGCCATACTGCCAATTGTACTTTTTGTCTATCTTCCACCTCAAAGATGATGAATAGGTCCTCCGTTTCTTTCAGCCAATTTCTAGCTGCCACGAAGGACTCAGTTCCATGGAAATCCCTTCCTCCCATAGCTTTAAAATCTTTACATATCTTGGCAAAAGCGTTTCCCCGAGGAGGAGGTTGAGGAAAAGGTGCCGCTGCAGCTGGATGATTTCCTTCAGCTGGGGGAGGAGGAACGGTAGGACCTGGCTGAGTGGCCCTAGCTTCTAAGAACCGTCTAAACCAACCAGGTATTGGTACTCCTTCCGGCAAGTTAAGTTCTTGGGACATGCTGAAACAAAAAGGATAGATTCAAAACGAAGGATAAGAGATAGTACCTATGGCTTTTGGGAAGTGGACTTTGCCTTTTTAAAATAAAATAATATTTTTCTTTTAAAAATGCTTCTTTAAATTTCCTTTTTGAAAATAATTTTTCAAAACTTTTTATCTTATCTAGTAAACCTATGCTCTGATACCAAGTGAAACACCCCACCTCCGTTAGGGTCACTCTCAACGGGAATGCCCTAATTTTGGTGGAGGTTTATAAGTACAAGTCACAGATATACAAGACAGATATAAGAACACATATTTGTAAACAGCGGAAGAACAACAAACTTTATTTCATCAAGTCAAATACGTGTTACAACAACATCCTTTCCAAAAACATAACATAACACTTTCATAATCTGTCTTGAGTACATTATTTAAAGAAGCATAAATAAAACATAGATAAACTGCAAAAGCCCCATAGTGGATTGTCCAAAGCCATAGTTCAAAACAGGAAAGTCCAAGCAATACATTTCTCTTCTTCAAGCTGGATGTTGAGGTTGGTCAAGCTGCTGTGTTCCCTCCCTGAGGACCTGGGGGGGGAAACGGAAGAAAGAAGACGAAAGAAAAGTAGAGTCAGACATAAAGCCCGAGTAAGTCTAGTACTATTTTGTCTATGAATAAAGAACTGGGTATGATAAGTATAAACAAGAAGTGGGCATGCACTATAAACTTGGTTATGTTGTCTAGGGTCGAATATACTATCGTACCCCATGTTAATCTCTGAACCCATATAAACTAGTTTCCAACTGGCACCCCATAACCAGGGTGATGTGATCCATTCTATGATGATCGGCTCCTACTCGCATAGTTACATGTGTCTTACGGCCCCCGATGTCTGTAGTTACCTATGCTGGTCCCACCATGGGGTGTATCAAGTCCCATAGTGGCAACCCGACACAACCTTAGAGTGCACAGGTATGCTACTGGTGTCCAGTGCCTTATTTTTCTGCGCCGGAGTGTGTGCACGCCCGCACTCCGTTAGAACCTACACTGCTACACCACCGCCGTCGCTTTGACCTCTTACAATCAGCCCAGTAATCGTGCCCCACCCTGCCTAGCTTCAGGGTATCCTGATACACCTTTTAGGGTTACTGCTGAAAAGGGTCCCCCGTTACTAGGTTTTCTATCTCTAGCCAACATGCTAAGTTGGTTAAGTGTTTCCTAACCTAACCCCACCAGTCCGTTTAGTTTAGCATGTTCCATTTTGATTAAGTCTTTAGTTCACTTAATCCTAACAATCCTGACTCAGCCTTAATTGCCTTATTAAGGCCCTGACCTCTCACATTAGACAGGTATTGTTGTGGCTGCCTGTTGCTGGTTGGTTCCGGGCAGTCTTACGCCACAACTCAGTCTAACCTCGGGTCCTTATTGGGCTCCATGTTTAACCTCCCACATTGGATAGGTATTGTTGTGACTACTGGACAGCCGGGCGGTTCCGGGCAGGTTTACATCACAACTCAATCCAACTTCGGGTTAAACACATCGTATGTTCTACATTTACATATTTTGTCATTCTTCTTTATTTCTTATATGTAAATATTTGCGGCCCATTATTAAGTTAATGGTGTAAAGGTTACACCAATCATGGGCCCAACCCATACTTGAACTTGGGCCCTTCTATTTTATATTTTCATTCATTAATTAATTTTAACCCAACGTTATTTTCCCCCGTTTTTACACGTCCGTTTATATATATTGGGCTTAGCCTTTTAAAGCCCAATTTAGCCATGCGAAAAGGGGAGGCTTAAAGCGTAATTACATACACAAAGAGGGGAATGTGAGCGCATGAACTTGCATATGACGTTGGAAATACATAATAGAAACTGGTGTACTTGCATATATATACTTTGGTCATAAAGCATAGGTGACATGAACCAAACCATGTAAACTTAAGATAAGAATCTAAATTAGGTGTCACATAGTCTTAACTACAACATAGACCTATGTTCTCAATTAGGCATAAACATAAACAAGTCATGTTCATAAGGTTTCTACATGTTTACAAAGGGGATACTTTGTTACTAACACAAAAGCATAGTTCAACTTAATCATGATTTAAGTCTAATCACATAACGATGGTATAAACATACTTATGCATAAATATTCCTAAACATGGTGTTTACTTTAACCTTGCAAAAAGGGATTTTTGAGTCTAACCTAGCCATGTCTCACATATGTCATCATATAATTCTTTTAAACAAGATAGACTTAATCATGGGTTTTCAATTATGCCAAATATCATTCATAGCCTAGCCATATTCATAAGTTTGCAAAAGCATGACTTAATACATGGATTATGGTGTCAAAATTCCAACATAGTTTCATATGAACTATAACAACCAAACTTGTTTCAATTACTTGCAAAATGATTTATGCACAAAAATATACATCATGATGGCATAATAACAAAGCCCCAAACTTGCATGAATTTCAATCAACTACATACATGTAGCTTCAACATAGATTACATAATTTGCGCAATATTCCAAACGTATACTTGCATAGAACTACCGCATGTAGTTCTTTATAATGAATAACATAATTTTGCACAAATATGAATTACTTTATTATCCCAATTCAAGCATACAAATCAATACAGTTGTTTATTCATACCAAAGTAATACTCTACTTACAATGGTTGCGGCGAATTCTTTAATTAAGAGGTATGATTCCTTTGTTGAATTGATTGGCTTTAGGTTGCTTGAATTGCTTTAGGCTTTAGAACTTTCTTCCTAATTCTCTCTCTAGTTGGCGGCTACCCTTAGTCGTTTCTCAGCAACATGGCGGCTATGTTCTTAATTTGAATGAATAGATTAGGGTTTAGTCTAGGGTTGTTTATATAGAGGTTAGGAACTAATTAGGACCCTTGATGTTGCTTGGATTGATCATAGCCATTCATTAGATAGAGAGACCAATTAGAACCCGCCACCTAGCCCTAATGACAAAGCAGACCACAGAAATTCGACCAAACACAGACCTTGACTGAATAACATTTATAATGTCAAAACAGATATGACTACTTACTCGAATAATCAATACCATACAACTACTTATTCACTTTTAAGCACGTATACACTTTCTCTTTCTATTCTTACGAGATTCTATTCCTAGTCTTCCTTTTTTATTTATACTATTATATTTCTAAGTTCGCTTCCTTATCGACTTCTATGTACATCGATACGTTGATTTCTAACTATCAAATTATCTTAAAAATATTCTAACTCCTTAAATTCCCAGAAAAATTTGCCATAACCTCATTTGTACCGGGAGCATCGGGATATTTCAAATAGCCTCCCATGACCCTCACCAATCCAAAAGAAAAAGAAAAAGCCAAGCGGCCTGCCGATACGGCGCATAAAATCTCATATATGAATTAAACGTGTACCTTTTTGTCGAGCATTCTATTTATATCTCTACTAACACTTTATTCCAAACCTGTTTCATGTATATCCATACATTTCTAATTCATTTCAACTTAATCCAATCGTTTTATCTCAATTCGTTAATTAGTTTGTTAACAACCTTTTTGCCAATTTCACTTTGAACATGACATGTTCAAATATGTTTTAACTAGTTTATACTAATTGAATTCTATATTTTCGTTTCCTTTATTCAACTTCCCTTTTAATTTTCTATATTCAAATTCTATATATGAATTTCCTTTATACTATCCCATTTAAATTTCTATATTCAAATTCTATATTAATTCTATTTGAATCTCCTATATTCAAATTTCGTATTCAAATCTATTTGAGTTCTCTTTTCAAATTCTATATTCAATTTTCCGTTTCAATTCTATTATTCAAATTCTATATTTAAATCTATTTGAATTCTCTTTATTCAAATTCTATATTCCAATCTGTTTGAATTCTCCTTATTCTCTTTATTCAAATTCTATATTCAAATCTATTTGAATTTTCTTTATTCAAATTTCATTTCAATTCTATTTGAATCTCCTATATTCAAATTTCAAATTCAATTCTATGCATTATTTATAAACAACGTTTATAACTTCACTTAAAATCCCACATTTTATATTTATAAACAAAGTTTATAAATTCAATTCAAATCCAACATTATAATTTATAAATAGAGTTTATAAATTAAATACTCGTTTTATACATATTCAAAACAAGTTAATATTTTCTATTGTTCATTACATATCCAAATTCTATTTATAAAAATAGAATTCCCTTTTTAAATCTCAAATACCCTTTTTCGATATTTTTAATATCAATATTCAAGCCCCAGTGATATTTAAATACCCCAAACAGTCAGTTATCAAATCACGGGACTTCTAACACATCATATATGACAGTATATATGCAAACAAGTAAACAAACAGATAATATACTTTTGAGGAATCCAGTTGGATTCCTCCAACCAGTTTTCCTGCATCCACAGACGTTAGTCAACATAGTAATACCCCATCCTGCTTCGAGGCAGGATATCGCGATATGAAGGTCATCCACTAGTATATATTTGTGGGACGCATAGGGAAATCATCCGCTATGAAACTGTGGGCATCCGCTAATGATACTGCGGGAATCAATCCAATCATCAACCCAGTATATATATATAATAGTCAACCCTAAATAACTAATATATTTAAATCAACCAAACAGCATTCAAACAAGCAACAACAATTATTTTTAACGAATAAAAATAATTCTAAATAACAGGTGAGTGAGATTTACTCACCACGATTTTCCTTTGCTGAATATTTATTTAACATTCTCCATCGTCTCGCCTTTCCATCTTCTTGAATAACTTAATTTTGTACCTACCATTAATTTTAATTCAACGGTTAAATGATTTTTAATTTAAACTAACCTATCCTATATATTACTTTATTCTATGTATTTTCAAACACTTAACCATATATATATATATATATATATTCAATGCTTAAATAAACAGCAACTTTAATTACCTTTTCCATTTTCTTTCAAATAATTTAGATTTCCAATTATATAAACTAATTCACCATAATTCAATATCAATTTATATAAATAAATCTCCTTGTAAATTCTGAAATAAAAAAAGAAAATAAACTAAAATAAAATTACCTTGATCTATTTCAATGCAGATTCAACAGCAATTTATAAATCTGTTTACTGCCAAATCCCAATACCACAGAATCATTGTCGACAAACCCCTCATCTCCTCCGTTTGCTGGCAAAGGTTGCGACGCTGGTGAGAACGAGACTCCCAAAAACTGCGATGAGATGCCACTGTCGCGAAACCCGAACCCAAACTTAACTGAAAATCTATGCTCCTACTAAACATCGAACTGTTCCCCATTTCGATTTCATGCTTCCCCCAGTCGATGCTTTCCAGGAATCTCCATCAAATGTCGATCGTGATACCCCCATCTTCCATCCCTGAGCTCGACGGAAGTCGGAATGGATGCTGGTCCAAGTCCGATTCGCTCACATCGTTCTACCTGCTCTAGTTTGATTTGCTCACATCGCGATGGATGTTGATTTGCGAGTGCTATCAACGTCGAGCCAAGCTCCAGGGGATCCACACGGTTTTGATTTTGATTTGAGAGTAAAGGGAGGCTCGGGATTAAAACTGATTTAGGGAAGGCCATTTTTATTTGTTTTGTCTCAAGCTTTCAGTTTTGGTTTGAGACAGATTTAAATAGCGAGTTCGAATGGATAAATGAAGGCCACGGGATGTTTTTACTTTGTGGAAGAAAAAAAGCCATCATTTGGTTTAGTTTTGTGGAGATGAATAAGCCACAACAATATTTTTTAATTATTATTTAAAATTTAAAACTGGTGTCCTTCAATTTAAAATACTCCTTGACTGCGAACTCCTTTCTGAACCCAACAAATGACATTCCTAGGGTAAAACCACTATTCTGAACCCACTGGGGTAAGTATCGAAGTCCAGTTCGATTATCCAGAACAGATATTAATTTAAATTGATATAAATTAATTTCAACACAATTTATTCTACGATAATAAATTAATATTATCGTTTCTAATTCCAACAGAAGTCTGAACTGTATTTAATTCAGTTTTAAATCTCGAACTGAATTATATTTTCGCATTACGATGATTTAATATATTCGATATAAAATCGAAATTGATTATTAAACTAATAACTTAATATAAACATTCCTTTATATTATCCACCCAATATTTGAATCCGTATTAAATATTTAAAATTAACCCATAAGAAATCCGGGTCATTACAAAAAGACTTTATATAGAAGTGGTGTAGGATTTTATATTAATTTTCTGGTTTACACTGTCTCCAATCGACAATTATCGATGCCACGGGCACACACTAATTCCATTGGCGACCAAAATTGACATGCTGCCATGTCTTGACGGTACGGTCCCAATGAAACTGGTTTCATCGAATTCTGAGTCCATTTGCTCAAAATGCTCTATTTTGGGCTTAAATGACTGTTTGATTCGCAATTAATTGCTCACGGCCACATATTAGTTCCAAAAATTATGAAAATTGGAATTTAAGAATAATTTGACAGTCCGGATCCAACAAAAGTGGTTTGTCGAAAACTGTGATGACCCCAAACTTCCATAGATCGAAAGCAAGGATAATCATTTTGGAATACAACATATTTACAACAAAAAACAGATCTCAGATAATTATCATAACACATAAACCATTTCAGCGGAAATAAATGTCATCAGCATTACAGCAGAACATCAGAGTATGCCGTTTTACAGGATCCACTTAGCATAATAGAAGTCTTAACAAAAGAGAAACAAGTCTCAAATGAAAGGAAATAAGTTGCAAATCCCATTACATACATCAAAAGGAAAGATAGAAAAATGTCTCAAAAGCAGAATAAAAGATGGAGAAAAGGTCTTCTTCTTCTCCCTTCCAAAGCAAGCTCCGTCCAGAAAGTATCATCTAGAAATCTGTCAATTGGCTGCCCGTGTGGAAAGAGGGCACCCGAGTTTGCAAAAGTGAAACAAACTACGAGTCAGTCATAGGACTGGTGTGAGAATTCTTAACTAAATTAACTATCAATATGGCGAATCTCAGGACCACGCCGCTAAAAGCAGAACGGGTTTACTCCATTGGATTGCCAGTGCATAATTTTAAAAAGTTATATAAAACAGCGAAATGACTTTAGAAAAATGAAATCGTCATAAGACTCCGATCCTATCACACAATGCAACGCACACAGGAGGATAGAGTTTTCCCTTATGATGATCAAACATGCTTAATACGTGAAAAGTAATATTTTAATATTATCATTAGTGTTTAAGCAGTATTAAAATACTTCACTGTAAATATATCAATCCTGGACGGCATAGTACCCCATCCTACTATGTCGACGTATATAAGTTTACAATCAAAACCGAAATGTCATCGTATTGGGAATTGGTTTTCTGTCATGAAATCGAGGCTAGGGATCGTCCTCTTCCGATTCGAACACTCTAGCAAATGCCTCAGGATCCCCCTCAGTGAACCCTTGGATCTTCAGGGTCGGTCCCCACCTAAGGGTAGTGGATTGGCAATTCCTGAACACACGTTTCCCGGTTCCTTTGAACCTATAGTATGACCACTTCCGGCCTATAAAAACCCGAGGTACCTCAATCCAAAATCCACATAAGTAAAATGTCAGGGCTGGTAGGTCGCTGACATCACTCTAGCTAGAAAGAAACGTGTGCACTCCCTGCAGTCCTAATCCCGTTTTTGACTCATACCGGGGTGTGAGGCTCGCGAAGTCGCGTTATACACAAAGTTATGCCTAAACAGGCTATGCTTTGATCATCATCCACAAGGCCTGCTTTTCAACAAAGCCTTGATCATCGCATCTTGGCGTACCACATTGACAATTCAACGCATGCGGTCGATAACTATCACTACATATCAGGGTGTTAAGTAGAAAATAAATTCTCTACCACCAAACAGACATATATTGATAGAAATCGATTGAATTACATGAAGTGAATTTCAACGTCAGACACGCATCCATTTGCAAGTCCGTTTTGGGTCTGAACGAAACCGGAGACACCAAAAAGGTTCTCGCTTATCCGCATGATCAACACACACGTCCGGACAATTACTGCTTCAACCCTGTCCTGGGAGCAAATCAGTCCAAGGTATCAGAATTTATCGTCCATTCGGGGTGAAGATCGCCGGTCTTCAACCGCCGCCTTCATGCATCTTTGATTCAATCGTCGTCCAATTATTTGAAATGAGTTAAACTCGGCCTTTTCAAATAATTGTCGTATAATTATAGTTTAAAACTTTTCATATATATTCATTGTAACTCCCCACCTCCGCTAGGGTCACTCACAAAGGGAATGCACTAGGTTTGGTGAAGCATTATCAAGGTAAACATGCACAGAAATATCACAAGACAGAACATATAAAATAGCGGAAGTAAAATCGAACTTTCATAAACATTAATAATTAAGGTCTAAAGCCTTTTACATCAGAGTACATCAAAACCTGTCTTGCAATAGTAAAGAAGCATAAAGACTTTTTCATAATTTATTCCCCAAATAAAAACAGTAAAGTAGCCATAGCCAAGAAAAGTCCAAGCCATCCATGATGACCTTCAAGCAGAAGAAGTCCGAACTAAACAGCATTGTTTCCTCCCTGTAACCTGGAGGGGGGGGGGAAACGGAAGAAAAGAGGCGAAACAAAACGGGTCAGTCAAAAAGACTGAGTAAGTCCTATCTACTTCCAGTATAAAAACAGGTAAAGGTAACATGACATGCATAAACTGAAAGTAAACATAAGGATAACTACAAGATAGATAAACTAAACCAGGGTAGCCGGTTGAACTATTGTGGCAAGGTAAACTAAGGTATCATGATAAACTACGGTGTTATGATAAGTCAAGGTATCACATCGTCAGATTTCTATCGAGTACATTATCCCAAGGTATCTGCCCCGTCTAACATCCCACGGTATCTATTATGTATATTCTTCCTAGTTCTAACATGTATATTTGCTCTGCACCCTCCGTACTAGTATCCCAGCCTTGTTATGTGTTAACCATGAATGTCCCTTACTCAAAGTCGTGTAATGGTCCATGTCAACCTAATATATCCTATGTTTCTTTCCATGTATATAAGTTCAGTCCTTTGCCGTACCTCGTACGGGCTTCCTCATGTTGTATCATCCTTGAAATCGTTTGGACTGTCACCCTTGTTCTAGCTAGGCTCTTCCATATGAATCATCGTTTGAACTACTAGGACTTACGCCACCTAGCACCACTAGGGATTACGCTTACCTATTGCACGCTTTCGTATTTCGGTTTGGGTTAAACCACCTAGGCCACTAGGGATTACGCTAACCCTCAACCGCGCCCTTTTTCCCACGCATTCATCGTGAATCGTTTTTCTATAACTGTATGCACATGTATCACATCGTGCCATCCGAGTCCTGTCACAGGGCAAAACAAGAAATACAAGACTCGGTCGGGAGCTTTAGATTTATCTGCCGATGCAGATACTAAGGTCTGCTTTTCTACACGTGGCTATGGTCCCACGAGACCCCTCCCTCAACTAGTGAAAGGCAACACAAGAGAAAATCTTGCATGAGAACTACACTCCGGCCAGCCCACATCCTACGGCCTACCTCACCCATAATTAGATAGCAATTATGGTCTGTTGGGTGTTCCCTGCCTTTCCGTACGTACACGCTTGACTCAAGATGGTAGATGATCGACGAACTTGCTATCTCGGGCACCTTATGTATTCGTCGACTCACTGCTATCCACCCCAGTCTTTAGGTCGCTCGCATAGCAACCAAGGCATATTCTTGGTTCTTCTACCGCAGACCTCAACCTCTCGTGAGCCTAGTATAATGACCTGGCAGCTCACAGAGGGATCCCAAGAATATCCTCACGTTCCCCGAAGCCGCTGCTTCGTTACCCAGTTCGTTGGAGCCTTTATCTAAATCAGATAGCCTGCTCCTACACGCATACTTAAACGTTGACCTAACGTATCGGGTTACTAATCTATCTAAGAAATGGTCCAAATTTCCTTGACTAAGAATTATTACTTAGTTTCCCCTAACTAAGGTTTACCACTTAGCCTTATTTCCATAATCCTTGTTAATGATGGTTATTTACCTAATCCTCCGAATTAGGGTTTATCTAATGGGTTAAGTGTTATCATTCAAGTCCATGACTTAACCCTATCGAGTCAAATTGGTCAAGTACCAGTTTACTTTGATCCTATCGGATTATCTTGCTAGATTGATTAAGCATATATTATCTTAATCCCATCCAATTATCGAGTCGGATTGGTTAAGTATAGGCTGGCATAACCCCATCCTCTAATTGTACTAGGATGGTTAAGTATACTCTAAGAAGGTCTTGTGACTTAACCTTATCAGGTCCGCGTATTAGATTGGTTAAGTGTGGATCACTTAATCCTCATCAAATCATCATGTATAATTGGTTAAGTATAAGTTGCTTAACCCCATTAGATTATCATGTTAAGTTGGTTGAGTATTGGTTACTTAACCTCATTGAATTACCAAGTTTAGTTTGGTTAAGTGTTTAGCTTAACCCCATCGAATTACCGTGTCGAGATTAGTTAAGTGTCAATTACTTAACCCCGTTTAATTACCGTGTTTAGATTAGTTAAGCCTTAATTACTTAACCCCATCTAATTACCAAGTCGGATTAGTTAAGTGTAAATTACTTAACCCCATCTAATTACCAAGTCGTATAAAAATGGTTAAGTGTCATTAGGCAAATCGAATCACTTAACCTACCCAACCTTGTCGTGTTTTGTTAAGTATCATTAGCCTAATCAATTTACTTAACCCCTTTATCCATGTCATATTTGGTTAAGAGTCATTAATCAAATTAACTTAACCCTATCATGTGACATTAATTACTTAATGCACCCCAACCTCTCACATTAGACTTTGTTGTGGTTACTAGTTAAGCCGGTCGGTTCCGGGTAGCTTTACACCACAACTTGGTCTAACCTCGGGTTCAAGCACAACATGACCAACTTCTCACATTGAGTCCTATTGTTTGCAACTACTAGTTAGGCCGGTCGGTTCCGGGTAGTTTTACGTTGCAAACTCAACCCAACCTCGAGTTGGCCACTTTCATGTTTAGTCTAGTGTCATGTTCATAGTCAAGTTTTCAAGCAATTGGGTAGACCTAACTTAATAGGTAAATTCCCAATGGGTAGACCTAACTTAATAGGTAAATTCCCAAGCTTATGTTTTTATGCATACTTACATGTTATATTTAATGTTACATGTTGTCATGTTATACCCATTTAACCCAAATCATGTTTCACATCATATTTTTATGAAACTTCAAGTTAAGTTTTTCATGTATATTCATGCTCGTCTAACCAAACCCCAAAACGTGTTTCCAACGTAAGTATAGACGAGTCAACATAATAGGAATACTATGACTACAAATTGGCCTCGATCATGCATAGTGTCATAAAAAGGGGTTTTGGCCACAAACACACAAAATGTCACAAGGGAATTTGGCCACAAACATGCATATTATCAAAAAGGGTTTGGCCATAAACATGCACAACTTAAAAGAGGGGATTGGCCACAAGCATGCATAATCTCATAAAGGATTTGGCCACAAACTTGCATGATAGCATAAGGGGTTTGGGTTCATAAACATGCATAAGCCCCAAAATCTTGCCTTAGCCAATGTTTCACAAGTAAAGTGGTTCCTAAAGGTTCATGCTAGCATTTCATGCATAAAGATCCAAACTTGCAAGTTAAACTAGGTTATGCATAGCATGAGAGGCATGATTAAGTCACTCACATGGCCTAAAATCATAAACATGAACACAAGAGGCAAGGTAAGGTTCATATAGGTTCGCATAATCATGTTTAGCCTCATTTTATCTCATGTCATTATCAAAACTACCGTTTCCATCTAAAAGTAGCTAGAACTTACCTAGGCAAGGCTTAGAAAAGGGGTCATGCATCATCTTGACGAAGAAAGGTGGCTCCTTTGAAGAAGAACCTTCATGAAACTCGCATAGCAATGTTGATTTGGCCTCTATTTGGTGTAGCAAGCTTGCACCTTTTGATTTGAACCCGATTTGAATGCATAGGCTCTAGGGATTTGAGATGGAGGCCATGAGAGTAGAAATTTGGCCATAGTTTAGTTACATGAGTGAATAATGAGGGTTTAGGGGTAGGTTTAGGGTCTTTTTATAGAGATTAGGATAGTTTTAGGCCCTTAGATTAACCCTAGGACCAACCTGAACCGTCAGATTTCAAGCCAGGCCCAAAAACCTAGCCAAGATAGAAAATAGGTGCACCAGGCCAGAATCAGCCGACAGGGCAAGTCGACAGCCCTGTCGACATGCCTGTCGACATGCATGTCGACAGCCCTGTCGACAGCCAAGTCGACTTGTCTGGGCGGGAATTTTCCCGCCTGGCCCCTTCTCTGCATGTTTCGAAATTCAAATTTCCCGAAAACTTCTTTGGGCCTTAACCGGGTCATACGGACTCCGATTTACAAAATTTCGGACTCTATTTCGCGTATTTTTCCGAGACGAACGCAATGGCGTAGCCCGTTTTACTTGATTCAGAATTTAAAATTAAATTCTGCCTTGATTCTCGTTTTAACATGTTATCGAAATACGAGTTGTTACATTCATAACTATTTATCGCTATTTTTATTTATTAAAAATAGCTTGAAATAAATAAATGACATTTCGGGTCAATGGGCGGCGCTGGCGCTGCTTTTACCAAAATTTGATTTACACATATCTTAATATCTAACCGTCGGATTTCGATGAAATTTATATCGTTGGAAAGCTCTTCCCAAAGCGGTCCTAACGGTTCTAGTTTTGGGAAAATCCAACGGTTGGATCTTTCTATATATTCGGTTGAAATTACGATTGTCGATACGCGAACTGCATCGCTCATTTCGTTTTAATTTTATATTTTATATTTATATATAAACCATTCGTCCGCCAATTCTAGTGCGGCAAAAATGATGGTTTCAACAATGTATCATCTTATATCAAATAAACATGGCATTTTTGTTCGCCAACTCTAATGCGACCAAAAATGACGGTTCAACGATGTATATTTCTATATTCAACAAAAATGACATTTTTGTACACCAATTCTAAGGCGACCAAAATGATGGTTTAAAATGTATAATTTCAATATTCGATAAAATAACATTTTTGTTCGCCAATTCTAATGCGACAAAAATGACGGTTTCAACATTTTTCACTTTTATATTCAATAAAAATGATCTTTTTGTCCGCCAATTCTAATGCGACAAAAATAATGGTTTCAACATTGTATATTTTTATTCTTTTTCATTTACATAAGGAAAAGCTAATTCTTCAAGTTTGTAACTTTTTATTTTCAAAGGGAGTTGTAAATAAAATTCTAATGTCAATTTCCTTTTATTTTACATTGAAAATGTAAAATCCTTTATTTAACATTGCAAAATGTAAATGCCCATTATTCCTTTTTATTTACATTGAAAAATGTAAATTCTTTTATATTGAAAAAGTAAATTCTTTTATTCTTCTTATTTACATTGAAAAATGTAAATTCTCTTTTCATTCTATAAACATTGGAAAAATGTAAATTCTCTTTTTATCTTTACATTAGAAAATGCAAATTTTCTTATTTCTTTT
Organism: Allium sativum; assembly: GCA_030737875.1. Classification (NCBI taxonomy): domain Eukaryota; kingdom Viridiplantae; phylum Streptophyta; class Magnoliopsida; order Asparagales; family Amaryllidaceae; genus Allium; species Allium sativum. Next base: position 844,056,671 of record CM060919.1, on the reverse strand, counting down.
TCTTTACATTAAAAATGTAAATTCTTATTCCTATTTCTTTTACATTAGAAAATGTAAATTCTTATTCCTATTTCTTTAAAATTAGAAAATGTAAATTCTTATTCCTATATCTTTTACATTAGAAAATGTAAATTCTTATTCCTATTTCTTTTACATTAGAAAATGTAAATTCTTATTCCTATTTCTTTTACATTAGAAAATGTAAATGAATCATAATCTTGTGTTCGCTACCAAGTTTTGTTCCTTTCCTTTTATTTACAAAGAAAATGTAAATAAGATTCTAGTGCTCAAGTTTGTTCTCTTTTCCATATTTCAAACTTGACTTCTTTTATTTACATAGAAATGTAAATAAAAATATAAATGCCAAATTTTATTCTTCTTTTTATTTACAAGGAGAAATGTAAAAAAAAAATCCTTTTGTCAATTTTTTTTTATGTCGAGGTCAAGTTTCAAGGTGTTAACATAACGCTAGAATAAGGTTCAACTTCAACATCATAACATAACACATGATAACATGGTTTTTGTCTAACCATTTCTATAATTTATCCAACGATGTGATTTTCAATGTCAACACAAAACAACACAACAACTAATTTGGTGTATAATTCCCATGAACCAAAATAAAAGTCTCATCTTTATTTTATTTTGTAAATCAAAATAAAATATTTAAAATTTATTTTGTAAATCAAAATAAAATAGTTAAACTTTATTTCTCTTTTATGTAAATCAAAATAAAAGATTCAACTTTTGTTCTTATTATGTAAATCACAATAGAGAATCCAACTTGCTTTTATTATGTAAAACCAAGATTCCAACTTTCTTTGTGAAACAAAGATTTTACTTTCATTTGTTTTTGAAACAAAAACAAGATTCAAACTTTCAATTATTTTGTGAAACAAAGATTTTACTTTCATTTGTTTTTGTAGAGAGAAATAAAAATGAAAAAAAATTAAAAAAAATAAAATAAAATAAGAATAAAGGTAATAAAGATGAGAATTTTATAGAGATTACGTCAGAATTCACAGATCAACACTAACATGGTTACATCATGACATCACAACATATCTTGATAACAATACAATATCACAACAACGCAGATCATAATCAATAATATACAATCATGATTTCGTAATGATCATTAATTTATAATTAATTAAAATAAATCAGAATCCTCACTTTCGTTTGCGATTTGGTCCAAATTTCAAACAGTTCAAAATGGTCCCGTTTCAGTTCAGAGTCGTAGCTCTTTTCAATACGATCACAACGTCGCTGAAATCATCGAATTCCGATTTGAAACGAATCATTTATGATTAAACAAAGTGTTAAAACAATTAGATTATTTAATCAATTAATTAACTAGGAAAATACCCCTTCTTTCTTCTTCAGGAACAAAGGCCAACACTTTCTACTATTGCTCCGAACTAGGTCAAGGGATTTCAGCCACCTCGTCGGGCTTCAGGACAATCAAAGGCCACCACGCCGTAGTGTCACCAGAGGCGCACATGGGGGTCCCAAGATGGTGAAACTCGGTTGGCCTTTGGGGGAGGCCGACAGCAATTTTGGGCATGGGTTTGGGTGCCCTGTTCTCGGCGGTTGTGGCACCAGGTGATGATCAGGTGGTATGAATTTGTAGAGGGGAAAAATCTCTTTGATATGGTGTAAATATTGGGATTTAATTCGTGAAGAAGAGAGAGTATTTAGTGGAGAATGGTGGAAGCTTTTCTGGCCATGGATTTCGTGAACGCGGCGGCTACAGATGACAATGAATAGTGTTTGCTTTAGGGTTTTGTCCTATTTTTATATTAATTTTAGTGTATTTTTATAATTAAATCCATAATTTCTAAACTATTTCGATTTCAGTCCAATTGAAAGTGGCTTTAGCAAATAACCCATATTCCGGACCCAACGGGCTAGGTCCAGTCAGCCCAAACGGCTGTCTGTGGCCTGGTTTATTTATTTTAATATTTAATTTCTTTATTAAATTAATTCTGTCACACAAATAAATTCACCGAGGCCACATACGGACTCAGAAAAATCCAGAAAAAATATATTTGGCTTCGTGATAACAATACGGTCCTAACAATATTAATTTCGTCTCATTCTGAGACTGTTGAAAAAAGCTATTTTTCAGTCGTTTAAATTTGACCGAACTGATCAAAACACAGTTTCTTTTGCCATGCTCACATACTAACTCGAAAAATTCTAAAAATTGAAACCTAACAATAATTCGACATTCCGTTTCCGACAAAAGTGGTTTCGCTGAAAACAGAGATCGTTGGAAAATTGACTATTTCCACCGGCTTTAATATTATTTAAAAATGAAAATTTTAATTTATGCCACATTTCCCGCCAAATAATTTAAAAATAAAATTTTTAAATTGGTTCGGATTTTCCGGGTCGTTACAATCTCCTCCACTTAAGAATTTTCGTCCTCGAAAAGGAAACAAAGTAAAGTAGGAACCAAGATGGAAAATGTAAATTGGTATAAACGTACCTTAGTACAAGAGTTACTCGGAGATATCCACTCTGCACTTAGGGTAAGCCTTTTTGAAGCTATCCTCTGTCTCCCAAGTACAGTCTCTGGGATCCCCGCTCCAATGCACCTTGACTAGGTGAATCTTCTTATTCCTCAAGATTTTGGTTTCTTTGCCAATGATCTTAACTGGGTCCTTTCTCACAGTCAGATTTGGAGCAATATCTAGGACCTGTTGGTTTAATTCATCCTCAATCAGATCTGGATCGTGCACATGCTTGCGGAGTTGAGATACATGAAATACATCATGCACCCCAGGCAACCAGTCGGGCAGCTGCACTCTATAAGCGAGAGTACCAATCCTTTCGAGAATAGGGAATGGACCAATGAATCTCGGTGCCAACTTTCCCGTCTTCCCAAAACGAATCACGCCTCTCAGAGGAGAAACCTTCAAGTACACTCGATCACCCACAGAGAATTCTAGACTCCTTCGTCGCTGATCAGCATAGCTCTTTTGTCGGCTCTGAGCAGTCAACAAGCGCTTCTTAATCAAGTCAACCTTATCCGATGCTTCTCGAACCATGTCGGGGCCCAAGACTAATCGATTGCCTGACTCCACCCAACATGCCGGAGATCTGCACGGCCTGCCATAAAGTAATTCAAATGGTGACATCCCCAAGCTTGCTTGGTAGCTATTATTATAGGAGAATTCCACCAAGTGCAAGTGGTCCCCCCATGAACCGCCATATTCGAGAATGTAAGCACGCAATAAGTCTTCCAAAACATGATTCACCCTCTCAGTCTGGCCATCTGTATGAAGGTGATAGGCAGAGCTCAGATTTAACTGGGTCCCAATTTCCTCTTGAAAAGCTTCCCAGAATTTGCTGGTAAATAATGGATCCCGATCACTGACAATGCTTTTGGGAACCCCATGCAGTCTGACTATCTCTTTAAGATAAAGCTGCGCCAAACTACGAGCTGTTCTATTGGACCGAACAGGGATGAAATGGGCAGACTTAGTTAAGCGATCCACAATCACCCGTATGCTATCATTGCCTTTTCGGCTTCGGGGCAAGCCATCTATAAAGTCCATAGAAATCTCCTCCCATTTCCAACCAGGAACTCCTAGCGGTTGCAACAAACCTGCCAGTTTCTGTTGATCACTTTTAACTTGCTGACAAGTGGGACATCTAGCAACATAAATAGAAATATCCCTCTTCATCGCTTTCCACCAAAAGGTGCGCTTGAGATCATGGTACATCTTGTTTACACCTGGATGGATTCTTATTTTAGATTTGTGGCACTCATCCATCACTTCTCTTTTTAGCTCAGCAATGTCTGGCACACAAATTCGCCCTTGTAATCTAAGGATCCCATTATCGTCAATCTGGAAACTTGTGGCTTCGCCCTTACGGACACGCTCACAAAGCTTCTGAATAAATTCATCCTTCTTTTGAAGAGCAGAGACTTTATCAATCAGAGTAGGAGTGATAATGAGATTGGCGATAATGAGATTGCTGCATTCTGCATTCTTTCTATTGAGTGCATCGGCTACAACATTGGCTTTTCCCGGAGTATATAGGATATCCAGGTCATAGTATGCTTCTTGGTCAGGTTTGTCAATGGACAAGCTACCTTCGAAAAATCTTTGACAAATTTCCGATAATAGCTGGCCAGTCCCAAGAAACTTCTGACCTCCATGGGATTGGATGGCTGAGATCTTTCCTGGATCTACAGAGATGCCTTCCTTTGATACAACATGGCCGAGGAATTTCACCTCCTCTTGCCAGAATATGCATTTAGAAAATTTTGCCTTCAGCACATTTCTTCGCAAAATCTCTTAGACTTCTCTCAGATGCTCTTCGTGCTCAGCAGCGGACTTAGAAAAGATGAGGATGTCGTCGATGAACACGAGCACAAATTTATTTAAAACATCTCTGAATACTCTATTCATCAAATCAACAAAATATGCTGGAGCATTACATAGACCGAAAGACATTACTAGCCATTCATAGAAGATGTCAGGGCCTCTGAAAGCAGTTAAAGGCACACACTCCTCTGCGATGCGAAGTTGATGGAAGCCTGTAGCTAGGTCCATCCTAGAGAATACTTGTGCCCCATGTAGTCGGTGAAGCAAGTCATCAATACGAGGCAGTGGATATTTGTTCTTAAGAGTTTGCTTGTTGAGATCACGGTAGTCTACACATAGCCTGAGAGTACCGTCTGATTTTGGGACGAACACCACTGTTGCTCCCCATTCTGAGAAGCTAGGCCTGATTAGACCCTTCCACAAAAGCTGCTTGGTTTGATTTTTTAGCTCCTCTCTTTCTTTTGGCGACATTCTCCGAATGGGATGTACAACAGGCCTTGCATTCGGAGCTAAATCTATTCGGAAACTGATTTCTCTATGTGGAGGTAGGCCTTCAACTTCTTTGAAAACATCAGCGTAATCTTTGACTACAGTGATATCCTCAATAGAAGTAAGGTTAACTTCTAGAGAAGACCAGAATGTTTTCCTGTCGGTGGTTGAGCCATGGCACGGGATAGTAATATTTCCAAGCTTAGTTTTAACTATGATGATTCTCTCCGCACAAATTAACTCAGCCTCATACTTTGTTAGCCAATCAATCCCCAGTATGACATCATAACCGGAGAAATTCGTAACGACCAAGTCAAAGGGGAACTGGTAGCAAGAGTAAGAAACAGGTACTCTACAATACTGATAAGCAATAAGAGAACCTCCTATCGGACTATTGGCTCTAATCAAATTTTTGAGTTTCCTCGGTTTCAATTTCAACTTTTTAATCACATCATTAGAAATAAAGCTTCGTGTAGCACCAGTATCAAATAAGACAGTAATAGGGATATTCTTAATATTAAGCGTACCTCCCAAGACATCGGGTTTATTACGCCCCTCAGTCGAAGCTGTTGTATTTGCTCCCTCATAAACATGTGCCACCTGAGCATTCCATAACAGTGGACAATGCGCCTTGATGTGCCCCTTTTGATGGCAATTGTAGCATTCCCTTTTGTCCTGCGAACTCTGGCCACGATTCTGAGGATTTTGACCACGGTTTTGGGAGCTCTGACCACGGTTCTGACTATGGCCTAAATCGTCTCTCTTGACCCTTTTTGGCGCTCTACACTCGTAATCGAAATGCCCAATCTTGTCGCAGTTATAGCAGGTCACCTTGCTCCTATCCCTCTTCTTCCCTTGTGGCTTAGCTGCAGAAGTATTGCTCGCCTCTTGTTTCTTGTTAGCTTGTTCCTTCGGGTTGTTGCTTTGACCTTTTCCCCTATCCTGCGGTCCAGACTCATCATTCTCTTCATAGCGGCACGCCATTTCCGCTACTTCTTTGGAAGGAAGCTTGATATGGGCAGTGACTCGATTCAAATATTTCTTGGACAACCCCTTGATAAATCTCTTGTTCTTCTCTACTGGGTCTTGAATCAAGCTAGGGGCATATCATAAAACCTCATCAAACTTCCTAACATACTCAGAAACGGTCATATTGCCTTGCTGCAGGTTAACGAACTGCTCGCGCAGGCACTCTCTAGCTTGTGGAGGTATATATTTCTCATTGAAAAGCTCCTTGAATATGGCCCAAGACATATTGGCCATGTCGCTGCAGATTTTAATTGTATCCCACCAATGCCCTGCCTCCTCCTTTAGTTTCCAAACCGCTAGATAACGCTTTCGCTGATCTTCCAGTTCCAAGCCTTCTAGGATCTTTTCGCAATCTTTAAGCCATGCCTCTGCTTGGATCGCAGACTCCCGCAATGTAAAAGGCACACCTCCAAGGTTCCTGAATTTCTTTGACATTCTGTCCAAATCAAAAGGCTGTGGAGGTGGAGGTGGTTCAACTACGACCTCTGAATTATGCTGGTCTTGAGTGATGGGTGCCTCGTCTCTAGCTTGCCCTCCAGCTCCTACTCGGGCTCCTCCTCTAGCCCCGCCTCGAGCTCCACCACGGGCTCCACCTCGGGTTGTTCTAGCTCTAGTATCCATTTAAATCAGTCTGTACCATCAAGGAAAGAGTCAAACCAACAAAAATGAGAATTTTCAAGAAAGAAGATAAGATTTTCAAATTTTGAATTTTCAATCTTCCCTCGACCCTTTCAATAAGAAAATGCCAATTCAAATTTTGGTTATTAACTTTGTATGTCTACTTATTTTCTTATACCTTGTTTCTAAACATATATATATATACATATATATATATATATTAAAATTATATAAATTAATAAAACTATATAAACATGCTAATATGATATACAAAGTTAATATAACTTTTTGATATTGTTATAAAATATAAATTTATTCATCTATTATATCGTTTAAACATGCATAGTTTAACTTACATGTTATTCATAACAATTTTGGGTTACATTATCACAAATATTATTTGTAACTTAAATACATATTTTGATTTCTTATTAAGATTTATAAAAGCTTAAATATTTAACCTATGATTTGCTATAAAAGTAATATATATATATAATTTTATTTCTTAAATATAGGAAATTATAATTTAGAATTTAATTTATATCCAGATTTCATAATATTGTTATGACTATAGATCATTTCTTTTTAATGTTTTAACATATAAATGGATCCTTAACAAATTAATATATTTTGATTTCTAAAAGTTTAACTTTAAAATTGATTTGTATCAAAAGATTGATTTATATTTCATAATAAATTAAATTTTAAATCCTTTTTTAAAAATTGTTTTTACATATACAATTATGACTATATGTTTACTTTATATGAAGCAATTCTATATTCTCTTTAAAAAGATCTTTAATTTTTACTATATTAAAGAAGCATCCTACCAAGAATATTTAACTCCATATTTCTCATAGAATTATTTTAGATATTTTATTATATATTATGAATACCGTAAAACTTTTATCATTACCATCCTTTCAATTTCTTTTATAGGTATCATTAACCTAATTCTAGAAATTAATATATATTATCCTTGTTTAAGTAAAATAATTTGTAATATATATGTATATGCATAATAGTTAGATAGTACTTTGAATATATTTACCTAAATATATATAATTACCCATTCATTCTGCATACTATCATTACACATCATACATCATTATTATAAATTACAATACATCTCAAATTAAAATCATTCACATTAAATTCAAAATATCACTTCATTTAGATTTGCATATGACATACTGCATTATAACCAACACACTGTGTTACATGTTAACTTTAACTCCACATATAACAAATACATAGTATGAAAAGGTTTTATTCAATAAGAATCATAGGAATATTAATCAAATACATGACATATTTACTTTGTCTTGGTTAACTTGATTGATTTGTTTGGCTCGATTGAATTGGCTGAATTGATTGGCTTGATTGAATTGATTGACTTATTTGGTTTGTTTTGTTTGACTTAAATAACTTGATTAACTTACTTGACATGGTTAAATTTCATTAATGGTTGATAGGTTTGTTAGAAATGCACTTAACCAATTACAAGAGATTTATAGGTTTTACGATAAATAGAAGTTACAAGAAATGTTTAGTTAGGTGTTTGAATTGATGTTTGTTGACAACAAAACATAAACAAATTGATTGATTGGATTTAATTGCTTTACTTATATCATAATTTTAAGGATAACTTATCAGATTTAATTCTTAGTCTAGATTACGGTCTCATTATAGTTTCAAGGGAATTAGAGTTTAGTATAGGTTTAGTCTTGCATAGATTAAGGGGGAGTTTTAGAGTTTCTAAGGATTAGTTTAAGGTTTAGGAATGTTTTGGTTGATTTAATTGTTTAGGTTGATTGATTGAATTGCTAGTTTGTTTGAATTACTTGAATTGCTTGTTTGGATTGATTTGCTTGTTTGAATCGATTACAAATATTGATTAGTTTCCTTAGTTTATTAGACTAGTGTAGTCATAGATTTAGGGGGAGTTATAGAAATTTATAGATATAAGGATATTATATAGGCATAAATGTAGGGGGGTACTTTACTTTAGTATTGTATATACATATAGATTTGGGATTTAGGGGGAGTAGTTTTAGAATTTCTTTTTGATAATGCCAAAAGTGGAGAAATTATAAAATATAGACATAGTTTATAGGATTCATATAGATATGGGGAGTATTTGAAGGATCATCATCAATAGGTATATACAGGTATTATATTTTATAAACTAAGGTTGTCATCATCAAAAAGGGGGAGATTGTTAGAGAATGGAGTTTTGATGACAACAACCTTATTTCAAAATTAATTGATTTTAAAATATATACTAACAATCTTGTATAGAATATATATATATACACATATACATGATTTATATACGGGAAATATTATTGAAGACTGTACAGTTTAAAGATATTAAAGTTCAGAGTTCAGAGAAATTTCAAGACTCATGAGTATTCAAGAGTTCAAGACTAATATAGTTATAGAGTCTAGATTATGTAAGACTCTAAATAGCACTCCAGGTTCGAATTCAAATTATGTTTTCAAATTCTATCTTCAATCCTTTCTATTTTATTTTATTTTATTTTCTATCCTTTCTATTCTCTTTCTTACTTTAATTTTGTTTTCAAACTCAAAGTTTGATATAAGTTTCATATATTTATATTTTCACATTTTATATAGTTTTAAACTTTATAATTTTATAAATATATTAATGTGGAAAATAGGCATAAGGAAAAAGTTTGAAAAAAAATTGTCTGAAGGACATCAAGTATTATTTTCAGGCTGAAGGACAAACATAGAAAAATTAGGCTGAAGGACAATGCTAAATATAATTAGCATTTTCTGCAGAGTAAAACTGAGTAATGCTAGTTAAAACTAGCATTTTCGTGCAGTGTAAAAAACTAAATATAATGCTAATTACATTTAGCATTTTCCTTCAGCTTAATTTTGGTTCAAAGTCTGTTCTTCAGACTAAAAATAAAACTTGGTGTCCTTCAGCCTAAATTTTCTTCAAAGTTTGTCCTTCTCCATAATTACCTCTATATTAATATAGTTTATATTTATGTGTTCATATGATTTCCTACTTTACAATATTAATTTATAACACTATAGTTTAATCCAAGAATTTCCAGAATTATATTTATATCAAAACACTTGAAAAATGCTCAAAAATTAATTTTACACTATATGTACGTGGACGTATAAAAAACTCTATGTCGACATATAACTGTCATTTTTTCAATTTTGAAAGGAAGCGTATTTTCACTAATTGTGATGGATCTGAAGCATAGCATCCTTTCACACACTATAAAAAGGGCTTGAATTCGAATTTTTAATCTTCTCCTCTTCTCTAACTTCACTCTCTTTCCATTACACCATTATTCTTAATCATTTTTATGATTTCTGCACTTATACTCTGCCGAATTCAATTCTATTTTGATCGAATTTCTTCTCTCTACACTCTCTACTCATTGCTCTCTGAATCAAGTGCTATTAAAGAGTTATAGGGCTGTTTGTAATTGTTTGGGTTGAGTAAAGAATCAGTGGTATCCCATGTAGCCGTGAAATCAAGGATGAGTAATCGGTGGTATCCCTTGTAGCCGTGAAATCAAGAATGGATAATCGGTGGTATCCTTTGTAGCCGTGAAATCGAGGATGGGCAAAATTTGCTCAAGTGTGTGTGGAAACGGTGGTATCCCTTGTAGTCATGAAATCAAGGAAGGTTGTAATTGGATTTTTATGTAGTAATAAACTCTGCGCAATCCAGCGTTGCGTAGGACTGGACGTAGGAGCAATTCTGAACCAGTATAAAATCTGGTGTGTTTTTCCCTTTTCTGCATTTTTATTTCTGTTTATTTTACATCTATTGATTCTAGGTCTGTGATTGTTTCTATTGTGTTTGATTCATCTCGTAATTCACATAAATTTTAGATTTCGTTTAAGTCCTCAAAAACACAATTCACCCCCCTTTAGTGTTTGTTTTGCCTTAATGATCCATTCCACAGTTCCTAACACATGCCTCGAATATTATCATACTCAATGGACTAAAATGCTCTAGATATTATACCTTAAAATAGAACAAAATTTTACTTTTGGGTTTTATGTGTAATGGTTACTTAAATTGTATTACTGCATGTCGTCAGCCTTTCAGCAATTACCTAGGTATGACATGATGTCTTCCTTGAAGACGAGGCTTGGAGCTGCCCTATGACATTGGATTATTGTTAAGAACATGCTACAACGAATCTATACTTACTTAATTGTGCATTCACTAAACAATTAAAATTATCCGACGTTGTTATAAATTTATATTTTATATTAGCCGTCTACGATATGATTTGTAAATCTTTAAAAAAAAATTAATATGTATGTAACGACCCAAAAATCCATGCCTTTCGAATAGACCATGAGCTACACAGGTTCGATCCGAAATGGAAGAAATTCTCGAAACATTAACTTTAGGCATACAACACATCAGATAGAAACAAAAGAACTGTTCATTGTTACAATATTACATCAGTGTAAAAAATAAACACAAAATAATGATTACAATGCACAGCGGAAATACAATACTACAATCAGCAGAAGACTTATCGATGCTCTGGACACAGATTTAAGCTTCAATCCAAAATCCTGCTCAAATATCTGCAAAACAAACTACCCGGCTTCCCGTGTTAAAATAATGGGCACCCGAGTTTTCAAGAGAAAAACAAACTACGGGTTAGTCATGGGATAGGTCTGAGAAACCTTATAGTTATTCTTAACTTATTTTAAAGTCTGGCATATCACAGGACCATGCCGTATAACATGATATGGATTTACTCCATAAAAATGCCAATTCACAAACAATTACCAAAAATAAACTTATGGAGCCTACGATGCGACAAACAATGTGCAATTCCCCGAACTACCCATTTAAGCTTAAATTAGATTTTCAAATTCTAATTAACTTTACATAAGCTATTTCTTTGGACTGTATTCCCGATATCTTAATTCAAATCATTTGAAATACATATCTAGATTTCATATCAAATTAGCTTTCACTTCGGAATCTCAAACCAAATCACTTGAAAATTAAATTTTCGAAATATCACAATCAATGCATAAAAAAAGTATGCAACCAAATATCGGGAGGTGTCTCCCCTCAACATGGCAAAGGGCACCCACCATCGTTCGCTAGATATATAGGTGTATCTCCCACTAACGAGGCCAGACTACACCGACTAACCGATTAAGGTTCATACCAATTAAGGTCCTACCATCCATTGTGGGTTACCCGAATCTTTAACCACATATTAAATCATTTTTTATCCTGAAGTTGAAAAATCATTAACACCAATAATCACAAATAAATCAAATCTATGGTAATTTCCACTTCCAAATCATTTCAAAATCATCGGGTTTAGTCCTCGAAATACTTTCTGTTTTATAAAACATTTTTATAAAATAGTCCCTATCCAAAATCGAAAATAACATTTACTTTTTCTTATGGAAATCTCATTTCAAAAACCATTCATTAAATTGAAATGAACCAAATAACATTGCTAAACACCTCATAGTCAAATCATGAAATAAATCACGAGGTGTTAGCATACAAGTATTTTCTACCCAACCCAATGCTAAATGTAAAAGCATACTTGCTCATAAACTGGTTGTGCACAATCCAAACAATCAGTCAACAACAATAAATATGACAAAACCAAGTATATTTGGTTCATAACCCTTTCAAATCATTTATTATGATTTAACATAAATTTTCCCTATTTTTATTGATATAAAAATAGTCTATTTAAATTCCCTTTTCGGGTCTTAAACTGCAAAAATCCCTATTTTTAAATAAATTTTATTTTTATTTATTTCACAATCTAACCATTGGATCTGAATATTCTTATATTCATTTGAAAACTCTTTAAATTTCAAACCCAAAATTTTTCGTTCCGAGAGAATCTGATGGTCAGATCTCGCGGTACATCATTTTGATGTTAACGGTCGACATTCGCGAACTGTCACTATGAAATGAGTTCTATTCAAACCAAACTTTGATCATAATTAAATATCAAATAGAATACATCTAAAAATAGTTTATTAACTATTTAACAAACTCCGGAAAATCATATCAAACATCAAACAACATCAAATCCACATACAAAGTGGAATACACCGTGTAAGCCTTAAATCTATAATACTGATACGAGTTCGTCAATCAACCGATTTACCTCAAGTCAAAAATTGGAAAATGTGTCAATTAATTATCATCCTAATACCCCTGTTGGGTTTACGGCAAATTAAACAATTGGGAGATGTGTTAGTTAAATATCATCTCAATACCCGTGTGTGGTTTGCATCACATATGAGTAAAAATGATATTTTTATCAAACTACTCAACATTTAACATCATAATAAACTTATATGATCAATCACTAATCATTAACCTAAACTTAATTAACTAATAACAATTAATGAAACTAGCCCTTTTGGCTTTGATTTCCCACCATGAGTTCGGCTCCACCTGTAGCGACCCGAACTTCCCCGTTAAGGAAAGCCCGGATTGCCTTGAAGACAAGACGAATCAGAACGCAAACAGAAGAACATTTCATTGTATATTACAACAATTCCATCAGAATACAAGAATATACAGAGTATGAATAAATATTACACATCAGAAAATATCAGAGATTACAATAAATTACATAGCAACGGAAAATAATACAATACACAGTTGAAGGAGATATACGGATACACAGCTTTCCGGATATTGTTCTAGCTGTAAATCAGGATCCTGCGAATATAAATCTGCAAAACCAAAACTACTAGCTGCCCGTGTAGAAAATAGGGCACCCAGAGTTTAGGTTAAAACAATAAACTCCAGATCAGTCATGTGACTGGTGTGAGAACTAAAACAGTTATTTAAAACTTTACTTTAAAAAAAAGAGTAATTCAAGGGACCACGCCGTATGACATGGAACGAGTTTCCTCCCAAGAATACTAGTGCATATAACAAAACAGCGCAATGCTCTTTGAAAAAATGAAGCTATTATAAGGCCCAGGTCCCATCACACAATGCAACGCAAGCCGGAGGATAGGGTTTTCCCTTATAATAGCCAAACATGCTTGGTACGTTTAAAACAAATCACTTGATACTATTATAGGTGTACAGTGTCAAAACAATTTCAATCATAAATATCAATCATAGGCGGCATGAGTACCATCTATCATGTCGCCATACTAGGCTCTACAAATAAAACTGCAATATCACGTATTAGAAATTGGATTTCCGTCATGAGTCGAGGCAAGGGCAAGCTCCTCTCCGATTCGAAACACTCTAGCAAATGTCTCAAGAACCCACTATGATCCTTTGAACCTCCAAGGTTGGTCCTCTCTTACTTTTGAGGATTAGTTATTCCTGAACACACGTTTCTCGGTCCTAACAGACCTATATACGAGGCGCCTCGCATTCCAACAACCACACAGGTGAAAAGTATATATAAATGTCAACCAGTTTAAGCACTAACACCAACACTAGCTAGAAAGAAACGTCGTGCACTCCTTGGGTCCTTATCCCGTTTTTGACTCATACCGAGGTGTGAGGCTCGCGAATTCACACTATACACAAAGCTACGCCACACAGGCCGTGCTTTGATCATCAACCACAAGACTTTGCTTTTCAACAGAGGACTTGATCATTTGCCACTTAGGCGTGCCACACAGGCAATTCACTCCATGCGATTGATGTCCATCGATATACAACCTCTGAGCTCGTATGTCTCAGAGAAGGGCGTTAAGCAAGAGAATAAATTCTCCGCCGCCAAACAGATGTATATTTCATAGAGATCAATCAACACAGAATAAAATCCAATGTCAGACACATAGTCA